>JAKSZU010000007.1:27300564-27900564 GCA_026018925.1 Tupaia tana
AACATCAATGTTCTGTTCCATTTTCTTATTCTAAAAGGAGGGTTTTAAATTCTGAAATGTTTAACAGAAACTTACCTCACCTGCTCCAAGAAATAAGATTTTGTGTTCTGATATTGGTTTATTAATAACTTTTTCTGCTGCAAGAAGACCTGCTAGAGCTACTGCAGCTGTTCCTATAAGAAAATAGAGTTTCAAAAATTAAAAAATGGGCACATCAAACATCTTTAAAAAGTAGGAATCAAAAACCTAAAGTTTTCTTTTTGCTTTACCTTGAATATCATCATTGAAGGTACAATATTTTTCTCGATATTTTCTCAAGAACCTGAATGCATTATGATTTCCAAAGTCTTCAAACTGAATAAGTGTGTTCTGGCCATATCTAAAAACAGCAAAACCCATAATGGTTGTGTTGAAATACTACTATTAAACAGCTTTCCTGCCTTGTCATGAGCATTTAAAAGTAACGTATTATCTTAGTTCGGTTAAGGCCATCTGAAAACTTACAAAGCCTGTGGAAGACTACACCCAAAATGTGTTATAGAAATGTATTACTCATACATTTAAAAAAAAAATCCATGAGGTGCTTAAGCGTGTGACACGATGATGAGCCAAAGCATATCCACCTCTGAAAACTATTTTGAAGAGCTTAGGAGGGTGCAAGGCATATATGAGCATTAAATAACTTCTCAAAAAGGAAGAGACTCAATCTTTGGGTCTCAGTAAGTATATGTTTGATATGTATATTCCTATTAGATTAACAGTTAACAACATAAAGTATATACTAAATAAGTAGTTAAAATAACTTGTTACGTGAGTTCACTAACATTCAGTAAAAGGCAACATCAACCATCTAGATGAGGGAAGGCTTGAAAAGAAGGTGGGACTTAATTTGGGCTCTGAAAGAAAACCAAAAAAGTAAAGAGGTGGGAAGAAACGGTGTATTTTAGTGACCCAAAATTCACCTATCTGGCTAGATACTTCAGGATTTACAGTAAAGGATAAGGGAGAAGTTAGTTACAGCAAGTTGGACTAAATACGGGAGATTCCTGAATGCCAAATTAAAGAATAAGGACTTTCTTTTGCATCCCATGTAGAACCACGGAAGGCCGCAGAGAAGAGAAGAATTCGCCCAAGACTCTTTAGGAAGGATAAACTCATTAGGATTGTGTATCACATACTGGTGTGGGGAGAGATGCGAAAGACAAGAGAAGCAGCTGAGAGGCTACTAAGTTTCAGGATAAGGTTTCTGAAGCAGAAGTTGTTGAAGGAGAAGCTATTACAGTGCCAAGGCAAACTGGATGGCCAAACTACGGCTTGGTTGTCTGAGGTAGAGAACTGAGAGGAAGAAGGGGACATGACAGTTTCTGGGAAGATAAAAGATTCAGCTTTAGATTTATCAACTTTGACTCTAAAGTAGAATTAATATTTTTAGAGAATTATATAACTTCTTTTCTATTTATTTTAATTTGACCAGAGAGGGACAGAGTGAGAGAGAGAGTGAAAGAGAGAGAGAGAGAGAGAGAGAGAGAGAGCAAGTCACCAGGTCCAGGACTTGAACCGCAGTTGGCCATGTGGGAGTCCAATGCCCTTAACCACCAAGCTACCTGCCAGCCCATAAAACAGAATTAATTTTTGAGTATATCCTATGTGCCTGTAATTTAAAAGGTAGGCCAGGGTTAGATCATAAAGGCAAAGACATTTGTACTTTACCTTATGGCAACAGGAAACCACTGAGCGATTTCAAGCAAAAGAATGAAACAATGAAGTACAATTTTAAAAGATGAATCTGCTGTTAATGTAGAGACGAACTGGAGAGGAGAGAAACTTGGGGAAAGTTTAAAAGGATCCTGGAGATAAGGAGAGAGAGAGCAAGACTGTGGCAATGGAAAAGAAAAGATACATTTCTGGGGACCAGCAGTTAGCGTAATGGCTATGTCGCTGGATTCCCACGTAGTCGACCGCAGTTCATGTCTCGGACCCGGTGGCTTAAACTCACACCAGGCGCGTGTGCGTGCGTGCCCAAGAAATGGAGGAGAAGGGATTGTGGCGTGACCATCCCCCCAGGGGAGTGATTTCTCGCTTTCTGTCTCTCTGTCTCTGTCTGTCTGTCTGGCGAGCGCACGTGCCCTATAGCAGAAACCTCTCCAAAAAAAGAAAAAAAAAAAAAAGATACATTTCTGAGGCATCTGAGTGATAGTACCAGCTGGATTTGAAGTTTATCAGACTGCATGGGTGTTAAAGGAAAAGAGGAAAGAATCAAAGATAACACCATGACCAAAGGTTTGGTAATAGGGTGAATATTACTGCCATTAAAGAGTCTAGGAATAGAGAAGATAGGCTGTTTGAAAGAAGACTGAGTTCAGATTGGGACATGAACGTGAGGTGCAACAATTACCCCGATGGAGGACTCTAGTTAGACAATGTAGACCTCAGAAGAGCAATGGGACTGTAGAGATGGATATTGATGAATTTAGGAGTCACATGTGTAAAGATCACAGTAAAGATCTCCTGGCTCAAGGAGAATTATGTACTTGTCCACATGTAATAAAAGGGAGCAAGAGCCAGTGAAGATGATGAAAGAAAAAGATGAGAGAAGGATCATGTTAGGAAAGTCTGTTAGTAGTGAAGGGAAGAGCAGCTTCAAGGATATTAGGAATGGGAAATCCTAGGCAGATGCTACAAAGAGACGGAGGAGGAGAAGGACCAAATGATTAAAGAACTGAACACATAAACGCTGCATGTGAGTTTCAGTGGAATGGTAGGATTGACTCTGGATGTCAAGAGATGAAAGTCAGACTGGGCAATGAAGCATGGATCAAAGCAGTGATGTCTTCCCTTAAGATGTCATGTGACTCAGGAAAACAATGGTACCATCTTATATCAGCACAGCTAATCAGGCAGGAAAAAGGAAAAGTTCTCAAAAATTTCATCTCTGCTTATCTTTGCAAGAGAGAAAACAAAACACAACTGTGGTTCCTTTCTCACTTTCTCTCTAATTGAAAATGCTTTCACATACTCAAACTTTTTAAATACCTGTCAGTAATAGCTTTCATAAACTCATCAATCAGTTCATCATAATGTTGTGAGCGATCCCGTTTCTGATACAAGCCCATGTAAAATGGATCTTTTAAGAGTGCCTATAAAGAAACCAAATGTAAACATAAAATCATCTTTATTGTATAAACAGTTTAAACACATAAAAACATATAAAACCCTATTCTAGAAACTTTTAATAGGTTTAATTTACTATCATTTGTACAAATACTGAACGTGAAGCTTAAGAAAAAGACTAATACCTAATCATACAATTTTTCTTTTATAAATGATCATCTTCAAGAAAGGAATACAACAAACAATTGAAAAACCACAGGAGAGGCCCCAGCAGATGCTATAATGGTTACATCACTGGACTCCCACGTACTGGACCGTGGTTTGAGCCCCAGACCCAGCAGCTTAAAATTCACGCTAGGCACGTGTGCATGTGCCCAAGATCCCAAGAAAAGAATGGAGGAGAAGAGTTCCTTCTGCATGGCAGCTGGGGAGAACCTGGCGCTGTGCTGACCATGCTCTGCTGGACACGGTGTCCATGACGCTATAATTTTAAAAACCTCTGTACTTGTCCAGGATTAAGACAATGAATTCATTTTCGTTATTACAGCTTCACCAGGGTTGCTCCGTATTGTACTCCAGAGTGGTTGTGCTCATTTACATTCTCACCAACAGTGTAGGGGTTCATATCATTTGAGGATGTTGCTATGGACTTTACTTGGGAGGAGTGGCAGGACCTGGAAGATGCTCAGAAGTTTCTATACAAGGATGTGATGCTGGAGACCTACAGCAACCTGATGTTTTTGGGTTAGTGGATCTCCCATGAAGCTCTCTGAAGACAATGCATTGCCAAACCTGCAGTGATCTTCAAGTTAGAGCAAGGAGGAGATCCATGGACATTAGAACTTCCCAGCTTGAGCCTCCCAGATACCGATGGAAGAACTACCAATTTGTATTGGCTTTTCACTTTGCCCTCGAGGAGATTAATAAGAGTCCCCATTTGCTCCCCAACCTTTCCGGGTTATGATTTCTACAATGCATTTCCCAGTGACAAAAGAATTTTAGGAAGTGCTCTATTTTTGCTCACTGGAGGGAATCAGTCCCTGCCAAATTACAATTGCCAAACACAGAAACAACCTGTTGCTATTATTGCTGGAAACATGTCCATATTTTCAGCTGAAGTTGGAACCCTATTGGAGCTCTACAAAAGTCCACAGGGCAAGTATGCTCACCAGAAAGGAGCAAGACAGAAAGGAGAACAGTGGGAAGTCACCTTTTGGAGAGATGGCCATGCTCCATCCAATCCTTTCTCCTCCATGCTCCTTTTGGGATTTTGGACATGCACGCAGACATGCAAGCCACTGGATCAAAGCTCAAATCATGGTAAATACCCAGAAGTGGGATTGCTGGATCAAATGGTAGTTCTATTTGCAGATCTTTGAGGAACCTCCATATTGTTCTCCACAGTGGTTGAACTAGTTTACATTCCCACCAACAGTGTAGGAGGATTCCCTTTTCACCACATCCCCGCCAACACTTATCACTTTTTATATTCTTAATCTTTGCCATTCTGACAGGGGTTAGGTGGTATCTCATTGTGGTTTTTATCTGCATCTTCCTTATGATGAGGGATGTTGACCTCAAACAATAAAACTACTGGTAGAAAATGCTGGGGAAACTCTGGGATACATTGGAATAGGCAAAGACCTCTTAAATAAGACTCCCAAAGCACAGGCAATAATCGCTAAAATAGACAAGTGAGACTATATTAGACTAAGAAGTTTCTGCACAGCAAAGGACACAGTAACAAGTGTGAACCAACAACCCTCAAAATGGGAAAATATTTTTGTTATATATGCCTCAGACAAGGGACTGATAACCAGAATACACAGGGAACTCAAGTGCCTTATGTGAAAAAAAAATGATTAAACCAATTAAAAGATGGGAAAATGAGCTGAACAAAAATCTCTCTAAGGAAGACATGAACAGCCAAAAAGCATTCAGTATATTTTTTGAACTTTTCAAATTTTAGAATTATTTTCTATATAACTGCAAAGCCATGCACACAGATATTATAGATGTTACTTATATGTGGAAGCTAGAATGTATCTAATAATAGTGGGTTACAGAACCATCAAGTTGCATGATAGTTAAGGTACTGGAATCTCACAAGGCTGACAAAAGTTCCAGTCCCACATTTGAGACAGCTTTATTCCTGGGCCTTGTGGCTTGAAAAGATTACTCCTGGTGCACGTTCATATGTGCCCAAAATTCTGAAAAGGGAATCGAGGAAAAGGGATTACAGCATGGCCATTCCCTTCAGGGGGTAATTTCTCACCTTCCTTCTCTCTGTCTCTCTCTGGAAAGCACATGTGCCCTATGGCAAAAAAGGTAAAAAAAAAAAAAAAAAAAAGAAAAAAAAAGGCACTACAAAAACACTATAACATATAACAATTTTAATTGTGAAAAAGCAGAATTAAACTAGTCAACTTCAAGTGAATATCAAGCATTATAAATTCCCCAGTGGTAAACAAAAACCAGAAATGGAAATGAACAAGATATAATGCAAAATATTTTAAAAGTCAGGAAAATTATAATATGCTACTGACAGTTTGTAAGAGTTGAAACAAATAAATTTAAATATTGAATAGCTCTCATATGAAGCATAGTTTATAAAATTTATGAGACAGAAATGGATTATTATCTGTGCTGATAATGTGTATAGTATCCCCAAATGGACTTGTGTGAAATGTATTCATGTTGGAAAATTCACTTTATGAGCTAACTGATGTATAGTAATTGAATGTATAAAATAAATTAAAATATATTTAAAAAAAAAAAAAAAAAAGAATGGAGGAGAAGGGATTACGGTGTAGTCATCCCCCCTGGGGGGTCATTTCTTGCTTCTTGTCTCTCTGTAGTGCATGTGCCCTATAACGAAAATCTCTCCTAAATAAATAAATAATAAATAAAATAAAATAAAAACCACAGGAGAAAGGGGCCAGCCCATAGCATGGTAGTTAAGGGGGCTGTATCCGACATGACTGACCATATGATTGGAATCCCAAATTTGGCAGCTTGAGAAACATGCTGGGCGTGTGTGTATATATGTGCCCAAAATCTCAAAAGGAGAGAAAAATGGAGAAGAAAGGGTTATAGTGTGACCATTTCCCATGGGCAGTGCTTTCTTATACTCCCTGTCTCTCTCTGGCAAGTACACAAGCCCTCTGGTACATTAAAAAAAAAAAAAAAAAAAAAAAATTACTTACCTCATTGTCTGTTCCCACATCAATACACACAGGCAGGCATTTATCAGGCCGTATGCCTGCACAAGCTGTGTACAAACAAAGTTTTCCTACTGGAATTCCCATTCCATAGACACCCAGATCTCCGAGCCCCAGGATTCTCTCTCCATCAGTCACCACGACAGCCTTAATTACATTAAAAACAAAACAAAACAAAAACAAATTAAAAGTTGCCTAAAATTGGACACTTAAAGAAGCATTTTTAAAAGACTGATTATCTTCGGATATTTTCACTCTCGTTCTTTAAAATAAAATTGTTTCTTGGCTAACTTCCAATATAAATCAATCAACCATACTTAAAATTCTACGATTTTTATGAGATTATGAGATTTTAAAAAGAGAATTAACTGGATTTGATTTCCCTCTGAGTTTGGCCTAGAAACAGAAAGCTTCTGACTGGAGGACCAATCTAACTATCTTCAGAAAGACTAAATATAGGATGCAAATTACAGAGAAAAAATAAGAGTTTAGAAATAAAATGCATGTTAGTCCAACATAATAACCTGGGTCAAAGAAAAGAACCCTTAGCAACAGTAAGAGAAAAAGATCTAAAATAAAAAATATACCTACCTAGAAAATTTTAAGATGATACTGTGAGTCTAATTATTTGGCCAATTTTTTTTTTTTTTAAGATTATTCAAACTAATGATTATTTATCAATGTTTACTGGTAAGAAAGACATGTAATATAGGCAAGTAAGACTACTGCCAGTAATAAACACAAAAGCCTTCTTGCATATTTTATTTTATGAAAGACAGATTGACCAAGAGTTATACCTGTTAAATTTAAAACTCTTCAAGAGTTTTATATTTGCTAAGGATTATATTTATTCTAGATTTAAAAGAGAAGAGGCATAACTCTTTCCAACACCCTCCAGAACACAAGCTTTCATGGCTTTTAACTTAGTCTCTACTGAGAATATTAGTGAACTAGAAAAGGTACCTAGAGAAGCAGGAGACACCAGTGATGACAGTAAGAGGGCCTGCCTATGTACTACCTCCAATTTCCTCCTCACAGTCAAACTACAGCAGAACCCATTTTATAACTATTAACATGATCATCTTCTCAGATATAAAGCACTAGATCTGCGTGTATATAAGTGCAAAATAAATCAGAGCAACAATGAGAAACTGTTCTTGGATATGTAGAGGAATTTACAAGGAAAGAGAAAACATCGTGAAAAGGAGGGTTGTGCTATTAGTACCTTAACATGATTTTCTGGCCAGTTATCCACAATGGATCTAACATGACCTCTGTCTGAGATCGAAATAAATAATCCCCTGCAACAGAACAAAAACACCTTTGCATTTCACAACAGTTTTTCGTTTGTTTCTAAGTTTGTTTATAATTGGAATATTTAGATATTTTTAATAAAACATCAGGACACAGTATAATTTCCAAGCAGATTTAGCGAAGTCACACTGGTTTAGAGTCAAACATTTTCAAGTACTTCAAATTGTAATCACATTGTTAACACAGCAGCTGCAACAAAAAAGTATGAAATGATCAGATCATTTTACCCAAAGGGAAATGTATCCGTATCTCATGTTCAAGCAGACTCAATGCATCTCTGGTTTAAACCAAAATAAAGATAAATCAACAGTGCAGGAGAGTACGGTAAGGCCAAATAAACTACTGTTAAAACTCACTGAAACCAAGGCGGAAGGGAGTGAAGAAAACAGTGCTTAAGTTTACACAAGAGATGACATACTTGAACTATTAGACAAGTTACCTTTATTTATTTAATTAAACTAACTTATTCATTTAATTGCCAAAGGGTAGGTGCACTCACCAGAGGGGACAGGAGAAACACCCTACAATGGGCCATGGTCATGCCACAATTCCTTCTCCTCCATTTCTCCATCCTGTTGAGATCTTGTACACGCGTGCACTTGTGCCCAGTGTGTTTTTCAAGATGCCAGGGCAGGAATTTGAACCTCAGTGGCCATGTGGGATCTGGCTCCCTTATCTACTAAGGCTACAGGATCAGCTTTACTTACTTATTTTTATTGGCTATAGGGTGAGTGCGCTTGGTGGAGACAGAGAGGAGGATGAGAGAGAAAGTGAGAAAGCACCCCCACTCAAGGGACAGCCATGACACAATCTCTCCTTCTTCATTCTCCTTTCAGAATCTTGGGCACACACACACATGCATCCAGAGTGTTCTTCAAGCCACCGGGTCCTGGATTTGAATTGCACAGTTGGTCATGTGGATCTAGCTGCCTTAACCACTATGCCACTAGCTGGCCCCCTATCTGTTTTTTAATGGACAAGAAGTATACATATTTATCATGTACACTATGTTTTGAAATATTTATACATTTTAGAACAGCTAATGAAAAGTTATATTGAACATAATAGATAATAATTGAGATAATCTGGATTTCAAAAAAGAAAAGGAAAGGGAAGAGAGAAATAGAGAAAAAAGAAACACAGGCTCTAGAAAACATCAGAGACGGTCCTTGCCTTTGAATTAACTCCTATATTTAACTGTCTCACTGGGATCTTAACTTTGGCACTACTACTGTAGCGTAAATCAGTTTAGTTCAGCAGTCTCTTTCCCATGGCTATATAAAAGAATTCTCTGATGAGCCTTTTAAAATGCCAGGGTCCCACCCCAGAAGTTCTGATTTAATTGGCTTAGAGTTTAGATCAACCAACCGAGACGTACCGACTATCTTCTATGTAAAAAAAAACAAACCAAACAAAAACTCACTGCACAGTTCACTGCATATATGATAGACCATTATCTACCCTTGCCCAAAAGTCATGCTTTTATGTCTCACATGAGTTCTCAACTCTGGGTGCACATCAGAATCACTCCATGAGCATTTTTTTTTTTTTTTTTGAGAGGTTTTTGCTAAAGGGCGCGTGTGCTCGCCAGACAGACAAAGAACAAGACAGAGAGACAGAAAGTGAGAAATCACCCCCCAGGGAGGATGGCCACGCCACAATCCCTTCTCCTCTATTCTCCTCTCGGGATCTTGGGCACGCACGCGCATGCGCCCGGCGTGAGTTTTAAGCCACAGGGTCCGGGACGTGAACCATGGTCGACTACATGGAAGTCCAGTGACATAGCCATTATACTAACTGCTGGTCCCCACTCCATGAGCTTTAATGAAACGCCCACACCAAGGCCCAAGTCTGCAGTACCTGAATCATAATTTCTGGGGTAAAGCTATTTTTGTTCTCAGTGTTGCTGTTATTGTTATTGTTTTAATTTGCTATAGGGCATGTGTGCTCACCCAGGAGAGAAAGAGACAGAGACAGGGAAAGTAAGAAAGCACTTCCAGGGGGGAATGGCCATACCACAAACCCTCTTCACTATTCTCTTGGGGTTTGGGGTATACGTATGCTCATCTACCCAACATGTTTCTCAAGCTGCCAGGTCTGGACTTGACCTATGCAGTAGCTATGCGGAATCCAGCTAGCTTAACCACCACTGACTGACCCAGGCCTAAGTATTTTTAATTTTCCCTATATCCTGTAGTCTGGGTTGAGAACCACTACTAATAAAGGAACTAAACAGCTGGGTTGTAACACAGACATGTTTTAGATGCACAACTGATGGCAGCGCACAGGCTGGAAGGAACAGTGTTTCTCAGTGTCTTCTTGGAAATACCTACAACAGAAGCACTGAGGGTATTCACTGAAATCTGGACCTCCAGATCTTTTTCTTCTTTATTAGAATCTTGGAAAAAATGGGAAGGAGAGGAAGGCTGACAGAGGACAGCATGTTTAATAAGTCCCACAGGTATTTCTCATGCACATTAAAGTTTGAGAGTCACTAGATCAGATGAGGAAAGATTGAAGATAAAGGTTATTACAATTTCTTTAAAGTTCTGGATTGGTATCATGGGCATGGGCAAAAATATAAGGATTGAAGAGCTTGGTAATATATTACAGGAACAAGATAAGAAAAAATCCAAGTAAAAATTGCTTTAAAAAAGTTTCAGCGTGCACGTGCACTTGCAAGAGAGAGACAGAGATAGAGGAAGGGAGAAAGCACCCTCTAATGGGATACGGTCATGGTCAATCCCCCCTCCTCCATTTCTCCATCCCATTGGCATACACACATGCCCAGGGTGTTTTTCAAGCTGCCAAGGCTAGAATTCAAACCATGGTCAGCCATTTGGGATCCTGCTCTGGGCATTAGGCCATAGGGCCAGCCTATAAAAGCAGCATTTATATAATTGTTCGTAAGTTTACAAAAAAACCAACCCATCAGTTTCTTAATAGCTCTTTGACAAGTATCCCATTTTACATGAGAAAATATATCCAGAAAGATTATGTGACTCATTCAAGGACTCAAATCAATGGCCCATTCCATTGTTCTTCCCACTTAAGATGTCTGGTGGTGGTAGAACTAGCTGACATTAAAATTCATGAAAGTTCATTAAAAAACAACAAGCAACAGAAATTAAAGCAGACAAAAAAAAAAAAAGAGAGAAAGAATCAATCCCTTAATTTGGCTAGACTGCCAAAATTTTTAATGATAATTCTGGAGAATCTGCGACCAGCATTAATACTCTTTCTTTTTTTGAGTACGAAAAGCATATGCTTCTTCTAACAAGCATAAATAATTTAAATGTTAGGAATGAATGATGCTATTTCTACAAAAACAAGATGAACATGTTGGGTTTCTATTAACCCCTTTCAATCCAAATTAAGCTTTTGTGAGGTAGGAAATGTGGTTGGGATAAAATACACAAAATAGAGCTGTAAGAGGTGTTATGGAATGATTTTTTTTTTCTTACACAATAATCGCTTACATACATGTATTAAAAAATAAGCCTTACTTAGGTCTTCTGAAGATGTGTCCATACTGGGAGCAGGCAAGACCAACTGTTGGTGTATACACAATTGGCATTAGACTCTCAATATCGTCTTGCAGTATCCTATAAAACAACTTCTCGTTTCTTTCCTGTATTCCCATTACATAGATGTATCTGAAATTAAGCACAGTAAATAATGGCTAAGTCAGCCTGCATTACATCCAAAGTTTGGCTTCTGAAAGTTAAACCTAAATGTCCAAAATCGAGCCGGTCTCACCTCCACACATCAAAGGAAAGCAAAACTCTAATTTATCACCCTTTATCACCTAAACTAAAAGCTAACAAAAACATAAACATGTATGAATCGTTTGTGATGAAGATGAGGAGGAGGAAAAGAACAGAACAGGTAAAGTTTACTGAGCCCTTACTTTGAGTCAGGCTTTGTACACGGCACTGGAAATAGAAAAAGAACACCACAAGGCCCCCAGCCTTAAGGAACTAATCTTCGAGGAGACAGTCACATAAGTAAGGAAGCAAAATAAAGTGGTATTTATTCAAGTGTTCACTGAAACTATGTGCCAGCCCCATTATGAACTCCAGAGGTGTAAGAATGACCCCTGCCCTCCAGCAGTTTAAAATCTAGTAGGGCTGTCAAATCATATCATCACTAGGGTTTGATTCCTGGCTCACCCTGAAAGGTCCAGGTAGTGTGCACCTGGGGGACTGAGGCAGGAGGACTGTGTCTAAAACATACACACACACACACAAACACACGTGTGTATCCCTTCCCGCCCCACATACACATGGGGAAAAGAAAAAAAAAATGGTAAATGGCTCATTCCACTCTCGGATCACAACCCTCTACTATTCTGGCTAGCTATACAATGCCCTCACTCCATCATTCTTTAAGGGATTTCTAGCTCCTTGATCACTTCAGTTTCTCTCATTCTGTAGTTCTCCAGGAAACTTTATCTGACTCTTGAGTTGGTGTACACTCCCTTTTTGTGCTCTAGGAGTATACCCTGCATATGCCTTTTTCCCACTGCATTTCTCAGTACAGTACAGAGATCAGTGATAGGCCCTAATCTGCTGATGAGCTAGTGCTAGGGACTAGCAGTTTGCCAGGATCGTTGTCCATTGCCCATACACTCCAGTTTGCCAGGATCAGTTTAGTTACACCTTTTATTTGCTCCCCAAATTCTAATGGGTTAGACAATACAGTATACGGTCACCCTATCTATTACCCACTTCAGTTCCTCAGTAGCTAGTACAGTGTCACACATGAAGTGATCAATGAAAATTATTGAATAAGATGAGTGCAAATTTTGCTCCTTTTAAAAATTATTTAATGAGGGACCAGCATTTGGCTGTAATGGCTGTCGCTGGACTCCCACATAGTCAACTGTAGTTTGAGCCCTGGACCCGGTGGCTTAAACTCACACTGGGTGCGTGTGTGTGTGTGCCTAAGATCCTGAGAGGAGAATGGTGGAGAAGGGATTGCGGTGTGGTCATCCCCCCTGGGGGGTTATTTCTCACTTTCTATCTCTCTCTGTCTTTCTGGCAAGCAACACGCCCTATAGCCAAAAAAAAACCCAAAAAACAAAAAACCTCTAAAAAAGTATTTAATTAATGTATTTATTGCCAGTGGGTACATGAACTCAAGCACACAAATAGCAAGAAAAAGATAAAGTGTCTAACCAGTGGGACCCAGTCATGCCACAAGCCCCTTTCCTCCATTTCTCCATCCTATCAGGATCTAGAGCACCAACCACCCATGCCTGGGATGCTTTACAGCAGCAGGGGCTGGGATCTGAACTGTGATCAGCATGTGGGATGCAGCTTTCTCTGCACAGCACTTAATCAATATGCAATAGGACCAGCCCTCTTTTGGTTCTGACATCCCATTCGAACTTGAAATGCTCTGATTTTAAGCATGAAAACTGACTTCTGCTAATTTTACAATAGCGAACACAGTTGGAATATTCACTAAAGCGAAGGAAACACGATCATTAAGAAAACAATAGTTAATTGACAAAAACACGTCTTCCATTATGAGATCGTATGTTTCTCCTACCACAGTGCTCCTAATTTTAAAAATCAAAATATTAATGAAAAAGCTAAAGCTCTAATCAACTCTTACTTTTCCAAAGGGCTGGTCATTTTTTTCAAGTTTCTATGGAATCGTAAGGCTTGAATATCTTGTGTTTCTATTTTTGGAGGTAGAAGTCCTTGAAGACCAAGCATTTGTCGTTCCTGTAATGTAAATGCCATGCCCTAAAGAGGAGACATCAAAAGATTAAAATGATTACTTACTAAAGCAGGAATGGCAGTGTCCTTCAGAATGTAATTTAAGTACAAATTTTTAAAAATCAGTAACATTCCAATTTCCCCCAGACTTCCAAAATAGTATGCTGATAATACTGTCTAGTATTGGTGAGGGTATGGGAAGAGTTACTCTCACGTACTACTACTAGATATGTAAACTACTTTAGGCTTTCGGGCAATAATTTTAAGGTAGTCTTTAAGTTTTAAATGCACATACTATTCAGTCAAACAAGATTAAAGACAGCCACCCCAGAAAAATATTGTTACATGGAATAAAGAGGCATATGTGAAAAGATTAGGTATGGCATTGTCTCTAGTTCTCCTGGCTGTTCCAAACTAACTAGAAGCCATCAACTATGGAGTAGTTAGGACCATAACGTATATCTATACCATGAAATACCATAGAAATTGTTACACACATATCTCTTATATACAGTAGAAAGAACTCCAAGACATACAGTTAAGGGTTTCCAAAAAAGCAAGATGCAAATTAAAGCACACTGTTAACCCAGGTATTTTTAGAAACCCACATAAAACAAACTACATATTCTACACAGATGCATATACACATTACAAATGACATCACATCAACAGAATTTAGTCTGAAAGAATTTAAACCAACTTGTAACAGAGGCTACCTCACATTCTGAAATGTTACTAAAGAAAAAAAAAATTAATCTGTGTGTGTGTGTTTTTTTTTAAAGTCTTTATCAGTTTCTGGTATTTACCTGTGGGTTAAATTCTTTGTATCGAACTAATGTCAGTAAAAATGCTAGGGTAAGAACTTCCAAAATGTATCCGTCCATAGTGCAGTAAGAATACTGGCCAATGACCAGAATCAACTTTTTTTTAGATTTCTGGAAATTAAATTTCCAAAGACTTGGAAAAACAGCTGGATTCCAGTAAGCAGCAAGCTTGGTGGCATTTTAGTTTGCCTCATTCCCATTCTGTCCTCTCTAGCTCTTTGGCAGCCTTGAAAACCAACAGCTCACAGCGACCAGCAAATGGCAAAATGGTTATGTTGCTGCTCTCATGTAGTCAACCACGGTTTGAGTCCTGGATCTGGTGGTTTAAAACTCACACTGGATGCGTGTGCGTGCATGCCCAAAATCCCAAGAGGAGAATGGAGGAGAAGGGATTGCAACATAGTCATCTCCCGGGGGTGGGGGGGGGTGATTTCTTCCTTTCTGTCTCTGTCTCTCCACATGTGTCCTACAGCAAAAATCTAAAGAAAACCAAGAGCTCATAATCAATGTGAAAACCAGCAGCCACTGGAGGGGGCAGACAGGATTATAGGGTCTTCTAAAGCCCCATTCTCAGGAAAATGTCATTACTTGACTTGATGGTGGTTCTCTCCACCGCCAAGACGCCACTTACAATGCTATCACTGACTTAACTAGGAGCTCACCATCAGTCCTTCCCTAAAAAGAGCTTGCCAAAAACAACCAGAGGCAATTATTTAGTATGGAAGCTGCCCGAGGATGAGGTTAATAGTTGAGGCAAACAATAGCTAACCAAAAAGATGAAAAATAAGAGCTAAGGAATGAGCTGCCTATGAGGGATGGAGCTTTTAAAAGCTCTGAGGTAATCCTGGGAATTAGAAAGCCCCATGTAAAAACTGTAGACATGTCCAGAACAGACCCGGGAAGGCCCTAAGCTCCCGCCTGGCTATCTCTGAGGCTCTGTGCAAGTAGAAAGTTTAGGCTGACGCGTAGCTGTAAATGGCCTAGCTGGGTGCTAAAGGCATATCCCAACATGCACACTGAGCTCCTTGGTGAAGAATGGGAGACTTACTGGTTCTAGGCACTGAAGACACTAGTCATTAAGTGACCACTAAGCTAGCAAGCAGACTTTGTACACCACAAGAACATCAACTTCATAAAGAATTAGTTTGAAGCAGCCAGACGGTGGTACAAAGGTAAAACATGATGATGTTCTTCCACACAATCCCACATGGGAGGTGACTGATTTAAGTCCAGAGATCTCTCTGAGCACACCAGGCACAGGCTTGCCCAAGATCCAGAGCGGGCTGAAGTCTGGAAGTGGCATCAAGAGCCCTGCCGGGGGTGCTGTCTCTTTCACACTCATGGAGAAATAAATAAAATGGACTTAAAAGAAAAGAATCAGTTCAGAAGTGTCACTAAGTAACACAACAAACACTGAGAAAAGTATTTTATTTTCAAAGCTGCCATATTATTTAAAAATCCAGTTTTCAACAAAAAAATTATGAAACGTATTTTAAAAAACAAGAAAGTCAGGGCCATACATACAAAAAAAGACAGTTAATAAATATTGTCCGTGGGGCCAGTAGGTAGCACGGTGGCTAAGGGCACTGGACTCCCAGATGGCCAATGCAGTTTGAGTCCTGGACCTGGCAGCTTGCTTTCTCACCTTCTCTGTCCCTCTTTGGTCAAATCCCTCTTTTGTCAAAAAACTAACAAATAAATAAATAAATGAGGTTAAATAAAATCTTTTTTTTTTTTTTTTTTTTTGAGAGGTTTTTGCTATAGGGTGCATACACTCGCCAGAAAGACAGAAGGCAAGAAATCACCCCCCAGGAGGGATGGCCACATGGCAATCCCTTCTCCTCCATTCTCCTCTTGGGATCTTGGGCCTGCATACACATGTGCCCAGCCTGAGTTTAAGCCACCGGGTCTGGGACTCGAACCGTGGTCAGCTACATGGGAGTCCAGCAACACAACCATTACACCAACTGCTGGTCCCAAATAAAATAATTCTTTAAAAAATTATAAAATAAAACTGTCCCTGAGGAAGCCTGGGCATTGCACTCTTTTTTTTTTTTTTTTTTAAATAATTATTTATTTTATTTATTTATTCATTCATTGATTTTTTTTTTAATTTGACCAGAGAGAGACAGAGGGTGAGAGTGAGAGAGAGAGGAAGTGAGAAAGCAAGCCACCAGGTCCAGGACTCGAACCCAGGTCGGCCATGTGGGAGTGTCCAGCGCCTTAACCACCACGCCACCTGCTGGTCCCTGGGCATTGCACTCTTACCAAAGACTTTAAATCAGTCATTTTACACTTACTCAAGGAACTAAAGGATTTCATATCTAAAGAACTAGAGGAAAGTTTGAGAATGATGCCTCATCAAACAGAGAATACCAACAAAGAGACAGAAATCATAAATTCTAGGGTTGAATATATATAAAAATGAACTAAAAAAAAATCACTGTAAGGGCTCACCAGAAGATTTAACCAGGTAGAAAAATCAGTAAACTTAATGACAGAACAACTGAAATGATCTAATCTCGAATAGAAATAAAAATGAATACAGAACTATGAACAGAGCTTCAGATACCTGGACCAACATACGCATAAAGGAGTGTGCACATCGAGTGTGCCAACATATGCACAATGCAGTCCCAGGAGAGAAGAGAAAGGAGCAGAATACTTAAAGAAATAATGCCCCTAAACTTCCCAAATACTTGAAAAAAATTAAACCATACATTCAAATGCTCAATGATTCCAAGCAAGATAAAATGAGTTTAGACAAATCATAATTAAACTGTCCAGAGCCAAAGACAAAAGGAGAAACTTGAACACAGAGAGAAATAACTCATTATGCATAAGCAATGTTCGGTAAGATTAACCGCTCATTTCTTATCAGAAACAGTAGAGGGAGGCCAGAAGGCACATATTCAAATTGCTGGGGGGAGGGGGAAGTCAACCAAGAATTTCATTTTTCTTTTTAAAAAGTTTGCTAGAGAGTGTGTGTACTTGCTGGAGAGAGACAGAGAGAGAAGGAAAGTGAGAAAGCACTCCATATGGGGCCTGGCTGTGTTACAATCCTTCCTCTTCCATTTCTCTCTTTCGGCTGTTTCTCAAGCTGCAGGGTCATGAACTTGAACTTTGCAGTCAGTCGTGTGGGATCTAGCCACTTTAACTACAATGACACTGGCTGGCCCTAATGAGAATTTCTGTATTCTGAAAAACTACCTTTCCAAAATGGAGAAACCAGGTCATTCCAGATAAACAAAAGCTAAGAAAATTTCATTGCTAGCAGGCCTGCTCCAGAAGAAATTCCATGGAAAGTTACGTAAGTGAAAATGAAAAAACATTAAACAGTAATTTGAATCTATACAAAGATATAAAGAGCACTGATAAATATGGTAATAAAACATAAAAGACAGTATAAGTATTTTTTTATTGTAGCTGTTTTTCACCTACCCAGTTTAAAATATAACAAGATAAAGTAATAATTATATAACTTTGCTGGTGGGGACATAATGCATACAGATGTAATTTGTAGGACAAAGTCATACAAAAGGAGTGATGGAGCTATACAGGAGCAAAACTTTTGAATATTAAAATTAAGTTGGGGGCCAGGCCCTATAGCACAGTGGTTAAGCACTGTGCATTGGAGGTCTAATACCGCAAGGCCAAGCACAATTCAAATTCTGCCCCAGGGGCTTGAAAAACATTCTGGGCGTGTGCGCATGAATGCCCCAAATCCTGAGGGATGGAAAAACAGAAGGAGGACTATGGTGTGTGATCATGAACCGCTGGCGGCAGGGAGGGTTCTTTTTCTCTCTCTAGTGAGTGTATTTGCCACCCAGTGATTAAAAATTTTTAAAGGTTTTTTGCTATAGGGTACGTGCGCTCACTGGAGAAACAGAGGGAAAGTGAGAGATCACATCACCAGGGGAAATGGCCACACCACAATTCCTTCTTCATGTTCCTCCTGGGATTTTGGGCTCGCACATCAACATGCCTGAAAGTAATTTTCAAGACTCTAGGTCCAGGACTCAAACAGCAGTCAGTCATGTGGGAGTCCAGGGCCTTAACCGCCAAACCACCTCCTGGCCCCTTAAAACTTTTAAAAAGATATGTAAATAAATAAAGTTGGTATTAATCTTTTTTTTTTTTTTTGCTATAGGGCATGTGCACTCTTCGGAAAGACAGAAAGCAAGAAATCGCCCCCTCCCCACCCCCAAGGGGGGATGGCAACTCTGCAATCCCTTCTCTTCCATTCTCCTGTCAGGATTTTGGGCACACATGCACATGCACCCAGCTTGAGTTTTAAGCCGCTAGGTCCAGGACTCAAACTGCAGCCCACTAAGTGAGAGTCCAGTGGTGTAACCATTACACCATCTGCTAGTCCCTAGTATTAATTGTAATTAGACTGTTGATTGTAGCCCCGAAGGCAAACCACTAGGATTATAATTCAGAAATAGAGAGTAGATCTTCTAGACCCCCGAAACACTCAGACAAGAAGCCATCTTAAATCTAAGGTGTGTCCTGGCACATTCAGGGAACAAGGCAACTAGAGTTATGCTCTAAACCTCATCTCCTAGACCCCTGAAACACTCAGATAAGAGGAGGAGAGATTTTGTCACAGAATGACCAGAAACCACCACAGAGGCACAAGAAATATGAGAAACCAAGAAAATATCTCTCCTCTAAGTGAAAAGAACAATCCTTCACCATCCACAGACAGAACAGTGGAACTTGTAGAAATGTCTGATAGAGAATTCAGAATATTCAGAGTGTCAAAACTATGGGGACCAGCAGGTGGCGTGTTGGTTAGGGTGCTGGATACTCCGACATGGCCGACCACGGTTCAAGTCCTGGAGCTGGTGGCTTGCTTTCTCACTTTCCCTCTCTCTCTTTCTCTCTCTCTGTGTCTGTCTCTGATCAAAATAAAATAAATGAATGAATAAATAAGAATAAATAATTTAAAAAAAAAGTTTCTTAAAAAAAAAAAAAACTAAATGAGATGCAAGAGCTGAGAGACAATGAACTCCAGAAGATACAGGAGAAAAGAGACGAGTTCTAGGAGGTGAAGAAGTTCTTGCATGATCTGAAAAAGGAAATACACGCCATAAAAAAGAATCAAATGGAGCTGTTAGAGATGAAGGCTGCAATACAAGAAATCAAAATCTCCCTCGAAAGTATTAAAAGCAGATTAATCCATGCAGAAGATTGAATCTAAGATGTTGAAGGCAAAACCTCTGACCTACAAAAAAACAACTAAAAGAACTGAGAAAATAACCAGAAACAATGAGACTAATATATGAGAAATACTAGATACCATTAAATACCCAAACATTAGGATAGTCAGTATCCCAGAAAGTGAAGAAACTAATAAGGGCATTGATAATCTGGTCCATGAAATCCTGGAAGAAAACTTTCCAAATCTAGAGAGGCAGTCGAAGAACCAGATCCAAGAAATACAAAGGACCCCTAATAGAATCAACCCAAGAAAATCTTCTCCAAGACACATTATAGCCAGATGGGCCAAATCCACAGACAAAGACACGATACTAAAATTGGCAAGAGAGAAACATCAGGTTACTTATAAAGGTAGCCCATTGGGCTAACAACAGACCTCTCATCAGAAACAATGCTAGCAGGAAAGAATGGGAAAATATAGTTGAAGTGTTCATTGAAAAACAGTTTCAACCAAGAATACTATACCTGGCAAGATTATCCTTCATATGGGAAGAAAAGATAAAAACATTCTCAGATAAACAAAACCAGAAAGAATTTATCAACACCAGACCAGCTCTTCAAGAAGTTCTGAAAGGAGTGCTTTACCAGGAAAACTAAAGACACACATACAAAAGAAAGAGAACAAAAATCAACCAAGAAAATGAACGACTTAATGCTAAGGATAAGAAATATCCATAATAATGCTGAATGTTAACTTCCAGGTTTTAAATGGAAAGATCGGACCACAGTAATGCTGCAAATTCAATAGAGGAAAGATTAATTATATAAAGACTGAACTGGTGAAGCAGAATTTTATGACTTTTAAGTAAAACATTACTGTCTTTTTCTTTACTATGCTTTGTTTTCCCAATTTAAGGATTTTGCTTTCTTTTGAGCTGTTGATAGGTTTAGCAATTTGTTAAAATGTTTTTTCTTATTTGTTTCTTTAAATGGAAACATAAAATTTTCTTCCTTCCTGACCCCTCTGGAATTGGAAAATATTTGGGAGTATTCTTATTTTGTGGCAGAATGGTTATTTGCATAAGTTTAATTATACTTGTTGCCTTGAATGAGAAATTGGAAATACTTGTTATTAGACAGAGCTTTGACTGAAATGTCATTATCTGAAGATTAACCCAGAAAACTATGGAACTAAGGTAGATCTCAAGTAAGCCAAAAGAAGCTCTTGGAAAGATGACCATAAACAGCTCTGCCTGGCAGAGAGAATTAGAGTAGCTACATGAAAAAATTCATAAAATAACCTAAACTTTTCCAGTCCAGCATTGTAGTCAGTAGAGACTGCAAAAGAACAACCACAAGCAGAGGATTATTTTGAGGAAGACTCTGAAGGAAGAAAAAGAGACTGATCTTTACTAGCAGATGGTATATCACAGAATACTTGGTAAGCAGTGGTGAACTGAGAAGTCTTATGTGTGAATTGCGTGCTGGGTGTCTGCTTTTCAACAGTTTGAATAGTTGACATGTAAATATTTTCTCAAAAATATTTAAAACCATACCGTCTCTGTTATAGATTCACAAACAAAATTATAACAAATATTTCGAACATTATCTTTAAAATTCAGTTTAATGAATTTTTTAAAGTTGTTTGTTAACTGTCAAGGACTATGGAGTTTTGAGCATAAATTTTTTGATATGTAAAGTAAATGTGGGAAAATGTAAAAATAAATAAATAAATTATTGGGGGGAAAAAAGAAACTGGGGAAGATGCTGAGGTTAATTTAAAAAAGAAAATCATGCTAGGCGAGTATGCACGTCTACCCAGGATCCCACTGGGAGAGTGGGGAGAAAGGATTGCGGTATGGTCATACACCCTGGGGGGGGGGGGGGGTGTGATTTCTCACTTTCCCTCCCACTATATCTGTGTCTCTCTCTGGCTAGTGCACGCACCCTAGAGCAAAAACCTCTTAAAAAATAATAAATAAATTTAAATAAATAATTATTTAATAATAAAGTCAATTGGCTGGGACTAGCAGGTGGTGTGGAGGTTGGGGTGTTGGATCCCTCTTGGCTGGCTTCATGGCTTGAGTCCTGGACCTGGCAGCTTAAAAATTTTAACAGGTGTGTAAGTGTGTTTGCCCAAAATCCCGAAAGGAAAGTGGAGAAGGGATTGGGGTGTGGTCGTCCCTCTAGGGGGTGATTTCTCACTTTCTCTTTCTCTCTCTCTGACAAGTGCACATGTCCTATGGCAAAACAAAACAAAAAGCCTAAAAAATAATCAGCTGGCTGTATGTTTTGGGTTTATTTCTAAATTTTCTATTCTGGTCCATTGGTCTATGGGTCTGTTTTTGTGCCAGTGTTACACTATTTTCGTTATTATGGCTTGTAATATATTTTGAAGTTCAGATAGTGAGATGCCTCTACATTCTGCACTTTTTTTGTAGAGAGGGTAATACAGGGTATTTCTCTCTCTCTCTTTTTTTTTTTTTTTTTGGAGAGGTTTTTGCTATAGGGCGCATGCGCTCACCAGACAGACAGAGAAAGTGAGAAATCACCCCCCAGGGGGGATAGCCACACCACAATCCCTTCTCCTCCATTCTCCTCTTGGGATCTTAGGCTTGCACGCACACGCGCCCAGCGTGAGTTTTAAGCCACCGGGCTCGGGACACAAACTACGGTCGACTACATGGGATCCAGTGACATAGCCATTATGCTAACTGCTGGTCCAGGGTATTTCTGATTCTAGACAAGTTTTATGATTTCTTTTTCTTTTGCTGTGAAGAATGACACTGGAATTTTAATAATAGAAATTGCATTGAATCTGTATATCACTTTGGGCAGTATGAACATTTTAACTTTGCTGATTCTTTGAATTCATGAATAAGAAATGTCTTTCCATTTTTTGATGTCTTTTTCAATTTCTTTATTCAGTTTTTTTTAAAGAATTATTTTATTTAACTTTGTTTATTTTTTAATTTGACCAGAGAGGAACAGAGTGAGAGAGAGAAAGAAAGTGAGAAAGCAAGCCGCCAGGTCTGAAACACGAACCACAGTCAGCCATGTGGGAGTCCAGTACCTTTGGCCACCATGTCACTTGCCTGCTGGCCCCTCTTTATTCCGTTTGTAAATAATTTTAAGAGAGATTTTTGCTGTAGGGCACGTGCGCTCGCCAGAGAGACAGAGTGAGAAGTCACCCCCAAGGGGATGGCCACACCGTGGTCCCTTCTCCATTCTCCTCTCAGGACTTTGGGCAAGCGTGCATATGCGCCTCATGTGAGTTTTGAGCCGCCGAGTCCGGGAATCAAACTGAGGTCGACTACGTGGGAGCCAGCAACATAACCATTGTCCCATCTGCTGGTCCCAGTTTTTAAATAATTTTTATAGTAGATTATTTTTATTATTTTGGTTAGATTTATTCATAGATTTGTGTGTGTGTAGAATAGAACTGAGCTTTTCATTTCCACTTCAGTTCACTCATTGTTAAGACTACAAAAATGCTACATAATTTTAATGCTGATTTTATACCCTGCAACTTTGCTGAATTTGTTTATCAGCTCTAAGAGTTTTTTGGTAGATTCTTTAGGGTTTTAAATTTTGTGTGTGTGTGTATATAATCATGTCAATTTAACTTCTTCCTTTCTTATCTGGATGCCTTTTATTTCATTCTTTTATCTGATTATGTTGGTTAGGACTTCTAGGACTACGTTGAATAGGACTGGACAAAGTGGACATCCTTGTCCTGTTCAGAATAAAAGCTTTCAACATTTCCCTACTGAGTACTATGTTAGCTGTGGGTTTGTCATATATGGCCTTCATTGTGTAAAGAAATGTCTCTTCTATACCTATTTTGTTGAGAATTTTAATAATAAAAAGATACTGTATTTTATCTAATGCTTTTTCTTTATGAATTGGTATGATATACAATTTTTGTCTTTCCTTCTATTAATGTGATGTTTTTACATTTATTGTTTTGCATATGTTGAACCAACCTTGCATCCTTGGGATAAATCCTACTTGCCTCATGGCATATAATATTTTTAATATGTTGTTGGATTAGGTTTGCTAGTATTTTTTGGAGGATTTTTGCATGTGTATTCATCAGAGATATTGATCTGCAGTTTTCTTTTCTTTTTTTTTTTTTAGCTTTTATTACTTTATTGTTAACCAATGAATGTTATCCAAAATTAAAGATGTAATTGTAACTTAACTATACAGCACGAAATTATGCTAAAGGTAAAAGCCTACTGGAATTTACAAAGAAAGGAAGGAAGGAAGGAAGAAAAAGAAAGAAATGAGAAGGGAATTAAAATGGTTTACTAGGTAATATCTAACATACAGGAAGGTGGTAATGGAACAATGGTGGAACAAAAAGAAAAAAATAAGATATTTCAAAAACAAATAGTGAAATATCAGATTTAAATCCTATCTTACCTGTGATTATATTAACATAAATGGATTAAAAGGCAGAACTTACAAAACTAAAGAAATAATATGAACTAATTACATGCTGTCTGTAAGAGACACATTCTATTTACTTATTTATTTTAATTTGCTACAGGGTGTGTGTGTGCTCAACAGAGAGAGAAAGAGAAAGAGAGAGAGAGAGAGAGAGAGAGAGAGAGAAAAAGAGCGAGCAAGCACTAACCCCTTCGGGGTGGAGGGCCAGTGTGTCAAGAAATGTAATCACCTGCTGATCACAGTGAGTAAAGTCATTAATGTCCAGTGACTTTTTCTGTGTGGGGAGGAAACCCATAAGTGTACTCTGTTTAAGGTCCTATTCATTCATCTTTTATACTTACCGGACAGTTGATAGTCCTTTACCTCTAGGTAACACTCTTAAATACACTTAAATAATTTAAGTGTCTACTGTACTTATTTAATCAAAGTTATTCTGAATATTTAATTAAAATGAAAAAGTCTTTTAAAAATCCTTTGAAATACATGCAATTTCAAAAACTTTTTCAGAAGGAATTTCATACTGATACCAGAATAGGTGAATCTACAGACAGAAAGCAGGTTAGTGGTTGAAAGAGGCTGAAGGAGCCATCAGGGATGAGAGAGAGGAATTAGGAAGTGTCTGCTTAGTGAGTACTGCGCTTCCACTTGGGATAGCGAAAAAGTTCTTGAGTTAAAACAGTGGTGATACTTACACACTATTGACTATGGTGTCACTGAGCTATGAGTTTTTGAATGGTTAAAATTCTAAACTGTGGGGCCAAGGTAGTAATGTAACACTCTATGAGCCTGACCCACATGGGAAGGTTCTGAGTTTGCATCCAGAGAGCTCCCTGTATGTGCTGGGCACACGTGTGCCCATGACCTAGAACTAGCTGAGGCTGGAGGTGGATCACAGCATGAGCACCCTGCTGGAGGGGCTTCTCTGTTTCTTTCATTCATCGAAACTTAAAAAAATTATAAATTTTATACTATGTTTACCACAATAAATAAAAGTATTATAAATAGAGTAACAGGTATTAAGTGGATATGTTTAACAAGATTCAGAATTCAGTATTCCTTTAATTACTATTTTATTAATCATAGCAACAACATACTATTAAATGCAATATTTATAAGTATATGAAAAATTATTAATTTAGTCTGTAATGTATGAAGCAAAAACTTGATTTAACATAGTAAGTGCCCCAAGGAGTCCATGACCAGTGACCTGGGAATCACTGGTCTATGTTCTTTCTGAAGCAAAGACAAATTCTTCCTTGCGCTTCAGGAATTTGTAGAAGTGATCTGTCAGTGATGTAACCAAACACATGATTTCAGCCTTAGAGATTTCAGAATGCTGGAGCATTAGATTCTAATTTCTTTACCGAAGTACTATAAGGCATTTAAGACTACCTTCCTTCTTGAAATTCATCTGCCACTTAGTGTGCTTTATAAATTTTTTATAACCCCCAAGACCCCAGATTAGATTTTAAATAAAGCATTTCCATAAAAAATAAAAAATAAAATCAACATATTTATCAAGTATCTACTATACTCACAGCACTGTAAAAAGCTACAAAAAAGTATTTGAATGGTCCCTGACCAATCTGAAATACAGTTAAGATATAAACTTGTGAAAACATAAATACCATCAATGATTTCAATAACAGCTTAAGACATAAAAACAAACACAAAGCAACACATATTGATTATCTGCCATAGGAACAGGAAAATAAAAACAGCTATGGGGTTTCAGAGAAGAGAGCAATTACTCCAGTCTCTGGTTGTGTGAAAGGCTCTTTCGGAGGAATGGATTTCGAATGAACTGCATCTTGAAGAGTAAGGAAGATTTGGAGAGGTGAGACAAAAACAAGACAGAATTAAAATACCCTTCACTATGCTTCGTTTTATTCAGGAATGACTTTCTGAATTCTCGTTCTATACCAGGTACCCAAATTGCAAAGATGCTGTGTGTGACTTTCAGTCAAATTTCCCTTTACAGGCTTGCAACTGCTCAAAATTTACACTGTGCAATGAATTATTTTCCCTTGTAACAGGAAATAAATGAGACTGGCGAATTTTTTGATGACTATGACTTGAAAATAAATCACTCTCTTGATCGCAAGTCACTTGCCCCCCCAAAAATAAAATTCATATATTGCAATAAACCTAGTGCATCCTTCTGCAAACTTCTTGTAAGAAATCTCCTTTCAGAACTATGTTTACTTAATAATCAATATTGCCACTAAAAAGCAAAAGGGGACTTGCTCTCGGAACCCTTCCTCAAGGGAGGAAGCCATGACTGTATCTCAGTATTGCCAATAATTCTGTCCCAAGAGTGATAATAAAGAGAAGTCTCTGTCCTTTGAGGCAGTAGTCTAGTTAAAGGGCAAAAATTATTTGTGTGTGATGAGTTGTATCTAAAATACTGGGCTCAGGCAGAGCCGGGAAACTTCAGGTAAGGTTCATTTGACAATTTTTTTTTTTTTTTTTTTTTTGAGAGGTTTTTGCTATAGGGCGTGTGCACTCGCCAGAAAGACAGAGAGAGACAGAGAGATAGAAAGCAAGAAATCACCCCCGAGGGGGGATGGTCACACTGCAATCCCTTCTCCTCCATTCTCCTCTCCGGATCTTGGGCACGTACACACACACACCCGGCCTGAGTTTAAGCCACCGGCTCCGGGACTCGAACCAAGGTCAGCTACATGGGAGTTCAGCGACATAGTCATGACGCTAACTGCTGGTCCCGTTATTTGACAATTTTGACCACATCCTTCAAGGTCTAATTGACCAGGAGCCAGTACCTGAATCAAGCAGGATAAACCTAAACATTCCATACAGCAGTGGTCCCCGTTCTCTTTAGCACTAGTGACTGGTTTCACGGAAGACATTTTTTCCTCAATAGTGGTAGGGGTGGTATTGGGGACAGTTTATTAGATCCTGCACCCTAGATCCCTCCCTGTGCAGTTCACTATAGGGTTCATGCTCCTATAAGAATCTAATGCCACAGCTGATCTGATAGGAGGCAGAGCTCAGGCAATAATGTGAGCAATGGGGTACAGCTATAAATAAAGATGAAAGTTCACTCACTTGCCAGCCACTCATTGCTAGCCCCTCATCTCCTGCTCACTTTCTGCTGTGCAACCTGGATCCTAACAGGCCTGGGGGCTGAGGACCCCTGCCACACAGGAACAAAAGCATCCTGGCCATATTGCTTTCCTGGGATTCTCTTTTTTTTCCAGCTTGAACTAGGAAGTCAAGTCAATCCTTTTCTGGTGGTAAAAGTTATTTGGGGTACCTCTAAGAGGTAGAAAGTACCATGACTCTTGCCATGTGGAGAAGAATGGAAAAGTTGGTGCAGAAAAAAACCAAGTAGCTTTGAACAGTCTTAGTAGAAAGCTATAAAATACAAAACTGTCATACCTTATCAGTCTAAACACATCAAGCGTTTACTAGGAAAAGAAAGTGAACACTGGTATTAAAATCACCAACCTTGTTTGTTCTTGGATTCAACATGAGGGGCTTGCCCTTCTCTTTTATATGCAAATGACGACATGCCGCATATGTACAAGGGGTGACAACCCCTCTCAACCGGGATAACATCTTTCCTTTCACCTGAGGATAAGGAAGCAAATAAATCACAGATAAGGAACGTATCATAGAACTGCAGTCCACATATCGGGTATCAATTTTCCAAAGCAGATTCAGAAAGCTCATCTTTCCACATGTGAAAATGCTTCTTCAAAACACATTAGTTTCCATGGGTTATTACACTTGTAAAAGGATAACATTAAGGTGAAGGTAAAGATTTATTATTCCTGGGACCAGCAGGTGGCGTGGTGGTTAAGGCACTGGACACTCCCACATGGCCGACCAGGGTTCAAGTCCTGAATCTGGTGGCTTGCTTTCTCACTTCCTCTCTCTCTCACTCTCACCCTCTGTCTCTCTCTGATAAAACTAAAAAATAAATGAATGAATAAATAAAATAAATAATTATTTAAAAAAAAAAAAAGATTTATTATTCCTGATAATACCATTCAATTCTAGGGTAATAATCTCTGCTACCTTTTATGCCAGACACCGTGCTCAATGTTTAACATACACATATATTTATTTGTTTCAAGAGAGATTTTTGCTACAGGACGCACGCTTTCCCAGAGAGACAAAAAGCAAGAAATCACCCTCCATGGATGATGGTCATGCTGCAATCCCATCTCTGTTCTCCTCTTGGGATTTTGAGTACAAACACTCCAGCTTGACTTTTTTTAAGCCACCAGGTCCAGGCCTTGAAACTCGGTGGACTACATGGAAATCCAGCAATGTAACCATAATGCCATCTACTGGTCCCTAACCAATTTTTTTAATGTGCTTTTTATTTCCTTCAAATTTCTGCCATGAAAGAAGGAGACAGGGATGAGGAAGTGTCAGGGGAGGTGGTAGGGCAACAGGGTCTTCACACTCCAACCACACTCCCAGCTAGCAAGGATCATGGACGTGGGCATGTGCACCTTCCACCATACAGAGGGAGAACCGGGTGTAAACCCCAGACTTTCCCACATGGTCCAGCACTGCAGTGTGTTACAAACAACTGTGACAAGGTATGTATCTCTCACTTGTGAGACAGACAAACTGAGAGGTAAAGAAACAAGGGCCCAGGGGACCAGCAGTTAGCGTAATGGCTATGTCGCTGGACTCCCACATAGTCGACCGCGGTTCGAGTCCCGGACCTGGCGGCTTAAACTCACGCCGGGTGCGTGTGCGTGCGTGCCCAAGATCCTGAGAGGAGAATGGAGGAGAAGGGATTGCGGCGTGGCCATCCCCCCTGGGGGGTGATTTCTCGCTTTCTGTCTCTCTGTCTCTGTCTGTCTGGCGAGCGCACGCGCCCTATAGCAAAAACCTCTCCCCCCCAAAAAAAAGAAAGAAAGAAACAAGGGCCCAGATGTGGTGGTGCGGCAGGAGCACAAAGATCTGCAATGCTGGAAGCTGTAAGGTCAGGGTTCAGTTCTCAGACTGACTCATACTTGCCGGGTATGTGCACAGTGCCCGCGTCCTGCCTGGCTGGGAAGGCTGGGGGGAGGATCTTGGCATAAGACCCTGTTGAGGGTTCTTGTCTTTTTCTTTCTGTCTCTCTTGTGAAAATAAATAAATAAACTTAAAAAAAGAAAAGATTCAAGGTAACATCTAGTAAGCAGTAAAGTGTGTGTGACTTCAGTGTGGTAGTATAACAGGAAGCTGGAAAAGTAAATTAGAAGAAAGGCTGGAACATACACATTTACAAGAAAAGCTATTCAGACTCAATCTAGACCTGGAGTTTTCACACACTATATTCAATGTTCAAATGTAATGTGGGGCCAGCAGGTGGTGTGGTGGTTGACGGCGCCTGACTCCCACATGGCTGACCGCAGTTTGAGTACCAGACCTGGCGGCTTGCTTTCTTGCTTTCTCTCTCTCTTATTCTGTTCTTCTCTGGTCAAATTAAAATAAATAAATAAAAGTAAGTTTAAATAAAATAATTAAAAAAATAAATAAATGTATGTACTAGAAAATTTTTGTCCTAGAAAATCTGATGGACCAGCCCTGCCACCTAGTCGTTAAGGGAGCCGGATTCCACATGGCCAACCATAGTTCAAATCCTAGCTTCAGCAGTTTAAAAAACACACTGGGTGTGTGTTATGTGTGCTCCAAATCCTAACTGGATGGAGAAATGAAGAAGACATTATGGCAAGACTATGCCTCACTGGAAGGTGTTTTCTTGCTCTCCTTCTGTATCTCTGGCCCCTTCTGGCAATTAAAACAAAACAAAGCAAAACAAAACTGAGATGGCTGAGGCAGTAGGAGCATGACACAGAAAGACTTTTTTTTTTAATTCTTTTTTAAATATTGTTTTTATTTAGGAGAGATTTTTCTTAAAGGGAGCATGCAATTACCGGAGAGACAGAGAGACAGAAAGACAGAAAGCAAGAAATTACCTTCCAGGGGGGATGGCCATGCCGCAATCCCTTCTCCTCCATTCTCCTCTTGGATTTTTGGCTTGCATGCACATGTGCCTGCCGTGAGTTTTAAGCCACCAGGTCTGGGACTTGAACTGCAGTCAGCCATGTGGGAGTCCAGCGACGTAACCATTACACCATCTGCTGGTCCCCAGAAAAACTTTTAAAGAAAGAGGGGCCTGCTGGTGGCATAGTGGGTAAGGCACTAGATTCCCAAATGGTCAGCCATGGTTCATGTTCCAGATCTGGTAACATGTGTGCATGTGTGCCCAAAATGCCAGGAGGCAAAACAGGAAAAAGGACTGCAGCGTAGACTTCCTTCTTGGGGGTTAATTTCTCACTTTCTCTTTCTCTCTCTCCCTCTCTCTCTCTCTCTGGCGGGCACATATGCCCTATAGCAAAAACTAAAATCAAACAAACAACAAAAACAAAAAAGTACATAGTTGCCATATAACTCCCCTTCTAATGTTTGGAACAGATTGAAGATGTTGAAGCAACAGAGTAATTTTTAGGCAGAAAAAATGTCCAGCATACTTTAAGTTTCATTAGACAAGATACTGGCTTCAAAGAGTCTCAAGACTATATTGTTTTATGGGCAAAACAATATTGTTTTATGGTAGTGTAGTTTGGCACTCAAAGCTGGGCTTGCTTTTCTAAAAATCATTGCACTATGGTCCCATTTTACAAGGTCCTTGAGTTAAGAATAATTTTTACATTTTTATAAGGTTATAAGAAAATAATGTGACAAGAGATGTATGTGGTCTTCAAAGCCTAAAATATTTACTATCTGGTGCTTTACAAATAAAATTTTATTGACTCCCTACCATAAGGCTACAAGTCCCAAGGACCTGAAGGCAGGAAGCAAAACCTGTTTTTAAGACGTGTACTCACCTGAGTGGTGGCAGCATTATTTCTGGATTTGTTCTAAAGATATTTTAACCCAGCGGTTAGTAAGGACAAGTAAAGGAGGCCTTACAACTGCTGCTACTCATTTATTCTTGGATACCGAAACACACATTTGCAAGTTAAGTGGTGAAGCTGTTTTCTGATTCCCTCACTGCTCACTTTTATCAACCTATCTCTGAAATAAGGTGGGATTTGCTGTTTTCCAACAATCCATATATAGTCGTGGATGCAGTTAAGCTTTAACCTGCAAAGCATGTACGGAATAAAATGAAAAATAAGGGTGAATGATTTAAAAAGGTTTCCTCTTTTTGACAAGAAAGTAAACAAAAAGTATACAGGTAGGTTGGTCAAGACAGTAGGATGGTTTTGTTGATAGTATGAAGGGAGAAATTTTAAGAATAACTGTGAGCTTTAAAGAAACACTGACAAAGACTGGGGGGAGGGCAAGAAGAACAGAAAGATGATAATTAAGAGGAAAATCTAGCAACCAGAAATCTTCATAAATGTATTGTTCAAAAGGATTTAACTTCTTTTTTTTGGAAAGGTTTTTGCTATACGGCGCATGCACTCGCCAGAGAGACGGAGACAGAAAGTGAGAAATCACCCCCCGGGGGGATTGCCACACCACAATCTCTTCTCCTCCATTCTCTTTTGGGATCTTGGGCACGCACGCACACGCGCCCACCATGAGTTTAAGTCACTGGGTCCAGGACTTGAACCACAATCAACTACATGGGAGTCCAGTGACATAGCCATTATGCCAACTGCTGGTCCCAAAAAAGATTTTTAATTTCTGAATACAAGCTATAAATAGAATGAAACCTCAAAATCACATATACAAGACTTGAAACCCTTTTAAGAAATACTTAAGCTGCTCAAAAGACAATAATTATCAGTAGATAAGCCTACACAAACTTTTTTTTTTTTTTTTTTTTTTTTTGATATTTTTGCTATAGGGCGTGTGTGCTCGCCAGAACTCGCCAGAAACAGAAAGTGAGAAATCACCTTCCTCCTCCCTGGGGGGATGGCCATACCACAATCCCTTCTCCTCCATTCTCCTTTTGAGACTTTGGGCATGCACACACATGCACCCAAAATGAGTTTTAAGCCATTAGAACCAGGACTCGAACCGTGGTCAACTACGTGGGAGTCCAGCAAGGTAACTATTACCCCAGCTACTGGTCCCCACAAACAATCTTTTGAGTCAAACACTTCCTTTCTCACTGAAGGCTGTCCATCATTTCCTAGGAAGACATCAAGCTGTAACACCTTCCTATTCATGCATTCAGGGGAACAGAAAAACAAATTATTGGAATTATGTGTTTCATACATATGACCTGTCTTATTCATTATGGAGGTGCTGTCATAATGGGGCTGTCAAAATCATCCCCATTACTTTTTGATGCTGCATTTCTATGATCATAGTTGTGAGAAATGCATTCACTCATCCAATGCCAAAGAATGGACAAGGAGACATGAGGTACAACAAAGTGAGACTTTAATAGTGATCTTGAAAAGATCGGATGTTTGATAAGCATGGAAGCCCAGAATGGTTACAACAAGCTATTTATTCCCTAGTGTGCAAGTCCCTCCCCAAGTTCCTCATTGGCTGAGTATATGGGGTATACAGTCTTCTCAGATGTTGCCTAAATTTCATTATTCCCTTATAAAACATTTATTGTCCCCTTCCCTCTAGTCTGATGGAAAGGTGCAGGCCCAGCACAAGGCCAGGTAAAAAGGCCTGCCAAATGACCTGAGAAGGGAGGAGCACCAGGAAATAAAGAGGCACAAACGACTGGTGACCAGCCACCATCTTGAGAAGTCATTTCTCAAAGGAGACCTGTTATTTTAGGGTGCCGTTTATTCAGGAACTTTCTAGGAATGTGTACTTTCTGGGGTTGTCACATCTGCAAGCTAGTTAAGCAACTTTTGTTAAGCTAGTCTTGAAAATGAATCACTTAGGCTATTTTCTTAGAATAGTCCGAACAGAGTAGCAAAAATAATACAGGAAAGGTAAGTGCCGGGCCAGCTCTGTGGCACAGTGGTAACATACTGCTCAAGAGAAGCTGGATCCCATAAGACTGCACTTCCCCACCCTGGTCAGCCTGAAACATGCCAGGCATGTGCACCAAGTGGTTTTTCAGGCCACAGGGGTTAGACCTCAACCTACTAATATATTTACACATTTTTATGTAAATAAGTACATATAAATCTGGAAATGAGGGGCAGAGAGAAAGGACAGAGGTTGTGTGAAGTGTGAATTTCAGCTTTTACTTGATGTAATTTGGTATTATTTATTTATTGGAGAGGTTTTTATAGGGCGCATGCATTCGCCAGAGAGACAGAGAGATGGAAAGTGAGAAATCACCCCCCGGGGGGGATGGCCACGCCACAATCCCTTCTCCTCCATTCTCCTCTCGGGATCTTGGGCACGCACACACACATGCCCGGTGTGAGTTTAAGCCACTTGGTCTGGGACTTGAACCGTGGTCAGCTACATGGGAGTCCAGTGACATAGCCATTATGCTAACTGCTGGTCCCAACTTGGTATTATTTTTAAAAAATAGAGAAGTGTTAAGAATGAGTGAAGTTAAAACAGGAAACAGGAGGGTGGGGATTTTAATTATGAATACATGCATAGTCAGGCTGTTACTCAAGAGTTTCTTGGGTACCGAAATACTCTAAATCTGCCTGTGGCTTCTCACCTGGAGTGGCCATTCATTCATGTGGCCTTGCCCTTTCCATGAGTAAGCACTGCTAGAGGGAAAGCTCTTGAACAGGAAGAGAATGGAATTCACTCCCTGGGTGATGTGTATAAACCAGACTGGGAATGAAATTGTTAGGCCACCGGCTGCTGCAAACACTCTCCTTGGCTCCCTTCCCAGGAGAAAACTAGACATTGTTTACTAGAGAGAAGTCATGACTTGCTGCAATGAACACAACCCATGCAGTCATACAGAACTTAGTTTGAATCTAGATTCAGCCAGTTACGAGTTTAGCTATTCTCAAAAGGTCTCTAAATTCACGTTAGTCTGAGACATGTTTTTTCACTGCTCTGTGATCAAATGAAAAACTAGGAAAAAGTAAGTTTCTCATAATAATAAATTTATTCTTTATTTTTATATTGTAATTTTGACATTCCTAACATTTTTAGTAGTAAAAATGTCCTTTCTTTTAGGAAAGCTGGGAACAGCAGATTGTAGTAGTCTTTAAGAATGTTCACCATGGGGAGCCAGCAGGTGGCATGGTGGTTAAGGGTGCTGGTCTCCCACATGGTTGACCATGGTTCGAGTCCTGGGCCTGGTGGCTTGCTTTCTTACTTTCCCTCTTTCACTCTGTCCCTCTCTGGTCAAATTAAAAAATAAAGTTAAATAAACTATTTAAAAAAATAAAAAGAACGTCTATCATTTCTATGCAAATAGTACACCCACAAACGTGGTGAACATCCCTAAAACCGACTAGACTTTCTGTAAGTGTGGCAAGCACCCACCTCACAAAGTACAAAAAGGGCAAGGATTCTCTGCCAGCTCAGGGAAAGCCGTGTTACGACAGGAAGCAGAGAATCTACAGTGGGCAAACTAAGCCCATTTTCCAGAAAAACACCAAAACTACAAAGAAGACTGTGCTGAGGATAGGTTTGAATGTGCTGAGCCCAACTGCACGTCTGAGAGAATGCTACTGAGACATACAAGCTTTCTGAACTAGAAGGGTATAAGAAGAGAAAGGGTGAAGTGATCTAGTTCTAAACTTCAGTGTTTGTTTTATTATGAAGACAATAAAATCTTGAGGTGAATGTTAGCCTCATTTCATTACAGTTGGTCTTCTTGTGACAGAGTAATCAATAATTTTCCCCTTGTGGGGTCAGCAGGTGGCATGGTCATTAAGGTGCTGGACTTCCATGTGGCTGATGTTGGTTTGAGTCCCCGACCGTGTGGCTTGAAGATCATGCTGGGCCCGTGTGTGCACACCCAAAATCCCCAGAAAAAAATGGAAGAGAAGGGACAGTAGGATTGTGGCGTGGCCATCTTTCTGGGAAGTGATTTCTCACTTTCTCTCTATATACCCACGAGCACACATGCCCTATGGCAAAAACCTTAAAAAAATAAAATTCTTCTTGGAGACCAGCTGTTGCCATAATGGCTATGTTGCTGGACTCCCATGTAGTCGACCACAGTTTGAGTCCCAGACCCAGTGGCATAAACTCATGCCGGGCATGTGTGCATGTGTGCCCAGGATCCCGAGAGGAGAATGGAGAAGGGACTGTGGCATGGCCATCCCCCTGGAGGGTGATTTCTCGCTTTCTGTCTCTCTGTCTCTTTCTGTCTTTCTGGCAAGTGCACACGTGCTATAGCAAAGACCTCTCAAAAACAAACAAACAAAAAAACAAAAATTCCCCTTGTAGTTAAACTTGGGGGAAAAATGTCTATAACCCTAAAAGAATTAAAAATTAATAATAGTCTTATGTCAGGTTCCAATTTTTCCCTATACATAAACACTTTATACTTGTCCATGAAATCCAAAAGTACACTGATCTTATAAGTGTCATCTTTTTTCCATCAGTAAAAAATGGAGGGGGAGTTTTTTTACAGAAAGGGATATAATAATATATATTATGAAATCTACTTCCAGCTCCTGGTTAAAATCTCATTCTTAACAAATAGAATTTAACATATATATTTATATAACCAAGCCCTTAGAGCTTCATTACTATAATTATTATAAAGAGCCTGACCACTTAGATGCTTTACTTAATAAAAACCACACCTACGCAGTCTGGCAGGGGTCAAAGGACAAACTCTGAAGTCAAACTGCATGGATTTAAATTGAGGCCTTGCTATTTGCTAGCTCAGAGATCCTGAATAAGTTAGAACCTCCCAATGCTATAGTTTTCTTATCATTCAAATGTGGATGATAAACAAGACCTACTGGGACCAGCAGATGGCATAATGGTTACATCACTGGATTCCCACATAGTCAACCGTGGTTCAAGTCCCAGGCCTAGTGACTTAAAACATGACTAGCATGTGTGCATGTGTGCCCAAAATCCTGAGAGGAGGATGGAGAAGGGATTGCAGCAGGCCCATCCCCCTTGGGGAGTGATTTATTGCTTTCTGTCTCTCTGTCTTTCCAGTGATTGTGCACACCTTCTACCCAAAATCTCTCTCTTAAAAAACAAAAAACAAACAAAAACTACTAAAGAGGGTTAAAATTTAAATTAGATCATTTATTTAAGATGCTATCACAGTGCCCTCTGTTAGGCCAGAGGCCTGGTCAGCTTGGATGTGGGGACTGGACATCACGCCAGTTGGCTGATGCAACCTGGATTTAGTCTGTCATCAGAACTGCGCTGCACTCAGATCTAACCCGGATGTAGCACACAGGGTTCTACTCTGCACACGGGGTTCTACTCTGCACACGGGGCTCTACTCTGCACACGGCACAAGACCTTATGTGGCACAGTAGTCTGCTTTCCCTCTAAACCATTATCATACATGGGCTATTTCTACCTCTAAGACATTCCCCCTCCCTCCTGGCCCCCTCTCTCTTTCTCTGTAGGAACAGTGAACAGCTCCCAGGAGTGCTCCCAATAAAGGCTCTACATTTCTATTTTCTCGTGGGGTTGGCCCATTCCTTACATTTGGTGCCGAAACCCGGGAGGAGTTTTATGTCCTGCAGTCGCTGCAAAAGGATCTCCTCCCCAAACCAGAAACTGACCCGCCAACCACCGACTAACCACCTGCCCTGGCCTTCTGAAGGAAAGTCCACCTGCCTATGTTTTCCGGGACTCAAACCTCTAGGTTCCCTGTCTGAAAACACAGCCATGTCAGGGTCCCCTCCAACTCCTGGAGCTCAGGTGACTGTGGAGACATCTCACTCCCCTGCTGCTCATCCCCTGTTCCGTTCCGTGAGTACAAAAAGAAATTTGGGACACCTCTCCCTTTTCCTCTCGCTTGAGTCCTGGACACTGAGTCCGTCACCAAGTCAACAATGCCCTTGGGCTGTCTGCTCTGTAACTTCACCAAATTAGGACTCATTCAGGATCTCCTCTGCAAGCAGCTAATATTCTATTCCACTGTGGCCTGGCCACAACGTGCTTGGGACAGCGAGTCTAAATGACCTCCTGAGGGGGTTTTTGATTACAATACCATCACTGATTTGGATAAATATTGCCAAAGGGTAGGTAAGTGGTCAGAGGTTCCATATGTCCAAGCCTTTTGGGATCTACCCTCCTGCCCCTCCCTCTGCACCACCTGCACTACCGCCCAAGTACTTCTCGCAACCAGAACCCCACAATCTAAGACCAAATCTCTCTTACAGGCCAACCTCTCTCTTACAGACCAACCACCCGAAACTCTTACCTCCCCTCCTTCCCGGCACCCACCCCCCATCCCACCAAAGACCCCCACCATGCCCCAGTTCCACTTTGGTGCTGCTAGTCCCAGGCCCCCCATTCGCTCCCCTGCCTTCACCACCACCTCCTCCATGTCCTTTGCTCCCATTGCCTCCTCACCCGTCTCTAGTTAGTTCACATACCCGCTCACACTCTCACCCTTCTCCCAACCCTTCCTCCAGTTCTAACCTTCTCTGTCCTCTCTGGGAAGTGGCGGGAATGGAGGGTATTGTCAGGGTCCACATCCCCTTCTCTCTTCAAGACCTATCTCAAATAGAAAAAAGACTCAGTTCTTTCTCTGCTAACCCCACAACTTTCATCAAAGAGTTCCGCCATCTTACTCAGGCTTATAATCTTATTTGGCATGACGTCTATGTAATCCTGTCCTCCACCCTTACTGCAGATGAGAGAGCAAGTCCAGGCTGCAGTCCAAGAATATGTTGACCAAGCCCACCTGGTCAACGCAACTTTACCAGTTGGACAAGCAGCTGTTCCTATTACAGACCCATGATGGGACTATCAGGTAGGAAACTCTGGCCAAAAGACTGAGACTACGTGATCTAATGCCTCCTGGCTGGAATCTCTAACAAAATTGTCAATTTTTACAAACTCTAGGAAATTACCCAGAGGGTAGATGAAAACCCAGCTGTGTTCCTCAATCACCTTACAGAGGCCTTAACCCATTATACACAATTATATCCCACTTCACCAGCTGGGGCCACGGTTTTGGTGTCTTACTTTATTACCCAGTCAGCACCTGACATCCGTAAGAAACTTAAACGGGCAGAGGATGGCCCTCAGACTCCTATCTGTGATCCCAATGCCTGGGAGGAAGCAGCTAAGGCTGAATGCCAAGCCCACCTTCACACAAGGTGGCACTACAAATCCAGGCCCTTGCAGTAGCCCTGAGGCCAACGGCCCTATAGGTGCACAAGAATGGGGCTTCCTCATCTAAGTCCGCCCCCCCCCCCCGCCCCCAACGGGCCACTGGGCTCATCAACATTGTTGAGGACATCCTTGCCCCCAAATGCCCAGCAAGCTGTGCCCCAAGTGCAAACAGCCTGGTCATTGGGGAAGTGACTGCCCAATGGCTGACTAATCCCCAGAGCCTCCATGCAGAGGATGAGTCAGCCAGGTGGTCCCCTCTTGGGAGCTGTTGGGGCTAGCCACCGACTGAAGCAGTCCAGACTCAAAGACTCCCATCACCCTCGCCAAGCCCAGGGTAACGTTACAGGTAGTGGGTAAGTCTATCTCCTTTCCTGTGGACATGGGGGCTACCTACTCCATCCTCCCCTCCCATTCGGGGCCACGTTTTCCTTCTCAGATCTCAGTAATGGGAATAGATGGCACACCTTCCTGCCTACCTAGGACAGGCACCGCAGCCTGCCATATAGATGGATGAACTTTCTCCCATTCCTTCCTAGGTATGCTGTCATGCCCAGTTCCCCTCCTAGGCAGAGACATCCTTCACCAGTTGGGAGCTACCCTCCAGCTTCCAGCTGTGGCCCCTGCCGCTCACTTCCTCCTCCCTCTCATCTGCTCATCCATTGACTCTAATCTTTCCAACCCTCTCTCCTTTCCTCTTCTCCCTGAAGAATTTAACCCTGTTGTCTGAGACACTTCTGAACCAGATGTGGCGTCCCACTACACTCCAATTCTTATTCACCTGAAGGGCCCCCACCAAGATTCCTGCCCAACCCCAATTCCCTATCTCCAAAACATACCGTAAGGGCCTTGAGCCTATCATCACCTGCCTTCTCACTTGCGGACTCCTCATTCCTACACTCTCCAACACTCCTATCTTCCCAGTCTGCAAGTCATCGGGGGGCCTACTCCCTAGTTCAGGACCTTTGCCTCATCAATGAGGCGGCCATTCCTCTCCATCTGGTGGTCCCCAACCCATACACCCTCCTATCCCACATCCCACCAAACACCACTCTCTTCACAGTCCTTGACCTCAAGGATGCCTTTTTCATTATCCCCCTCGACCCAGACTCCTGCTTCCTGGTTTGCTTTCCCCTGGGAAGATTCTGATTCACACTCTGCCCAATAGCTTGCCTGTACAGTTAGTTCTCCAAGGGCTTCCAAGACAGCTCCCCCCTCTTTGGGCAGGCTCTTGCTCGAGACCTCGCATATTGCCTACTTGCCCGCAGCACTCTCTTACAGTATGTAGACAATCTCCTCCTCTGCAGCCCGTTTCTCTCTCTCTCTCTCAACAACAAACAACTCATCTTCTCAACTCCTTGGGGTCCCAGGGCTACTGAGTCTTCCCGCCCAAAGCCTAACTTTCAGTTGCCTCAGTTATCTATTTAGGGATCTTCAACAGGCCCCCTTACCTCACCTACCACTGTTCACAAGGCGTTTATGGCCCTTTGAGGCGCCCTGGTTTCCTCACCTCCCCTTTCATTCCCCAACCCAACACGTCCTTTCCACCTCTTCACTGATGAACGAAAGGGGGTTACAACTGGACTTCATGTACAACCGTCGACCCTAGCTACCACCCAGTGCCTTCCTGTCTAGACAGCTAGACTCTATGGTTCATGGGGTGGCAGCCCTGTCTGAGAGCTCTGGCAGTTGCCACCATACTCACGAAAGAATCCCCCAAACTCACCTTAACACAGCCTCTGTCTGTCTTCTCACTGCCTAACGGACCTCCTCAGCCACCACTCTCTCTCTCCTTAGGCCATCATGGGTTCAGGAATTCCATTTACTTTTCATTGAAAATCCTGATATCTCTCTCCATTCCTCACCTCCTCTCAACCCATCCATCTTACTTCCTCTGCCTACAGCTCTGCCTACCTCCTCTCACTCTCGATAAGGAGTGTTCAATATAACTCTATCCAAGCCTGACCGCACTCTTTTGGTTGATGGCAGCTCAGTTGTTGGGTCAGATGGCTATCGCCGGGCAGCATATGCAGTAGTCTCTCCCTCTGCCACCGTCGAGGCGTCCCGTCTCTTGGAAGGTACCACATCCCAAAAGGCTGAGCTCATAGCTGTTACTCACGCCCTCACTGTCTCAAAGGGCCAACAAATATGCCTTCCTTATTGCCCACTCTCACTCTACCCTCTGGAAAGAAGGGGGCTTCCTCACTACTAAGGGCTCACAAGTGATTAATACTACTCTTATAACAAAACTCCTAGAGGCCCTCCAGCTCCCAACAGAGATTGCTATAGTCCACTGTCGGGGCACCAGGGCTCAACTGACCCAGTGGTGATTGGTAACTCCCGGGCCAACGCAATAGCCCATAGTCTCACACAATGGAACCTTCCCACACCAGTCATCTTCCTAACCCCTACGGCTAAACCTCTTTATTCCAACGAAGAATGGGCAGACCTCCTCTCACGCAGGGAAACAGCTGGGGAAAAGGGGTGGATTTTCCTCCATAACAAAGTCACTCTTCCCCCAGCAACAGGCCTCTGCTATCCTCAGAAGTCCACCAATATACACATTGGCCCAAAAGCGCTGCTCTGCTTCCTTGAGCCCCTCATTCATTATCCAGGACTCCACAAGGCACTTTAGCATATACATCAGACATGTTCCACCTGCTCAGCCATCAGCCCCCAAGGTGGGGGGTCACCACTCACCATCTCCACGGCCACCAACTAGGCAAAGACTGGCAGGTTGACTTCACTCATATGTCCAGACATAAAACCTTCTGATACCTCCTTACTCTAGAAGACACCATTTCAGGTTGGGTTGAGGCCTTCCATGCCTCGAAGGAGACAGCTGACACAGCTATAACTGTTCTCCCAAAGTACATCATACTGCGTTTTGGCCGTCCAACAACCATTCAGTCTGACAATGGGCTGGCCTTCACTTCCAGCGTTGTCCAACTAGTCTCCAAATCCCTCCAAATCCCTGGAAACTCTACATCCCTTATCACCCACAATCCTCAGGTAAGCTTGAAAGGGCCAATGGCCTTCTAAAGGACCATCTCACTAAACTCTCCCTAGAGCTCCGTATCTCCTGGCCTAAGCTCTCCCCCCCTCACCTGCCCCCATTCGCCTACATATGGCTCCTGGAAATCCCATGGGCCTAAGCCCATTTGAAATCCTACATGGTAGGCCCTTTCTCATTAACCACAACCTCCCAGTCTAGAACCCCCCCCCACCCCAGCATCACACCTTCCTTATCTCTCTCTCCTCCGCCAGCTGCATCGTGAACATGCCGACTGCATCCTCCCAACCCTCACTCCATCCACCTCAGAGTGCTCTCCTGGCCCTCTCCAGAAGGGTGACAGAGTGCTACTAAAAGAACTCCACCATCGCTCGCTCCACCTCAAAACGTCATCGTCACCATCACCCATAGCAGCTAAGCTTTTGGGACAACTCTCTTGGTTCCTCCAAAGTCAAATCCAAGTTTCCTGGGTGGCTGTCAGCCAAATGCTCCTCAATGCCTACACACAAGTTCCCACCAAGCCTCTGGCCCCTGGCTTCCCCTCTCTGCCCAAACTCAGCAGGAAGTAGCTAATGATTAAACGGCACCTTATAACACCAAACGAGTCGGATGTTAGGCCAGAGGCCTGGGCAGCTTGGATGTAGAGGTCGGACGTCACGCCACAGTCGGTTGATGCAATCCAAATCTAGTCTGTCATCAGACCTGCACTGACCTGGATCTCACCTGGATGTAGCACACAGAGCTCTACTCTGCACATGGCGCCAGACTTTATGTGGCACAGTAGTCTGCTCTCCCTCTAAACTATTACCATACATGGGCTGTTTCTACCTCTAAGACACTCTCCCTCCCTATATCCTTATAAAAATCACTAAACTCCACCCTAGGGAGTGACTTCTCTGGTCCCCTCAATCTTTCTCTGTCAGCCCAGTGAACATTACCTGGGAGCACTCCCAATAAAGGTTCCACATTTCTATTTTCTCACGTGGTCGGCCCATTCCTTACACCACCCTCTAAGAGCTCTATAAGTGTTGGCTATGATAAGCATTGCTTTTTTTAAAATTCTTTTTATTTAATTTATTATTATCTTTTAATTTGACCTGAGAGAGAGAGTGGGAAAGTGAGAAAGTAAGCCGCCAGATCTGAAACTCAAATTGTGGTCAGTCATGTGGGAGTCCAGCACTTTAATCACCATGCCACCTGCCAGCTCCCATAAATATTATTGTTATCAGTAGATATAGAATAAGGTGGTCAGAAAAGTGCCTTCTAAATGTTGCTAATTTCTGGGACCAGCAGTTAGCGTAATGGCTATGTCGCTGGACTCCCACGTAGTCGACCGCGGTTCGAGTCCTGGACCCGGCGGCTTAAACTCACGCCGGGCGCGTGTGCGTGCGTGCCCAAGATCCCGAGAGGAGAATGGAGGAGAAGGGATTGCGGCGTGGCCATCCCCCCTGGGGGGTGATTTCCTGCTTTCTATCTCTCTGTCTCTCTCTGTCTGTCTGGCGAGCGCACGCGCCCTATAGCAAAAACCTCTCCAAAAAAAAAAAGAAAAAAAAAAAATAAAAAAATAAAAAAATAAATGTTGCTAATTTCTGCATGGCATCTTCTAATAATGAAAACCCCGAGTAAGAGGCTATGAGGATAACTGGCCAGACACAGTAGTGCAGCAATATTGTGATGCTGAAGCCACATCGGAAAGTCTCAGGTTTGTGTCCCGAGGTCTCCCTGAACACTCCAGGTGCAGTGTCTGAGCAGTGGTCTTGACTGTGTGAGAGTGGAGACCTGCCAGGGGTGCCTGTCTCTTCCCTGCCACACACAAATAAATGAATAAACTTTAAAAAAATAACTGTAGTTTAAAGAAAAAGAAAAGGCTATAAGGATAATCACAATTAACATTTATTTAAAACATTTCAAATTAAATCTCTAGGACAAGAATGAGAATTTAGATGGCATATAAATCCAGCCAACAGCAAATGTCATCTTAAACAATATCTACAGAATCACATATTTTCCATTCCTTTTAAAACTTGTACATACTGGTCAAAGGAGGTATAATATGCAGTAAGTGCCTGCAAATGAACAGTTAATTTTAATAGCTACCTTTCTGTAAAATCAAAAGTAATTTTTATTTAGTATGACTTTTGTCCTCTAATATTAACCCTCAGCAAACAAATGTAAGTGTTAGTGTTGTACTTTAAAATATGGTTAGAGGGCTGGTGGGTGGTATGGTGGTTAAGGGCACTGGACTCTCATATGGCCAACTGCAGTTAGAGTCCTGGAATAGGTGGCTTGCTTTCCCACTTTCTCTCTCTCTCTCACTCTGTCCCTCTCTGGTCAAATTAAAATAAAAATATAAATAAACAAAGGTAAATAAAATAATTCTTTTAAAAAATAGATGGTTATTTTGTCTGAAATTCACCAAACTAAATTAGTATTTCAGTTTAAATTAATATAAAATTAATACAGTTTAAATAGCTTATATTTATATGAAATTAAATAAAAATTATTATAGCATATGGTCTTTTTTTTTTAAGAAGAATTATTTTATTTAATTTTATTTTCATTTGACCAGGGAGGGACAAAGTGAGAGTAAAAGTGTGAGAGAGAGGAGACAAGAAAGCAAGAAAGCCTTCAGATCTGGGACTTGAACTGCAGACAGCCATGTGGGAGTCCAGCACCCATGTCACCTGCCAGCCCGGGCACAGGAGTTTTTAACTTGTAAAAGAAATTCATAAATAGTTTTAATGAGTTTTCCCTTTATGTATTTTTTAATGTTTTCATAAATATATTAAAAGACAAAACATAAATTAACTCATAAGGGTATAGCCCATAGGTAGTTCTTAGAATTAGCTATATGTTATTCTTTTTTTTATTAGAGAGGTTTTTGCTACAGGGCATGTGTGCTTGCCAGAAGAGACAGACAGAAATGCAAGAAATCATCTGGGGCGGGTGATGGTCACACTGCAATCCCTGCTCCTCCAGTTTCCTCGCGGCACAGATGCACCCACCCCCAGTGTGAGTTTTAAGCTGCAGAGTCTGGGACTTGAACTGGTCTACTATGTGGGAGTCCTGTGACGTAACCATGATGCCATCTTATGGTCCCCAAAAGTATGTTATTCTTAAGAGAATGAAGAACTCCTACAAATGCATGGTCTGATATTTCTTATTTTGAGAAAACTTCTATCAGCATTTCTGGCCTCTATGCATAACTTCAAGTTAGGTATTCATAACTACCATAAAGAATCAGGTACAGGTTACAAACAGCACTCAAGGCTGATCATTTAAAGGCCTAGGATTAGACAATTAAGAGTTTAACTGCTTTCGGGCCAGCAGGTGGTATGGTGGTTGAGGTGCTGGATATTCCCACATGGCTGACAATGGTTCAATTCCTGGACCTGATGGCTTATTTTCTCATTTTCTCTGTTTCTCTCTCCAGTCAAATTAAAATAAATGAATGAATAAATAAAATTTTAAATAAATTTTTAAAAATGTTTAACTGCGGGAACCAGCAGTTAGCGTAATGGCTATGTCGTTGGACTCCCACGTAGTCGACCGCGGTGCGCGTCCCAGACCCGGTGGCTTAAAACTCACGCCGGGCATGTGTGCGTGCGTGCCCAAGATCCCGAGAGGAGAATGGAGGAAAAGGGATCGCGGCGTGACCATCCCCCCTGGGGGGTGATTTCTCGCTTTCTGTCTCTATGTCTCTCTCTCTCTCTCTGTCTGGCGAGCGCACGCGCCCTATAGCAAAAAAAAAAAAAAAAAAAAAAAAAAAAAAAAAACCTCTCCAAAAGAAAAAAGAAAAAAAAAAAAGTTTAACTGCGGGACCAGCAGTTAGCGTAATGGCTATGTCGCTGGACTCCCACGTAGTCGACCGCGGTTCGAGTCCCGGACCCGGTGGCTTAAACTCACGCCGGGCGTGTGTGCATGCGTGCCCAAGATCCCGAGAGGTGAATGGAGGAGAAGGGATTGCGGCGTGGCCATCCCCCCTGGGGGGCGATTTCTCACTTTCTGTCTCTCTGTCTGTCTCTGTCTGTCTGGAGAGCACACGCAACCTATAGCAAAAACCTCTCCAAAAATAAAAAAATAAATGTTTAACTGCTTTTTCTGCAAACCATGTAACCCAGCACCATATAAAATTAACCAGTTATAGCAGTTACACAAAAGATATTATTTTTTGGCAAATGACTGTTTCTCTCTTTTATAACTTCCAGATTATTTGAAAACTAAAGATAAAAATTTATAAGTATAACGCTGTAACTAGCTTAAGAATATAAACAGTGCTTAAAGAGCATACATGTTTGGGGGAGAGAGGGCTGAACTTGGATTGGCTGCATTTGAACCCAAGTTCTGTCACTTAAAAACAGTGGTCTTGGCAAGTTACCTTCCTAATCCTCAGTTTCCTCATTTATAAAGTGGAGATAGTAAAAGAACCGACCTCAAAGAGTTATTTTGAGATAATCCCAACAGAACAGAGCCCAGCCCACCACTAAGAAGACTTGCTTCTATCGCTGTCATCATCAACTGCAACACTAACAGAGAAGCTATTAACTGCTTTGCCTAGAAGTACGGCCTCAAGCATCAGAAAGGTAAATCCACAGCCAAGAGAAGATAAAACATTTTGTAAGGAAGAACACCTCTGTTGAGGTTCGTTATTTTGAAGTTTCTCACCATAAGCAACACAGAATTTTCTAGATTGCTCTTTGGAGCCAAAGATTTGTGGCCATACTTCTAAGCAAAGCAGTTGAGAGCATTTCCGTTAGTGTTGCCAAAAAGAAAAAAATCAAAATTTGACCCACGAATGCAACGTTGGTTACCGCAAGCGTCAAAGAAACACCTGCCAATCCATTTCGTAAGAATGGGAGAATCTTTCCAATCCTAGAACTTTCAAACCTGCAGCAATCCTTTCTTTTAAAATGGGATGCACGCGCCGGCATACACACACACACACACCTAACTTCTGCCATTAACTCCGCGCGGTTTTTTCAGCCGACTAATTGCTGTAGGGGCTGCCGATCTTTAAAGGGCGAGGGAAGGAAGAGAAAGAGATGCTTGTGTTCCGCAGTCCACAGGGCCTTACTCCCGGGCAGGGCGGAGCGGGGTGCGCCCTGGCACCAGCGAGTGGAGGAACTGGGAAGTTGTGTCTCCCAATCGTGTGCTGGGAACAGCCGCAAACTGGGCACAGGGGTTGCCCGGATCTGACCGGCTCTCACCCTCAACGCGGACTCCGCGGGTTCCTTCCTTTCACGCCGCGCCCACCCGCCCGGCAGCGACCAGTGCGGGCTCCACGCGTGGAGGCCAGAGGCGCGGCCGCGCTAGGCTCCCGGGGCCGGGCCCGGCCGGAGGAGGGCGGCGCCTGCTTCGCCTGCAGCACCCTCCTGGAGACCCTGCCCCGGCCCGCCGCGCCAGGCCGCCCGCAGCTGCACGCTGCACCCAGCCTTACCAGACGACTCGGCGCGCGACAGGTGGTGCTGCGGTTGCAGAGGCCGGGGCCCTGCCGCCCTCCCGGACGATGCTCAGCTCCTGCGTCGCCCGACCCTCCCTCCTCCGAGGTTTCCCAGGCTGGCGCCTGCCCTGGTAGCTTTGGCGTGGGCGGCCCGATACCCACCGAGGTCTCCAGAAAAGCAGAAGAGAGGATAGGGCGTGGGAGGAGGGCCGGCGCGGCCCCCGGGCGCTGACGAACGGGCGCGCGGGCCAATGGCTGGCGGGAAGCCTGCTGGGGGCGGGGCTCTGCCGGAGGGCTTCGCGGCTCGGGTGCCGGTTCCTGCCCCCGGAGCACTCCTGTGTCCGCTTCCTGGGGTTACTGTTTTGCGACTAGGCGAGCCGGGGTGTGGACGCGAGCCCGAGGATGTGAGAAAGGGCCGATTAGAGTAGGAAGAGCTCGGATATACGGCCGCTCTATGAAAGGAGCCTGGGCTGGCAGACCGCCCACCCTGAGATCCCCCCACACTTCGGGGGTCGCAGGGGAATGGACTGGGTCAGGGCGGCGCGTGCGCACGAGAAGCGGCTCTGCGCAGGCGCGGGCGGAGGGCGAACGGAGGGTACCAGTCTCCGAGCCCGCGGAAGCTGGGAGTCTGGGTGCATCTTGGACCACCCATGGAGGAAGGGGAGAATGGAGGATAATTTAAGAGCTGGGTACCCGCAGGACAATGAAATGGAAGAGGGAGCACCCAGGAAACATGAGGCTTCCGCATTTCAAGGACGCCGTATGTTTCTGAGCTATTTTTGAATATGCAGAACTTGCTTGTCAAAGTTTTTTTGCCACTGTCCAAGGCCGCTGGCATAGTTATCAGCCCGCAGGGAATTTACTAATCATCCCTACTGTCGCAATCACCATAAATAGGTATGTAATGTTCTCAGGAAAGCCCTGACACACTAAATTGTCCTGGCCTTGAAAGCAGCGGGGACCATACCTTCATGCATCTGTACCCACCCACGCGTACAATATTGGAGGATTTTTCACTTTTATTTCAGAAGATGTTATCACCGAAAGTTCTTTACTGTAAGCAAATTCATGTACTTCTGAAACGAAGGATAGTAATGATAATTTGAAAAGTAAAGATGTAAAAGATAAAAAGGGCAACCCAGAAGGAACAAGAACGTTGAAAATGATGGAAATGTAGGATAGAGAAAATTAGCCAAAGTAGAGAAAAGTGAATGTTCCCTCCAACACTCTTAACGATGTAAAATCTGGAGCAATGGAGTCCCTCTGACCAAGGAAGGGTGGAGCATGTGAGAGAACTGCAGTTAACTGATAAAGGATAGGTGTGGCTGTTGTAATAACCACCCCAGTAAGGAGTGGCTGCAAATAATCATGAACTAAAATAACTCTGCTTGCCTGAATCTTTGGCGATGCAGCAGGCTGATGATGGAAACTTCAAAAGTTCAACTGTCTGGAACCAGCAGATGGCATAATGATTATGTTGCTGGAGTCCCATGTATTCAACCACGGTTCGAGTCCTGGACCCAGTGGCTTGAAACTCAGGCCAGGTACATGTGTGTGCCCCAAATCCCAAGAGGTGAATGGAGAAGAAGGGATTGCAGCATGGCTATCCCCCACTAGGGGGTAATTTCTTGCTTTCTGTCTTTCTGGCAAGTGCACAAGCCCTATAGCAAAACTCTCTCTCTCAAAAAAAAAGTTCATAGGCTGTGGCCGCTGGTCACTGTTCCACAGGATGAGATTTGTTAAAGTTGTCAAGAATAAGGCCTACTTTAAGAGATATCAAGTGAAATTTAGAAGACGATGAGAGGGTAAAACTGATTACTATGCTCAGAAACGCTTGGTGATCCAGGATAAAAATAAGTACAACACACCCAAATACAGGATTAACAGAGATATCATTTGTCAGGTTGCTTATGCCCATATAGAAGGGGATGTGATAGTCTGTGCAGCTTATACACACAAACTACCAAAATACGGTGTGAAGGTTGGCTTGACAAATTATGCTGCAGCATATTGTACTGGCCTGCTACTGGCCTGCAGGCTTCTCAATAGGTTTGGCATGGACAAGATCTATGAAGGTCAAGTGGAAGTGACTGGATATGAGTACAATGTAGAAAGCATCGATGGTCAACCTGGTGCCTTCACCTGCTATTTGGATGCAGGCCTTGCCAGAACCACCACTGGCAATAAAGTTTTTGGGGCCCTGAAGGGAGCGGTGGATGGAGGCTTATCTATCCCTCATAGTACCAAACAATTCCTTGGTTATGATTGGGAAAGCAAGGAATTTAATGCAGAAGTCCATCGGAAGCACATCATGGGCCAGGATGTTGCAGACTGCATGCGTTACCTAATGGAAGAAGATGAAGATGCTTACAAGAAACAGTTCTCTCAGTACATAAAGAACACTGTAACTCCAGACATGATGGAAGAGATGTATAAGAAAGCTCACACTGCTATACGAGAGAACCCAGTCTATGAAAAGAAACCCAAGAAAGAAATTAAAGAGGTGGAATCGTCCCAAGATGTCCCTTGCCCAGAAGAAAGATTGGGTAGCCCAGAAGAAGGCAAGCTTCCTCAGAGCTCAGGAGCAGGCTGCTGAGAGTTTAAACCAAACAATTTTCTATGACTTTATTCAAGATAAAAGATAATAAATCACAAGAAAGCAAAAAAAAAAAAAAGTTCATCTGTCTTTGTAAATGCTTCATTAGTGGAAGTGAAATTCTTACATTATTGAAAGACTGTTTGTCCTGTGTTAGAATAATCCCAGATTGAAGAGTTGTAGAAAGGGCCAGCCCATGCCTAGTAAATCTGGATCCCACATGGCCAACTGCACCATTGCAATCCCAGTCCCCAGGGAACACTCTCTGGGTGCCTGTGTGTGCCCAAAACCCTTGGAGAAATGGAGGAGGGAATCACAGCACTACCACATCCCCTCGTGTGTGTGTGGGGGGGGGGGGGGGGGGGTGCTTTCTTCCCCTCTGTCTTTCTGTCTCTGGCAAGCATATGTACTCTCTGCCTCCCTCCCCCAGTCTAAAGAAAACAAGAGTTTTAGCTATTATGAATAGGATTTACTTTGGTGAAATCAAGATCAAGTAATTCCTTATTAAATAAAATACCTCCTAATGTTGAGGAGGCAGACAGTGTAGTTTGGCTAGTCTACTGTTGTACAGTTCACAGGTTCTTTCTCCTTAACCTTCTGGTGATTGGCCAAAGGCTTCCCAGTGAAAAAAAATTTTTTCTACTACTATACACACAATTGCCAGAGAATACAATACTTCGCCCCTGGTTACCAAAAAGTATGTGGTTTCCCCCCTTCGTAACCAGTTCTCTAGCAGACATCAACTGGGTATTTTGACACTACCTGGAGATACATAAGATCTCATAGATTGAGGGCTCAATTCCATAACATTATCCTCCACTTCAGATGCTACTGGTAGTCCTCAGATTACCACACCCCTTTTTTGGTTTTGATTAGTTGTGAGGATGGCTCATAGAACTCCGACATTTTACTTATTGTTCTGGTCTGTTCTGTTGCTAATAACAGAACATATCTGAGTCTAAGTAATTTAAGAGAATGAAGATTTATTTGGCTCATGGTTTGTAGGTGCAAATCCAGGGGTCACATCTAGTGGGTTTTCCTGTAGGGGGGGTCCTAAGGCCAGGCAGGCATCCAATTGTGAGAGAACAGGAGTATGTGTCTCTATGTGTTCATCTGTATGTCTTTGTCTATCTCATTCTCTTGCCTTAGAAACCCACCAGGAGTCAGTCATGGGGACCCACTCTAATAAACTTAATCCTGATCTTGAAACAGAACAGAGGCATTCAAGGGGCTTGGTCCTCAGTTTCCCCCTTCTGTTAAGTAAAAAGAAATGGAAATTTCCCAAATCGAAAATCTTTCCAAGCCACTTGAAATGCAAGGCCTTTTTCACAGTTAATGGTCCAAAGTAAGACTTTAGACTCCAGACTTTGGTTATGCCTACCCAAAGTAGTTTCATATTTGAATTGGATGTGAAACCGACAAGATGAAAATAACCTATGACTCCCATCTATTAAGAAAATCAACAAGATGATCATGCCCTCTTCAACTGATTGAGCTGATCATGCACCTGAAACCTGTACATTAATTTTGTCCCTAAAGATGCATGCTCAGAACTTCTAGAAACTTCTAGAGAAAACCAGGCTCTTCTAACCCGAGCTGCCTCCTGTTCTTGCTTTGCACAAGGCAGCAAAGCTGTACTTTCCTTGACCACACTGCATGTCAACATTTTGACTTGTGGCTCACAGGTGAGCAAACAGGTTACTCAGATAACAATCTCTTCCCAGATGTCCCACCTTTAGATGCCATGAACATATTAAGTTTCCTCTTAATACCTTCAAAGTATTGATATAACCAAGTCTGATGCACGTAATTTTGGGAGACACTTATGTTTATTGTTTTTAAATAAAGGATATCTGAACAACTAGAGGGAAGAGAAACATGGGGCAATGTAGGTGGAACAAGGAACAGAGTTTCAGTGCTTTCTCTGGGAACTCCACCCTCTGGGTATCTCAACTTCAGCAGCAAGGAAGATCCCTGAACCTTGTCCTTTTTGGGGTTTTATGGAGACTTCATTATGTAGGCATGATTGAGTATATCATTGACCTCTGTCTAGCCTCCCATTCACATATTTTAAAAACAATAATTATATTAAGTATTTTTCAAAGCTTTTTCCTTTCGAATTTACCTTTTAGCCTCTATCTGTCCAGGGTTCTTGCTTCAATTGAGCTATTTTATGTTTAAGTCATGCTATTTTGATTCAGTAATAGTTAAAGTGAGATACTAACATGACTCACTAATGTTTAAAGGGCGAAGATGGAGTCAGATGGTGGCGCAGCAGTAAAATGTGATGCTCTGTGAAGCAATCCCACATGGGAAGGTTCCTGGTTCAAGCCTGGAGACCTCCCTGAGTACATGGGCACATTCTCATGATGTAAGACTGGCTGAAGACAGAGGAGTGGATTGTAGCATCAAGACCCTCTTGGGGATCCTGTCTCTTTCTCTCTCTCTCTCTCTCTCTCTCTGCCTCTCTTTCTCTCACTCTTAAAGAAATAAAAATAAACTTGAAGAAAAAATTGTGACCCTTCCTATAGTTCTAAAAATTAGGAAAAGATTATGTATAGTTCTTAATTTAAACTTTTAAATTAATTAAAATTAATTTTAATTTAAAAATTAAGTGCATAACTTATTACTTAAATACTGCTTATTGTAATGCATAAAATGTTAAATTTATTGTGAATGAGAAGGAACCATTATGGCATTTTACTTGTTCTGAGCACAGAAATGACTGATTTGATGAGTTCTAAGAACTTAGTCACTAAGGAAATATTTATGATGCTATAAGTTAGTAATGTGGTCACCTTTAAGAAGGATTGACTGAAAAGAGTCATAAAGGAAACTTCTAGGAGATAAAATCATTCAATCTCAGTCTGAGTGATGACTATGCAGGTAGGAACATATGTAAAACTTCACTGTGCTTGAAATTTGCAAATTTTACATACCTCCACAACTCAGTGCAGTAATTTTATATCTACCCCAATAAATGATATATAACACAAACAATTTGCATTATATATTGCCGTTTCTTTTAAATGTCCCCTGGAACTCTGTTCTGGATTTAAGTTCTTCCTTAGGTTTCCTTTTTAATGTTTTACACTAAACTGTCTGAGAAAAACAAAGAAACCATTCTTGGCACATTCTTTTTTCTTCTACTTTTGTTGTTGTTGTTGTAGTTAAAGGGCACATATACACACTGGGTAGAGAGAGGGAGAGGGATACAGAGAGAAAGAAGACATCCCCCCTATGAGGCATGGCCACATTGCAGTCCCGTCTCCATTCTCTTCTAGGGATTTTGGACATGCATGCATGCACACCCAGTGTGTTTTTCAAGCTGCAGAGTTTGGGACTAGAATCACACAATCAGTCATGTGTGATCCAGCTGCCTTACCCACCACACCACCAACTGGCCCTCTTGGCACATTCTTGGTTGTCTAGAACGTAGCTCACCAGACCTTGTCAGAGTTGTCAAAATGGCCTTGTAGACAATACAAACAATGCTGTGCACAGAAAGAAGAAACAAGCCCTTCTTAAAAGAAGGATGGATTATAAGACAGGGGATCAGATGAGACAATGTGCTAAGACCAAATCGATGGGAAAGCAGAAGAAGGAAATAGCTGTCAGACTTGGTCACTGAACAAGCAAAGATATGGGTATGAATCCATTTGTATGAGTTCTGTACTGCTGGGCATTCGGGCTACTATTTTGGGTTTTGTCTTCAGTTTGTGAACTGGGAGGACCATTAAAGCAGCAGGCTACTGGTGCATACCTGGCCATGTGACCTCCCTTAAGACTCAATTGGCAGAGTTTAAAGAAGTATGTATGCTAGTCATCACAAGATGGTAACATATTTGCCAGCATTTCTCAAAGTTAAAGAAAGATGCCAGAAAACCTTTGTATCACTTGCTATGAAAAGAAAATGGCTTTATTTCCTCCAAACACCACAATGTGTTTATTTAAGGAAAATCATTATTGAGGTTTCAGAGAATTATGGAAGGTTATTTTCTTTGTAATAAGAGTACACATGAGTAGGATCATTGGTTTTAGGTTGACACATTATCTATAGCAAAAACAAACAGAATGTGCTAATCACATCTTTAGATTTACACAACTCCATCTGCCTTAGAATGGAAAATATTAATAATGAATGCTGACGGCACCGCTGGGAATTATCCTGTAATAAACTAGAATCATTAAAAATGCAAACTCTTTAAAAATACATGAGAAAGTAAACAATATGTCTGAAGGCATTGGTGCTAGATGCTCTGCAGAAACAAGCCTCCTGTCAGCCTAGTCTGGAAGTAAGACATAAAAGCATTTGGTGTAGGTAAGTACTATCATTAGAAAACAATTTTATTTTCCCAAAATACAATGAAGTGCTAATAGTGGTAATTACCTCCCCAAAAGTACTCACAATTCTTTATGTAATTAAAATAAATATAACTTTTCAGGCTGTCTAAAGAGTAGCTAATACCATAATAAGCAGTGTCTTCATTACCAAAATAATTTAAGGAAACTTCCGGAAATTTTTTTGTGAAGAACAAAGGAGTTAATGTCATAGGTTTATTAACCACAGAAGAACCTTTGTGTTTTGAGATGCGTAAGGGTCTCTGAAGTTGGAGATTCTGTGAAGAAGACTTTTTAAAAAGCTTACCTATTTTTTTCATGAGAAGGTGACAAGAACTCTGAATGGGGTCCTACATCAGGATCCTGCTACAGTCTTTCCAGCCGATCAGGATTGTGGGCATTCACATCTAATGAACCAAAAGGAACCAAATTTATCATCTTTCATATGGGTCCAGCTTCACTTGAAAAGTGCATTGCCACTGTGCCACTAGACCAGTCCCATCCTATTTACCTTCAAGACATCCCCATGCCAAGACACACTGAGAATATGTTATGCTTCCACCATGGTATCTTGATTTCATTGTTCACTCACTAGATTTGTAGTAATGAACTAGGAACCAGGTACCAAAAGGATCTGGTTGATGTCTGGGGGAAAAAAATCCCAGAAATGTTTGCTTTTATCATTCAAATAGTGTTCCTGTTATCTTGAACATAGGCATCTTAACAGACCCTGCTGGCTTCAGAAGTCTTATACTATATGAGTTTGAAAGCAATCTCTAGGGCTAAGATGTGACACAGTGGTTAATGAACTGGACTCCCAAATGGCCAACCGTGGTTCAAGTCCCAGACCTGGAGGCTTGCTTTCTCACTTTCCCTCCCTCTCTGGTGAGCCCATGTGCCCTATAGTAAATTATAATAATTAAAAAAATGATAATAAAAATTTTAAAATAATTATTTTTAAGCTTTTTATTTATTATTATTAGTTTTTCATTTGACCAGAGAGAGAGAGAGGGAAAGTAAGAAAGCAAGCCACCAAGTCCAGGACTCCAACTGCAGTTGGCCATGTGGGAGTCCAGTGCCTTAACCATCATGCCACCTGCCAGCCCCAAAGGAATAATTTTTTAAAACAAAGAAAGAAAGAAAAGAGGTTCTTTTTTTTTTTCTTGAAGTCTTATAAAGACATTTTTCTATAGTGTATTCAAAATTCCTCTGGCCAAAAGAACAATTTGATGACACAAAAATGAACCAATTGGGGTTGATTATCTAATATCTTTCCTTACTAAGCAACCAATAGTGGAATCTTTGGTATAAGGGTATTAGGCTCTAAAAACAACCTTGACATTGTTATATTGACTATTTCGTATATTTTACATCAACAAGATGTGGCCTAATAATAAAAGAAACCTCCCAAGTATGCCTTCCAGACTAGTATATTTTTACTTCAGATTTGCTACCATTATGAAATGCTTCCCAAAGGAAATTACCTCTCATGTCAAGCTGCACTCCTGGGCAGGGAAGTCTTCCAGATGTTCTTCGGATGGCCAGTGGTTACTTTAAGACTATCTGAGAAGCCCCAGGACCTCCTGAGAGGTTTGACCCATTTCTGATGGTTCACATTGAGACTTGGTTAAGGTGGAATCTGTACCAGTCCCAGCAATTAACTGGGAGTACCTTCGATTAACAGGCATCCAAAGAGAAGCAGAATGTCTTTCTTCTTTTTACTTGAACCAAAGTTGTACTTAGATCCCACAGAAGAACACAGACTAAATGATTATATTTAAGTAATGCTACTTTGCAAAAAGGATATCTAGAACTTCAACTTATTAAGGCCATCAGAGGGTGCAAAGGGAATCTGTTGTTCTTATATTTGTTCCTGCAATAAAAATGATGGACCATAACCCTTAGTCATAAAGTGCCAGACCAAGGTTCCTAAACTTTTTTGCATGTTGTCTAACACTGGCAGTCTGGTGAAGCCTACAGACTCCTCAGAACATGTTTTTAAATGCATGAAACAAAAATACATAGAATAACTGCAGCATTCAATTATAATAAAATAAAGTTATCAAAATAATGTTAAACCCCCAAGTTGTATAATAATAGGGGTCAGGTGCTGGCATGATACTGAAAAACAGTTTCTTGTAGCAATTTTTTTGGTCAGATCTCCAGTTTCAAAGTAAGGGGGAGAAAGTCTCAGTCAACAGGTCTTTCGTGACTTTTAGGAAACTCTATTTCAAATTACTGAGCTTTGCTTGGGGCACTGTTACCTGGGCTTTCCAGTTGTTGGGTGGATTTGCAGAATGACACAAATGTGCATTCAACTGATTAACATCGCAGAGGGTGCCTTCAAGGTGAACACTGACCACATTTCCCAGCCTCCAAAGTTTACGTTTTAAGAAAGTTGTCTTGGTTGTCTTCTTGCTTGTTAAGAGGAATTTGTTCATGTCTCTCCTTGTGCCAAGAGCACATATTGTTTAAACATGTCAAGAAAGTAACTTATTGGGACCAGCAGTTAGCGTAATGGCTATGTTGCTGGACTCCCATGTAGTCGACCGCGATTCGAGTCCGGACCTGGTGGCTTAAAACTCATGCCGGGCGCATGTGCGTGCGTGCGTGCGTGCCCAAGATCCCGAGAGGAGAATGGAGGAGAAGGAATTGTGGCATGGCCATCCCCCCTGGGGGGTGATTTCTTGCTTTTTGTCTCTCTGTCTCTCTCTGTCTATCTGGCAAGCACATGTGCCCTACAGCAAAAGCCTCTCCAAAAAAAGAAAAAGAAAAAGAAAAAGAAAATAACTTATTACTAACGTACTAATTCCTCGAGTAATTACTGTAGAGTACATTTTTGAACGCCTACAGAAGATTTTTGTTTGATTTTGCTCTAGGGCACGTATGCTTGCAGGAGAGAGACAGAGACAGAGACACACACAGAGAGAAAAAGAAATCACAGCCCCATGGGTGGGAGGTGGCCATACAGCAACTCCTTCTCTTTAATGGGTACAGAGTGACAACCTAAAAAGGCAACCTGAGGGACCAGCAGTTAGCGTAATGGCTATGTCGCTGGACTCCCACGTAGTCGACCACGGTTCGTGTCCTGGACCCGGTGGCTTAAACTCACGCCGGGCACATGTGCGTGCGTGCCCAAGATCCCGAGAGGAGAATGGAGGAGAAGGGATTATGGCGTGGCCATCCCCCCTGGGGGGTGATTTCCTGCTTTCTGTCTCTCTGTCTCTCTCTGTCTGTCTGGCGAGCGCACGCACCCTATAGCAAAAACCTCTCCAAAAAATAAAAAATAAAAAAAAATTAAAAAAAGGCAACCTGAGTCAAAGTAGGTACAACAAAAGAAGTTTATTCAGGCCAATTTGAGGAATACAGCCTGGCACGCAGCCTGGGTGAAAAATTTTCAGGACATGCTGAACTCCATACTGAGGCCTTATAATATTCAGATCAATTTTAGAGGCAAAAAACACACTTAGGACAAAGGAGGAGAAAGGATTCTACCAGTGGTTTGGGAAAATTATCCTTGGCTACCAGGATCAATAACAAGTGTGATGTCAATCCAACGTTGGACAGGCAGTCTCTGGACAAATGTCTCACAAAAGTAGTCCTTATGTCATGTCGCAGTTGTCTTTATGCAAACATGTGGCTTTGACAGAGTTCTTTAAGTGAAATGTTTTGTTATCAGTCATGATTGCATGAGGAAACACCTCCTCCATGCCCTTCTCAGCACATGTAGTCAGGGTTCAACACAAGATGACACACGTGACTCCATTTCAATTTTGACAGACGTTCACAAGAGTTTTAGTTTTACAAGATGGTTGCACAACAAAGTGAATATACAGATGCCCTCGACTTACATGGTGGTTAAACAGATAAACCTGTTGTAAGCTGAAAATATGCTAAGTCAGAAGTAGGCCTTTTGTAATAGGATGTGAAACAAAAAAACACAATATACAGAAAATACTGGCAGCTCCATACACTGTAGAGCATCAGTCTTTTACCCTCATGGTCACGTGGCTGACTGGAAGCTCACAGCCACTGCTCAGCCACACATGAATATCAACCACAAGTCACTATCCTGGGAAAAGATCAACATTCAAAATTCAAAGTTTAGTTTCTGCTGAGTATGAATCACTTTTGCACTATCATAAACTTAAACTAACATAAATTGAACCACTATAAGTTGAGGACTATCTGTACTTTATCTTACTAAACCCTTCATTTAAAAATAATTCAGACTGGGACCAGCAGATTGCGTAATGGTTACACTGTTGGATTCCCACATAGTTGACAGTGGTTCAAGTCCTGGACCTGGCAACTTAAAACTCACATGGGTGCATGTGTGTGCATGCCCAAGATCCCGAGAAAAGAATGGAGGAGAAAAGATTGAGGTGTGGCCATCCCCCCTGGGAGGAGATTTCTCTCTTTCTATCTGTCTCTACGGTGAGCGCATGTGCCCCATAGTAAATATCTCCCTTAAAAACAAAAACAACAACAACAAAAATAGTTCAGACAGGGGCTAGCAGATGGTGCAGAGGTTAAAGCACTGAATCCCATGTGGTCGACTGTGCAGTTTGAGTCACAGACCTGATGACTTGAAAATCACACCAGGCACATGTGCATGCGTGTGTGTGTGTGTGTGTGTGTGCCTAAAGTCCTGAGAGAAGACAACTGAGGATTTTCTGCTTAGACTTCACCCTCCTGATCCCAAGATCTAGTAGGTAGAGCACCCTCTGTATTCTTTCAGTCTCTTTCCATCTCTCTCTCTCTCTAACTTTTTAATTTTTTTTTTTTAATTTTAAACTTCTTACCTCTCTTTTATCTTGCTAATTCTCACCTTTCCCTCCCTCCCACATAGGACAGGTCAATCACAAGCCATCTACATTTGAGTTCTGAGTGGCCCCTTTCACACAGCACTTGCATGCTGTGTGGTTTTTATTTTTTGTTTAAAAAAATTTTTAAATTGTGTTTTCTTTTCCTTTCTCTTTTACCTTTCTCACTTTTCTACTCGGCCTCCACATACTGAGCTTCTAGACAGGTCTAGATGCACAGTAGTGAAATGTCCAAATACTTTTAGGGTCAGAGTAATCCTCAATCCCCAAGGAATCTGCTGCACAAAGGGAGAAAAATGGAACTGCAGAGAGATTACAGAACGTGTCCTCCTGCACACATCTGAATGCTCAGACTTAACTCCAAAAATTAGGAAAAATCATATAATCCATCAGATGATCAGAACCACCGCAGAGGCAAAGGAAATATGAGAAACCAAGAAAATATTTCTCCTCCAAGGGAAAAGAATAACTCATCATCCTGCACAGACAATAGAGTGGAACTCATGGAAATGTCAGGTAAAGAATTTAGAGTATTCATAGTGACAAAGCTAACAGAAATGCAAGAGAAGAGAGACAACAAACTCCAGAAGATGCAGAGGAAAATGATAACGAGTTCCAGCAGGTGAGGAAGCTCTTGCATGATCTGAAAGAGGAAATACACACTGTAAAAAAGGATCAAATGGAATCATTAGAGATGAAAACTGTAATACAGGAAATCAAAACCTCCCTTCAAAGTATTAAAAGGAAATTAGATCATGCAGAAGATAGAATCTCAGATGTAGAAGACAGAACCTCTGACCTAAAAAATTCACCAAAAAGCCTGAGAAAATAACCCCCCAAAATGAGAATAATATACGAGTAATACTAGATACCATTAAACACCCAAACATCCAGATAATCGGTATCCCAGAAGATGAAGAAACTAAAAGGCCATTGATAATCTATTCCATGAACTCCTAGAAGAAAACTTTCCAAACCTAGGGAAGCATCATATATCCAGACCTAACAAATACAAAGGACCTCATGTAGAATCAGTCCAAGAAGATCTTCTTTAAGGCACATCATAGCCAAATTGACCAAAACCACAGACAGAGACAAGATACTAAAATTGACAAGAGAGAAATGTCACATTACTTTCAAAGGCTATTCCATCAGGCTAACATCAGATCTTTCATCAGAAACATTGCAAGCAAGGAAAGAATGGGAAAATACATTCAAAGTGTTAAGTGAAAAACTATTTCAACCAAGAATACTATATCTGGCAAGATTGTCCTTCATACGGGAAAAAAAAGACTAAAACATTCTCAGATAAACAGAACCTGAAGGAATTTACCAACACCAGAGCAGCTCTTCGAGAAGTTCTGAAGGGAGTGCTATACCAGGAAAACGAAAGTCAGACACACAGAAATGAGAGTACAGAAAACAACAAAGAATGACCAATTTAATGGTAGGGACAACTCTGGAAAGATCAATAATAACATTGAATGTTAACTTCCAGAATTTAAACAGAAAGATCAGATCACAATAACACTGCAAATTCAATAGGAGAGAGATTAATTACAAGAGTCTGAACTGGTGAAATGGAATTTTATGATTTTTGACTAAAACATTACTAATTTTATTCTATGCTTTGCTTTCCAATTTAAGGATTTTTATCTTCTCTTGAACTGTTGATAGGCTCCATCTACCACTGTTTGAATAGAATCCTAATCTTTCTCCTGGATTTATGTCTTAAGCAAACTTCTCTTAACATTTTTAAAATTTTGATCTATTAAAACTAAAACTGTTTTTCTTGAAATTAAAAAACTGCATAAAAAATACCTGTTTAATGACTGCAGTAAGCCACATAGCCCCAGCTAGGTGCTACTTTATAGTATGTTCATTCTACTCACTAAGGTTTATGCCTAAAGTCAGACATGTGTTCATAGATATGTATATATCAGCTACATTTGCTATTTGAAAGTATTTAGTTTAAGATCCTTTGTGAATCTATAAAATGTGTGTAGCGGGGGGAGGGGAAAGGCATGGAAAGCAACCGTAGATACCAGAGACGGTGTGGGAGGAGGATGGGAAATTGCAGAGGGTGAGAGGTAGAGAATCAAGGCGGGGGTTAGAATCAAAATATATAAGAGACAAGAAATGGAAAATTATTTGTTGATGATAACATGTATGGTAATATCCTTGATTGAGCCAATAAACAGTGTATTCTGGATGCATTCGAAATCTCATTTTGTATACTGTAATGATGTACAATGAATGAATGTAAATAAGTAAACTAAAAAAAAATAAATTAAACCCTTTTGGCTCTCTGAGTAGCACCATGGTGGTTGGCAAGAATAAGTGCCTCATGAAAGGCGGCAAAAAGGGAGCCAAGAAGAAAGTGGTTGATCCATTTTCTAAAAAAGATTGGTATGACGTGAAAGCACCTGCTATGTTCAACATAAGAAATATTGGGAAGACACTGGTTACCAGGACTCAAGGAACCAAAATTGCATCCGATGGCCTTAAGGGCCGTGTGTTTGAAGTGAGCCTTGCAGATCTGCAGAATGATGAAGTTGCATTTAGGAAATTCAAGCTAATTACTGAGGATGATCAGGGCAAAAACTGCCTGACCAACTTCCATGGCATGGGTCTCACCCATGACAAAATGTGTTCCCTGGTCAAAAAATGGCAGACCATGATTGAAGCTCATGTCGATGTCAAGACAACTGATGGCTGTTTGCTTCATCTCTTCTGTGTTGGGTTTACTAAAAAAACACAACAATCAAATACAGAAGACCTCTTATGCCCAGCATCAGCAGGTCTGCCAAATCCGGAAGAAGATGGTGGACAAATGACTTGAAAGAAGTGGTCAATAAACTGATTCCAGACAGCATCAGAAAAGACATAGAAAAGGCCTGCCAGTCCATCTACCCTCTCCACGATGTCTTTGTCAGGAAAGTCAAAATGCTGAAGAAGCCCAAGTTTGAATTGGGAAAACACATGGAACTTCATGGTGAAGGTAGGAGCTCTGGAAAAGCTACTGGGGATGAGACGGGCACCAAAGTTGAACGAGCTGATGGATATGAACCACCAGTCCAAGAATCTGTTTAAAGTTCAGACTTTGAATAGTGACAAATAAAAAGTCCTATTTGAAAAAAAAATTTTAATAAAATTAATTAATTATAAAATTAATTAATTAAAAAGAAATCCTAAGAGGAGACTGGAGCAGAAGGGATTTCAGCATGGCCATCCCCTCTAGGGGGTAATTTCTCATTTTACCTCTCTTTCTCTCTACCTCTCTGTCTTTGGTGACCTATAGCAAACTAAAGAAAAAAAATAGAAAAATAGTTTAGATAGAAAATTTTTATGTTATATATATTTACCATAATTAAAAATTAAAATGTATTTTTCATTGCCAAAAGGCATGTGTGCTCACCAGAGATAGAGAGAGACCATTTCTCAATGGGGATTGGTCATGCCTACAATCCCTTCCTTACCTTTCCATCCTGTTGGAGTTTTGGACGCTCACCCACGTGTGCCCAGTGTGTCTTTTGCACTGCCCGGGCTAGAATTTGGCCATGGTCGGCCATGTGAGATCTGCCTCCATAACCACTAGGCTATAGGTTAGGAGCAGAGAGGTCCAGGAAGATAAAAACTAGATGGGTTAACACTGGCTAAGAGGACTATGGGCCAAGAGAGGTCAGGGAGGAGAGGTTGGGTCATGTCTAGAAACTGAACAAAGGAGCCATCAGAGGAAGAGAGATGATAGACAGTGGAATGAAGGAGCAGAGACCTGGAGGAGGTAAAGGAGGATGGGCCTGGCCTTGGGAAGAAGAGACAGTGATCTCTGTTGTGGGAGGAAAGTAGTGAGAAAAGGTGTAGATGTGCTATGCTGATAGAGAGGCAGGAAATGGGGAGAGCACATGTGAAAATCTGAGATTTTCTTCATTAAATAGGAGGTAATGAGAGAGAGACCTTGGGTAGAGAAATGATTGAAGGGGAATTAAGGGCCTGGCCAAGACTGGAGATCATAGAGTTTTATAAGGGTTCTCTGCAAGACTGAGGAACTTTTCTCTGGCAACTAAATAAACATGAGAGCAGATTGTAACATAGAGTCAAGCTCGGGTATTATTTGAGAAATGATATGGAGGGAGACAGTACAGGGTACTGTCAAAGGTAAGAGCAGGATTTAGATAGGAGCTGAGGACTCCAAGGTCATTTGGGAAGGTGAAGAAGCCTGGAGGAACCAGTGAAAGACTGGGAGAAAATAGACAATAAAGAGTGATACTTCCAAAAAGTCAAAGGCATTTGGGAATGAGATGCCTCTTCAACAAACTCAGAGATGCTTGTTGGTTTCACTCCCTACTCTATTTTTAGTTTCTTTATCTAAAAAGTTTAAGTGATTTAAAGAGTCTGGATTCTGATTTTTAGATACAGCTGTGAAATTTCAAGAGTTATATGAAAGGAATATCTATTTTTCAATTTTCTTCATTTCTGATATTTTCTTCTCTTACTCTTTGCCTTACAAACATTTCTGTTATGTGTATTTACCCCAAATAAAAATGAAAATGTATTTTTAATTGCCAAAGGGCATGTGTGCTCACCAGAGAGAGAGACCATCTCTCAATGGGGAATGGTCATGCTGCAATCCCTTCCTCACCTTTCCATCCTGTCAGAGTTTTGAACACTCACCCACATGTGCCTAGTGTGTCTTTTATACTGCCAGGACTGGAATTTGGCCATGGTCGGCCATGTAAGATTGCTTTTTAAATCATGAGGCCAGAACTCTCTTAAATAATTTGGTGATTTCTTCTTGCCTTGAGATGTCTTTCTATACCGAGGGTGGATCATGGCAAGTCAGAGAATGAGAAAACTGAAAACCTGGAAGGTGGGGGAGTTGTAGACAGAAAGTGGGCTATCAGATAGAGTAATAGCCTAAGATGGCATGATCCAGTGTTACACAGGAAGAGCAATACAGTGCGGTCACGGCTTTACATGAGTCAGATGGGAAGCAAGACAAGCCAGGTCAGTGCAGAACATTTCCTGCTGGATGTCCTTGTACAGCTCGTATCTGTGTGTTTAGAATCAAAGTCAATTGATTTCCCCTCTATGGAGCACTCCTCCCAACTGTGCCATTTCTGCAAGCTACACTTCCCTAGATCCATAATGTCATGAAAAGAATACAGGTCTTGGAGTCAGAATACCTGGGTTCAAATCTGCTTTACTGTTTACTAGCCATGCACCATGGCAATTCTCTCAACATTTATGAAACTATGTCTACAGGGTCATTCTGAAGATCAAAGTAAGTGGGCATGTGAAAGCTCTGAAGTATCTAACTACAATATAATAAGTGCTCAATACATATCAATGGAATCTGAAGATTATTTTTGTTCATTTCCTTTAATGAATTTATTACTAAGACCTGATTCTGGCATTCTCTCTCTCTCTCTTTCTAGTTTATTTATTTTATTTCTTCCATGAGAGAGCTAGAGAGACAGGTACACCTAATAGGGTCTCTGTGCTGTGATCCATCCCCAGCCTCAGCTAGCTTGAATCACAAGCACACACCTGCACTTAACATGCATAGGAAAACCTGGGACATGAACCTGGGACCTTAATGTGTGGTCCAGGATCACAGAACATTGCATTATTTCTGAACCACCTGAAAGCCCTGCTTCCAGCTCTTTGACATAGCCTTCTCGTTAATCATCACACCTCCGAACTGGTCATATTTCTGCCTCTATCCTCTTCCAATGCCTATCCATCTTACAAATGGCTGCCTAACTTACCTTTTAAAAACAATACTTTTATCATATCCTGTCCCTGTGTCAGGGTTGTGGAAAGAGGCATTGACCTTCAGCTCAGAAGTCTAGACAAACATTTCACCTCTCCTATTCCAGGTTCTTCATCTTTCTGGAGCCTGAGGAGGTACCATATAAACCCAGAACTGGTGGGAAGCCAGCATTGATTACTGGAGCTGGGAGGTCCAGAAAGGGGCTTGAGATGAATCCTCCAACAAGGTATTTAGGGGGTCATATTGTTGAGGAGCCTGAAATATTTGTCTCACCTATAGGTTGAAAACACTCCCTCTCTCTGTACCACACAGAACTTTTAGCATACTGGAAGGCTTAGATGAGATCAGGGATTCTTTGTTAAAAGTCTGAAGTCCATTGTTTCCTCTCCTTCTTGTCACTCCCTTCTCATTTTTCCTCCTTTCTCTTCCTTCTCTTGATCAGGATCAGAGTTCACAGTCTGACTCCAAATTCTCCATGAGTTGACCTCATTTTACCTCCACCCGATTCTATTCCCCATTTAGTTTGTTGTTGTCCCTTCAAATGTGTTAGTTTTCCCCTCCCAATTGTGCTTAAGCTCTTTCGTACTTCCCAGGAATGAAACAAACTTAAAGGGTTATTTAATGAATGAATTCCCTCAGATAACAGCTTGAGTGCTAGCTTGTAGCCTCTCCAGTCCAACATTCTAGTCTCTGAAGCTGCAGCTGAGGCTTGGACGAGTGAGTCTTCTCAGTACACACACAGGTGAGTGCTGGACTCCTGGGTCAGACCCTACCCTTTTCACCTCCCACACAGACAGGGCAGTTATCTGTCCACAGAATACTTTCTTCAGTGTCATGCATAAGATTCTAGTTGAATCTCATTATTAGCACCTTCCTGGATGAATCATCAACTGTTCTGAGAACCAGCGCTCTGGGGATCTCAGCACAAATCTCTCAAGAAAAGGGCCTTGGAAAGTTCTAAATCTTATCTGTGTCCTCATTTGCTGGGGACCTTGAATATGTTCCTTACCTTTCCGGTTTCCTCTCCTGCCCCGACTCCCAGGGAAATATAAAGGCATTGGTTCTTACGTAAAGTGTTAAGTAAGTGCTACACAGTTATCTGGAATATTACTCACTTGGATTCTGATAAAAGTTCTCATTGTATAAATTAAGCTCTGACCTGAGAGTAAAACTATATAAGAAATGATTAATAATTTCCTGACAAAATGTACTCCTACTCAAAAAGTTTGAAGTTAAAGCTATTTAACTATAAACAAAAGTTGTTGACTAAATTCACTGCTAGTGAGTTAATGGATTTAACAAATCCTTTTTTTTTTTTTTTGTCCAGAGGACACATGCTCTAGCCAGAGACAGAGGAGGAGGGAGAGGAAAAAGCACTCACCATGGGGAATGGTCACACCACAATCCCTTCTCCTCCATCTCTCCTTTCTTTTGGAATTTTGGACACACATGCCAGTTTCTCAAGCTAACACGTGTAGGACTTGAACTGCACAGTTGGCAATGTGGGACCCAGTTGCCTTAGCTACCAGGACATGGAGCTGGCCCAACAAATACTTTATTAAGTAACTTTATCAGAGCAAATGTGGTAGGTATTGAACTGGATATATAATCCAGTGTTAGTGTCCTTGACCTTATGACATTTTCAGTTTGGGAGAAGAGCTAAAGCATGTATTATGAGTTGGTGTAATCCAAAGTGCTGTGAAGCATTTCAGTGGGGAATATCGAAGAAGGCTTGTGTAGCAGTTGTCATTTTGGTTTGCACCTTGCAGGGTAGCTAGGTTCTGCTAGGTAGGAATGTATTCCTGACAGAGGTAGATGTGAAATCTTTGTGCTTGCTCCATTAGCAAGAATTTAGGGTATGAGGATGTAAGACTGGATTGGAAGGTTGGGGTGAAAATATGAAAATCTTGAATACCATACTAAGTAATTTTGTCTTTGTTCTATAAGCAGTGAAGAGTTACTGAGTTTTGAGTTTTTATTTTCTTGGTGGGGCACTGTTGCATGGGGCTGAACTGACAGTAGTAACTTGATTGGAATGTGCTTTAGCAGTATCATTCTGGAGTGATAACACAAATCAAGTGACCATTTGGTGCCCAGGGACTGTGGTGCAGTGGTAACACAAGTGCCCTGCAAAGCTAGAAGCCATGTGGCCAACCATAGGTTTGAATCCCTGGAGTCAGCCCAAAACATGCTAGAATTCTGAGGAGCTAGAGGATTGAGGAAAGGGGACTGTGGTATGATGAGAACCTGTCAAGGGTACTTCTTTCTCTCTGTCTTGTACACACATTTTTCTATTCTAAAAAGGACAGAAAGAAGGAAGAAGGGAGAAATGGAGAGAAGGAAAGAAGGAAAGAAGCCAGCTTCATAAAGGGCACTCCAAATGTTCTGCAAGCATTACACCATCCTGGACTGCCAGAAGGCAGGCAGGTGATGAAGTTTTGATAGGCTTTCCTTTGGAAGTAGAGGCTAGACACCCCTTAGACTGTGACTTCTTTTTTTTTTTTTTTTTTTTTAGAAATTTTTGCTATAGGGTGTGTGCGAATGCCAGAGAGACAGAGAGAGCCAGAAAGCAAGAAATAGCCACCCCCCCACCCCCGCAGGGGGATGGCCACACCACAATCCCCTTTCCTCCATTCTCCTCTCAGGATTTTGAGCATGCACACACATGTATCTGGCGTGAGTTTTAAGCCTCCAGGTCCAGGACTTCAACCATGGTGAACTATGTGGGAGTCCAGTGACACAACCATCATGCCATCTTCTGGGCCTAGGCTGTGACTTTCTGAACTCTATAAATTATGAGTTTATTATAGTTAACCACTGTTTCCTGTGCCTTGGAGATGGCTATAAAACCCTTTCCAGGAAAAGGAGCTGACTACTCCTCTTTTGGTCTTCACTTCAGCTTTGTGATAACCTTGGATGAGAAAGGGAAATCTGGCTTGAATCTGACTAGCAAAAAAGAGGAAACCCCAAGAAGCTTAGTAGGTTCAGGAAAGAAAGAGGCTTTGGGGCTGAGTAGTGGAAAGATCTGTGAGGCTTCCTGACCTGGGAAATATAGTTGCTTATAAATGATCAAGAAACAAGAAAAAAGGTGGTCGGACATGGAAAAAGGTGAAGGGTTCTATTTTGGATCAGTTGAATTTCAAGAGCTGACTCTAAAGACCCTAATGATGGGGATCCAGGCCTGGACTGATGGGCAGTATGTGGTGATACAACTTCCACTTCCATCAGAGTCAGAGGGTTCTGCTCAAGGCCCCAGTTGACTAAGGACATGTTTCTGGGTCCACACAGTGTCCTAGGTCAGGGACAAGCAGTCTGTCATCATTAGCACTGGCATAGGTTTCCTTGAAGGAAAAATAGACTGAACGAGATATTCTGGTGACTTAATTTTAGGAATGAATCTGCTCCTTTGCAGAGGGGAGAGGTTCCTAATTGAGCTGCCTGATTGCTCATGTAGACAGTGCCTACATCCTAGGCAAGAACTGGCCCTGGCTTCTTACAGTTTAACCTGTGGTTGTTGCATATGCTTAGCTTTTTTTTTTTTGTTTTTTTTTTAAGATTTTTCTCATAGGGCACATTAGCTCACCAGAGAGAGACAGAGAAAGAGAGAAAGAAAGAGAAAGTGAGAAATTACTCCCCTCCCCCGCGAGGGGATAGCCACCCCACAATCCCTTCTTCATTCTCATCTCGGGATTTGGGGCACACATGCACATGCTCCCTGCATATTTCCAAGCTGCCGGATCTGGACCTCACACTGCAGAGTTGGTTTTGTGGGATCCAGCGACCTAACTACCACCTGCTGGCCCCCTTTGTGTGTGTGTGTGCACAGGTGAGGGTGAGAGTGTATGTGTATGTGTGTAAGATTATATCACAGTTGGGACCAGCAGTTAGCGTAATGGTTATGTCGCTGGACTCCCACGTAGTCGACTGCGGTTCGATTCCCGGACCCAGTGGCTTAAACTCACGACGGGTGCATGTGCGTGCATGCCCACGATCTCGAGAGGAGAATGGAGGAGAAGGGATTGCGACGTGGCCATCCCCCCTGGGGGGTGATTTCTCGCTTTCTGTCTCTCTGTCTCTCTCTGTCTGTCTGGCGAGAGCACGTGCCCTATAGCAATAACCTCTCCAAAAAAAGAAAAAAAAAAAGACTATATCACAGTTTCTTCTGATCCATTTTTAAAAATTTTATGATTTCATATTCACATTTATTTGTTGTACATCTCTATATAGCACACAATATGGCTTTTCAAAGTGTGCATGCAATACATGACAATCAAATCAAGGATATTACCACTTACATCATTTTAAACAGAGAATTTCACATTCTTATGTCTGTTAAGTATTTCTGCATGAACCTCTCCCCCCCCCCCCCCCCCGCCCTCTACTATCCACCCTCCTCCACGCAGTCTCTGGTATGTACATTTGTCCTCTTTACTATTGTATCTTTGGATCTTTCCATTTCTGCCATAGAGTACAACTCTGACTTCTTTAAGGGTAGCCAGTAAGGGCCAGTAGGTGGCACAGTAGTTACACCACTGGACTCCCACATGGCCGACTGCAGTTGGACCCGGACCCAGTGGCTTGAAACTCATGCCAGGCGTGAGTGCATGCATGCCCTAAATCCCAAGTGGTGAATGGAGGAGAAGGGATTGCAGCATGGCCATCCCCCTTGGAAGATGGTTTTTCACTTTCCACCTCTCTGGTGAGCACACCTGCCTTATCCCAAAAATCTCTCTTTAAAAAAAAAAAAAAAAAAAGTGAGAGGAGAAGGAAAGCATAGGCTATGAGGCCAAGTATCACCCATTTGGATGACAGTTCCCAGGCTCACCTGGTCCCTACTCTATCTGCTCCTTGTTTGCTTAGACATGACCTTTCCCTTAATGGTGGCTTTTAACCCAGCTCACCTTTCCCTTCTACTTCCTCTTCTCTCCAATACTGACTTAAGGGGATTTTCCATGCAGGTGGGCCTCTCCTTTCTTGTGACAGACTTCTTTTTTTTTTTTCCTTGCTTCATTCCTCTCTCAATTTACTGAGAATCTACTTCCTGCTAAATGTAGCTGGCCAGACATGATCTCCAAAGATGCAGTTCCTGATTTCAGGGCCTTTACAATCTACTAGAGGAAATGAGATTTTTACAGACTGCACCCTTAACTCAAAAGTGAAAGACATTGGAAAGTTCCAAAGATAGAGTCAAGTAATCCTGAGGAAGTTCAAGAGAGGACAGAGGAGGGGGAAGACTTCCTGGGGGAGGGAACATTGTGGTGAGCACTGAAAAATGGAGACAGTTTCAACACACAGAAATGGGACACTTAATTGTATTGCATTGAATGTATATATTTAACTGCGTTCATGTTTCTTAGTCCCACATCAAAGTGGATTAATCACTGACATGGAATTTGTAGGGAAGTTGGTAGTGACAAGCTTTTTTTTTTTTTTTTTTTTTGTCATAGGGTGCATGTGCTCCCTGGAGAGAGAGACAGAGAAAAAGTGAGAAATCACCCCCAGAAAGGATGGCCACACTGCAATCTCTTCTCTTCCATTTTCCTGGGATTTGGGACACACACGCACATGCACCTGGTGTGATTTTCAAGCCACAAAGTCCAAGACTCGAACCGTGGTTGGCCATGTGGGAATTCAGCACCTTGACCACCTCACCATTTGCCTTTTTAAACATAGCCGACTCTATTATTGTTCCATCCTCCATCTGCAGAATAAGAGAACTGCCCAGCTCAAAGTGTGGTAACTGGCTGGTGGAGGTGTGGTAGAAGGAATGCAGACTTCTTTCTGAATGGAGGGACCCAAAACTCTCACTTCTATTTAACATAGCTTCTAATGAACGCTAATATTTTAGATTTTATATAGTACTTATGAATGATAAAATGCTGGATTACTCATAGCCCTGTGCTACAAATGGGGAAGCTAGATTTAATATATCTTAGGTTACAGAGAGGGGGAAAAAAGTGCTAATTCAAGATGATGATAGACAAAGATTTCACAAGTCTGCAGTGAAATAGGAAAAATAAAGAGCCTGCAATGAGTGTTTCATATACTTAAATGTATTACACACAAAGATTATTTTTTATCCAGAGATTAAATTTCTGGTCTTAAAATTACTTGTTAAAATGACATGGGGGGGGGGGGGGGGGAACCAGCAGTTAACGTAATGGCTATGTTGCTGTACTCCCATATAGTCGACTGCAGTTCGTGTCCCGGACCCGGTGGCTTAAAACTCACGCCGGGCGGTTGTGCGTGCATGCCCAAGATCCCGAGAGGAGAATGGAGGAGAAGGGATTGTGGCGTGGCCATCCCCCCTTGGGGGTGATTCCTTGCTTTCTGTTTCTCTGTCTCTCTCTGTCTTTCTGGTGAGCGCACGCGCCCTATAGCAAAAACCTCTCTGAAAAAAAAAAAAAAAAATTGACATGAGGGTAATGCTGGTAGGATAGTGGTACTAAAAATAAACATCTCCTTTGTCAAAACGAAAGGTTTCTGACCCTATGAAGAGCCCATGGTGGGGTGTGGGTGGGAACTGCAAGTAAGGGAATATTTTAATGGTATCTTATAAAATTTTAAAACTGAATGCTCAAACTCAAACTTGCTGATTAAAGAGCAGAGAGGTAGTGTTTTGCATACAGGCTCAAAATGATGCCAGAACTGAAGAAAACATAGAGATTGACTGGTTTGTACAACCCCCTCCATTTTAAGAGGAGAAATCTGAGGCCCAAGAATGTTAAGTGGCTTGCCCAAAGTCACTTGTCTTTTATTTTTATATTTTGAAGTGGCTCTATTTATAGTGATTGTGGTTTGTGTATAAGACCAAAAAAAAAAAAAAAAAAAGCTGTTATCACTCAGGTTGTGTATCATAAACTCAAATTATGTATAATAAGCTTTAAAAGATTTTTGACATTACTATCTCTGTCTGTATTATTTTAAAATAAGTACTCATGAAATAATTGTGTTTTATTGCTCTGTACCCAAGGAGGATCTCAAGAACTTACAAGATCAGGTGAACCACTGACCTGTCAAAATGCCCTCCCTGTGCTTTCTCACCTGTGCAAAAGCAAAACATCCAGACCACTCATTAACTACATTGCTTCAGTAATTATAATCCAATGGGTGATATGGCAGGTCCCAAGGGCTTGCAGGTTTATCGGTCCATTCGGTTAGAACTTACTCACTACCTGCTCTGGCTCACACACTGCGCGGGCTGAGGGCCAACAAGACCAGCCTGGCCCACCAGAAGGTGAAAGTCTACTGGAGGAGCATAGTTATGAAGGATCTTGAAAATCTGGTCGTGGACTCTAGACCAGGGAGCTACCATTCTAGGGGTGGGCTGAGGAGTGAGTCAATGAAGATGGCTCTTCAGGCAAAGGTGTACTGGGCAGATGGGATGGAAAATGGTCTACAGTTAGAGATGTTACAATGAATGTGTGCTTACTGAGCACCTGTACTGGCTGAGAACAGAGGAAGAGAACAAGGGACTTTTCCAGGAAACAATGCCTGGAAATTAATGGCTAGTGGGGTAAGGGAGATGAAAAAGAAGAGTGACTCAAAACGGACTCTAAGTTTTAGAACTTTAAGCCTGGCGGATAGAAAAATAAGTAATGGCAGTAGATGAAGACAGGAGAGTTGGTAGGGATGTTTCGACCCTAAGTCACAATGAGGAAATTGTTTGGATTCTAGTAATTTTGCTTTACCTTTTAAAATTTGCTATAGGAAATGTGTGCTCTCTAGACAGATATGAGGAGATAGGGAGAGAAAGAAGGAAAATTAGAAATCACATGCTGCAATCCCTTCTCTTCCATTCTCCTCTTGGGATTTTTGGGTACACATACACATTGCATCCAGTGTGCTTTTCAATTTGCTGGCTCCAGGACTCGAACTATGTAGTCAGCAATGTGGAATCCAGCCATCCTAATCACCACACCACCTGCTGGCCCTCTAGTACTTCTTGCTTCTCCTTGTCGATATGAGTCTGTCCTGCCCTTTCAGATTTCTATGTGTCAATGAGTTCATCTGACAGCCAGTTAATGTTGTTAATGTGATGGCTAATTTCCCATGTCAGCTTGACAGGACCATGGGATGCCTAGAATGCTAGATAAACATTATTTCTGAGTGTGTCTGTGAGGATATTTCTGGAAGGGATTAGCACTGAAACCAGTGGACTGAGTAAAGCAAATGGCCCTTCCCAGAGTACATGGGCATCATCCACTCTGTGAAGGCTTGAATAGGAAAAATAATAATAATAATAATAATAGGCAGGGGGAGGTTGAATTGACTCTTCCTGATTATTTGAGCTGGAACATAGTCATCTTTTGCCCTTAGTAGTCCTGGTTCTTAGGCCCTCAGATGTGGACTAGAATCTACACCATCTGCTCTTTGGCTTCAAGGCTTTCAAACCTCACCATCAGCTTTCCAGGGTCTCCAGCTTTCAGATGTCATATTGGATTTTTCCACCTCCATAACATGAGCCAATAACTTCATAAGAGAGGGGAGAAAAAGAAAAAGAAAAAAGGGAACCAGCAGTTAGCGTAATGGCTATGTTGCTGGACTCCCACATAGTTGACTGCGGTTTGCGTCCCAGACCCGGTGGCTTAAAACTCACGCCGGGCGCATGTGCGTGCGTGCTGAAGATCCTGAGAGGAGAATGGAGGAGAAGGGATTGCGGCGTGGCCATCCCCCCTGGGGGGTGATTTCTCACTTTCTGTCTCTCTGTCTCTGTCTATCTGGCGAGCGCACGCGCCCTATAGCGAAAACCTCTCCAAAAAAAGAAAAAGAAAAAAGAAGAAAGAAAGGAGGGAGAAAAGAAAGAAAGAAAAGAAGGAAGAGAAAGAGAAAAAGAAAGAAAAACTTCCCAGGTGCATGCCAAGAGTCCCAAAAGGAGGGAAAAATAGAGGCGAGGGGATTGCAGTGTGGTCATTTCCCAATCGGGTGGGGGGGGGAGTGCTTTCTCACTCTCCCTCTCAGCCTCTCTCCAGTGAGCATAGGTGCCCTCAAAAAAGAAGGGAAGAAAAAAAGGATGAGAAGAAATCTATTTATCTCTCACTGGTTCTATTCCTCTGGAGAACACTAATACAGGTAGCTTCTTATTTTATTAATAAATAATTATTACCTCACAGAGAAGAAAAAAATCGAATTGGGCAGTGTTGTTCTTTTTAACTGCCTACGTGAGGGATTAACAAGGTCTGTGTTTCTATTTTGGGAAATGAGAGTGGCATACAAACTATGCAGTGGTATGTAACTTTGTAATAGCCATGTCTTCTCCTAGAATGAGGCTAGTTCCTATCTGATTTAATTCTTGGTCTGGAAAATCTGGCAATTTGGGTATGGACTGGCTTGTCAAGCCAGGAGAGGCATAATTTGGAGCAGGACTGTAAGAAAAACTTTGACCAGACTCTGACTTCAGATTCAAGAAGTATTGGGCCTATTCCCAGATTGTAGGCCTGGAATATCCTGTGCTGTAAAGTAAAAGCCAAAGCCTGCTTATAAATCTATCCCACCGGCAGGCATTTGACCCTGGTAACCAGGCTATAGTCAGTCTCTAAACCACAGGCTATTCTGAGTTTACTGTGCAATTCTGCAGCCCTTCAAAGTCACAGCTGTTCTCATAATGAGAGGACAAACAGGGCTTAGCTGCCCTTATAACAATAAGAATATGTTGTTATTAACGTTTTAATTTTGTTTTAGGTTTTTGCCATAGAGCACCTTCAGCACTCACCAGAAATGAGACAGAGAAAGTGAGAAATCACCCTTCAGGGGGGATGGTCACATCACAATCCCTACTCCTTCATTTTCCTCTTGGGATTTTGGACACACACACACACACACACACACACACACTCAGTATGATTTTCAAGCCACCAGGTCCGAGACTCAAACTACAGCCGGTCACGTGGGAGTCTAACAGCCTTAACACCACACCACCTGCTGGCCCTGTTCTTAATTTTTGAGGTCCTTACATCTAGCCAAGTAGGTTCTACCAAAAATACACTAGCCTAGTTGATAGATGCCTGCTATTACTTTATCCGTGTACACTTTGCTGTCTTAGTCCATAATTGTATTGCTAAATAAAAATACTGAGATAGGAGTAAAACCTCTGGTTAGATATCAATAGATAGGGTAAGGAGTCCATGGAACAGAAAATATAAGACAGGGGGGCTGGCAGGTAGCATGGTAGTTAAGGGTGCTGGACTCCCACATGGCCGACCATAGTTCAAGTCCCAGACCTGGCAGCTTGCTTTCTCACTTTCTGTCTCTCTCTCTCTCTCTCTGTCCCACTCTGGTCAAATTAAAATAATAAAGAAAGAAAGGAAGGAAGGAAGAAAAGAAGAAAGGAAAGAAAGTAAGAAATAATTATTTTGTTAAAAAAAATAAAATGTAAGACAAGATGGAGTCACTGTCATCATCTCTAATAGAAACCATTCACTGCTCTCACTAGAAATCAATGATTAGCTCTCCCTGCTTGCTCACACAGAGAACTGCTTACCACTAGGATAGTTTTTGGCCTGCTTCTTAAGTCGACATGGCCTGTTGAGCTCACTTCCTTATCAATATTATATTCCAAGGAAGAAATATGAGTACTATGCTTGAGAAAAGTCAGAACAAGACAAGAACAATCTATATGGAAAGTACCTCAAAGAGATCAATGAGCAGGCCTTATTGGTTCCATTGTAAGATAAAATATTAACTACCCAGACTCCTATGGAGGGATGTATAGGCTGTCAACATAATTGATTTTCCCTTATGTTAAGAAAAATTTTTTACTTCCTCAAAGAAACATATATAACCATGATCTTTGCCTCTGCTTCGGGGGATACTCGCTTGAGTCCTCCTTCCACACTGAGGAAGCTCTTACTCTGTCCTAATAAACTTTGCTTACCATCCTCTCCATTTGTCCACGTTTATATCAATAACTCTTCATGAGCATCAGATAAGAGCCAGCACAGGTGTTGGGTCCCAGCACTCCCATGTCAACCTGAGAGTGGGTAATTTATTAAAATAGAGGCTTATTTGACTCACAGTTCTGATGGCTGGCAGCCCAAAGGCATCACACAATGGCAGAAGACAGAACACTGAGCAGAGCAAAGCATGGTCTGTCTCCATGTAGCTTCTGTCTACATCACTCCCTCTCCTTATAAATCTACCAGGACTCAATCATGGGAACCTTACCCTAACACCCAACCACTAATCTAAGGACCTCACCTTTCAACACAATAACTGGATCAAGTTTTCACACTCTTAATTTCATTATAATAGCTCAGCACATAAATTATTGGGAGATATATTCAAACTATAGCATTCTGTCCCTAACCCCCAAATTCATGCGCTTACCCTTTACAAAATCATCCCAGTGGTCCCTCAAATCTCAACTCCTTCCAGCACTAACTCCAAAGTCCAAAATTTGACCTGAGACTCAAGGTGAATTGTGAAGCCAAAACAAATTACATGCTCCCAAAATACAATGAGAAAGACATTGGATAGACTTTCCTATTCCACATGAGGTCAGGAGGAACAGGCCCCAAGCTAATTTTAAACTCCAGAGGGCAGACATTTGATCCTGAAACTGCACATGTCATCTGCATACACCAAGGGGGTTGGGCCCCCAAAGCATCATGTAGCCATGTCCCCGACCCCACCTCCCAGCTCAGTCCATTCTTCAACTCTCTCCAGTGTTGAGTTTAGTGTCGTATCCAGTTTAAGGGTAACTTCTGCAGTTCTTTCAAGCTGGCACTACATGTTGATAGTGCCACAGTTCCAAGACCTCAAGGCAAGTTTCAACCCGTGGTTCCTGTAGAATTTTTCCTGGGGAGACTTCTCTGTCGCAGATCTGACCCCACATTTCCACTTGGCTTTTCTTCAGTGAAAGCTCTTTGTGGTGTCTCTACCCCTATGACAAATCTGTGCCTAGGTCCCAGGCTATCTGAGACAGTCTTTAACATTTCAGTGGAGGCCTCCACACTTCCATAGCTCTTGACTTCTGCAAGCCTGCAGAAGTACTTCCACACACAGGCCACCAAGATCTGCTACTTGCAAGTTCTAGAGCAGAGGGTGGGGCAGCAGCCTTCATGGTAGGTCTAATTCCACCAGGAGCACTTAAAACACAGCAAGGGCTTAGGAATGCTTTACTGAAATGTGGGGAGCAAAGTCTTTGGGTGGCTTAGGGCAATGAGCCCACCCCAAGCCAGTCCCTTGAAACCATTCTGCTCTCCTATGCCTCTGGGCTTACAGTGAGAGGGACAATGTCTTTAGGACTTTTCTCCTATTTTCTTGATGATTATCACCTGGATCCCCCATAACCCCCTAATCTCTTTAGTAGCTTGTGACTGGACTATACCTTTAGCTTTTGTCCTAGAAATACTCCTTCACTCTTTACCACATGGCCAAGCTGCAAATTTTCCAGATTTTTCCACTCCACTCCCCTTTCCATTATAAGTTTTATCTTTTTTGTTTTTTTTTAAAAAAGGGGGTAAATTTCTATGGTTTATTTATTTATTCAATTTTTAACAAATTTTTTTATAGATTGTTGTAGGGCACGTGCACTCACCAGAGAGAGAGAGAGAAAGCAAGAACCATCCCTAGAGGATGACCACGCTGCAATCCTTTCTTCAGTCTCCTCTTGGGATTTCAAGGTGCTGAGGTCCAAGACTTCAACCACAGTCAGTCATGTGGCATCCAGCTGTTTTAACCATCATGTTACCTACTGGCTTAATATAAGTTCTTTAAATCATCTCTTTGGTCTTTCGTTCCACTTTACACTGCTGAAAGCACCCACGCAGCCTCCTCTACATTTTGCCTTGAAATTTAATTTGCCAGATCTTTATCACTCTTAAATTCAATAGTCAACAAAGCCTTAGGACATAAACATTTTACAGCCAAGTCCTTCTATATCATGTAGCATAGATGACCTTTCTTCTAATTTCCCATAAGAATTCCCTCATTTTCCCCTGAAATTTCCTCAGAACAGTGTTTACTGTTCATAGTTCCACCAGTATTACGGTAACTACCACTTCACTAATCTCTAAAAAGTTCCAGTTGATTTTAAAATCATTCTTCTGAACCTCCAGCAGAATCTAGGCTTTTCCTAGACTTTTCCTCTAAATTCTTTAAACCTATGCCTATTACCCAGTTCCAAAGTTGCTTATACTTTCAGGTATCTGTAGCAATGTAGTTTGCTACTATGCTGATTTCTGTCCTAGTCCTTTAGTGCATTGCTAAACAGAAATACCTGAGACTAGATCATTTATAAAAATACTGGTTTACTTGACTCATGTTCTAGTGTCTGGAAAGTCCAAAGACATCACAAAATCGTGGATGACAGAGCTTTGATCTGAGCAGAGTGACCTGTATCCACATGGCCTCTGTCTGCCTCATTCTCACTCCTTATAAATACACCAGGACTCAGTCATAGGGCCTTGCCCTAATCACCCAACCATTAATCTTCTTCCAAAGGCCCCACCCTTCACCACAATAATTGGGTCCAGTTTTTACCCTGTTGATCTCATTACAATGGCTCAACACATGAATTTTGGGGGAACATATTCGAACTCAGTCATCCCTATAAAAAACTGTGAATACTGTTCTTTTGTCTTCTGTAATGCTTGCTTTTATGTGAAACCCCACTACCCACAAATAAATTTACTTATTTTATTGAAAAGGTAGTACACTGGGTGGGCATCTTCAAACTGCACAATGATAATGCTTGAAAACTATGTAACTAGAAGTTTGAGGGTGGCTGCTAAATACTGTGCTTAAAGTCACTTTAGAAACCGAAAGTCAAAAGTAACCAGCAGGGATCATGTAAGGAGAACATAAAATCCCCACTTCCTGTTTTTAATTTTGTTTTATCTTTAATCCAACTCCCACATAGCTAGTTATCTAATAATTTTGACATTTCACCTTGTCTTTTTGTAAATAAAATAATTTTTACATTTATTTATCACCATGGGATATTTTTTTAAAGAATTATTTATTTATTCATTCATTTATTTTAATTTGACCAGAGAAAGACAAACAGAGAGAAGGAAAGTGAGAAAGCAAGCCACCAGGTCCAGGATTCAAACTGTGGTCAGCCATGTGGGAATGTCCAGTACCTTAGACACCACGCCACCTGCTGGCCCAGGATATTGTTTATATACCCAAGTGGGAAAAATGTTGGGAACTTTTTTTTTTTTTTTAGGAACTATTTGGGATCAGCAGGTGGCATGGTGGTTAAGGCACTGGACACTCCCACATGGCTGACCGTGGTTTGAGTCCTGGACCTGGTGGCTTACTTTCTTGCTTTCTCTCTCTCTCTCTCTTTGGTCAAATTAAAAATAAATGAATGAATAAATAAAATTAAATACAATAATTATTTTTTAAAGAATTATTAACTTTATTTATTTATTTATTTATATTTGACCAGAGAGGGACAGAATGGCGAGGGGCAGTGAGATAGCAAGCTGCCAGGTCTGGGACTCGAACTGTGCTCGACCATGTGGGAGTCCAGAGCTCTTAATCACCACACCACCTGCTGGCCCCAATGTTGGGAACTTTTGAATAGCTGATATCATGGGTCTTTTCTGATGCTCCTGTTGTGAGCTAAATGCTAGGCATATTGGTAAAAAGCTAATGCTTTTGATTTGTCTTTACTAGCTGACAAGGATGCTTTGTACATATAACCAAAGGACAATAGGATACTTAAATAAAAGATGGTGACATTCTGATGAACCAGAGTAGAAGCAGCAAATATTTAGCAGTACAGTCATACAGCTGACATATCTATGGGATGTGCCATGGAAAATCATACATTATAATTTAAATTACACAGCTAGAGAAGTTCCTGGGAATATTGGTCGTTATTTTGACACTTAAAAGAAAAAATTACAGGGCTAGCAGTTGGTGTGATGGTTAAGGCACTCTCACATGGCCAACCTCTATTTGCATCCCGGACCTGGCAGCTTGAAAATCATGTCAGGCGTGTGCACGCATGCCCAAAAATCCCAGGAGGGGGTGGAGGAGAAGGGGCTACTGCAAGGCTATTCCCCTGGGGTGGGGGCGATTTCTCACTTTCCCTCTCACTGTGTCTCTCTGGCAGTTCATTTGCTCTATGGCAAAAACCTAAAAAGGAATTAAAAAGTACAACTGAGTAAATGACTGTTTATCAGTATTCTCAAATTCTTCCCTGCAGGAACTCATGTGGTTTTTCTCAGTTGGACTCTAGCTTTATATCCTCGGACTAATCACTGGGCCTCAGTTTCCTCAATTATAAATAGAGCTGGAGATCCTCCATCTTATTGTTAAAGACATTGAATTATACACTCAAATGTGTGAATTGCATGGTGATGGTTACTGGCTAAAATATGTTCCCCTCAAATTCATATGTTGAAGTTCCAACCCTAGTCCTTCAGAGTGTGACTGTATTTGGGGATAAAGTCTTTAATGAAGTAATTAAGTTAAAAGGAGGTCATGGGACCCTAGTCTAATATGACTGGAAAAATCTCTTTGTATGCAAAGCTAAGATGACACAGACACACAGAGGAGGCAGCATTTGGAGACAAAGAGAGAAGATGACCTACCTCAAGCTAAGGTGAGAAGCCTCAGAAGAAACCAGTCCTGCTGACACCTGGATCTCAGATGTCTAGCCCCCAGAATTGTGAGAAAATAAATAGCTGTTGTTTAAGCCACTTAGTATGTGGTACTTTCCTTGTTAAAGCTGCATGATACTTAATTTTATGTCAATTTGGTTAGACCACAATATTTACATGTTTGGTCAAACATTATTCTGGATGTTTCTGTGAAGGTGTTTTTAGATGAGATTATTTTGTAATTGGTAGACTTTCCATAAAGCAGGTTACCTTCCATAATGTCTGTGAGCCTCACCCATGGTTGAAAGTTTTCATAGAACAAAGACTAACCTTCCTTGGGAAGTGGGAATTCTGCATACCACCTCTGTACTGAACTATAACTTTTTTCTAGGCCTCTAGGCCTGTTGTCCTACCTTGCTGATTGTGCTTTATTTATGTATATTTATTTAAATGTTTTTGGAGAGGTTTTTGCTGTAGGGTGCGTGCACTAGCCAGAAAGACAGAGACAGAGAGACAGAAAGTGAGAAATCACCCCCCACGGGGGATGGCCACACCGAAATCCCTTCTCCTCAATTTTCCTCTTGGGATCTTAGGCACGCACACGCATGCGTCCAGCATGAGTTTGAGTCACCAGGTCTGGGACTCGAACTGCGGTCGACTACATGGTTGTCCAGCGACAGAGCCATTACACCAACTGCTCGTCCCTATTTATATTTATTTTTATTGCCAGAGGTCTTATGCACTCACCAGAGAGGGAGAAAGAATGCACACCCCCCGATAGGCATGGTCATGTGCCATTCCGTTTTCCTCCATTTCTCCATCATCTCAGGACTTGGGGCACACACTCAAACATGCCCAGTGCACTTTTCAAACTGTGGGGCCAGGATTCAAACTGCAGTCAGTCATGTGGGATTCAGCTCCATATGCACAGTGCTTACCACTGCACTACTAGGCTGGCCCCCTCGACTGATTTTGGACTTGCATAACTACAAACATGTGAGTAAATTCCTTAAAACAATCTTTCTTTTTTCTTTTCTCTGCCTATACACATTCCATTGGTCTGTTTCTCTGGATAACCCTGACTAGTATATGGCCCTAGCCAAGCAATACAGTACATGAATTATAGCTCAGTAAGTCTGTTTAAAAAACAAACAAACAAACAAACAAACTTGGGAGGCTATATTTAAAATGTCAACAGGGCTGGCCCTATAGTCTAGTGGTTAAAGGAGGCAGATCTCACATGGCTGCCATGGTTCAAAATTCCTGCCCAGAGACTTGAAAAACACAGTGGGCATGTTGTACACATGCCCCAAATCCAGACAGGATGGAGAAATGGAAGAAAAAGGATTACAGCATGACCACGTCCCGTTAGCTGGTACTCTCTCCCACTCCCTTTTTCTCTCTATCTCTCTCTGGTGAGTACACATGCCTTCTGGCAATTAAAAATAAATAAATAGGGCTAGCCATTGGCAGGGTGGTTAAAGCAGCTAGATCCCACATGGCCAACTGTGCAATTCAAGTCCTAGACCTGGTGGCTTGAAGAACACATGTGTGTGCCCTAAGTCCTGAGAGGAGAATGGAGAAGGAATTACGGGGTGGTCATTCCCCCTGGGGAGTGATTTATCATTTTCCTCCTCTGTCTCTTTCTAGCAAACACCCGCACCCTATAACAAAACAAAACAACAAATACATAAACAAATAAATATTTTATGGTAGAATTTGTGTTTTTTTAAGAGAGTATTTTTTTTCTTTTGCTATAGTGCGCTTGAGCTTGCCAGAAAGACAGAGAGAGACAAAGCAAAAAATCATCCCCCAAGGAGTATGGCCATGCCGCAATCCCTTCTCCCTCCATTCTCCTCTCTGGATCTTGGGCATGCAAACACACACGTCCAGTGCGAGATTAAAGTTCTGGATCTGGTACTCGAACCCCACAGTCAACTATGTGGGAGTTCAGTGGCATAACCGCTAAGCCATCTGCTGGTCCCAGTAGAATTTGTTTTAGATTTATTTTTAGTTTAGCTTATCTGCACTTATGGTTTTTGTGACCATGTGTTCTTTGTATTTGTATTTGTAATTCAAGAGAAGGTTTCCACTCAGAGAATGGTTACTAGCAAGGTTAGATAACACAGCCCAGAGGACATGGGAATATGGCGGGAAACATCCCAATAGCCCTTATTATAAAGATTTGGATAGCATACAAATCAAATCACAGCCCTATACTACAGTGGAAAAAAACTCAACATTGAACACTACACCCAAGATGGTTCAGACCGTTCCCCACATCCCCTTTTAGATAAAAGCTATTTTTATAACCAGAAAGACAGGAAATGTATGAAGATTACCTGATTAATGCACTTTGGTATTTGCTTTATATGGTCATGTTTTGGCAGTTTTCTGCCTCCAGTTGGCTGAGGGGTTGGCTGCTGTGATTGGCTGAAGCTCAGTTGCCTAGTTACCAGTGTATACCCTTAGGTTACAACTTGTCTGCAGGTCAAGTTAGGTTGTAGTTCAATATAGGTGGAAACTGCTTTGGGCAAGACAAACAGACTTGCTTCAAATAAGAAGTGTACACTGCAGTGGAACAGATAATATGGTGCATTGTGAAAAGGGCTCCCATAGGGTAAGCCAAGAGAATTGTTTGTGTACTCAAAAGGGGCTGCCAGCCGACAGGGATCTGGGGTGGGAAGAAAGGCTTTTTTTATTATTATTATTTAATTTGATCAGAGAAAGACAAAGAGAGACAGAAAGTGAGAAAGCAAGCCACTGGGTCCTGGACTGGAACCGTGGTCAGCCATGTAAGAGTCCAGCACTTTAACCATCACACCACCTGCAGGCCCCAAGCTTTTTAATCTTCAGGGCAACTCTTCAAGTTAATTATGAGGTAGGAGTTAGATCCACTTACAGGTAGATAGAGTAAGTGCCCCAAAAGTCGCTGTGTTTTTCTTTTTAATGAAGCCCCTGTGGTTTGGTTAACGTACAATATACACCCCTTTTATGTGTCTCTGAAGAATCTGTGATTCCTTACTAATAATACAAGAAATAGAGATCTTGAGCATATAGACAAGGTAAAGACCCAAGACGGAGTCACAGTGGCTAAGTTTTCACAGCTGAAAGTTGGCTGCATTAAGACTCAAAGGAGCTGTAGCTAAGGGCAACAGTTTCTATTCAGTAACTGTATTTTTTTTAAAGATTACTTATTTAATTCCATTTGTTATTATTATTTTTTAATCTGACCAGGCAGAAACACAGAGAGAGAGAAAGGGAAAGCAAGAAAACTAGCTGCCAGGTCAGAGACTTGAACTGTGGTTAGCCATGTGGGAATCCAGGGTCTTTAACCACCACACCACCTGCCAGCCCCTTAGTAACTGTATTCTAACTAGAAGTACAAGATGCTATAATCTGCTGACTCCACAAAGAATAGGGTAGTGAATCTCTCAGACTACCATGTAATTATCTTCTAAAGCCCAGTTCCTTACTAGAAAACCAGCCTGTTGCTCTGACCCCGTGCCTCCAGCCCCTCTTCTGTAACCCATTTGGGCCCTTTTACACTACATTGGAAGTTTTTTCTCCTTCCCTAATAAACTCTGCTTTACTCTCCTCTCTGTGTCTGCATCTAATTCTTTACGAACATAGGACAAGAACTGACATGGGTGTTGGGTCCGATCAACCAGCACTCTTGCCTCAGTTAGTGTCATTCCCATTTTATAGTTAAGTAAACTGAGTCTTGAAGAGCTTCAATTCCCCAAATCACTCAAGAAGTAGAAGAAAATCAGAACCGAGCACAATTCTGACCCCAAAGTGTGTTTTCTTTCCACTATACAATGTTCTGTGTTTCTAACACATTGTTTGGTGGACAAGCAAATGAGTAACATACCATGAAATATAATTGATTTAGTTTTTACTTTGAGGTAAGACTCTAGTCGTATGAACCCTGTATTATTTGTCTTACTCCTTTTTATTTATCTATTTATTTTTTAAAATAATTATTTATTTAATTTTATTTATTCATTCATTTATTTTTTAATTTGACCAGAGAGAGATACACACACAGAGAGAGAGGGAAAGTGAGAAAGCAAGCCACCAGGTCCGGTTCTCGAACCGCGGTCGGCCATGTGGGAGTGTCCAGCATCTTAACCACCACGCCACCTGCTGGTCCCAATCTATTTATTTTTTTTTGAGAGAGAGAGATTTTTGCTATAGGGCATATGTGCTTGCCCGAAAGACAGAAAGTGAGAAATCACACCCCAAGGGAAATGGCCATGCCACAATCCCTTCCCCTTTCTCCTTTCTCCTCTTGGGACTTTGGGTACGCGTGCACATGCATGAGCATGAGTGTCAAGCCGCTGGGTACAGTACTTGATTGAATTGTGATTGACTATGCGGGAGTCTACTATGCCACCTGCAGGCCCCCGTTTAGTCTTATTGCCCTAGCTTATTTTTTCACTAGTTCTCATAATTACTAACAATGGCAGAAACAGCAATAGTTAACCATGTGCCAGATTCTGTACTTGGTGTTTAACGTTGGCTCAATTGATTCAGTTTTATCAATTCTCATAACATCCTAATGAGGAAGGCTCTGGTACTGTTCCTATTTTATAGATAAGGAAAATGAGGCTTTGACAAATAATTTAAGTGTTATTAGTTGACAAAGCTGGCATTTTATCTCAGATCTGATACCAAGAGCAAGTTTTTTGTTTTGTTTTTAAAAAATAGAAAGATGTTGTGATATTTATTTATTTGGATTTTTGTCGTAGGGTGCGTGTGTTCACCAGAGAGAGACAGAAAGAAGGAAAGTGAGAAATCACCCTCCAAGGGGGAGGGCCACACCACAATCCCTCCTCTTCCATTCCTCTGGGATCTTCCACTCCCACATGGACACTCCCACACCACATAGATATGCCTGGTGTGATTTTCATGCCTCTGGGTCCGGGACTCTAACCACAGTCAATGTGTGGAAGTCTAGCTCTTAATCCCCATGCCACCTGCTGGCCTCCAAGAGCAAGTTTTTTGTTTGTTTGTTTGTTTGTTTTCTTTTCTTTTTTTTGGAGAGGTTTTTGCTATAGGGCGCATGAGCTCGCCAGAAAGACAGAGAGAAACAGGGAGATAGAAAATGAGAAATCACTCCCCAGGGGGGATGGCCATGCCGCAATCCCCTCTCCTCCATTCTCCTCTCGGAATCTTAGGCACGCATGCACATGCACCCGGCGTGAGTTTAAGCCACTGGGTCCGGGACTCAAACCACACAATCAACTACATGGGAGTCCAGTGACATAGCCATTACGCTAACTGCTGTTCCCCAAGAGCAAGTTTTTAACCATTTGCTACAGACAATAATCTAAGACTCATTGCTGTTTGCTAGATATTTTTTAATTAGAAGAAATTTCTAAAAAGTAATTGATCTTTCAGCTCACAAGAAATGACCAAGAATTTCTCAGTTTCCGGAGAGGATCTCCTTTGAAAGAGTTTCAATGATTTTGTTTCATCAAAAATGTTTCTGTGTCGCTCTATTCGTGAGTTGTGCCCATGAAGGTTCTCACACTGTGGGTTGGTCTGGGAGAGAGACTCTGACGGTGAGGTGTTTGGATTTGGGACCAAAGATACCAAAATGGAGCCCTTCGCAGATTCTGTCTGGATAACGGGCTCTGGCATTCCATCCCACTAAAGCTACTCGTGCTCTCCAACTGTTCCCACAGGAATCTGGAGGCACCTTGAAAGGCTGGACTCTTCACAACACAAACCAGGCAGCAACCATAATGATATACTGGGAGAGTTTACAGGAGATGGAAGAAAGGACAAACTGTGTTTCCTAAGACAGTTCAACCTTGGCTGTCCATGGACTGTGACACTATTTTCCTGACTTTGGGCTGGGAATGCGTTCACAGGAGGGGTGCAGCGTCCTGTAGCCCTGGTCCTGGGAAAGTCTAGGTGGAGAGGAAGTCAGAGAACAAGCCCATGGCTAAGGGTTTGATCGGGAACAAGACTGAGAAACACCTACAAATCCGGGAAGTTTCAGCCTAAGGTAGAGCCAATCCAGATCAGAGGCAAAGATGACTTTCAGAATGTTAATCACTTACTGTGAAAGTGTTGATTCACCCTTTGCCTGTTTGCCAGGAAGGTCCGAGAGCTCATGAATGCAGTGGTAGTGACCTGGAGCCTAATCTACCCAAGCTGGACTTCCATAAGGGTAGCCAGAGGCTATAGAGTTTAGATCACATGACTGAGCCTGATCATCAGAAGAAGGAACAGGGATAAGCCCCTGCTCCAGGAAACACTTGCAGACTGTGGCAAAGGTTGTAAATACCTTAGAGTCCCAGTTCCCTGCTAATGGGGATGGGTGTACCCTCTCTCTCTTCTTTTTTTTTCAGAGAGATTTTTGCTATAGGGCGTGTGCACTTGCAAAGAGACAGAGAGACAGAAAGTGAGGAATTGCGCATGAGCAGTACCAGTAGCAGTGCAAAGATGGTGGAGCCAGAGCAAAGGGAAAAGATCCCTTTGGTTCCAGAAAATCTCCTGAAACAGAGAAAAGCTTATCAAGCCCTCAAAGTCACCCAAGCAAAGCAAGCACTTTGGGCAAGAAAAGAGCAGAGGGGAGAGAAAGGGCCCAGATTTAAGCGACTGGAATCATTCTCAAATGATTCCTGGAGTCAGAAGCATGACATGGTACGTCTCAGGCGACTTGAAGTGAAACCTCATGCCTTGGAAATGCCCGATAAATGTTCATTGGCCTTTGTTGTGTGCATCAAAAAATCTGCTGGGATGAGTTCAGTGGTGTAGAAGATCATCGCAAGACTATGTCTGAAGAAAATTTTCAGTGGTGTTTTTGTCAAAGTCACTCCTCAAAGCCTAAAGTCACTGCAAATAGTGCAACCTTATGTGACCTGGGGATTTCCAAATCTGAAATCTGTCAGGGATCTCATCTTGAAAGGTGGGCAAGCCAAAGTGAAGAATCAGACCAGCCCTCTGACTGACGACACAGTGATTGAGGAGCATCTAGGGAGGTTTGGCGACATTTCTTTAGACGACCTCATTCATGAAATTGCCTTCCAGGGAAGTATTTCCAAGTAGCGCATGTTTCTCATGCCCTTTTCACCTTCCGGTGGCCCGTCATGCCACCAAGAACCAAGTGGGCCTCCTCAAGGAGATGGGCTCACCTGGCTATCGGGGTGAATGCATCAATAGCTCATCCACCAGCTGAACTAGATCCAGAATATCTGAAAGCACAGTGTGTTGGAAGTGTGTGCTTTTGGCTTTTTGGATCTTCAAAAAGATTATTGTCTGGTCCAATTTCAGAAACTGGAAAGGAAGAGTCTTGAAAACACAGTAGTCTATGTTCATAACAGGCACCCCTCATCACAGCCCAGTGGCAAAGAAAAATTCCAGCATTTTCCATGTTGGCCGTTGCCTTCTCTGAAATTCAGCATATGCCACAGAGGAGGGAAACTTGCTTCATCACATCTATCCTGGGCTTTAATGTTGGTGAATCAATAACCCAAACTTGTACAAGGTTCCCCAAGACTCCCGCAGGAGTGGATCAAGCCTGAGGCAGACTTGAAACTGGGGATTTTTAGGGCCTTGTTTTGAAATTACAGTTGAAAGAAGCACAAAAACCAATGCTTGGTTGGTTCCACCATGAGATTATGTCCAACTTTCTGACAACTCTGAGAGTGCTCAGACATGACAGACCTGAGTGTATATGGTGACATTTTTGTCTAGCCCGTAACTGTCTTCGTTTTTTTCTCTACCTCAGCATTTGAGAAATTCCCTTTGTCAGTAAGACACTTATATACCAAAATGTTGCTTGAATATTTCATAGACCGTCCTCGGGGACCTCAGTACCCTGTATGAGCAAGTCCCGCTGTTACCAGGATTGGTCGCCAGGCCCTGATCTTGCTAGTCTCCTGGTTCTGTGCCCGGTAGAATACACCTTACCAAGACAGCTTTTCCCTTCAATCCTACTTGCTGTTTTCTCTTAGAACACAGTGGCAAATGGTGTTGCCCCCTGCACCACCTGTAACTCTGGAGGTGCCTAACATTTTCCCCCCTCGGGTGGAATTTCCTGGTTTCCTTGATGATAGCTATCTCCTTAAAACCCAGCAGCTTGGTTAAAGCATTTCTCTTGCATGATCCAGACTCCAGAAGTCCTCTTGCCCTACTGGCAGTGGGAGAGTAGGCCAGCAGCAGGGTTTCTGACTGGGTCTGCTGACTGGCTTCTCGGTGTCCATGCGTACGCGGGCCTTCCCTCTGCTCTCTTGACTTAGTTGCCTCAATCTGCCATCTCAGCAGTTGGTGAGGATGTGCCGGGCTGAGGCCAAACTTGAAGCTTAACCATTGTGTTCTCTGGTCCCTTCAGATCATCTATGCTGCAATTTTGGCTTGGACCCTCTAGCATGGCTATGAAATTTAGGAGGATAACAATTTCTTAAAATGTGCCAAATTATGAGATAATTAATTAGGCCGATTGGCTCCAGAGTTGTTACTCTTACACTGTAAAGTATGGTGAGATCAGATTAATTTAAAATGATGTATCAGTCATGGGAAAACAGTTATGGATGTGGAAGCCTGAGGCTTGCCTCCCACATCTGTTTATACTAAATATGGGATCAGTGTTTCCACTCAAGCCTGTAAATCTCGTCTGCTTCGCATCATTATTAAAAGAATTTATAATTTTATACAAATAAAAAGGGATATTAAAAAAAAAAGAAAGGAAGACAGAAGGTGAAAAATTACCCCCCAGGTGGGATGGCCACACCACAATCCCTTCTCCTCCATTCTCTTCCCAGGATTTTGGGCATGCACACACACCCAAAGTGAATTTCAAACCACCGGGTCTGGGACTCGAACCTCAGTAAACAACGTGGGAGCCCAGAGACGCAACCATTATGCCATCTGCTTATCTCTGGTCTCCCTCTCTTTTGAAATAGAAAGAATGAGAGAAGCAGTGGACCTCAGAGTCCTGCCCAACCCCTGGTTGTTCACTTACCTGCAGAGCATCACGTATCATGCTCTCCACCACGGTGCGAGCAGGGCAGAGGCAAGGCTTAGTCAACACTGCATTCTTCACTCAATGCCCTTGCTCCAACTTGCCCCCTTGCCCAAGATAAGCAGAGAACTCTGGAATCCATAGGTGGATGGACCATATGTAGGAAAAAAGACAAGAGAGCAGACGGTGCAGGTACCTGTGGACTTGGCCTAGACCTGGGCAAAACACGAGGTCCCAGGGCACATCTTCCGCCTGGAGAACTGTGATGGCTCTGTACACAGTGGGCATAGCTGCCCACTGAGAGCTCGAGGACACGGCCGCTAGGAGTGCAAAGTCTCCCGTGGCAGTACTACTGGCCTGGGGGTGAACAGTATAGAAAAGAGAAGTACTCAGCATCTGCAGTCTGAAAAAGGAACACCAGGGACCAAGCACTGTGACATCTATTCTAGGACATAGCACACTACGCCAACCTGCTATGTGAGGAGAGATTTGGGCCAGGACAAGACTAGTGTCCCTGAAGCTCATAAGGACCAAAGGCTCTGTTTGCTGACAGCCCATTGTACCTCAGGTGTTCATAGACTTTTTTTTCTGGACACCTGTTTAGAAATATCAGACTTCACTTTATACAACAGGTTGGGGATTAAGGTGGATTAAAGATTATGAAACAGTCCTGCAAATGGAATGATTTATTCCTAATAAAGGGAATGTTTACTGAATTTGATGAACCTTTGAGAGCCTGCTGGCATCCTATGTTTTCACAAATTTTAAATGAGGGATTGTAATGGCCAATGTTATGTACACAGTCTTGGGAAGGACTTGTGAGTAAATCCACAGTTCACTTACAGATCAGTTCCATTCATCAAATATTTGCTAGATGGCTAATAAGTGCCATCTTAGGAATTGGCATCTGATTCAGTGGCTTGATTTTTTTTTTTTTTTTTTACCATGAGAGAATAGGAAATATGTTATGTGTGACTCAGTGTGTACGCATTCATGTGTGCATACCTGCAGCAAGAGCCTTGTGAGTCAATTTTACCTTACTAGGTGAAACACATTCTGATTATAAATTCTTTCTTTTTTCAAGAGAGAGAGTTTTGCTATAGGATGTGTGTGCTCACCAGAGAGACAGAAAGCAAGAAATCACCCCCCAGGGGGATGGCCATGCTACAATCCCTTCTCCTTCACTCTCCTCTCAGGATCTTGGACACACATGTACGCACACCCAATGTGAATTTCAAGCTGCTAGGTGTGTTCAAACCACGGTCGGCTACATGGGAGTCCAGCGATATAAGCATTACATACACCATCTGCTGGTTCTGACATCCTGATCGTAAGTTCTTTAGAAACGTGTAAAAGGCATGTATATCGCACATTACCAGACCATAGAAGAAAAACCCAGAGATGTCATTACAAAGAAAAACATAGTGACTTCCTTTCAGAGCCCGTATCCTATCCTACCTGTAAGTGGGGTCTGACTCCTATCTCATTTACACAGCCTTTCCATAAGTTTACTTACTGAATAATGTGTTTCTTTTTATTTACCCACTGACCACAATCTAGTTATGTTTTTAGTCATGGTTCCTAGTGTGCTTTGTAATTTCCAAATTTGGAAGTTTTCTGGTTGACAATGCCTAGGGCCACACATTCACGGGAAAGAAAGAGAAGGAAAGTGAGAAATCACTCCCTGGGTGGATGGCCATGCTACAATCCCTTCTCCTCCAGTCTCTTCTCAGGATCTTGGGCACGTGCGCACACACACACACGTGTGCACACACACACACATACATGTCTGTTGTGTTTCTCAAGTCATGGAGTCCAACTTGAACCTTAGAGTTGGCCATGTGGGCTCCAGCACCTCAACCACCACATCACCTGCTGGCCTGATGATGCCTATTTTGTTTACAGTAGTGGAGTCACCACAGACTTGGAAAACCCCACTTCTAGCAAGTCACTCTCATTTTGTACACACTTTACAGAGAAGAAGCAAGATGGCTGAATGTGGTAGGAGCAAGGGGCAAAACGTGTCACACAGAGCTTTAGCTAAGATCTTTCTAGAAAGGTAATGGAAATTCAGTTTTTGAAATGTGTTTGCCTAAAATATGTTAATGCTTTTAAAAAGAATTATTTTACTTAACTTTATTTATTTATTTATTTTAATTTGACCACAGAGGAACAGAGTGAGAGAGAGCAGAGTGAGAGAGAGTGAGAGAGGGAAAGTGAGAAAATAAGCCTCCAGGTTCAGGACTTGAATCGTGTTTGGCCATGTGGGCGTCCAGCGCCCTTAACCACCATGCCACCCGCCAATCACAATCCTTTTGTTAGAAGTTTTTGCCTTAGGGTGCATGCGCTCTCTGGAGAGAGACAGAGACAGTGAGAGGGAAAGTGAGAAGTCACCCCTCAGGGGAATGGCCATGCCACAAGCCTTTCTTTTTCATTCTCCTCCTGGGATCTTGAGCATGCACACACACATGCCCAGCATGTTTTAAGTCACCAGGTCTGGGGCTTGAACCACGGTCGGCCATGTGGGGGTCTGGTGAAATAACTGCTATGCCTAAAATATTTTAGAAAAATTACTGGAACTCGAGGATGTATCGTCAAATTCCGCAAGTCCTGCCATGAAGATTAACACCTCACCCAGCACGTCTGTGTAAGGAAACAATCAGGGCTGAGGAATAATTACTCCCTACTCCCAACAATGATAAGATTCAAGCTTTGACCATTATGTTAATTCCTGATGAAATTTCATAAACGCCCAGAGGGAGGTGGTTACTAAAATAATGGTGAGAGGCCCTTTGTAACCTGTAGAGTTAGCGTGAATGTCATTAGTAGAGATATGCTGAGGGTAACTAACTCACCCAAGTATACTTAACCATTCATGGGGTATGTTGGGTTGTGGGGCAGGTTGCAATTTCTGATATTGATGAAGTGGCATTCCTAAGGGAGGGATAGAGCCATATTCTCACCATTAGTGAAGAGAAGATCCTGCTGTTTGGGCTTGCACAAGTGGGAAAGGTCACCAGTGGAATTCCTTATTACAGGCCACTCAACAGTGATGTTACTCCAAGAAGTGCCTATGGAGACTACTTAATGGCTGATCATCTTTTACATTACATACAGAAAACTATTGCCTGGGACCAGCAGTTGGTGTAATGACTATGTCACTGGACTCTCATGTAGTCAACTGTAGTTCAAGTCCCGGACCTGGTGGCTTAAACTCACACCAGGCGCATGTACGTACGTGCCCAAGATCCCAAGAGGAGAATGGAGGAGAAGGAATTGCAGTGTGGCCATCCCCCTGGGGGGTGATTTCTCGCTTTCTGTCTCTCTGTCTCTCTCTGTCTTTCTGGCGAGCGCATGCACCCTATAGCAAAAAGCTCTCCAAAGAAAAGAAAATAAAGCTATTGCCATAAAAAAGTTACCTTACTCCCTGAAACAAACAAAATTAGTACTAAATAAAATGTCCATTCATTTAAGCTACTGTTGCATTTAACTAGTTGTTGGGAAATAAGAAAATGCTTTTTATTTCCTTTGAGCAAGCTAATTTATTTTAATTTCTATCTTCTGTAGGATTATATTCAAGTGTTGTTAATGCCTCAAACCAATTTTTGTTTCTGTAAAAGTGAAAAGAAACATTTACAAATGTGCTGAAGAGGTGAGCAGGTGGTAGAGTGGTTAAGGAATCACTCCCCGTAGCTGCTGAACCATCCCACACCAGCTCACTCCCCCGGCCATGCTTCAATCCCTTCTCCTCCATTCTCCTCTTGGGATCTTGGGCATGCACACACGTGCACTTGACGTGAGTTTAAGCCACCAGGTCTGGGACTCGAACCACAGTCGACTACATGGGAGTCCAGCGACATAGCCATTATACCAACTGCTGGTCCCAATCTTTTCTTCTTTTTAAAATTTCCCAGAGAGTGTGTGAGCTTACTGCAGAAAGAGAGAGAGAAAAAGAAAGAGTGAAAAAGTGAAGAAGTACCCCCCATGGGGCACGGTCATGCGATCCCTTTTCCTCCATCTCTCCCCATTTTGCGATTTTGGGCACACACAGACATATGCACCTGGTGTGTTTCTCCAGCGCTGGGTCCAGAACTTGAACTGCATGGTTGGCCATGTGAGATCCAGCTGTCTTAACCACCACATCCCCGACTGTCCGCAATCTTATATTTACCTTTAAATTGCCCGTGCTCTAATGCTGGACAGACAGCCTGAGACTTAGAAGACTCTTAGTAAATGTTTATCGAATGAATAAATGTTTGTTTAATGACACAGTCAGGGCAAGCAAGGCGAATATAATAAGCGAATAAATACTTGGTCTCTCAGTAATCGGTTTCCAAATAGAAAGTCAGTAAGGTATGGAAGAGTATTGCTTCATTACTGTGTCAAGAGAAGACCTTGCCCTGGAATGAGTTCAGTATTTGAAACCTATTTTCTAGTGTGTACAAGGGTGAAATGTACACAATTTCTAATCAAAATATGTACAACTTGTAATCAGAATCAAGGTCTGATACTTTGACATTGGAATAAATACACAATTCAAAATGTAAAACTCCAAAACAGAAAAACGTGTTGCAAGTTCTCTCCTCTGACATCTGGTCCTGAAGGAAAATTTTTTTAAAATGTCATTTACTACAAATACTTTTTTTTTTTTTTTTTTTGAGATGTGTTTGCTATAGGGCGCGTGTGCTTGCCAGAAAGATAGAGAGACAGAGAGATAGAAAGTGAGAAATCACCCTCCAGGGGGGATGGCCATACCGCAATCTCTTCTCCATTCTCCTCTCAGGATCTTGGGCACGCACGCAAATGTGCCCGGCGTGAGTTTAAGCCACTGGGTTCAGGACTTGAACCACGGTTGGCTATATGGGAGTTCAGCGATATAGCCATTACACTAACTGCTGGTCCCCAAATACTTCTTAAAAAAAAAGAGAGATAAATGTCACTCTATTGTTAGATTTGAGGTTGCTATGCTACTTAATTATACTAAATGTAATTTTTGCTCGCCAAAGAAAAATCTTTCTTTTCCCTTTTTTTTTTTTTTTTTGAATAATGTGTATATGGCCTTAAATAAATATTCATTTGGGAGAATTAATTCTCAGCACTCATGCTGAGAAAACCAGTGTGGTTCAAGCTGCTGGGTTTGGACTCAAACTGCACAGTTGGCCATGTGGGATCCAGCTGCCTTAACCACCGCACCACCTAGCTGGACTTTTTTTTTTTTTTTTTTTTTTTTTTTAGTTTTTTGTTTGTTTGTTTGTTTTTACTAGTGGGCATGTGTTTTTGCCAGAGAGATATAGAGAGGAAGAGAGAAGAAGAGAAAGCATCCCTGGTCGGGCATTGTCAAACCTCAATCCCTTCTCCTTCTCTCCCTCCTTTTGAGATTTTGGGCATGCACTCACACATGCCTGGCTTATTTCTCAAGTCCCTGAGTCTGGGACTTGAACTACAAGGGCACACATGTGGGTTTAGGCTGCCTTAGCCACAAGGCTACAGATATACTCCCTTATAGTCTATTTTTCAGTGTATTCCACTGGAACAGGTGCACAACGATTTAAAAATACCTCTTATATTTTTAAAAGAGGTTTTTGCTTTAGTGCACATGTACTCACCGGAGAGAAAGAGAGAGACAGAGACAGTGAGAGGGAAAGTGAGAAAACAACCTCGGGAAGGATAGTCATGCTGCAGTCCCTTCTCTTCCATTCTCCTCCTGGGATCTTGGGCACACATGCACACTCACCTGATGTGAGTTTCAAGCCACCAGGTCTGGGAATCGAACTGTGGTTGGCCATGGGCATCCAGTGACATAACTGCTATGCCATTTGCTAGCCCTGGATTTTGTTTTATGGTAAAAGGTAGAAGGAAAAAAAAAACTATCATTTTCCTCCTGTACTTCTTATTGATTTTTAAATTGAAAGTAGTAAATGCTTTTAGTAGGAACATTCAAATGATAGAGAAAAGTATATATTTGAACTAAAAGCTTCCTTTCTCACCCAATTACTCTCTTTCTAGGAGACACCTCTAATTATTTCTTAGGTGTCCTTTCAGATAATAAGTAGGCTTTATGCTACCATATCTTTTTTTTTTTTTACAAAGTAACATAAACCAGATTATAATATATTCTCTTCCATACTTCAATATCTTCACTTTAATAATATACCTTGAATATATCTTCATACCGGCACATATACCTCTACCCGCATCCTTTTTATAAAGCTCCCTAGTATTCCATTTTATCAAGGTACCCTCATCTATTAATATTTGTTCAACTGTCCCTGCTGACGGACATTTGCAACAATTTTTTTTTTTTGCTATTACAATGAATACCTTTCAGTGAATACTCTTTTACATTTTTCTTGACATTATCATTCTCTCTTTTTCTAAAATTTTGTTAGAGAGAGAAAGGGGGAAAGCAAGAAAGCAGCTCCCAATGGAACATGGTCATACCACAATCTCTTCTCTATCTCTTCCTCCTTTTGGAATTCTGAGCTCACATGCACACACGCCTACTATATTTTGCAAGCCACCAAGTCCGAGACTCAAACTGCGCAGTTGGTGACACGGCTCCCATAATTACCAGGCCACGGGCGCCCGACATCACCTTTCATATGTATTCATAAAATAACTGGGGCCAATGCGTGCAGTTGTGTAAGTTGTGCCTGCACAAGCTGCCTCTTCCTCTACGTGGGCAACACTTCCTTTGGAGACATTAGAACTTTAAATGCTTACCATGATCATTTTCTGATAGACAGATATAACATCTTTTGCCAAAGGGGTTCCTTTTTCTGATCACTATGGCCCTGGGTAAATCACTGTAAAAAGTACTGCTGAGTGAAAGGGCACACGCACGTGGACTTTCTCTTCCTTCTTTCCTCCCTTTCTTCTTTTCTTCCTTCCTTCTTTCTTTCCTCCTCTATAAGAGAGATGAGGGAGGAGGTTAATAGGGGCTTGCCCCACCACAGTCCTCCAGCCTCCGGCCAGCCAGGGTTGCAGGTACACGTGGGCATGCCTGGCAGGTTCACGCTGAGTGCGCCTGGGCTTCTGGTGTGGCTCCAGGATTATGCAGTGACACTGTGACACCTGTGTCACTCTAAGTCTGGCCTGCACCTAGACTTTTGTAGCTGTTGTTAACTTCCTCTCCAAAATGGTTGTATCAAGAGACATAGGTTTTGATAGTGCTTGATTTCTAAGGTCTAACTTCCTGTGTTGTTCTGAGTTGTGGTCAACTTTGACTTGAGGTTATAAGAAAGAGTAAGAACAGGAATAGCTAAATGCTATAAAAAATGAAAAGTTTCCCCATGGGAACAATCAGGTGATTTCATGGTACCTTCTAGGGACAAGCTAACATGAAGTTCCTTGAAAGAATGGACGCCATCAGCAGAAGAAAGAAGCTGTTCTAATCCTAGGTACCTAAAACCTACATAGTTGGTTCCTGAACATATTTGAAAGGTCTTCAAAAAGTTTATGGAAAAATGCATATTATTATTATTATTTTTTAAATCATGAATGTGGCCAGCAGAAGGCATGGAGGTAAAAGTTGGATCCCACATAACTGACAATGTGGTTTGAGACCTGAACATGGTGGCTTGAGAAACACGCCAGGCTTGTGTGAATGTATACCCAGAATATAGAAAGGGGAATGGAAAAGGGATTGTGGTGTGGCCAAAGAGTGATTTCTCACTCTCTCTCTCTCCTGCAAGTGCATATGTCCTATGGCAAACTAAAAAAAGAAAAAAGAAGAAGAGCATGAATTTAAAAGTTTTTGCACACAAACTTGTACTTGACTTCTACTTTTCCATGAATATTTTGAATTCTCCTTGTATGTGTTGATAAAAATGTCTTGTCTTGGGTCAGCAGGTGGTGTGGAAGTTGAGGCGCTGGATCCCACTTGACCAACTGTGTTGTTCAAGTCCTGGACCCGGTGACTTAAGAAACATGTGGGGTGCATGTGCATGTGCGTGTGTGTGTGTGTGTGTGTGTGTGTGCGCGTGTGCGTGCACCGAAAATCCCAAGAGGATACAAAAGGAGAAGGGATTGTGGTGTGACCATCCCTTGAGGGATGACGGCTCACTTTTCCTCTATAGCTTTTTCTGTCTCTCTTTGTTAAGTACATATGCCCTATAGGGGGGGTAAGTCTCTTCCTTTTCTTTGCTGGAGGAATTAAATGAACAATATTGGGAAGAGTACAGTCAGTAATGCTGTGATAAAGTGGTATGAAAGGCTAGTACTATAGGGTCAAATAAGGGGTCGTTGTTATATGTCTGTTGTGGTGTATACGGAAGAATGTTCTGTTAGAGTATTCTTCAAGTTCTCAAGGAAGAGATATTTGACTGCATTTTTAACAACAGCAGCACACGTTGTGAAGCACTTTGGACATGGGCTTATTGTCCTAGTGGTTAAGTTGTGTCTGACGTTGTTTTCATTGTCATAAAATGCCTATCCATTTGTCACTGTGGGACTCCACTACAGAGCAATAGAAGAAAGAGCAAACAGAACACCGAGGCTATGATAGGTTTAACAGGAAGGACACATTAAACAAGTGCCAAAAGAAACGTAAGGGGCAAGCCGGGAGCACGGCAGAACTGAAACTCTGTGATGCTCAACCTACACAGGGAGGTCTGGAGTTCACACTCGGAGACCTCCCTGTGCACGCTGGGTGCATGTGTGCTTGCCCGTGATCCATCCGGGTGAGGCTGAGGGTGTGGATCGTGGCACAAAGACCCTGTTGGGAGTGCCTCTCTCCTTAATGGAAGGAATAAGTAAGCTTAACAAACAAACTCAACAGACAAAATTAAAACAAGGAAGGTGAGGGGAGAGAGAGAAGAAAAGAAGGTGAAAAAAAAAAAGGTAAACAGGATAGGAGAAAGGAAGACCAGGAAAATAAGAATGTATTGGGACGTCACAGCACAGAGGAAATCCCATGCAGTCGTGTCTGCATTTGGCTTCTCATGGTACTGTCTAGTGACCCAATTCACTTCTGCCTTAAAGCATTGTGTAGCTTTTCCACTGGGCCCTTGTAGAAATAGGAAAAGGAGTGTGAGAATCTTGAAAATTTGCAAAACTTCATGACTCATATTGACTTGCTAGCAGTTATCAGGGACAAATAACCTTAAAAAAAGTTTTATTATATATTTCTGTCTTGTGATAAAGTTCTAATCTATTCTATGTTTCGTCTTCAGGGACAAAATGCAACTTACTGTGACTGCAAACTTGCTTAAAGGACAGCATGTTCCTGGAATCAGTTACATTTGCTTTTGTTCAGGATGAACCAGAGGAAGAAGCCAGCTACTCCGCATTCCTGGTAGCCGAGCTCAGGTAAGAGCACAGATTCAGCTGCTTCTGTTCTGCAGGGAAGCACAACACAGTTGATTTGATTGCTATAGATTTAGCTAATTGGACTAAAAGCGGTTACGGTAAGTTCTTGACTACCTTTTGGAAAGTAGGGGTATTAGTGATGGTGTGTGGGTCACTAATTCTCAGTAGAAAAAAGTGTTTAAGCTTGAATTTATTCTTTTTAAACTATTATTTGCATTATTTTATACTGACCATGTTCCTGGGTAATATGTATTTGTTTCTTCAGCTGCTTCTGGGATAACTTTTCCTTCCAAATAATCTTTTCTTCTCATTTAGGACCAATTTGTTCCTTTTAAATGAAAAGCATCTCATGGGACCAGCAGTTACTGTAATGGCTATGTTGCTGGACTCCCATGTAGTCGACTGCGGTCTGCAACCCGGACCCGGTGGCTTAAAACTCACGCCGAGCGCATGTGTGTGCGTGCCCAAGATCCCGAGAGGAGAATAGAGGAGAAGGGATTGCAGCGTGGCCATCCCCCCTGGGGAGTGATTTCTCGCTTTCTGTCTCTCTGTCTCTCTCTGTCTGGCGAGCACACATGCCCTACAGCAAAAAAGAAAAAAAAACAAAAACAAAAAAACCTCTTCAAAAAAAAAAAAAAAGCATCTCAGTGTGGCAGGGGGACCTTTGCATGAGTTAATCTGACCTGGAAGTGTGTGCATATCTTTGCTCATGTAGATGTACTAAGTGATTGAAGAACCTACCTCCGGCCAGGTAGTGGCATGGTAATTTAAGGCAGCTGTACCCCACATGGCTGACTGCTCAGTTCAAGTCCTGGACCTGGCAGCTTGAAGAACACAGCAGACACATGTGTGTACATGCCCAAAGTCCCAAAAGGAGAAATGGAGAAGGGATGTGATGTGGCCATCCCTCATGGGGGGGGGGGGGGGTGGTGCTTTGTTACTTCCTCCAATCCCCACCCCCCATCTCTTTGGCAAGTACCCAAATCCTCTACCAAAAATTAAAAACCAAAAAAACTACCTCTAAACTCTTTTTTAAAATAAATAGCAATGTATTTAATTTTATTAATTATTATTATTATTATTATTTAAAATTTGCTATAGGGCATGTGTGCTCACCAGAGAGAGAAAATGAGAAAGTAAGCTGCCAGGTCCAGGATTTGAACCACGGTCAACCATGTGAGAGTCCAGCCATGCCACCTGCTGACCCCTACCCCTAAATTCTTAAGCTCAGCATTACTCCCTGCGTTTTTAAGCATGTGCAGCAAAAAGTCAGCACTTTTCTTGACACACATGCCAACTCCACCGTTGTTATGACGAAATAGCACACCCTGCTTTTGTAAAGCGACATCTTTCAGATACTGGGTGGCTTTTTGGATACGCATGCCTGGATGGCCTAGGCAGTTTCACGGATGTCCTTTTTAATTTAACTTTATTTTATTCATTATGGAAAGTGTGCATATGCATAGCACAGAGGGTAGGGAGGAGAGAGAGAGAGAACCCTCAGCAGAGTCTCGTCACGCTGCTCTCCCCCGTCCTCAGCCCTCCAGTTCCTCAGGATCATGTGCCAATGTGTTTTCAGGCCAACCAGGGACCTAAATCCATTGTTGGCCATGTCGCTTTTGGCCCCACAGTTCAGTTTTGTTACCAAATGTGCCACCAGTCTGGGCAGTGCTGGTGTTTTTAAAGGGAAGTTGAAGATTTGAACCTGTTGATTTGCAAGACTTTGTGAAGTTTTCTGGGTCAAGGGCATAGAGAACCTTTTCAGAGATCTCCTCAGGCCAAGAGGCTTGGACTCCTTGGACAAGTCCTTGTGTCCTGGTACGACAATGACCGCTGAGTAACAAAGTCAGCAAGATGGAAGGCCACCGGCCAGATGGCAGGTTGGACAAGAAAACTGAGGACAGCGGCTTTCTGTTCACAGGTTTGTAGGGGTGCAGTTGAAGACCTTGGGAAGCAAGGCCACAGGGGCTCCTGTCTCCTTGTGCCAGGGCATATTTGAAGCTGAAGATAACCCTGGAGCTTATTCCTGCAGTATTTATTTTATTCAAAGATTTGAAGCAAAAAGTCTCTGTTTTTATATTAAAACAGACACACATGTAGATTAGTAGGACACAGCATGGTAGGGAGATTGGGAAGAACCTCCCAAGGATGCCCATGGGCCATAGACACCCCTGCCACCAGTACAGGAGGACTGTGGGAGCACGTGGGAAACACGAGGCTCCATGGCTCCACCCGGCCACCCCTGCCTTCAGGGTCTCCATACTCCACCTTTCCCCTCCATCTCTCTGGGGTGCCCTGTTTCTGCTAAGGCAGATGCTGATGCACCCTCCTTTCCAAAGCGTTTCCTCCGTGACTGCCTTTCGACTCCCACAGCTAGTTACCAGTTCCCTCTCCGGCACTTACCAAGTCCTACCTTGAGATATGGATGCATAGGACCCAGTCATAGGTCCTCTGTGGGTCCTTCTCCATGAGGGCCCAGGCTGAGCGTTGGCCCCACCTGCTGAGCACTGCCCCATTGGGAGCGGGATCTCAATGAAATGTAAAGAGTGAAGAATGAGGGCTGGCCCTGGAGCACAGCAGTGAAGTCTTGTGTGTTGGGAGCTGGATCCTGCATGGCTACCTGTGGTTGGAATCCCAGCCCCACAGCTGGAAAAAACACACCAGGTGCACGTCTCTGTGTGCCCCAAATACTGAAGGGGTGGAGAAATGGAAGAGAACCAATTGTGGCATAACTATGCCACACTGTTTTTGTTTGTTTGTTTGTTTTCTTTCTCTCTGGTGAGCATATGTGCTCTCTGGCAATTAAGGAAAAAAATGAACGAGTAAGAAGATGGTATTGCCAGTCCGTGGCCAAGGAGGCAACTGATTTTCCTTCTATTTTTTCTTTTGAGAGATTTTTGCCCTAGGGTGTATGTGCTTGCCAAAGAGACAGAAAGTGAGAAATCAACCCTGGGGGGAAATGGCCACACCACAGTTCCTTCTCCTTCATTCTCCTCTCGGGATTTTAGGCATGCACACACATGAGCCTGGCATGAGTTTCAAGCCATGTTGGGTCTGGGACTTAAACCACAGTTGGTCATGTGTGAGTCTAGTACCTTAACCACTACGCCATCCACTGGCCCCAATTTTACTTCTTTTTGAAAGTGAAACTCAAGCGTTTGGCCTAACGTGGGAGTATTTCCCGAAAGGAGAGGAGAGAGAGGAAACCGAGGTCCCTCCCTTTGAGACAAATTTCTGATGAGAGAAGGCACGCTGATGTGAGCAGGTGCCCTGACAGTCCTGAGGCTCCGGAAAAACCACCATTCATCCTTCCGTCCTAGGTCTAAACAGCAAGTGAATTGCTGACTGATTTAGTTGTGTCTGTTGCCCTATTCATCAGGCCTCTTTCAATTACCCTCTTTGATTTTTCCAGTTGTATCAGCCCCAACGTACTTCTGACAATAAGGAAATGTTAATTGGGAATGGAAATAGAAATCATTAAGCAATTATATTAAATAATTACGGTGTGTTATGTTAAGGACATCATGTCATTGGTATATCAATATGTTGCAATCAAATGAACAAAGAAACTTCTACTTCCCAGAAGAACTGAACACTGGCCTTAAGCCTGCAAAAGTTCTCTCTGGAGTCATGCCCTCCCTTCGGATTCTTCCCATCTGTGCTGTGCCTGGGCCTCTCTGGGCCCAGTAACTGTACCCATCCCCTTTGTGAGGCATGTTTAATAGAACTGATAATAGTTCTGGCATAATAGTTATGTCACTGGACTCCCACATGGCCCATTGTGGTTTGAGTCTCAGACCCAGGAGGCTTCAAATTCATGCCAAGCGTATGTCCGTGCCTGCCCAAAATCCGGAGAAGAGAAAGGAGGAGAAGGGATAGCAGCATGGCCATCCCCCTGGGGCATGATTTCTCCCTTTCTGTCTCTCTGTCTCTTTCTGTCTCCATGGCGAACGCAGGCATCCTATAGCAAAAATCTCTCTTAAAATAATAATAATAATAAAGCTGAGGTTAGACCACTGCAAGTATCAGGGAGGCTCCCAGTACTAACTCCAGACTTAGTCCTGATTATTTTGTTGCTTTAAGTCAGATAGGAAAATGTCTCTGCATTTTAGTTTTCCCATTTAGCCCTAGGGGAGACACTCTTTCTCTGTCGAATGTCTTAAAACCTGAATACACAGAAGCTTTAGACATAAGGCATCATTCGTAAGGGGCCTGCTAGGTTTCTATCCACGCAGTGGGAACGCATGGCATTTCTGGCTCTCAAGTGAGCTTTCTGCAGTCCTGCAGCCTCAGTGCGGATCTCTCTCCTCTAATCTCCTCCGGTCCTCGTAGAACTTTATCTGCTTTTTGGTCAATTCTAAGCACTACTTGGATTCGTTCAGAACATGGATTATGTCTTTACAAACCTTACTCTCATTCTTGGCAGATAATCCTCCACTGGCTTTACTGAAAAGATTAAGGCTAATGTGGAGGGATTGAATTCACTCATTCCTCTCTTTTCGTGTTAATGGATCTCCAGCTCTGTGGCACTTTCAGACAAAGAAGTGCCCGCTCTCCCTCCTCACCAGGGCCACCCCTGTCCTGGGTGCCCTTGAGCCCTTCCTCCACGTCTTCCTGTAACAGGACTGGGTGCCACCCGTGACTCAGGGCTCCCTTGCAACTGCTTTCAAACAGGCCCAGGTTTTATTCTATTTTTAAAAGCGCACACACACACAAATCAAAATGCCTTTGCTTGCCCTCACTGCCGTGTCTCCTCAGTTGCTTTCCTTTTGCAGCGAGACATCCCAGTTTCCTTTTTCCTCACAGATCGTAGTTTTGCAACCTAGCTTCCTATCTCGTCCCTATAGAAATCACACCCTCGGAAGTCTATAGTGGTACTTTTGTAGCCCAATCCACCGCAGTGTTTTGTTTAGTGTTTAGATAGCTGTGTAATCGCTCCTGCCTCAGCCCCACGGGTAGCTAGGACTACGGGTACCTCCCACTGTGTCCTGCTTTCAGGGTGGGCCAGGCCCACTCTCTCACGTGGCCTCAGACTACCAAGTAGCAGGGTCAGCCAGTGCATGCTCCCGTGCTGGTCCATCCGCCTCAGGTTTTCTCAGGAGCATTGATTTTCTTTCCCTCCAGTTTTCCGGACCCCCTACGCCCGACATATTTCTCTGGTTTATGTGTCCATCTCTCTCTTAACCGCGTTTTTCGACCTGGTCCACTATATGCATCATGGCTAAGAGTCCACGCTCTGACATGAGCCTGTCTGTGGTTGAATTCTAACCGTCTCTAATTCACGACACAGCCCTTGGCAAAGTAACCTCTCCGTGCCTCGGTTTCCCCAACTTTAAAATGAGGATTATAGCATAATGGCTATGTCGCTGAACTCCCACGTAGCTAACCACGGTTCGAGTCCAGGACCTGGTGGCTTAAACTCATGCTGGGTGCATGCACGTGCGTGCCCAAGATCCTGAGAGGAGAATGGAGGAGAAGGGATTGCGGCGTGGTCATCCCCCCTGGGGGGTGATTTCTTGCTTTCTATCTCTCTGTCTCTGTCTTTCCGGAGAGTGCACGTGCCCTATAGCAAAAACATCTCCAATAAATAAAATCAGGAATTTATTTTTAAAAAAATGAGGATTATAGTAATTTGTAAGAATCGAGCGAGATAGCCTATGTCATATTTGCCCTAATTTGGCATATGAAAATACCTATTAGATGTTATATGTTCTCTAATTGTTGGTTAGATGTTCTCTAACTGTTGGTTTCTTTCTGGAGTGATGAAAATGTTCTGGAATCACATAGTGGTGACAGCTGTATATTCTGAATGCACGAAAAGCCACTTAAATTTTACAATGATAAAATGGTGAATTTAATGTTATGTGAATTTTATCTCAATTAAAAATATATGCTAAACTATCTATTAACATAATTATAAGCTCCTAGATCTTTGAAAATGTGCTGGTTTCTTCTTTTAGGACATTTACTTACACTATCCCACACAGAGGCAGACAATAGTTATTGATAAATGGATTTATGCATGTGGTTTGAGAGTCCAGGGAAGAAAGAATGATGGGGGGAGGAAGCTTCCTAAATTTTGCAGGTGTTGTAACATCCAACTTTTAATTCTGTTTCGTTTTTACCACTAAATCATTTAAATTGTCTCCAGAGCTCACATCGCTCATGTCAGGACGTAGGGTGTTGGAACAGGAAGGGGCGTCACCGGTGAAAGCTCTAGATGTTGGTGCATCCATTAGTCACAGTGAGACTGCCTGGCATGGACAGAGTCCCATCCTTAGATTAAATGTAGCTCTAACCGGATTATGTAAAGCGGGACAGCACAGGGGCGGGCTCCGTGCAGACGCCGCCTGGAGGTCTTCCATTAATACATGCCGCCATCTAGTGGCACCGCGTGGGAACGACGCTGGGCTGGGCCGTTTCGTTTGGTGCAGCGACGAATGTCGGCGGAATTGCAGTCCTTTCTGTAGAAAGTGTGAGTGAGAGTGGATATAAGGCAGAAATACGGGGGGAGCCCAAGAAGAAGAGAAGGAAAACCACTCAGCACAGCGTGGGGACGCAAAGGACACAAGTGGTGCTTGTGCCCGCCTTCAACAACCTTGTCTGCATCATCCCAGGGCAATTCCCTCCCCCACCCCAACACTAAACTTTATGGGTCCCCCCCCCCATGTAAGTCTCACTTTCCAACACGCTGTGCTGACCCCTTATTGCTGACTTCGAATCCCCCTTCTTCTATGTAGGAGTTCAAGGCAGGGAAGGTTTAGCCGAGTCATCACATTTGGTCACCACCCGGAGTCCTGGGCGAAGTCTTCAGCCTGGCGCCACCCACAGCAGTTCGTCACGTGACCGCCACCCGCAGGAGCCACAGGTAAGGGCAACCGCAAGCCTGGGCAGCTCAGACTGCAGCAGAGGAAGCCCGCGGTCCAGGTGGGCCCCCTAATCCTTCCTGGAACCTCGTGGTCACTGGTGCCAGGAGGAGTTGAATCCTAAGGGTGCAGCTCTCTGGCGATGTTCTCTTGGGGCAACTTGAATGGGCAGTGTTGACCATGATGCTGATTCCCCCCCACAAGCTATGTTAGTGGCTAGATTAATTATAGATTGTTAGAGATATTTATAAAGCAAAGAGCTTTAGGATGGGAGGGACTGAAGGGGAGGTATTGATGCTTCCCTCCCAAGTCTGGCCACGTAGTCTGGAGGCTTGTAACATAGTGATCAAAAGTGTGGATTTGGGGGCCAATGGGTAATGTGGAGGTTAAGGCTGCTGGATCCCACCCAGCCAATTGCCAATTTTGAGTCACAGACTCCATGGCTTGGAAAAATATGCTGGGTGTATGTGCATGTGTGCCCAAAATCCCAAGAGGAGAATGAAGGAGAAGGGTTTGCAGCATGGCCATCCCCCCTAGGAGGTGATCTCTCACTTTCTCTGTCTCACTCTCTCTCTCTCTGGTGAGTGCATGCACCCTATGGCGACATTTTTTTTTTTAAAGCATGGATTTAGGAGTCTTGAGTATTTGACTTTGAGAGAGTTATTTAACATTAAGTTGCAGTTTTTCATTCTCTAAAATGAGGACGATTGAACCTACCTTTCAAGATTATTGTGAGGATTAAAGGAAATACAGTAAAAGCTATTAATTTCAGAGATTGAGACTGGGTTTTATTTATTTTATTTTTATTTTTATTTTTTTTAGAATTATTTTATTCAATTTCATTCATTCATTCATTCATTCATTTTAATTTGACCAGACACACACACACACACACACACACACACACACACAGAGAGAGAGAGAGAGAGAGAGAGAGAGAGAGAGAGAGAAAAGTGAGAAAGCAAGCCACCAGGTCCAGGACTTGAACCATGGTCGGCCATGTGGGAGTGTCCAACACCTTAACCACCACACCACCTGCCGGTCCCCGAGAGTAGGTTTTAGAGAGTTAATGGAGAAGTTGGCTAGAGCAGGGCATCATAAAAGATGAGAGATACCGTGAATATTTTATTTTAAAATATAGAATTTCTTGGGCTGGCCTCAGAGCCTAGTGGTTAGGGGCAGGGGAAAGATCACATGGCCAAAATGGTTCGAATCCTGGCCCTGGAGGCCTGAACAATGTACTGGCACGTGTGCATGTGTGCCTCAAACCCCAACAGGATGGAGTGATGGAGGAAGGGAGTGTGGCATGGCCATGCCTAATTAGGGGTGCTTTCTCCCTCTCTGTCTCTCTCTGGCAAGTGCATGTGCCCTCTGGCAAGTTAAAAAATATATAGAATTTCTCCATCTTTAATGGAGGGTCATGACCTTTTCTTTGACTGTACATCCACTGGTTGGTGTTTTTTGAGTTGTCTGTCTCACACTAAATCACATGCAAAATATTTTATTTTTGAGTTCTAGTTTGGTTTTCTTTAAATGTAGCAAAAACTTAAAGAAACTTGGGAAGCCACTTGTATAGTCACTTTCTACAGAAATGTCCAATTCCCCAAATCACACCAGATTATTGAGACTTTTGCCAAACTTTTACTCTCCACACTTAATTAGCCAGCACTTGGTTTTTTTTTTTTTTTTTTTTTTTTTTTTTTTTTGAGTTTTGCACATGCAATTGCTAGAGAGATGGAAAGAGAGAAAGTGAGAAATCATCCCCCAAGGGAGATGGCCATGTCACAATCCCTTCTCCTTCACTCCTCCATAGGATTTTGGGTACACATGCACACATACTTGGTATTAGTTTCAAGCCTCCGGATCTGGGACTTGATCCACAGTTGACCATGTGGGAGTCCAGAGCCTTAACCATTACAACACTTGCTGGCCCCAAGCAGCAGCTTTTTAGCAGCTTCCTGTCTTTCTAAAACAGTCAGCCTTTGCTTTCACAGCAGCAGCTTCCTTTCCTTGCTTACTCAGACTTAGCCAGCTTGTGTAGTATTTCATAACATTTCACAGTTACAGCAACAAATACAGCTGTTGTGAACTGGCTCTTGGTAAGCATACGGGACTGAGGGGCAGCGGGCACTGCTGCTGTCAACACCCACTGGTGAGCATCGTTAGCAGAGGGCCTGCAGTGTCATGGGTAACCTGACAAGCTGGTTAAGCAGAGCGGAGCAAGACCAGCTTCTCCCGCCCTGCATATAAAGGGCTTCCTTGAGGGCCCATCGTACCAAAGTGTCCAGCGGATGGTAGGTATTATCCTGCTCATGAGTAAGTTCAGCATTGGAAGCATTCTCAGAAATCTAACCATTTCATCCTCTTATTTTATAAATAAGATGAAAGTATTTTGTAATGTTGGCCTTCCTAGTATAGATTTTTTTTAAAGAATTATTTACTTAACTTTATTTATTTATTTATTTTTATTTCACCAGAGAGGAAGAGAGAGAGAGAGAGAGAGAGAGAGAGAGAGAGAGAGAGAGAGAGAGAGAGAGAGAAAGTGAGAAAGCAAGCCTCTAGATCTGGGACTCGAACCACGGCCAGCCATGTGGGAGTCCAGTGCCTCCAGCCACCATGCCACCTGCCGGCCTCCCTCGTATAGCTTTTGGCTTCAATAAGTAAAAGGATTATTGACCATAAACCTTATATTCTGAATCAGAAGGATTGACGTTTGCAGAAGCATCTGGGAATCAGCAGAAAGCATAAAACGGTCTTCTGCCCGAACTCCATGTCTTTTTGGTAAGGCTGGGTGAAACCACACATGGTGATGGCAGACTCCAGGGTCTTGGGGAAGGTGAGACCCGCTGTGTGTGTGTGGGGGGCGGGGGGCAGGGCTGAGGACTGGGCACACACACTCAGGAAGCACTTCCCAGATGAGGAAGAATTTGATGAACAATGTGCACAGGGATGAATGAAGCGATAAGCAGAGCCAGGCCTGGGTTTTAGGCAGCCAGGTGGCCCTCTGGCCTTGGTCACACTAGGATGACCGTAGAAACCCACCAGAAATACCTGACTCATGGGCTGTTTGGGGGGAGTGCGCTTGGACAAGGGTCTTTGAAGCTATGTGCTGTTTATTTGTCGTGTGTTTAAAACATTCTTCTCTGAGATCCCGTGTTGCAACAAATGGAAATTACCCTTTTGTTCTGATTGGACTGGGTGTGAAGGACTGCTGTGTGGGACGGAGGGTGGAAGAGGCTGCCCATGGCAAGCAGGGCGTGTGGGCGGGGTGAGTCCTTTAAGGAGTTGCAAGTTCAGAGACACGAAGCTCTGGGTGAAGGGCTTTGCAACCCTGATTTAACTCCTAGCTTGTTTCATTTTTTAAAGGAAAATTTTAGTTTAAGGATAATATCCTAGAGGTGCCAACAGGTGGTGTGGTGGCAAAGGTGCTGGACTCCCAAATGGCTGACCATGGTTCAAGTCCTGGACCTGGTGGCTTGAAAATCATGCCAGTTGCATGTGTGCATGCCCAAAACCCTGAGAGGAGAATGGAGAAGAGATCGCAGCATGGCTGTACTCCCCCAGGGTGCAGTGGGGTGGGTGGGAGTTCTCATTTTCCCTCTCTCTGTCTTTTTGGTAAGCGCACACGTTCTATAGCAAAAATTTCTCTCTCCCTCTCTCTCGCTCTCAAAGAAAGAAAGAAAAATAGCATCCTAGAGGGGCCAGCAAGTGGCATGTTGGTTAAGGTGCTGGACTCCCACATGGATAACCAACAGTTTGAGTCCCAGATTTGGTGGCTTGAAAATCACACCAGGCATGTATGCTTACATGCCCAAAATCCTGGGAAGAGAATGGAGGAGAAGGGATTGTGGCATGGCCATCCCCCTGGAGGGTGATTTCTCACTTTTTCTCTGTCTCTCTTCAGCAAGCGCATGCACCCTAAGGGGAAAAAAAAAAAAAAAAAAAAAAAACTAAAAAAAAAGGAATAACATCTTACAAAAGTGCACAGATCATCGGGACCAGAAGCTAGTGTAATGGCTATGTTGCTGGACTCCCACGTAGTTGACCATGGTTCGAGTCCTGGACCCGGTGGCTTAAACTCACGCCAGGCACGTGTGCATGCGTGCCCAAGATCCCGAGAGGAGAATGGAAGAGAAGGGATTGTGGCGTGGCCATTCCCCCTGGGGGGTGATTTCTCGCTTTCTATCTCTCTGTCTCTTTGTCTGGCGCACGCATGCACCCTATAGCAAAAACCTCTCAAAAAAAAAAAAAAGTGCACAGATCATACACTTGTAGCTTGATGTGATTTTAATCTTATATTAAAAGGAACATTCAACGTACTTGACAAACACATGCTGCAAATCCCTCATTCTCTGCAAAGACATAGATGTACTTCTCCAACCCACCCCAGGGCCCCAGCTCCTCCTCTGATTTCCAGGATCTCTCCTGATATATGACCTCAGTGGAGTGGGGTGTGCCCGTTCTGGGATTGCTTCACTTCCAGGGCACAGGTTCTTTCACACCAGTGTGTAGCATCACCGGGCACCTTGTATAAAAGGTGCATCGCTCAGGTCTGACACTCCCTGAGCTGCTGATCCAATCATTCTGCAAGAGGCCTGCAGTTTGTAACAAACACCCTGGGGATTCTGACCTAGCACCCCAAGTTTATAACAAGCATCCCAGTCAACATGTGAGAAACACTTTGCTTTTTCTGCACCAGAGATCAAGATGAGCCCTGATGACCTGTGAGATTATCTCCTGAGGGGAAGATGGGGAGGGAAGGGTTTTCTAGAAGAAGCAGGGAGCTCGATATAGAACCCCTCTAACGACATGCTGGATCTGCTGCACAGAGCAGCTCCACCCTCATTTACTCTGCCCTGCTTGGGAGCCTTCCGTGGCCTTCAGTCCTTGACATGCTCAGTTTCTGAAGCTGGGAGTGGCCTCGGACGGCTGGAACCCTTAGCTGCTGTGCTAATCTTGTAAGAGAAGTCAAGCGTGCCCGGGGAGCAGTTTGTTTTCCTTCCCAGTGGAGAGAAGTTAGCTTCTGGTGTGATTTTCTTATGCCTTGAAACAGAGGCACCAGCTGTTTATAATGAGGCCTGTCCCCCCATGGCCATGGCCCCCGGCTTGAGGGAGTTTGACTTCTTTTAAGCTGCTCTTATAGTATCCATTGCCAGGCGCCTGTCAGCCCTGATCTGGAGTGTGCAGCCTGAGGCGTGGCAGGTTCTAGTCAAACGTAAGGCTAGCCCTGCAGTGCGGAGGTTAAGCACGTGGCCTGGATCCTCCCTGAGTACTCGGGGCAAGTGTGTGTCCACGAGTGGGATAGCTAAAGGCTGGGGATGGATTGTAGCATCAGGACCCTCTTGGGAGTGCTGTCCCTTTCTCTCTCTGTCTCTCTTGTTCATGGAAGAAACAAATGAATGTATGTACGAATGGAAGAATGAATGAATGAATGAATGAATAAGTAAATAAATAAAACTTGAGGCAGCTTCAGAAGAGCATTTGTGGTTTATATGATGATTTTGTGTTTTTTAGTTCCATGGACCGAAGATGGAAGAGAATCCTGGGCCAGCCCCTTTCCACCCCTACTTCCCAGCCTAAGAAGAAACGGACATCAATGGTATCTCTGTTTTCCAAGGTCAGACACAAAATATTATGAACACACGTCCCTCTGCAGGGCTGTCTTATAAGCTATGTGCTTGCCTGGTCCACGGTTAGTTGGGCCTGCTCTACTGAAGTGACTTTTGAAAAAAATTTACGACTTGGGTCGGTTGTTTATAGGGAGATAAAAAGATGAGTTCAGGGCCCAGCAGGTTGCATAGTGGCTAAGGCACTGGACTCCCATGTGGCTGACCGCGATTCGAGTCCTGGACCCGGCAGCTTGAAACTCACGCTGGGCACATGTGCATGTGTGCCCAAGATCCTAAGAAACTGGAGGAGAGGGGATGGTGGCATGGCCACACCGCTAGGCAGTGATTTCTCATTTTCTGCCTCTCTGTTTCTCCAGCAAGCACACATGCCTTACAGCAAAAATCTCTGGGGGTGGGGGAAAGAAGGTGAGTTGAGAGAGTTTAACCTTCTGTTAACTCAATAATAAAAACAGAGAATAAACTGCAGTTAATAATAATAAGACTTAGAAATGACCAAACTTCAGGGTTGGCAGGTGGTGTGGTGATTAAGGTACTGGACTCCCATGTGGCCGACCATGGCTTGAAACCTAGTAGCTTACTTTCTCACTTTTCTTCTCTCTCTCTCTCTGTCCCTCTGGTCAAATTAAAATAATAATAATAAATTAAATAATAATAATAAAGTATCAAATGTCATCAATATTGCTATGAAGACAACCAGATCTGGTTCCGGTCTCTTTCCACTTCCCTTACTAAGACAGTGGGTAGAAGGCTTTGTCCTTGTTCTTGATCTTTTCTTTTTTAAAGATTTATTTACTTAATTTTATTTGTTATTATTATTTTTTAATTTGCCACAGGACATATGCACTCACCAGAGAGGGACAGAGAGAGAGAGAGGGAGGGAGGGAGGGAAAATGAGAAAGCATGCCTCTAGTTCCAGGACTCGAACCTCTGTCAGTCATGTGGGTGTCCAGCACCCCAACCCCCACGCCACCTGCTGGCCCCTGTCCTTGATCTTTTCTGACTCTTCTATTGTTTTGGTTCTGCCTCTGGTCCACACCGCCATGTTGTGTCCTGCGGAACGTCAGGGTCTTCCTGGCCGCAGAAGCTCATGTGCTCACTAGGGACGGTGGTCTGTCTCCTGCCTGGTCTCTTGCCCTGCAGTTATTTAGTTTAATCCTTGAAGTGCATGTTTCCGCATCAGACACAGTATTTCCCGACTTGCATTATTTATGTATTTTTTTAATTGCTCTTTCGCATACGTTCTGTAGTTGGGACTGCCTTCAAATGCCCTGAAATGTTTGCAGAGGCGCACAGGATATTTGGAGATGTGCTTACTCGTGTCAGATGCTGTGGGAGGTCAAATAACTACTGGGAACTGGCACTTGGAATTAGCTGTGAAGTGGGGTACGGGCCGGGGAACATCTGTCCTTGCAGAGGGCTCAGGAGAGAGTGAGAGGAGCTGGAGAAACCAGCGCAGACACGTTTCTCAAGGCGTTCGGCTCCGAGATAGAGCAGAACACTGGGGAGGAGGGGAGAAGGGCGAAGGCTAAACAAAGCTCTCCTCTTCCAGGTGGGAGGAGCAACAGTGTACCTTCTACTGTGAAAGGGTCTCTATTCTCAGCTCCCATCAACATTTTCCATGTCCTTCTCAACTTCTGCCACACCTGTGGGTGCTACAGTACCTCTCGGCAGAATTCCCCCAAACCCACGTCAGCACCAGCCCTTCAATATTTTTCTTCCCCCCTTTCTTATTTCTTTATTAATTTCTTCATTAGGTAGATCAAAGTAGCGATAGCATATTTCCTTGGGACCTGCAGATGGTGTAATGGTTATGTCTCTGGAGTCCCATTTGGCCAGCCACGGTTCTAGTCCTGGATCCAGTGGCTCAAAACTCGTGCCAGGCATGTGTGCATGTGTGTGCCCAAAATCCTGAGAGGAGAATGGAGAAAGGCGTGGCCATGTGCCCTATAGCAAAGATCTCTATAAATAAATAAATAAATAAAATGTTTTCAACAAAACCAGGCATCTGTAGTTGAGAAGGAAGAAATAGAATTGAGCAGGCACTCATGAGGTTTTCTTTAGAGAAAGGGGTTGCATTTGGGCAGGGCTGGGTGTGACTCGGAACACTCCTGTATTAACACATTTTTGACTTACCACCCAGATCTCTTGGAAACTGAGGACCCAGAAGCGGGAGCCTGTGAAGAATGTGTTTTTCATCTTGGCAGAAAGAGCCCGGGACCCCAGTGCTAAAAAGCGCCACCTGGCAATGAGAGGCCTGGGGACCATGGCCTGTGAAGCCCCAGACAAGGTAGGACAGGGAGGTGGAGCTCAGCCAGCCTTCCCAGCCCTCTGCAGTCCTCAGAGCACGGAGTCCCTGTCACCAGTGCTGAGCTGTGGCATCTCGTGTATGGTTACTGCGTGGAGTCCCCATCAGCAGGGCCAAGCAGTGGCATCTCATGTACTGCTATCTATTGCTGTGTAACAGAGCACCTCAGGCTTAGCAGCTTGTCGGAGCAGCAATGCATATTTACCATGTCAGTTGCCGTGGGCCAGGAGTGCAGGGATGGCTTAGCTGTCCTCTGTGCAGGATCTCAGGAGGCTGCCATTAAATGTCAGCCAGGTTGCACTCTGTTGACAGCCAGGATCATCTGAGCTGACGTTGTTGGCAGAATTCACTTCCTTCCAGTGGTAGGGCCAAAGTTACTGTTGTATTTCTGGCTACGTGCTGGGGCTACGCTCAGCCCCAGGAAGCCATTCTGTCACACATGGCAGCCTATTGCTTGTTTTACTTGAAATTTTTTTGAACATTTATCTATCTATTTACGTATTGTGATTTTCAAGCTGGCAGTCCAGGACTTGAACTACTGTCGGCCGTGTGAGAATCCAGTGCTTTTACCGACTATCATGTTGCCTGCTGACCTGGCAATCTATTTCTTCAAGGCCAACAGGAGAGTCTGCTCAGATGTAGTCTTTTTTTTTTTTTTTAAAGAGAAATTTTTGCTATAGGGTGCATATGCTTGCCAGAGAGACAGAGAGATGGACAGAAAGAGATCACCCCCCAGGACAGATGGCCAGGCTGCAATCCCTTCTTCTCCAGTCTCCTCTCAGGATTTTGGGCACACACGTACTTGTGCCTGGCGTGAGTTTGAAGCCACCAGGTTGGGGACTCTAACTGTGGTTGACCATGTGGGAGTCCAGTGACATAAACATTATGCCATCTACTGGTCCCAGCATGTAGCCTTAAGTCATGTACAGTTACCACAGGAGTGACATCCTGTCACCTTCACCATTTTTTCTAGGCTGTAAGCAAGTCAGGTTCTTTCCACACTCCAGGGGACAAGCCTGTACGGGGCATGACTCATTCAGGGCCGTCCTGCGGTCTGTGCCTCAGTATTACCAACCATGGCACACAGCTGTAGGCACACAACTAGACGTCCCACTGGGAATTTAAGTGGCTTTCTAACAATTTACGCTTGTTCAGTAAAAGACATTTTTCCTTCGACCTCATTTGGCCTCTGCCAAGTTCAGTGGCCATTTCATCTGCCCCCACTGTAAAGGAACCTCTGCTCCCCCGACTCCTAGACTGTCCCAGGTTATCACCTCCTTGACGTGTCCTACCCAGACTCATTGGCCCACAGGCCATACTGCAGATTGGTTGTTTCCTTCTCCTTCAAAGACTGAGTTGAGCTCTTGGGTTGGGTTAATAGAAGCTTTTGTGTATTTTTTTAGGTTTATGCATTTATTTCTTCTAGGAGAGAGAGAGTCTCAACCCCACAATGAGAGCCCTGCGCTGGGATCCACCCCTGGTCTCAGCCAGCCCAGATCATGGGCATGTGAGCACACCCAGCATGCTCAGGGATGTGCTGGGTCTTGAACCCAAGACCTTCCCCATGTGTGTCCAGTGGTGTTCTCACTAAGTCACCGCCCGTCCCAAAGTGTTGGTGTTTTGATGAGAGTGTTGCAGCAGATCCTGAAGACAGCCAGGGTCTCTTAGTCCAAGTCCTCGGTTATTGGTTGATTGCTAGCGTCGTTCCCATGGGAGCAATTATAGAATTGTTCATGCTTTTCAAACCTTAATATCAGGTGAGAAAGTATAAGAAAATCATCCTAGACCTCCTGGTGCATGGATTGTATGACCCTGTGAGTTCTGAAGTCATCCACGAAAGTATGAAGACTCTGACCATCATCTTGGGCAAGACTCGGGGGAAAGGTTTGGGCTCCTTCTTCGTAGACATCACTCTCCAGACAAGGACTTTATTAGATGATGTAAGTGAGACAACTTGGAGGTTTTGAAATCAAAGTGGGATTAGAAATGTCAGCCTCAGAGGCCAGACAGGTTCAAGTCCCAGACCCAACAGTTTGGAAAACACACAGGGTATTTAAGTGTGCATGCCCAAAATTTTGGGAGGAGAAATGGAGGAGAGGGGATTGTGCTGAGGCCTCTCCCCCTGAGCTGTCTGAGGAATACACAGAAAATGTGTAATATTTTTAAAGTTCATTTATTTACTTATGTATTTATATTAATGAGTGAGAACATGGTGTGTGTATGAGAGAAATCTGTTCTTGACAGGGTCTTGTCATGCCACAACCTCCTTCCCTCAGCCCTCCAGCTTGTCAGGATCTTGGACATGCATGTACCTAGCATGTTTTCAGATTGATCTGGGATCCAAACCCATGGTCAGAACACACAGTTCAGTATGCTACCCTCAGGTAGCTGGGCCAAAACTTGTAACTTCTCTAGCTTGTGGGGAGGAAAACTTGCTGGCAGGTGGAGAGGAGTATAAAGGAGACTTGCTTTTTCTATAAGTCTCTTTCGGTTATTTTCCATTTTGAACATATAAATGTATTCTATCTCCAAAACATGAAATACTGAAAGAAAAAGCTGGGAGACAGGGAGTAGTGCCCGTGATCCCCCAGGGTTCTCCTCTTGCCCACTGGAGAAGAGGTTTCTGAAAGGCCTCAGCCCCTCGCCACTTCGTCTCCCACCCTCCCGGCTCAGTGCTTTAGACGGGATCTGATGGCTCACCCCGCACAGACATTCGAGGACGATGTTGTGATGTGGTCTGATGAAGTTCCCTCTTGGGAATAACCAGGCTTTGTTGCTGTTTTGTTAACGGGATCCCACAGGAGAATGACAGTCTGAGATTCTCAGCCTTTGTTTTGTTTGGGCAACTGGCTGCCTTTGCCGGACGGAAGTGGAAGAAATTTTTCACCAGTCAGGTCAAACAGACCAGAGATTCCCTCCTGATCCACCTACAGGATAGAAATCCCCAGGTTGCCAAGGTAAGACCGTGATCTCAACCGCCTGCATGAAATCTCGCCGTGCTGTGCCTGAAGGGAGCTGGGATGCTGCCCTGTGGAGTTGAGAAGTCCAGCCCTGGGCTTCCTTGCAGTGCCACCGTGGATACGTGGCAGTGTATCCGCGCTGCCTTGCTGTGTTGTCTCTCTCTGAGCAAGAGTGTCGTTTCCATTCACCCCTGGCCGATCCAAGAGCCTGTCAAAGCTCAGCCTAATGGAGGGTGAGGACGGGAGGCACAGGTTTAATCAGTCGGGAGCAGCCCACGTAATGAGGGTAGTTACTCACGCCCAGTTAACTTTCGTCACTGCATCCGGTATAGATTTCCCGGCCCTGGCTTCTCAATGACCTGCAGAACTGTGGTTTATTCTTGGGGAAACTGTGTCCTAACAGAGTTGGATAACTTCAGGCTTATTTTGGAGTGGGACTAGATGAACATTCCAAAACCACTGGGAACGAAGGGTTTTAAACTCTTTGTCTTCCTTAAGTCAGAGAGAGGGTTTATGTAGGAAGTCAGTGCTTTGAAAAATTTTATTCATGTTAGTGATGACATTTGTGTGCATGCAAGAGAAAACAAGAGAGAGAAGTACCTTTGCTAAGGTCTTGTCATGCTGCAGTCCCTTTGTCCTAGCCTTCCAGCTAGTCAGGATCTCAGGCACACACATGCACTGGCATGTTCCAGGTTGGCCGGACTAAGGATTTGAACCAGTGGTTGGCCATTTGGCTTCCAGCACTGTAGTGCAGTACTCTACTGAAAGTGCCATGGAGGCTGGACTAAATTCAGTACTACTTTTGATGGGACAGTAAAAGGGCGTGGTAAACTATGAAGCTGTGCTTTTCCTTCTAGCCCCCAGATTACAGACATGGCTATTTTATAAGTGTACATCCTTTTGAGAGTCACTCTTTGCAGTCCCTGACCACAGATTGGGTGCAGTCCTCTGAGATAACCTTTCTTGCTTGGGATTATAGAACTCTCTTGCACTTTTGGGGACCAGCAGTTGGCATAATGGCTATGTTGCTGGACTCCCATGTAGTCGACCGAAGTTTGAGTCCTGGACCTGGTGGCTTAAACTCACGCCAGGCGTATGTGCATGCGTGTCCAAGATCCCGAGAGGAGAATGGAGGAGAAGGGATTGTGGCATGGCCATCCCCCCGGGGATGATTTTTTGCTTTCTGTCTCTCTGTCTCTCTCTGTCTTTCTGGCGAGCGCACGCGCCCTATAGCAAAAACTTCCCCCCCACACACAAAAAAAGAACTCTCTTGCATTTTGGTCAATAAGATGGTATAGTTGGCCCTCTGTAGTGGCGGGTTCCACATTTGGAGATTCAGCCAACTTGGATTGAAACTATTTGAAAAACAAGAACACAATTTTAAAAATACAGTAATAAAAAAAGAATACAAATATAAAAACGGTGTAACAAGTGCTTACATGGCGTTTACCTTGTATTAGGTATTAAAGGTAAGCTGGTGATGATATTCAGAATAGGGGGATGTGTGTAGGTTCTCTGCCGTTTTTATACAAGGGGCTCGAATGGATCTTGCTATCTGGGGAGAGGGGTCCAGCAATCGATCACTTGTTAATACCAAGGAACAACTGTAATATTATTTTTTTCAGGCTTGCAAAACGACTTTTCGAGCCTGTTCTCCATATCTGAAACTAAGGAAGGAATACAACTTCCAGGTTGAAGACGATCAAAGGAATCCTAAACTCTACCGGCAGCTGGTGAGTGAGCCAGGATCGGAGAGAATTCACTTAGGGTCCATGCCTTCCTGCTGTTTAACATGGAATGTGACCAAGCACACTAGAGAGTTGCATCCCGTAAAATGACATGACTCAGGCAAATTATGTTTCCTTTTTTAAAAAAAAAATTATTTATTTATTAATGTATCCTCCATGAATGAGAGACAGAGAGAAATAAGAGAGACAGACACCACCCTCTACAGGGTCTCAGTGCTGCGATCCACTCTCAGCTTCAGCCAGCCCCGATCACGGGCATGCATGTGTTTGCATATCCCAGGGAGGCCTCTAGAGTTGTACCCAGACCCTTGCCAGGTAGATCAACCTCAAAGTGTCATGTTTATTGCTGCACCACTGTTTGGCCCCCAAGCCAATTATATTGTAATTGTAATTGACCTATAATGCCTGGAGGATAGCATCCCGTACATTGGCAGCTCCAGTCCAGGTCATCAGCTGAACGCAGCAATGAAGCCGCCACGGCCTAGTATCTGAGTACTTTGGTGCTTGCTATCCTCATGCTTGGCATTGAAGACTGTCTACCAGTTCTGCAGGCAAGGAAGTTGGTTGGATTCCTCCCTCATGGGTACCTCTGTTAAATTTCTTTCAGAGCCACTATCATCCAGAGCTCCTGCAATACTTCTACGCAAATAAAATTCTGTAAACATAGAACTGCAGGGAGATGGTCCCACCTGAGTGCATTGCTGGGCGCCTCGGTTCCCCGGGTTTTCTCCCATTGAATACTTCTACTGCCTCTTGTGATTGTCATTAAAAAGTGATGTTAGGAGAGCAGTCAACAGCAGAAATAACGCCGTGGAACTGTATAGTTATAGCCGAAGCGAAATTCTAAATTGCTTTCTCTCCCCATTCAAATTTGGTGAAAAGGTACACATGTTCTTTAAAACATTTAAATATATGTAAATTCACTGCTTACCTCTCAGGTTTTTTTTTTTTTTTCTTTTTAAAGCTCATCTTTGTCAGCTTTTATTTTTAATATTTATCTTTTGAGAATTAGGACAATAACCATTGCCTTAAGTGTTTTTTTTTTAAATGTACTAGTTATTGATACTTTGTCATTCACTAATAATAACTTTTTTCTGCCAAGACTTATTTAAAGTTGGCCAAGATACCAGGAAGGTGGCTTACAGAGGTATCTTTAGCTTTTCATAATTTAAACAGTCACTGTCTCCTCCAAGAACATCCTAAACAAGAATTAATAAAGGGAAAACCCCAAAAGGTACGTGTTGACAATCAGACTCATAAGAATTTATGGAATAATAAAAGTAAATAATATTTATTGAGAGTGTTTATAGTTTATCGGGCACTAAGTGCTTTGCAAATATTGTTTAATACAGCAACCCTCTGAGATAGGTACCGTTCTTAGCTCATCTCATAGATGAGAAAAACGCAGGCACAGGGAAATGCAGTAGCTTGCCCAAGATCAACTCAGTATATGATTGAGGCAGTACTTAAAAAAAAAAGTCTGACTTCTAGAACCCACACTCAATTATCATGTGACATGGCCTCTTCATGGAATAGTTGATGCATGGTTAGAAATCTAAAACACAAAACATACAAAACCTCCTCAGCTTCTGTGCTTCCAGTAAATCCAGTTAACTTTTGCTTTTACATGTACTAAGTATACATTTTTAAATTTCATTTTCCTGAGCAAAATATATATGTTTATTAATTGCTTCTTGGCTGCATTGCCAATTTTTGGGTGAGCAATCCTAGTTGTCAGAGTGAGTCATATCATCTTATAAAAAGTTTCAAAAGGGGGCCAGCAGGTGGCGTAGTGCTTAAGGCGCTGGATTCCCATGTGGTCGACTGCTGTTGAGTTCGGACCAGGTGACTTGAAACTCACAGGAGCACCTGTGCATGCCCAAAATCCCAAGAGAAGACTGGAGGAAAAGAGACTGCTGTGTGGCCATCCCCCTGAGGGTGATTTCTCACTTTCTGTCGGTTTGTTTCTCTTTCTCTCTGGGGAGGACTTGCAGCCTATAGCAAAAAGAAAAACTTTTTTAAAAGGTTTCAGGAGAAATCTCAGTCCCTCTCCTTTTCCCTTCATTTGGGTTGCTTCCAGAGCTTGTCCTACAGACGTTGTAATGCCCCACTGACCTTGGCATCCCAGCCATGCCTGGGACATTGTGTCCAGTTTGGGAAAAGGAAAGATCACCATGTATGGAAAACACGAAAGGGTCATAAAAGCTACAGAGTGATCTCAAATCACTGATCTCAGCATTCTGAGCATCAGGAACTCAGTTTTCTGCCCCGGCTCCCAGAGACAGGGTGGTGGAGCACAGATGAGGTGAGGAGCATTGCAGGAGAAGCAGGGACGTGGGAGATGGGAGAAGGGCAGCGGGCTCTAGGTGTGACTGGGTCTTTCTCCGTATTTTGAAGCTGGAGTGCATGATAGCGGGAGTTCTCAGGAAGGACATGGGCTCAGGAACAGGTGGGACAGCTGCGAGCTCTGAGCCCCACTGCCTACTCGATGTTAGCCTGTTCAAGACTATGACACAAGGTTGGCTTAGAATCTGACCTAGTTCCAGGATCAGCAGGTGGCGTGGTGGTTAAGGCACTGGACACTCCCACATGGCTGACCAAGTTTCGAGTCCTGAATCTGGTGGCTTGCTTCCTCACTTCCTCTCTCTCTCACTCTCACCCTCTATCTCTCTCTGGTCAAATTAAAAAATTAATGACTAAATAAAACAAATATTTAAAAAAAAAAAAAAGAATCTGACATAGTTCTATGAAGTGCTCGGTGAGTGTGGTCTACGGAACAGTTGTATTCTACTGGCATCCAAAAGTCAAGGGGAGGGCCAGCAGATGGTGAAATGGTTAGGTTGCTGGACTCCCACATGGTCGGCCTCAGTTGAAGTCCCAGACCCAACAGCTTAAAACTCACGTCAGGCGCATGTGCGTGCGTGCCCAAAATCCCAAGAAGAGAACGGAGGAGAAGGGATTGCAGCATGGCCATCCTCTGCCCCGGGGAGGAGGGGTGATTTCTTGCTTTCTGTCTCTCTGTCTCTCTGGTGAGCACATGTACCCTATAGCAAAAATCTCTCTCTAAAAAAATAAATAAATAAATAAATAAAGTCAAGAAGGAAGAGAAGTAAAATGAGTGACCTGCTCTACAATACAAAACTCTATGCAGTTAATGCCTTTTAATTGATTAAAATTGTGGATAACAGGGCCAGCCGGTGGTGTGGTGGTTAAGGCAGCTGGATCCCACATGGTCAACTACAAAGTTCAAGTCCTTGACCTAGGTGGCTTGAAAAATATGCTGGAAGTGTGTATGTGGGCCCAAAGTCCTGAGAGGAGAATGAAGGAGAAGCGATTACAGCATGACCATTCTGCCCACCCCACCCCCTGCCAGTGGTGATTTCTTACATACTCTCTGCCTCCCATCCCCGGTGAATGCATGTGCCCTATAACATAAATAAATAAATAAATAAATAAATAATGAATAAAATTGTGGGTGGTGTTGTTGGATTATTTGACCTTTTTTCTTTTCTTAAAGAGAGATTTTTGCTATAGGGTGCGTGTGCTCTCTGGAGAGACAGAAAGTGAGAACTGCCCCCCACCCGCCCCGGCAGGGATGGGTGGCAGGGGATAGCCATGCTACAATTCCTTCTCCTCCGTTCTCTCCTTGGGATTTTGGGCACACATGCACACACACCCGATGTGAGTTTTAAGCCACTGGGTCTGGGACTCGAACCTTGGTCAACTATGTGGGAGTCCAGCGACATAACCATCACACCATCTGCTGATCCCAGATTATTTGACTCTAAGATGCCACGGTAGCCTCTTTGGTAGTCTTCAGTTACTCGTGCCTCCTGATATTCATGCCCATGCCTGCCCTTGAATCTGGCTTGGTTTGCGACCTGCTCTAAATGTTACACTGTGACGGAAGTGCCCCGTGCCAGTCCTAGCCTCTGTCTTTCGAGCTCTAGCAGGTTCCTGTTTCACTCTGGGGAAGACCAGCTACCACAGAAGAAGTCGAACTGCCAGGAATGTCTGAGATCCCCATGCAAAGGGTGGCGGAACCCAACCCATAGTGAAGTCTGAGGCCCAGGCCCATGGTGCGAGTTGGCTATCCCAGCCAGACAACAAGGGTTCGAGCTACTCCAGATGACACCATGTGAAAAAGAAACGGCTGTCTCCACCAAGCCTGTCCCAGTTGCAGAGCTGTGAACAAGTAACCACGATTGTTGTTTTAAGTCATGACTATTGGGATGGTCTGTCATACAGCAATAAGTAACCAAAACAGATTCCGTATTAGCTTTGTCATTTTGGCTAGTTTTCTTTCACTCTGAAGAAGTCCTCTTTGAGGCCTGGAGAAAGGCAAATACAGTGTAACCAGACCCTGTGGCTGGTGCTACCTTCTCTCTTTGTCTCTCACACTCTCCCACATGCACACACATGCTCTACCATGAGTAAAGGGAAAAACATCCTCGTTGAGTTTACAGTGTTTCTAGAAAAGTATGTTATGGAATTCAGTGGTGAGAACAAGGGACCATGCCTTGTTTTTCTTTCTGTCTCTCACTGTACCTGTCACAGAACCTGGCACATAGTAAGCACACGAGAAGGACATGTTTCTAAATGGCCAAATGGTTCTGAGGAGCAGGAATGAGTCCAAAGTCTAGCCTGCCATTCTGGCCTCTCCACCCTGGGCTCACACCCTTCTTTTCTAGCTTTTGCTTCAGCCAAGTTGGGCTCTTCTGTCTCCCTAAGCACTTCTTGCTGTCTTAGGCTCCTTCACCTTTACCCAGCTTGTTCCCCCACCTAGTCACACACATTTCACATGCACACCCACATGCACGAGTGTGCACACAATTCTGCAAGCATATCTTATCTATACAGCAAGGCCTAGGTCAGATGCTGACCCCTTCAGTCAGGGAAGAACTTGCATTCTCGATTTCCAGAACATTCTGGAGGTCTTATGCCACTTTACATGTCTTATCTCATTTGAAAGTTGTTTTTTTTTAACCTCTATGTCTTTATTCCTTGTTAGATTGAAACTACTGAAGGTAGAACTCTGTCTTGTCTATCTTTGTATCTCCCACGTGACCTCAAAAGTCAGTAGGTGCTCAGAAAACGAATATTGATTAGGGGAGAAAAAGGAAAGCCATGTGAAGCTATTCTTCCTTCTGGGGAGGAGCCCATTTTGATGAATGAATGAAGGTCATCATTTCACTCCTTATCACTGATCTAAGATTACTTTATGCTTACTTACTACAGTTTCCCCTTCCCCATGTGATGCCTGGTAATTAGAATGCCAAGGAAATGCTTTGATATTTCTTGCTTTTGAGCATCAGATATGGAACAGTTGGATGACAGAAAAAGGAATGTTTAAGTGCTGCCACGCTAAGGCTCAGTGGAGACCTATGTATAAAACTGGGTCTTCTGTGTGTGTGTGTGTGTGTGTGTGTGTGTATGTGTGTGTGTGTGTGTATGTGTGTGTGTGTGTGTGTGTTGTATGTTTTGGTTGTTTTTTTGTTTGTTTGTTTTGTTTTGTTTTGTTTTTAGTTTTTTGTCATAGGAGAGAAAGAGAGAAAGAAAAAAAAATCTCTCATGGAGGGAAAGTGAGAAATCATCTCTCAGGAGGGATGGTCACATCACAATTCTTTCTCAGCCATTCTCTTCTTAGGATTTTGGGCACACACGCACACATGCCCAGCATGATTTTCAAGCTACCGGATCTGGCACTCAAATTGAGGTCAGTCCTGTGGGAGTCCAGTGCCTTGACCACCATGCCACCTGCTGGTTGTGAAATGTGAGAATAGCGAATTGTTCTTTCCCACTGGGCGTTGGAGTACTGTGAGTGTGCAGAGCAGGTGCAAGGCCCTTTTATGATCTGAGCTGATTTCAACAGGCTCCATTCATTTCACTCGAATATTCCCAGCAACCTCATTAATAATTTTGCTTTGTATCTTCTAGATGATTTCTTGTTATAATTAACACCCCACCTTCTGTTTCCGGGTGTGACTGCTGTAATCGTGTTTCTTTCAAGCCAATACATTTCCTACAGCAGTTTGCAAATGTTAACCAGGTAATGGCCCAAATGTCTCCCTGCAAGAAGAAAATGTTTTTCAGAAATGTAGATGAGAGGGTTAAAATGTCATTTCCGAAGCAACAATGCTAGAGGCACATGCTTCTCCCACAGCAAAAATGCCATCAGAAACCCGAAGCTTTTCAGTACGCTGCCTGCTGCATCAGCGGAAGTGACCATCTGCCAGACAGGGAGGGAAGCTCTGTCCTTGATGTGACGCCATGCGTGCTAGAAGACACTCGGCTGGGTGTCAGAAGATCTGCTCTACACTCTGACTTCATCACTTACTAGCTGCTTATCTTGAGAAAGTCACCTCACCTTTCAGGGCCTCAGCTTCTTCATCTGTATAACGGAGGTTAAACCCTTGCACGGAAACTAATGACCACACTCGCCCAGCAGCCTGGTGGTTAAGGGAGATCTACCCACAGGGCTAACCGAGGTTTGAATCCCAGCAGTTTGGAAAACATGCTTGAAAAACATACTAGGTGCTCGTATGTGTGCGCTCCCAGTCCTGACGAGATGAGGAGGAGGAGGAATTGCGGCGTGACTGTGTCCCGTTGGGGATGCTTTCTCTCTCTCTCTCTCTGGAAAGCAGACTGGTGATTAAAAACAACAAAGGAAGTTCTGACCCCCAAATGCGATAGTCTGTGTAAACTATAAAATGTTACCCCCGGATGAGGCGTTCTTATTTACATGGTAACCACTTATTGTTGGAGCCTATTTGTGCAAGGGGATGGATGGAAAGAATGAAATAAAATATTAACACAGACTACAATTCAAAAGCAACAAATAATCAGTATGTAAAAACAAACAAACAAACAAACACTTAAAGATATCAAAACATGGCCACTAGGTGGCATAGTGGTTAAGATGTTGGACTCCCACATGGCTGACCATGGTTCAAGTCCCAGACCTGACGGTTTGAATATCATACTAGGCACATGTGCATGTGTTCCCAAAACCTCAGGAGGGGTACAGAGGAAAAGGAATTGCAGTATAGCCATCCCCCCGGGGGGTGATTTCTCACTTTCCCTCTCCCTGTCTCTCACTGGCAAGTACATGCAACCTAATGACAAAAACCTTAAAAAAATACATACATAACACATCACACACACACACACACACACACACACACACATTTACAGGAAAATTAGGTGTGTCATGCTGTTTTATACAAGGATGCTCTTTTAGATAACAAACACCTCATTACATGTGAAGTAGAATCCAGTTTACAAATTTAGCATCTATCTATTTTTTTTTTCTTTTTTTGGAGAGGTTTTTGCTATAGGGCGCATGCGCTCACCAGACAGACAGAGAGAAACAGAGAGACAGAAAGCGAGAAATCACCCCCCAGGGGGGATGGCCACGCCACAATCCCTTCTCCTCCATTCTTCTCTCGGGATCTTGGGCATGCACACACACGCACCCAGCGTGAGTTTAAGCCACCGGGTCCGGGACTCAAAGCACAGTTGATTACGTGGGAGTCCAGCGACATAGCCATTACGCTAACTGCTGGTCCCAGTATCTATCTATTTTTATATAACTCAGTTACACCAAATTTTTTTCCATATTATAAGAAGAGTACCATTCAGAAATTGTGGGGAACTTGGCACTCTTCCTCTGATTACTCTAACAATAAGCTCAAACTTAACTCAAAACTATTTGTTATGGTGGGATGGAGGTGGTTTGGTAGCTACTTCACTGAATTCCCTAGCACTCTTTGAAGGGCAGGCTTTGATGAGCAGTAGATATCCCAGGGTGGAACTGCTGGGTCACATGGTGGCTCCACTTGTATAGTTTGGGGATTATTGCCTGTGCTTCAGAGGTCTTATTTAATACGTCCTTGCCTACTCTGATGTCTCCAAGAGTTTCTCCTGTGTTATCCACCAGTAGTTTTATAATTTGAGACCTTGGGTATAGATCTTTGACCCACTTTGAATTGGTTTTTATTTTAGTTTTTTAAAGAGAGATTTTTGCTATAGGGCACATGTGCTTGCTGGGGAGACAGAGAGAGACTGAGAGACAGAAAGCAAGAAATCACCTTCGGGGGGATGGCCATGCTGCAATCCTTTCTTCTCCATTCTTCTCTCGAAATTTTGGGCACGCATGCACACACTCCTGGCGTGAGTTTTAAGCTGATGGGTCTGGGATTTGAACTGTGGTTGACTATGTGGGAGTTCAGCAACATAACCATTATGCCATCTGCCAGTCCTGAGTTGTTTTTTTCTAATGGTGAGAGATAGGATTACAGTTTCAACTTTCTGCAGGTGGATATCCAGTTTCCCCAGCACCATTTGCTGAAGAGATTTTCTTTTCCCCCCTGGATTGACTGGAACCCTTTGTCAAAAATCAGTTGGCTGTATGTTTAGGGGTTTATTTCTGGGATCTCTATTCTGTTCCATGCCTGGTTTTGTGCCAATATCATGCTGTTTCGATTATCACAGTTTTGTAATATATTTTAGAGTCAGGAAGTGAGATGCCTCCTACTCCACTCTCCTTGCACAGAATTGCTTTGGCAATACAGGGTCTTCTATGATTCTAGACAAATTCTATGATTTTTTCCCCTAACTCTGTGAAGACTAATGGGGCGTTTTTTCTTTTTTTCTTTTTAAGTATGCTGATGCTTGGGTCTTACTCCTAGGAAGTCTGGCTTCATATAATCTGTGGTGAAATCCAGGCATCTAGATTTTTTTTTTTAGAGAGAGATTTTTGCTGTAGGGAGCGTGTGCTTGCCAGAAAGTGATAAATCACCCCCCTGGGGGGATGGCCATGCTACAATCCCTTCTCCTCCATTCTCCTTTTGGGATTTTGGGCACGCATGTACACGCACACAGCTTGGGTTTTAAGCCACTGGATCTGGGACTTGAACCGCAATCAACTATGTGCGAGTCCAGCAATGTAACTGCTGCGCCATCTGCTGGTCCTCAGACATCTGGATTTTTAAGACACTCCAGATGATTCTGGTGTGTGGCCAGGGCAGAGGACCAGGGGTCACTCACAAACCAGTCTGTGCATCAGACTTACCGGGGAGCTTTTCAAAGCTCAGACTCAGTCGCCTGTGCCCCAACTCTGACCTCTCATTAAGGATCTTCAAGACTATACAAATGTTTTTACACCAGAGGGCACATGCCATGCAAGAAAGAGTTTCTCTCTTCTCCCAGGGAGCTTCATCATTCTGCAATCCTTTCCCTCCGATTCTCCATCCCATCAGGATTCTGGACAAGTATACACCCACTCCGACAAGGGGCCAACCATATAGGATCTGGCTTCCTCTGAGCCAGACGGCCTGACTGCTGCTCTAGGGACTGGCCAAAGAACGTGCAGTCTAAGCTGCCTTCTGAGTGATTTCTTAGCCCCCAGCCTGGGGAGGGGCTGCAGAGTCCCCGGAAGCAGTGCCCTGGATGAAGCTGGGCGTGACAGTGCAGCCTTCCACCTCCTTGTAGGAATTGACATGCGTGGAGGGCTGTCTCCAGCAGGTACTGGGGAAATAGGACAGACTCAAAATGTCATTTAAGTAGAGAAGGCAGAGAAAAGAAGTTCCAAATTTTTGAAGTGTTGAAAATGACAGTGGTTACACTGACTGGGATGGTCTAGATTCCAGAACGACTCCATTTGGGGAGGGAGTTACAGGAGCGAGAGGTCTGTGTCCTGTCAGCTCACATGCATGTGTAGGGAGGGCTGATGGATCGAAGCAGCCCCAATGGCAACCGTTTCCCTGACTACACGTGCCTCCAGGGCTCCACAGCGGCTGAGGGCCCCGGAACGCTAGCCTATGTGTTTGCTCCCACCTCTGCACCCCTGCACTTCTCAGTCATTCCAGACACAGCTGCTGCTGTAGGGAGGCTGAGGGAAGAGGAAGGAGGACAATTTTATTCCTCTGGGGCCATGAATCCTCTCCCATACAAGCCCGCTTCCCCCCATCCCCACCCCCACACCCCATTCAGTAGCTACTTGGTTTTAGTCCCAGGCCTGCCCTTGGCCTTGGTCCAGTTTGCCTGGGATTGTCTCAGTTCAGCACTAACAGTCCCGTGACCCAGAACACCCCTCAGTCCTGGCACCAATTGGTCCCTCAAGCTGGAGGGGAACACGGTCAGGCATTAAACGTTGTGAGAGGTGCTAGAACAATAGACGCAGAGTCACGGGAGGCCTCGTGGCTCATACACCGTCCTTGACTAAAGGTCGACAGTATGAATCAGGGCAGAGCAGCGTGCCGGAGGCCGTGGTGCTGCTGGCAGGGCTGCTGTGCCTCAGCCTGGTTTTAGCCCTCAGATGCCAACAAGGCGGAGCTGATACTTTCCCAGAGACAGAGTCACTGAGCTCTCAGCCTCTCCTTGCACTGCCAGCTCTGGGCCCAGCTGCCGAGGGCCACCAAGAGCCAGGATGGTTCAGAAATCTTTTCCTCAAACAATGACTTCACTTTCTCTTTTACCTCCTCCTCTGCTCCTCCTTGCACAACGCTCATCTCCTGTTACTGTGTAGGAGACCGCGTGGCAGAAGCGCTCATCTACTCAAAACCCATCTGAGCAACTGTTTTGTTTTTTTTTAAGAGAGTTTTGCCTTAGGGCACATGTGATTGCCAGGGAGAGAGAGTGAAAGGGAAAGTGGCTCCAGGGAAATGGCTATGTCGCCGCAATCCCTTCTTCTCCATTCTCCTCCTGGGATCTTGGGCTCGCATGCACACGCACTTGGCATCAAGTGGAAGCCACTGCGTCTGGGACTTGAACCGTGGTCGGCCATGTGAGAGTCCAGCGATATAACTGCTACACTATCGGCTGGTCCACCACCTGAGCAACTCTCATTCTTAGAGGGCGCCGGTTAGCATCACAATAACGTGTGTTCTAGAAATCCTTGGCTCAGGATCTCTCACCACCTGCCTGGCTTTTTAAGGAGATACAAGGATGGCATATCCAAGAAAAATGCAATTTTAAAATTTCTAGAGGCCATATTCTGTAAAAAGAAACAGATTAAATTAATTGTGAATATCTTTTATTTGACCTAATCTAAAATATTGTCATTTCAGAATATTAGGTTGTCAGGAAAGTCATGGCATATTTTCTATGCAAAAATGTGTCATGACGTCTCTGACAACCCAATATAATCAATATTAAACATCACTAAGGAGAAATTTTACATTCTTTCTTTATACTAGAGGCTCAAAATCCAGTGTGTGTGTGTGTGTGTGTGTGTGTGTGTGTGTGTGTGTAAGAATTATTTATTTAGTTTTTATTTATTACTACTGTTACTTTTTAAAATTTTTTCTATAGGACACATGCACTCACCAAAGAGAGAGAGAGAGAAAGTGGAGGAGAAAGAGAAAGAAAGCAAGCTGCCAGGTCTGAAACTCGAACCATGGTCAGCCTTGTGGGAGTCCAGCACACCAATCTCCATACCACCTGCTGGCCCCAGTGTGTCACTCATGGCACATCTTAATTTAGACTGGCCGTGTTTGAAGTACCACACTAAATAGTCAACATGCGGCTGGTCGTGGCTGCTCCCATCTCAGACAACACACAATAAATGCCCAGGGTACAATGTAAATACCCCCAAGAAGGGTATTGCACAATCAGTGCTCATACATAGGCCAGAGGGAATAGGGCCTCAGGAGATAGGATATGGAATTATTAATTGTCGATTGCAGCAGAGAGAAGTCAAGCCCAGGCCAAGAAGAGCAGGTTCACATGGGGTTGCTGCCACCACTTGACTCTGGCTAGGGGTCCCCACACTAGCGCTCTCCCTGGATCCAGGGTCTACAGCAGCAGGCTTGGAGCCACAGAGGGTATGCCCAGGGCTGAGGGCCTTTGGTGACCAGGAGTTTCAGAAGGAAGAAGTAAGAAGGAGTGTCCCAGAGCCATACAGAGAAATGAGTGCCTCATACATGCCCCATTCCGCCTAATTGAGATGTCTCTGGCTGGCATCACTGTTGGCCATATTAGCACAGAAAGCACCTCTTTTTTTTTTTTTTTTTTTTTTTGGAGAGGTTTTTCGCTATAGGGCACGTGCGCTCGCCAGACAGAGAGAGACATAGAGACAGAAAGCGAGAAATCACCCCCCAGGGGGGATGGTCACGCCGCAATCCCTTCTCCTCCATTCTCCTCTCGGGATCTTGGGCACGCACGCACACGCGCCCAGCGTGAGTTGTAAGCCACCGGGTCCGAGACGCGAACTGCGGTCGACTACGTGGGAGTCCAGCGACATAGCCATTACGCTAACTGCTGGTTCCCCAGAAAGCACCTCTTCAAAGGAACATTCCACAACAGCTGGAGAGGAGATGTCAGCTCATGCCAGGCCAGACACCTAAGCAGAATCTTTCAGGTGACACTTTCAAATGGGGGCTCCCAGGGAAAAAAAATCAGCAGTTCTTAATATAGAACACCTTCTTGGATAGATCAAAACAGTGTGAAGGTTCTGACTGGTCTCTGAGAGCCCTGAATTCTTAAGGATGTAACTAAGGATCAAAGGAGGTTACATTCCTAGAATCCAAAAGTCAGTTGTCAAATCCTAAGTGTCAAGGAGGGAGTCCAGGGGAAGGAGAGGGGAGAGGGAGAAGAAGGTGGGGAAATAAAAGAAGAGGGAGAAGAGTATTTTTTAAAAGAGGACCCCTAGCCACACTGGGCTATTTGTTAGGGTGGGATGGAGACAGTTGAGTAGCTGCTTCACTGAACTCTCTAGCACTCTTTGAAGGGCAGGCTCTTTGATTCGTAGAGTGCATTTGAAAGATTTTCTCTCTGCAGACCATTACTCAAACATACCCTACACACACACACACACACACACACACACTCCATTGGTGAAAAATAAAACTTTTCATATATTTGGATATAAATTGTTAGAGTGACAGTTTATTTACTAGCTTCTCAGAAGACTGAGAAGAGTAAACCCAAGAATTTGCAATTTCCTGGCTAGCAAAAAAATTATGTAATGTGCGGAGTGGTCGATTACATTAATTCAAAGCTAGTGAACTCATTTAACAATTTAAGTGAGCAAATTCAGTTTCCTAAATAAAATGTTATGACTTAAGGGAATCAATATAATTTCCTGTATTAAACACAGTTTCCTATTTTATTTATAAGCTTTTAAAGTCTTGCTTCCTTCTATTAACTGTCTGTAAACAAAGAGGATTTATTATGAAAGTCATGGAATATACATGATTATATCTGTTTAATATTAAAAGACCTTTGCTCTGGATCTGTTTGTACTTGGACTATTGATAACCTCCTTACTCTTTCCTTTCCCAAGAAAAGTAATGGCAGGCCCAGCATGTTGGGTTTCTTTCTTTTTCTTTCTTTTTCTTTTTCTTTTTCTTTTTCTTTTTCTTTTTCTTTCTCTTTTTCTTTCTCTTTTTCTTCCTTCCTTCCTTCCTTCCTTCCTTCCTTCCTTCCTTCCTTCCTTCCTTCCTTCCTTTCTTTCTTTCTTTCTTTCTTTCTTTCTTTCTTTCTTCTTCTTTCTTTCTTCTTCCTTCTTCTTTCTCTCTTTCTTTCTTCCTCTCTTTCTTTCTTTCTTTCTTTTTCTTTTTCTCTTTTCTTTCTTTTTCTCTTTCTTTCTCTTTCTCTTTCTTTCTCTTTTTTTCTTTCCTTTCTTTTTTTCTTTCAATTGCCAGAGGGCACATGCACTTGCTAGACACACACACACACACACACACACACACACAGAGAGAGAGAGAACCCTTTGCTGGGTTGTTGTCATACCACAGTCCTTTTCCTTCCTTCTTTCTTCCCATCAGAATTTTGGACATCCTGCCAGGGCTGGAGCTTGAACCACAGTCAGCCATATGGGATCCTGCTCCCAGTGCCACAGGATTCAGACTGTGGTCAGTTATGTGTGATCTGGCTCCCTTAACCACTAGACTATGGGGCTGGCCTTCTTATTCTGTTCTTTTCTTTTTTTGTCTTAAGAGAGATTTTTGCTATAGGGCACATGCACTTTCTGGAGAGACAGAGAGACAGAAAGCAAGGAATCACTCCCCAGGGGAGATGGCCATGCTGCAGTACCTTCTCCTCCAATATCCTCCTGGGACTGGACATGCATGTACATGTGCCTGGTGTGAGTTTTAAGTCTCTGAGTCTGGGACTTGAACTGCGGTCCACTACACGGGAGTCCCGTAACATAACCATTATGCTATTAGCTGACCCCCCTCTTATTCTTTTTAATACAGCCCTGTCACTGGAGGTAAACTGTGTTTGGTGAACATTCATTATTCACTTTAGTCTCCATGCTCTTCTGCCTTTTTTTAAGGATTTTTAAAATTGCTTTATAAATTATTATTATTAGTTTTCTTATTTATTTATTATCATCACAATCTTGCTTATATTACATTGAATCACATATAACTTTACAGTGTATTCATTTCTTTTTCCAGAAAGAATACCAATTAGTTTTTAATTTGACCAGAGAAAGACAGAGAGAGAGAGAGAGAGAGAGAGAGACAGAAAGAGAGAAAGTGAGAAAGCGAGCTTCCAGGTCTGAGACTCGAACCATGGTCAGTCACGTGGGAGTCTGACATCTTTAACCACCATGCCACCTGCCGGCCCCTTTTTTCAGAATTTTTAAACCTTTTTTTTCCACTTTTTTAATGTATTATTTTCCATGAGAGAGGGAGAGAGACAGAGAGAGGCCAACAGGGAAAGAGAGGCACCCCCAGTAGGGGCTTCACCCTGTAGTCCACCTCGGGCTCTGCAGCCCCGATCACGGCACACCCAGTGTGCTCAAGGAGATCCCAGGATGCAAACCCAGGGCCTTTCCCATGTGGGTCCAGTTGCACTCTGACGAAAACGAAAGACTGGAATATATAAAAGCATGGAGAACGATCGTGGGTACTAGAGACAGTGTGGGAGGAAAGTGCAAAATGAGGGAAGGAGCGATGAAGGGAATCAAGGGGGAAAAGAACCAAAATATTCAAGGGACAGAAAAGTGAAAAATTATCTGTTGATGATAAGGTGTACGATAACATCATTAACTGGACTAATACACAGTGTATTCATGCTGGGAAAATTCATTTTGCATGCTGTAATGATATACACTGATTGAATATGTAAATAAAATAATAACTATTTTTTGTTTTTTGGGGGTTTTTTGAGAGTTTTTTTTTTTTTTTTTTCATTTGTTTTTTTTGCTATACGGTGCGTGTGCTCTCCAGAAAGACAGAGAGAGACACATAGATAGAAAGTGAGAAATCACCCCCCGGGGGGGGATGGCCACGCCGCAATCCCTTCTTCTCCTTTCTCCTCTCGGGATCTTGGGCATGCACACATGTGCCCAGCGAGAGTTTAAGCCACTGGATCTGGGACTCCAACCGCGGTCAGCTACATGGGAGTTCAGCAACATAGCCATTACGCTAACTGCTGGTCCCTATCTATTTATTTATTTTTGGAGAGGTTTTTGCTATAGGGCGTGTGCACTCACCAGAAAGAGAGACAGAGAGACAGAAAGCAATAAATCACCCCCCAGGGAGGATGGCCACACCGCAATCCCTTCTCCTCCATTCTCCTCTCGGGATCTTGGGCACACACGCACACGTGTCCGGTGTGAGTTTAAGCCACCGGGTCCGGGACTCAAACCACGGTTGGCTACATAGGAGTCCATCGACATAGCCATTATGCCAACTGCTGGTCCCAATAATAACATTTTTTAAAAATAGAAAAGGTGGGGCCAGCAGGTATTGTGGTAGTTAAGAGTGCTGGACTCAATCATGGCTGACCGTGGTTTGAGTCCCGGATCTGGCAGCTTACTTTCTCACTTTCCCTCTCTTGCTCTCGTTCTGTCCCTCTCTGGTAAAATTAAAATAAATAGATAAAGTTAAAATAAATAATTCCTTAAAAAATATAGAAAAGGTAGCTGATGAAGACAATATACTAAGAGAAATAAGCCAGAAGCGAAAGGACAAACTCTGTGATTCTGCTTCTCTGAGGTCCCTAGGGTAGTCAAGTTCATAGAGATGGGGAATAGGATGGTGGCTCTCAGGGGCTGGGGAGAGGAGGGAATGCGGAGTTAGTGGTTAACGGGGACGGAGTTCCACTTTGGGAAGAGGAAAAAAGCTTTGGAGAGGGGTGGTCCTGGTTGAACCACACTGTGACTGTACTTCATGTCCTATCAAATGGTTAAGGTGCTGCATTTTATGATTAAATATACATATATATATATATATATATATATACACACACACACACACACACACACACACTTACCACAATAAATAAACAATGTTGAGTAAAACGTGCCTTTCTCTTCCTTGTCCCCTAGTTCTCCCCAGATATGTCATATTACCGGTTACTAGAGCATCCTTCCAGACATATCCTGCATTTGCTTGTACAAATGTAATATATATATGAATATGTGCCTTTGAATATATGCATTTTTTTTCTCCCAAATGGAAGCATTACACTATTTTATATGCCCCTTTTTATTTAACAATAAATCTTAGAGATATTTTCCTATCAGAACATAAAAAGCTTCATTTTCTTTTTTAAAAATTTTATTTAGAGGTGTTTTCTTTTCCCCCCATAGGGTGTATGCACTTGCCAGAGAGAGACAGAGACAGTGAGAAGGAAAGTGAGAAATCACCCCCCAGGAGGACCAGCAGATGGTGTAATGGAATGGTTATGTTGCTGGACTCCCACATAGTCAAACGTGGTTCGAGTCTTAGACTGGGTGGCTTAAACTCACGCCAGGCATGTGTGCATGCCTGGCCAAGATCCCGAGAATGGAGGAGAAGGGATTGTGGTGTGGCCATCCCCCCTGGGGGGCTGGTTTCTCGCTTTCTGCCTGTCTCTGTCTTCCTGACAAGTGAACAAGTGCACACACCCTATAGCAAAAACCTTTCTTTAAAAAAAAAAAAAAGAAGAAGAAATACCCCCACACACACCCCAGGGGGATGGCCATGTCACAATCTTTTCTCTGCTGTTCTCTTCCTGGGACTTTGGATATGCATGCACGAATCACGCCTGGTGTGATTTTTAAAGCCACCGGGTATGGGACCCTAACTGTGGTCGGCCTTGTGGGAGTCCAGCGATGTAACCACTATGCCACCTACTGGACTTCCCCCAACATTTCAGTGTTCTGTGATATGTTTGCACTATGGTATTTTTAGTCTCCTATTGATGGACATGAGCATTTTCCCTCATCATTTGTTATTACAAACTATGTTGTAGTAAGCATCCGTGTATTTCATTCACGTGGAAGCATATCTGTAGGATAAATACTTTTAAGTGGAATTCTTGGGTGAAAGCATCCGTGCATGTAAAATTTTGACAGATATTGCCAAGTCGCTCTCCCTAGGGGCTCTCCCAGGAGCCATGAATAGGAAAGTGCCTATTTGCTCACATGCTCATTAACACGGTGAGTTATTCGGCTTTTCGATCCCTGCTGATCTGGCAGTAAAAACTGGCATCTCATTGCAGTTTTCTGTTGCATTTCTCTTACCAGCTGTGAGATTAAGCATCTTTCTGCTGGTTTAAAGATACATCAAGGTGAAGCAGTAAGTTAGTGAGGCAAATACCGGAGTGGGCAAGCTGTGCAAAACAGCTTATCACCCAGACAGGCAGCTCAGGATCTATGTGAATGGCCAGGCCACCTCAGACCCGGGAGGTAGAGTGGGAGGGGTGGACCCTTTAGGTCTTCATAGATAGAATTAGTCCACTGGAGGAAAAGGGACCCATTGTGGCCTATACCACTGGCCTGGGAAGGGAAACCTTTTTGACAAGAGTTCTCCTGGCCCTCACTGGTTCTGGGCAGATTCTAGGAGAGGGTGTTAGGTACTTCTTTTTTGGTCTTCAGGACTGAAAGTTGAGCTAGAAACTCAATTTATCACCTAAGAAATTGAGAGGCTGGTGGTATAAATGGGGAGCATCATCTTTTTTTAAAAAAAGAATTATATAATTTAGTTTATATAATTATATAATTTAATTTATTTGTTTTAATTTGACCAGAGAGGGACACAGAGCGAGAGAAAGTGAGAATGCAAGCCACGAGTTCCGGGACTTGAACCTCAGTTGGTCATGTGGGAGTCCAGCACCCTCAACCACCGTACCACCTGCCAGCACCATATCTTTGTAATTTCTCCAGGTTCCTGGTAGGAGTTAATAATGGACAACTTATAGGAGAGGGGGAACTTCAGGGAACTTGTCTTTCAAGCAGTGAGCAAATTGGGCAGTGAGTGTCCGCGGGGTCCTGCGGGAGAGGAGGGCATCATGGGATGAAGGAGCCTGCTACGTGGAATAACAGAGCGTGCAGGGAGCCAGCACGAGTGTGGGGTTGAGGGCAGCGCAAAGGCCAGCTGCCTTCCTGGTCCTGGGACCTCAGCTCCTGGACGCCCCCTGCACACACAGCCAGGGGTCTACCCAGACAGCCCCCTGTAGCCAGCGGATCCACTTGCCTCAGTCAGAGGGACCGAAGCTGCTCAGTGACCAGAGGAGGGCGGCAACATCCCTGTCTTTCTCCTCTTAAGAGCCATTCTTGCAACACTGAATAGCTTAGGATTTCAAGCCACATCGGCAAGAAAAGCTCTGGCCCTCTGCAGGGGGACGAAGAGGCTGTCTCTTCACGGCACCAGCACAGGCTGTCTTTCACTTTTAAATAGGTATTTGGCGAAACCTTTAGGTGTGCCCTGCTGCTAATCACTGAGGGGTCAGTCACTGCCTTGGTACTGGGAGCAGTGGCCTTTGCTTATCCCTGACTGCAGATGCATCTCTGGACTGACGAGGTGCCCTGCCCACCCCTTCGTTGGCTTGGCCTGCACTGCTCCTGGTTTGCTTGGGCTGAGAATTCCCCCTCCCTCCTGCAGTGTCTGTGCCAGAGCCCTTTCTCTTTGTCTGCACTCGTGTGTGTATGTGTGTGTGTGTGTGTCTGCGTGTGTGTTTGTGTGTTTTGTTTTAGATGAGATGGGAAAATTCACATAACATAAAATTTATCATTTTAACTACCCTAAAGTATACAGTTCAGTGGCATTTAATACAAACATTCACAATGTTGTACAATCATCCTCACTATCTAGTTCCACAACATTTTTATCAACACATTCCCTTCACACACACACACACACACACACACACAAATAATAATTTCATACCTTTTAATCAGTCACTTTTCATTTTCTCACCACTAATATGCTACATGCTTTCCATCTCTGTGTATTCATCTATTCTATTTCCTATAAATGGAAACATGATATGTGATCTTTTGTGTCTGGTTTTTTTCATTGAACATAACGTTTTCAAGGTTCATCCACGTAGAATGCGTCAGTACTTCCTTCATTTCTGTGGCTGGACAATGTTCTATTGTACAAATCCACCACCGTTTGTTTATCCATTCACCTGCTGATGGATATTGAGGCTGATTTCACCTTTGGCAATTGTGACTGTGCTGCTATGAACACTGCAAGTAACCATCTGAGTCCATGCTTTCAAATCCTTTGAGGGTATACCTGGGAGTGGACTTGCTAGGTCAAGGTCATACATAATTCTATTTAAATTTTTTGAGAACCACCAAACTGCTTTCCACAGTGGCTGCACCATTTTACGTTCTTGCCAACAATGTACAAGAGTTCTAGTCTCTCCATCTCCTCACCAGCATTCATGATTTCTTTTTTTTTTCTTTTTAAATAATTATATCCATTCTAGTAGTATGAAGTGGAATCTCATTATAATTTTGATTTTCACTTCCCTAATGACTAATGATTTGAACATCTTTTCATGTGCTTGTTGATAATTTGTGTCTTTTTTAGAGAAACTTGTGTTCAAATCTTTTGTCCATTTAAAAATTGGGCTGTCTTTTTGTTATTGAATTATAAGAGTTCTTTATATATTTTGAAATGTCAGAATTTGTATAGATAATTTTACTAATGGATAGCTATTGAACTGTTAAAAAGATAGTGAGCCAAAGTAATTTATGCTAAAGTTTCACATCAAGCCAAAACCTAAGTTTAGATTATTTGTAAGATATGACCTGGGAAATGAGGGGAGGGGTGAAAGTCAAATCTCACAAAGCCAAGATTTTGCTTACATCCGTATATGGAAAGTAACTTTAAAATGACCAAGTTACTGAGGCCAGCAGGTGGCATGATGATTATGGTGTTGGACTTCTTCATGGCCCACCATGGTTTGAGTCCCAAAACTGGAGACTTAGAGGCATGCTGGTGGGTGCATATGCGTGCTTGCTCAAAATCCCAGCAGGAAAATGGAGGAGAAGGGACTGCAGCCTGGGGGGTGATTTTTCACTTCCCCTTTCACTGTCTCTCTCTAACGAGTGTATGTACCCTATAGCAAAAGCAAAAACAAAACAAACAAAAACAAGCTGCTATTTGTGCCTCGTTCCAGCTTTTTTTCCATATAAAACTTACCAACTTTGTTCAACTCATCGGAGCTCTTTTCTATTTTGTAGATTGACCATTGCCTAGTTCATGAATTGCTAATAAAAGTCAGTTAGAACTTTGAAACTCGTGACTGTTTTGTTCTTTGATAATTTGATCTCTCAGTTCGTAGGCATGCCCTCTCCCGTAACCTTTCCCCCAACCTACAGTAGCAAACCACTTCCATGGTATTCGCTTGACCCTCTCATCCCCCATAACTGCACTCCTACAATCAAGAAAGTCTACATTCCAACCACACTTCCTATGTCAATAGGGAACTGCTAGTTAAAACAATGAGATCCTACTACCCACCTATTCAAATGGCCAAAATCCAAAACACAACACTAAAAGCTGGTGAGAGTGTAGAGCAATAGAAACTCTTATTCATTGCTGGTGGGAATGCAAAATGGTACAGCCACTTTGAAAGACAGCTTGGCAGCTTCTTATATAGCTAAACATCGTCTTACCACATGACTCTACAACATGCTCTAAGATATTTACCTAAAAGAGTTAAAAACTTAGGTCTCCAAAAATCTTTCACACAAATATAGCAGCTTTATTCATAATTGCCAAAAATTGGAAACAACCAAGATATCTTTCAAATAATGAATTAATGAATTAATGAACTGTGGTAATTTATATAATAGAACAATATTCAGTGATGAAAAAAAAAGAGCTATTGGGCCAAGCCCATGGCTTAGTGGTTAAGGGAGCTGGATCCCACATTGAACAGCTGCAGTCTGAGTTCTGACCCTAGTGGTTTGAAAAGCATGCCAGGCATATGTACGTATATGCCTGAAATCCCAGTGGAAAGGAGAAATGGAGAAGAAGGAATTGAGGCATGACCACTCTCTGATGGAAGGGTGCTTTCTCTCTCTCCCTCTCTCTCTGTCTCTTTCTCTCTGGTGACCCCATGTACCCTCAGGTAACAACAACAAAATATAAAACACACATACAAAACTATCATGCATGAAAAGATACAGAAGAATCTTAAATGTATATTGCTAAGTAAAATAAGCTAATCTGAAAAACTATGTACTGTATGATTCCAACTATATGACACACTAGAAAATTCAAAACTGTGGAGACCATACAAAGATCAGTGGTTGCGAGGGGTCAGGGAGGAAGCGAAGGAGAGATGAACCGGTGGAACATGGAGAATGTTTAGGACAATGAAATTATTCTGTATGATACCACAATTGTGGTTACATGTTATTATACATCTGTCAAAACTCAGAACTGTATAACCCAAAGAACAAACCCTAATTAAATTGTGGACCTCAGTTAATAATGATGTGTCCACACTGATTCATCAAATGTACTCACCCAATGCTCGTCGTTAACAACAGGAAACTAACCGAGAAGAGAGGGAAGTGAATGGAAACTCTGCACTTTTTGTTCTATTATTCTGTGATCTAAACCTGTTCTAAGAAACAAACTCTATTAACAATAACAACAAAATTTAAAACTGCATCGTCCAAAAAAAGGAGGGGGGATAGAGAGAGTGCATCTGTGTCACGGTTTTCTGTACCCGTCTTTGGCTGTTTACTTGAGGGTAGAATGCTAAGAACTGATCCAGCCACCTTGGAACCCTGAAGGCACAAAGCTGAGAACAAAATCTAGCAGCCTGAGGTGAGCAAAATTAAATAAAGCAAAACAATAAAGTTCTATCTTTAAAGACATCAAAGGTTATATTAATTCTTCCTGAAACTGCCACATCTCTAGACTTCTTGTAAGAAAATAATTCTCTTCATTTTCCTGTAGTTTTATATATTCTAATTAATATATGAGTACAATTATTACATTGTATACGTAGGTAAATTGAAGTTAGGAGATCAATTACTTGTTCAACAAAACAGAGCTAGGAAGTGGTATAGCTGGAATTCAAACCTAGTTTTCTTAACTTCTAGAATTCCAGTTTTTTTATATAATTTGTACTTCTCTTGAATATGAGAACATATGACTGACTTTTAACCAACAGAATTGGCAAAGGTGTTAGAGAGACTCTCATTGCTGATGAAGAATGGCCATGTCGAGGAAACAAAGAGCCACAGGCCATCTCTAAGAATTGCAGGGGAGCCTTTAGGATCTGGTGGCCTTCGCAGACAGGAAGCAGAAACCCTGGGACTTCAGTCATAGAACTCAAGGAAATTAATTCTGCTGCCGGCATGAGTGAGCTTTGCAGATTCCCTCCCACTCTAGCCTCTAGGTGAGCATGAAGACCCACTAACAGACGGACTGTAACCCTGTGGCCCTAGGCAGAAGGCTCAGCTATGCCGTGTCTGAACCCTAAAACTTTAAAAAGTGTGAAATAATGGATGAATGGTATTTTTTTAAGAGAGAGATTTTTGCTACAGGGCATGCATGTGCACTTGTTGGAGAGACAGAAAGAAAGAGAAAGTGAGAAATAACACCCCCACCACCCCCACCCGGGAGTGATGGCCATGCTGCAAACCCTTCTCCTCTATTCTCCTCTCGGGACTTTAGACATGCACACACAAGCACCTGGTGTGAGTCTCAAGCTGCCAGATCTGAGATTCAGCCCATGATCATCCATGTGGAAGCCCAGTACCATAACTGCTACACCACCTGCTGGCCTGAAGGATGGTATTTTTAAGCTGCTAAATTTCTGATAATTTATTATACAGCAATAGCAAATGAATCCATTATTCCCTGCATGTGTCATGTTTTGATTTTCCAAAATCATCTAAGTCGTGTTTTACAGATCCTGACATTGACACAGATATTAGACCTTATGTTTCGGATGGGTAAACAATAGGTCTGGAATGAAACAATTTGCTAGCAAGAGTTCTTATCTCTTTGCTTTGAACTGCAGGAAAATACAAAGAAATGAATCTTTTGACAAGAACATAATTAAATTGTCCTTCTTTAGACTTCGTGTCAATTTGATTAACACACAAATTGCTTTTTCATTTGATTCCTCTGGGTTGTAAATATTCTCTTGCTCCTAATTCCATTTTCCAGAAGGAATTTCTAACACTAAATAGCAAAGTACTTTTAGGTCCAAATGATTTGTTTTGTAGTTTCTCTCTATTAATGAAAAGTTTATTCCATTTCAGACACTCTCATATCTGATCTATATTTCCCTTTCTAAAATGGGAATTCACATCCTTTAACCTCATGTAAACAATAACCCTCTGCTAGAGAAAAGGTAAAGTCTCTTTTATCATGGAGATACAGCTGAAATATAGCTCCTGGTGAAAAAAAAAAAAAGGTATTTTCCTGGGATTCAAACCTGGTCACTCCAGCTTACAGATTTGACCTATTCAAAAGTAGGATGTCATAACTAAAGGTCAGGGAGGTGGACGAAACACCAAGGCCAAAGTAAGCTGGTAGGAAACCAAAGTGTCTGGGCCCAGTGCTAGGCCATAAGATTAAAAACTAGTCAAGAATTCTGGGTTCGGGCCACTAATACAGAGATGGACTAGAAGTAGACTCAAAGTCTATTACTTTTTTTTTTTTTTTTTTTTTTTGAAGAGGTTTTTGCTATAGGGTGCGTGCGCTCGCCAGACAGACAGAGACAGACAGAGAGACAGAAAGCAGGAAATCACCCCCCAGGGGGGATGGCCACGCCGCGATCCCTTCTCCTCCATTCTCCTCTCGGGATCTTGGGCACGCAAGCACACGCGCCCGGCATGAGTTTAAGCCACCGGGTCCGGGACTCGATCCGCGGTCGACTACGTGGGAGTCTAGCGACTTAGAAGTCTATTACATTTAAAGAAAGTTTTATTGCTAAGAAATCCAAGGGCTGGCAGATAATCTGTAGGCCCGTCTTTAAACTGCTTACAGAGAATGGACTGTTAAACCTGTAGGATCTGCACAAGGACGCTGCCCCTGAGAAGTGGCGGTGGGAGAAGCTTCAAGGGAGAGCCCTTTAGAAATCAGAGCTGCAGGGACCAGCAGTTAGCGTAACGGCTATGTCGCTGAACTCCCATGTAGCCGACCACAGTTTGCACCCTGGACCCAGTGGCTTAAACTCACGCTGGGCGCGTGTGCGTGTGTGCCCAAGATCCCGAGAGGAGAATGGAGGAGAAGGGATTGGAGAAGGGATTGCGGCGTGGCCATCCCCCCTGGGGGGTGATTTCCTGCTTTCTGTCTCTCTGTCTTTCTCTGTCTGTCTGGCAAGCGCACACACCCTATAGCAAAAACCTCTCCAAAAAAAAAAAAAAAAGAAAAGAAATCAGAGCTGTGGGCAGTCAGGCTGGACTGATCACTAGTGCAGGAATTTGTCTTCATCCATTTGTGTTCTAATAGAATATCTGAGACTGGGTAGTGTGTAAAGAACAGAAACTTAGTCCTCATGGTCCTGGAGGCTGAAAAATACAAAATCAAACTTCTAGCATCTGGTGTCCGGTGAGGGCCTGCTTGCCACATCTTCTTATGACCGAAGGTGGAAAAGTAAAAAGACAAATTCTCTGTCCTCACATTGTAGAAGAGCAGAAGAGAGTGAGCCCACCCTCACAAACCCCTCTTTTCATTCATGAGGTTCGAGCCCCCCGACCTAACCACTCTCAAAAGATCTCGCCTCCCAACACTGTCACATTGGAGATTAAGTTTCCAACATGTGAATTTTGGTGTGTGCGTTCAGACCATAGCAGGAGTCTTTACTATTTCTATTCCATTGACCACATGTGTGGTTTCCAGTCTCCCTGTTTCTAATGGGAATTTGTATCCTGTTCTTACCCTGGCATTTTAGGAGTACATTATTTATTCTTCAACCTTTGATCACTGACTTCCTGCACCAAGGCCTAGCAGGGCATTGTTTATCTTTCAGAGATCCTAGATTTGCAGGTGAGTAAAGAAATTGGCTGGAGGCCAGCAAGTGGCATGGTGGTTAGAGGGCTGGACTCCCATGTGGTCAACCATGGTTCAATCCTGGACCTGGCCGCTTGCTTTCTCACTTTCTCTGTCTCTTTCTAGTGAATTAAAATAATAATAATAATAATAATGATAGTAAATAAAATAAATAATTCTTAAAAATCAAAAAGAAAAGAAACTGGCTGAACCTTTAGGGGCTATGTTCTGGGTATTCATCAAATGGCCTGAGCTTTGCTGAAAGGTGTACTTATTTTATTTATTTTTTTATTAGCACAAACACATTTATTTACTAACCAAAGGGATGATCCTAATTAAATCAACATGTAAAATGTTTGCGATAAAGGTAACTGAACATAGTAATGAAAAAAAAAATGGTAGTATGGAGATTTGCTTATTGAATTGAGCTTGTTCATTCTCGCAGCTAATTCCTGTCTGAAGTGATGATGGAATTTTTACTCTCCTTTTTCATAGACTCACGTACAGGTGACATTATTCATGATACAGTCCACCACTAATTTTCCGTCTTGCAATTTTCTTGTTATTGTGCTTTCTTTCCCATCCCATTCTTTTTTTTTTTTTTTTTTTTTTTTTTTTTATTTTTCACACAGTTCCCATCTTTAATAATATAAGAACAGTGATCATATTAAGCAGGGAATGACGAAGCAGAAAGTTCTAGGAAAGCTGCTATGAAATGATAGAACATATCCAGGGAAGTTATTTTAACTGTGCTTTCTGGTCCTTAAATCAACTGTTCTGAGAGTAAACGTTAAGGAGTTCTATACTGACGGTTTCTAGGACGTGTGAGTCTTTCTGAACAGCAGGCTCTTCTGTTGACTTGTCCGCAGTCTACCTTTTAGTTTATGTCTCAAAGCTCTTTTCAGCTCAAGATTGCAAAGGATGGGAACCGAGTTTTTAAAGCCACTTATCATGTGGAACATTGCCTTTTATTCCCAGTGATCTGGGAATGCAAAGGTCTGGGTATATTGCTGAAGCCCACAGTGACAGCTGTCAGTCATAAATCACGTCCTCCTCCCACCCTGGTAATCAGCAGCGGGTAAGCAGGAACACGCTTTTCTTTGTGCACGATGAGGGTCTCACTTTATCCTACCCCGTCCTGAGGAAGAGTTTTACGGTTTCTTACATGAAACCTGTTTTTTTTTTTTTTTTTTTTTTAAATTTCAATTTATTTATTTGGATTCATTCACTGTACATCATTACAGCATACAAAATGAGATTTTCCATCCAGGGTATACTGTATATTGTCTCAATCAAGCACATCAACAAACATGTTATTGTCAGCAAATGATCTTCCATTTCTTGTTTTCTGTATGTTTTGCTTTTTTTTCCCCCATCCTTGATTCCCTATCTCTTACCCTCTGCCATCTCCCACTCTCCTCCCACACTGTCTCCGATATCTATGTTTACTTTCTATACTGTTTCCCCCCTACATTTTATTGAATCACCAAAGACCCTAATCAATCCAAATACCCTCATAGCAAACACAGGTGACACACACATTTCCATGAACACAAGTCTAACTTTACGTATCCTATAAAGTAGCACTTAGCTGGGGCTACATATCCTACTGAAGTCATTGAATAGATATATATTTTCTTTCCTGAAATTTTTTTCTTTTTATTTTTTTAACTCAATTTACATTCCTTCCCTAAGCATCATCACAGCACACAAAATGTGATCTCCCATCCAGTACACACTGCATAGTGACTCAATCATGCACATTTTAAAAAATTTTCCATTTCTAGTTCCTAGAATTATTTTCACCCCTCTTTCTGACCCTCTGTCCCTTCCTACCCTCCTCTCATAGCACCTCCTGTGTTCACAATTGTCCTCCATTCCCTTCCCACCCACATTGCATTGATCACACAATTTCCTACATAATCTAACTACTTTCAATGGTGAGTTCACTCATTACTACTAAGAAAACCAGTTTTGACTTAAATCAAAGAAATGCCAAGGAACTTTGCTTAAAGCCAGGAAACAGGTTAGGATTCTGTTCAAATGGTAGATGCATGAACCTATCAGTCTCATGTACTTTTATCTTCTGTTCTGGTTCAATTTTCCTGATTAAATTCTGGGATATAATATTCAACTCCAGACTCGTCCCTATGCTTAAGTTGGCCACTTTCTTAGTTTTTGAACTCTTATTTCCGTGTGCCTGTATTTAATTTTCCTGATACAGCATACCCTTGAGAACTTGGAGATCTGGTCTGGTGCTGGTAAATTCTTTCAGATTTTGTTTATCTGAGAATGTTCTTGTCTTTTCTTCCCACCTGAAAGATAATCTTGCCGGGTACAGTATTCTTGGCTGAAATTGCTTCTCCCTTAACACTTTGAATATATTTTCCCATTCTCTCCTCGCTCGCATTGTTTCTTTTTTTTTTTTAATTTATTTATTTTTTTTTATTATCATCATATTCTTCTTTATATTACATTGAATTACATGTAACTTTACATTGTATTACATTACTTTTTCAAAAGGGAATGCCATGCATGTCAGTCAGTACAGAGACATTAATCTCCCCGCTTCAACATTCAATATCTTTTCTATGTTTTCCCCAATCATTATTATTATTCTAATTATTTTTTAAGACAGTCCATCGCTATTTCTCATGTTGCTTGTACAAATACTTTGCCCATCATGAAATACTTCTCAGACAAATCCAGTTGAGAATACTATACATGTCAACATCAACAGTTAATAAGCCATATCTGTTTCTCACTAATGTCCTGCCTCTCTATTGTTCATTTGTTATCTTTCTCTATCCTCTTCTCTTCACTTCCCCCATTCCACACTGTCCTATTCTCATTAAGTACCTTCACTGCTTTTATGTCCTCCAATTTTTTTTCACTATCATAGAATGCTGATAGTCGGTATATATTGAGTGGATACATACAATATCTTTCTTTCATATCCTGGCTTACTTCACTCAGCAATATATCCTCCGTATCTGACCACTTTCTATCAAATTCCAGGGCCTTGTTATTTTTTATGGCTGAGTAGTATTCCATAGAGTATATATACCACACTTTTCCAATCCATTCATCAGTTTGTGGACATTTAGGTTGGTTCCATGTCTTGGCAATTGTGAATAATGCTGCAATAAACATTGATGTGCAAGCACTTTTCTGACTGAGCGTTCTCCTGTCTTTTGGGTAAATACCCAGAAGTGGGATTACTGGATCGAATGGTAGTTCTATTTGTAGATCTTTGAGGAACCTCCATATTGTTCTCCACAGTGGTTGAACTAGTTTACATTCCCACTAACAGTGTAGGAGGGTTCCCTTTTCACCACATCCCCGCCAACACTTATCACTTTTTATATTCTTAATCTTTGCCATTCTGACACGGGTTAGGTGGTATCTCATTGTAGTTTTTATCTGCATCTCCCTTATGATGAGGGATGTTGAGCATTTCCTCATATGCTTTTTGGCTATTCGTATGTCTTCCTTAGAGAGACTTTTGTTCAGCTCATTTTCCCACCTTTTAATTGGGTTAATCATTTTTTTTTTTGCATAAGGCACTTGAGTTCCCTATGTATTCTGGTTATATGAAACCTGTTTTTAAACAGTCACAGTAAGGGCTCTTTAAACAGGTAGATGCCAGTTTTTAGACAGGACAGTCTGTCGAGAGGAACAGCTGAACTCCAATGTTTGATGCGGGGCTGTGAAAGCAGAGTTGGGGTGAAGAGCTGTACTGCGTCTCCTGTCGGGAGCATCATGATGGTGACACTGTGGGGCCTGTAATAGGATGGCTTGTGTTGCACGCCTGTCTTCTAGCTCAACAAATGTAGTCTTGAGTTTCCTCCTCCTTATGGAAAATATTCATACAGCAGTCGGGCTGGCAAAATTTACTCTGCAATTTCAATCCGGAAAGTTAGAAATTCAGCGTGTATTAAAATCCACGGCCACTCCTACTTCGGCTGAATATTTTCACCGGCTCAGCCTCAGACTCCTCTGCACGAAGACTCAGGCTCCCAAAAGGCGCGTGGATAAGAACGTTCACTTAGCTCGTCCTGCTGGGCCCGGCTGCTCTGAAGGACCGAAGCTCCCTCAATGAAGAGTTCAGGAGACCCTGCCACGGCTTCCCTGTCAGTCTCTCTCCTTTATACAGCACACGAAGGGAAGGTACAAACCCGGGCCCACACACGGCGTGCATGTCATTTCTATTCTGCGAGGTAAAATTTGGGTTGAAAAATCCAAAGCCCAAAGAAGCTCTCTTAACCACACTCATTCTTCCCACAAGGGAGAGCAGGTCAGGTCTGCGCTCACAGATGCGTTCCGAGTCTGTGGCGATGAATTCAGAAGACGGCGCACTCGGAGGCCCCGGCCACACGGGACCCTTTCTAGTAAACAGTGCACCAGTTGCTGCCGTCACTTGGCATCAGCCCTCCGGTAATAAGCAAAATAAGGTCAACGAACCACCAAATCCCAAGGCCTCCGAGAGTCAAGAGCTTCCCTACTGCGGTGCCTGTGTGGCCCAAACAGAAACGATCCACTCCAAAACAGCCCAGGAAGAAGGAGTAGAGTAGAGTCGTTATGAAGTAGTGTCCGGTGTACTTTATACAAGGCTTGTTCTCGCGGAGGAAGGTCCTGGGACTGGCACACTCGATTCCCTCTAGGGCCCGGCACTGCACGGCTGTGTGTTCCACATCGCTGTAGGCCTGGCCGCCGAACTTTACCAGACCACACTCGTGCTTTATGACTGCGTCTGTGGGACTCTTCCCCGAAAGGAAGGAACTGAGAAATGAGGACGCTGGCTTCCTGTACCACCTCGGGACTCGGAGGCCGGGGTGCTGCCGGTCCTTTAAGGCCTCAGAGTGAGGCGACGGTCTGTGTGTAGGTAAGAGCAAAGAATGACTGGAGAGTGGGGGTCGCTGTAGTTCCAGTTCAGCGCCGCCGCGGGGCCTTCCAGGTGCGCGATGGCGGCGGATGTGAGCTCGGGCTCGGTGGTAGCGTTGTGCGAGTGGCTCCGCGAGACACAATGCAGCAGCAGGAGATTCCCGAGCAGCAGGGCCGCCTGGCCGCACAGAAGTAAGTAACTCACCGGGCAGCCGCCCAGCACCATCTTCCCGGGCCCAGGGCTGGAAACCCGGCCCCAACCCCAACCCCAACCCCAACCCGAGGCCAGCACCGCGCCCGCGAGCCCTGCCTCCCCATCCCATTCTTGATGTTGAACCAATGCACCGCCCTTAAAGTCACAGATAGTCTGAGTTTTTCTGCCATCAGCTGTAGTTTCTTCAAACTTTTCTCCCAGGGTATAAGAAAACTGTGTTGTTTTTCAAGTGCTCTCAGTTTTTACAGTGAGGTTCTTCCCATCACAAGTGATAATACAATCTGCTTTGGCCATTGCACCCATTTTTCGCAGAGCTATTCCCACACCTAGTTCCTTCATGTATTCATCAAAGCCTTTGTTGTCCACCAGGCGCCATCTTCCTTGCAGCTCCTGAACGTCGGCCATTGTGGGCGCGGGCAGGCAGGGAAACACAACAGACAGGGTAGAGACCCGGGGGACGAGCTCGCAGTGCCTGAAAGGTGAGCTTATGAGAAGAAAGATTTATGTGGAGGTCAGGTGGCCAACAGGCAGGCTAGACTAGATATTCCTGGTCTCCCTTGCCTCCATTCCTCTTTGACTCTCTTCAACAAGGTCAACTTCTACTTCCAGGTGTTCTGTGCTAAGCACTGAATGTCTTTCTTCCTGGACGGACAAGTCAAATTAAAGTGGGCAGTTGCTCTTAATCACTCTACTTAGAATGCTTCTCTGGCCTTTTGTGGACCATCCTGGGTGTAGATGATCTTTTTCCCTGTAGACAATATGGTGTACAGATGTGAAGCCCCAAAAGGTGGCTGCCATCTTGTTTTAATGAAAGAAATCAACTTGAAAATGAAATAAGCACATGAAGGTGAATGTGGCCAAGAGATTCATAGATAACTGGAACCTAATCCTGATCAAACTGTGCCTGAAATCCCTTTACTTTGGAATTTTCCAGTTACATGAATTTATAAATTTATAATTTGCTTAAGAAAATTGAAATGGTAGTTTCCTTTATCTGTAACAGACAGCATTCTAATTAGTATAAAGGATCTGGCTGATACTGTAAGAATAATTTTAAATTATGTCTTTCTGCTCTGTAGAGATAAAATTTAACCTTTGCTTTTGCCGGACGCCCTTGTGATAAACTGCCCTTGTGATAAACTGCCCCTGTGATAAACTGGCTTAATTATGCAAACCTCCAGGAATGGAGCAAAAGGAATGTGGACATGGAACTAGAAAGACAACCCATGCACGTGTGTCACAAGACTGCCACTCTTCCCCCTAGAAATGAACTACCCGTTAAACTTCCGCATACCTTCTCCTGCTTATAAAAAGACCTATAACCCTAAAAACGGGGTCCTCGCTCAGGCCTGCTGCGTCAGGTGTTTGCTTGGACCCCAGCCGGCTGGAAAAATAAAACCTCTTGCGTTTTGCATCAAGAACCGACTCTTGTGGTTGATTGGGGGTCACATATCCTCTGGACAGAAAGCGCGCCGAGCCAGGCAGCCGGCGCCCTAACATTTTGGGGGCTCGTCCGGGATGTCGTGGCTACCCATCATCTACAACGTCGGCCTTGGAGGTAAGCCTAAAAAAAATCCCTGTTTGTTTGTCGACTTTCTTGTTTGTTTCGGTGTGGTACCCAATAGTCTGTTTCAGGTTTCGCAGCCGTTCGGCCTATTGTAAAATAGCCGAACTGTGGTTGGTAGACGTGCCCGGAGAACCACAGGCTGCAGCCCTGGGGGACGCCCTAAGGGCGGAGGAGGATTAGGGACGCCTGATCGTCTCCTACGGTAAGGGTGCAGATTGGGTACATATTTTGGCCTGCGCCCGTCTGAATCTGTCCTAAGATTGTGAAAAACAAAAATCGGTAGTTACTTTCTGTTTGTCTTGTCCTGTTCTTTGTTCTGTTGTTTGTACTCTTAACCTAACCATTGACGATGGGACAGACTGTGGTGACTCCTTTAAATGTGACTCTCAGACACTGGACTGAAGTGAAGGGAAGAGGTCGCGACCTGTCTGTAGAAATTAAAAAGGGACTCTGGCAGACGTTTTGTGCCTCTGAGTGGCCCACCTTTGGTGTCGGGTGGCCACCGAAGGCACGTTTGACCTTAACGCTATCCTTTCCGTCAAAGACATTGTCTTTCAGAAGGGACCAGGAAGTCATCCGGACCAGCAACCGTACATCATCGTTTGGCAAGATCTGATCCAAAACCCACCTTCGTGGGTTCAACCATGGTTGCCCAGGCCCCGTCCAAACTCCCCTCAGGTCCTGGTGGCCCAGTCCCCCAACCCTCCAGAGGGTACAGACCTTACCAAATGTCCTAAGCAAATCTATCCAGAGACCCAAGACCTCCTTCTCCTAGACACCCCTCCCCCATGCCCCCGTCCCTTCCACTAGATGAAAAAAAGGCCCAGAGACCCCGGAGTGCCACCTAACGTTAGACTTAGTCCTTCTGCTCCCTCTGAGGGTGCCCTTCTAGGGCCTGCTCAGGGCACTAGGAGTCAACGTCGCGCACTCCCGTCTCCTGATACCACTGTGGCACTGCCCTTATGGGCCGATGGGCCCCCACCTCCGCATACCGACGAGGGGCTACCTCTCCTACAGCCTCTCCAATATTGGCCCTTTTCTTCCTCTGACCTTTACAACTGGAAAACTAACCACCCCCCTTTCTCCAAGGACCCCCAGTGCCTAACCAGCCTGGTAGAGTCCCTAAAGTTCTCTCATCAGCCAACATGGGACGATTGCCAGCAGCTCCTGCAGACTCTCTTCACCACCGAAGAGAGAGAGAGGATCTTACTCGAAGCAAGAAAAAATATCCCGGGGGCAGACGGACATCCCACTCAGCTTCCTAACCTTATCGAGGCTGCTTTCCCTCTCTCTCGACCCAACTGGGACTACAATACGGCAGAAGGTAGGGAGCGACTGACAGTCTATCGCCAGGCTCTAGTGGCTGGCCTCTGTGGGGCTGCCAGGCGCCCCACTAATTTGGCTAAGGTAAGAGAGGTTATGCAGGGGGCTACAGAACCCCCGTCAGTGTTTCTTGAGCGCCTCATGGAGGCATTCAGGCGGTTTACCCCTTTTGACCCTGCTTCTGAGGGACAGAGAGCCTCCGTAGCTATGGCCTTCATTGGACAATCAGCATTAGATATTAAGAAAAAACTCCAGAGACTCGATGGGTTGCAGGATCTCTCTTTACAGGACTTAGTTAAAGAAGCAAAAGAAGAAAGAGAACAGAGGAGGGAAAAAGAAAGGGAGGAAAGAGAGTAAAAAGGAAAAAAGACAAGAAAAAAACCTAGCTCGGATTCTGGCCACTGTAGTGCAGGAAAGGGGACAAGAACGGGGCCCCAACAAGGGACCAAAGCCTAGTCGTATCCCACTAGACAAAGACCAGTGTGCTTATTGTAAAGAAAAAGGACATTGGGCAAAAGACTGTCCTAAAAGGGCCAAGAAAAACAAAGTGCAGCCGCCCCCTCCGGCCGAAGTACTTGCACTGCACGAGGACTCAGACTAGGGGGGACGGGGCTCGGAGCCCCTCCCCGAGCCTAGGGTAACTCTAAAAGTGGAGGGGAAGCCAATTAATTTTTTAGTCGACACTGGGGCCCAACACTCAGTGTTACTGGCATCATCGGGGCCACTTTCCAAGAAAAAATCTTGGGTCATAGGGGCAACCGGGCACCAGCAGTACAAGATGAACACCGGCTTTTTGAAAGTCAAGATAGTAACACTGGCCCCCTTCATGCTTGGCTGCAAAAATATCCTAAAGCCTGGGCCGAGACAGCTGGAATGGGATTAGCCACCAACAGGCCCCCAATACTAATAGAACTAAAAGCTACAGCTACCCCTGTGGCACTACGCCAATACCCTATGACTAAAGAAGCCCGAGACGCCTCCTCACCTTGGAATACCCCCTTGCTGCCTGTAAAAAAAACCCGGCTCAAGTGACTATCGCCCTGTGCAAGACTTGCGGGAGGTCAATAAGCGGGTACAGGACATCCATCCCACAGTACCTAATCCATATAACCTGCTAAGTTCTCTACCTCCAGAACGGGACTGGTATACTGTCTTAGACTTAAAGGACGCTTTCTTCTGCCTGCGACTGCACCCTTCCAGCCAGAATATATTTGCCTTTGAATGGAGGGACCCGGACACTGGGATCACGGGACAATTAAGTCAAACCCGGCTTTCCCAGGGTTTCCGACACTCGCCTACTATTTTTGATGAAGCCCTCCATCAGGACCTCGCACACTTCCGCGCCAGCCACCCTGAGGTAACCCTACTACAGTATGTAGACGACTTGTTGCTAGCAAGAGCAACTGAAGAAACATGTCGGCAGGGCACTGGACTGCTGCTAGAAGAACTGGCCCGCCTGGGGTATCGCGCCTCTGCTAAAAAGGCCCAAATCTGTCAACAAGAGGTAACATACTTGGGCTATACTTTAAGGGGTGGAAAGAGGTGGCTCACCAAAGCCAGAAAACGGACTGTAACCCAGATCCCCGTTCCTCGCACGCCCCGGCAAGTGCGAGAATTCTTGGGGACAGCGGGATTCTGCCGCCTATGGATACCGGGGTTCGCCGCTATGGCTGCTCCTCTTTACCCACTGACTAAAGAGGGAGCCCCCTTCCAGTGGGGCATTGACCAGCAACGGGCTTTTGATGACATAAAAAAAGCCTTACTATCAGCCCCGGCTTTGACCCTGCCTGATGTGACAAAACCTTTCACTCTATATGTAGATGAAAAAAAGGGGGTGGCCCGAGGGGTGCTCACGCAACCCTTAGGGCCTTGGAAAAGACCGGTGGCCTATCTCTCAAAAAAACTGGACCCAGTGGCTGGGGGATGGCCGGCTTGCCTGAGATCGATAGCGGCTGTGGCGACACTGGTAAAAGATTCTGACAAATTGACTATGGGACAAAAATTACTAGTCATTGCCCCCCATGCTTTAGAGAGCATCATCCGGCAGCCCCCCGACCGATGGCTGTCCAATGCTCGTATGACTCATTACCAGAGTCTCTTGTTAGACAAGGACAGGGTCCAGTTTGGACCCCCGGTCAATCTCAACCCTGCCACGCTGCTGCCCGAGACCTCCGCCAAGGGGGCTGTCTTCCATACCTGCCAAGAAGTCCTGGCAGAAGAAACCGGAACCCGACGGGATCTCCAAGATCAGCCGCTACCAAATGCCCAGCTGACCTGGTTCACTGACAGAAGCAGCTACATCATAGAAGGTAAAAGGGTGGCAGGGACGGCTGTAGTAGAAGGGACCAGACGGTCTGGGTGAGTAGCTTGCCCGAGGCAACCTCAGCCCAAATAACTGAGCTCATAGCCTTGACTCACGCCCTGCGTCTGGCAGAGGGAAAGGTCATAAATATTTACACTGATAGCCCATATGCCTTCGCTACCCGCCCACGTCCATGGGGCTATCTATAGACAACGAGGCTTACTGACCTCAGCTGGTAAAGATATCAAACATAAAGAACAGATCTTGGAATTGCTGAAGGCTATACACCTCCCTAAGAAGGTCGCTATTATCCACTGCCCCGGGCATCAAAAGGCAAAAATCCCGGATAGCAGAGGGAAACCTGCGAGCAGATCAGGCGGCTAAGCGGGCGGCCCAGGGGCTTGATATACTACCACCACATGAGGCGATCGACTCAGGTCCCTCGGATAAGACTCTCATATTCCGAACAAGACCTACTGGAAATAAATAAAATGGGACCTCACTCGGTGACCCCAGAGGGGGTATGTAAGACTGTCGAGGGAAAGACTATCCTCCCTCAAGAACAAGCAATTGTTCTATCTATCAGCTTCATAAGTTGACACACCTAGGCTCAAAACATCTAGTTACCTCAGTCCGGCAGTCCTCGTTCCATGCGCAGACTCGCCGAAACAATAGTAAACTGATGCAGACCCTGCCAATTAGTTAACGCCTACCCAGACAAGACACCACAAGGAAAGTGGCTTCGTGGACATCGTCCGGGAAGTTACTGGAAAGTAGACTTCACTGAAATAAAACCAGGCAAATATGGCTACAAGTATCTGCTAGTGCTGGTTAATACATTCTCAGGGTGGGTCGAAGCTTTCCCCACTAAAAAAGAGACTTCTCAGACAGTTGCCAAGATAATCCTAGAAGAAATCTTCCCGAGATTCGGGGTGCCACTGGTTATTGGGTCTGACAATGGCCCCGCTTTTGTTGCCCAGATTAGTCAGGGACTGGCCAGGGTCCTGGGGTCTGACTGGAAATTGCATTGTGCTTATAGGCCCCAAAGCTCAGGACAGGTTGAGAGAATAAATAAAACCCTAAAAGAGGCCATGACAAAATTGGCTTTAGAGACTGGCATAAAAGATTGGACAGTCCTCCTTCCCTTCGCCCTGTTCCGCACGCGAAATACACCCGGCCCCTTCGCCTTAACCCCTTTCGAGATTCTATATTGGGCACCCCGGCCTTTGACTAACGTATGCCTCTCTTGTTCCCGCTCCCAAGCCTCTCAATCTCTTTATGCTAGACTAAAAGCCCTTGAATTTGTCCAAAAAGAAACTTGGGCTCAACTTGCAGAGGCCTACAAGCCAGGAGACTCCCAGGTGCCTCACCAGTTCCAGGTTGGAGTTTCAGTGTTCATCCAACGATAGAGTGGCCACCCTCGAACCTCGGTAAAAGGGACCGTACCTAGTGCTGCTGACCACTCCAACGGCGATAAAGGTTGATGGCATCACTTCTTGGATCCACACCTCCCATGCTAAACCAGCGCCTCTGCCAGACCCCACTTAGAAGGTGGAAAAACTGGATCACCCACTCAAGTTCCGCGTTCGCCGCAGCAGTCTTGCTCCTCCTGATGCCTCTGCCTGCGATAAGTAGTGCCAACCCCCATAAGCCCCTGTCCCTTTCTTGGGTAATCTCCTGTGTGGGCGATAACCACGTTGTTAACATCACCATCCGCACGGCCCCATTGGGACTTGGTTTCCCACCTTAGAATTTGATCTCTGTGACCTCGTGGGTGACTTGTGGACTAAGTCCATCCACGATCCCTTCAGGTTGCTGTATGGATGCGCGGGTCCGGGCACTAAATCAGGCACCTACAATCATTACTTTTATGTCTGCCCTGGTAGCAACTCTTACAAATGTGGGGGCCCTGCACATTTCTTCTGTTATAATTGGGACTGTGTGTCCACGGGCTACATTTCTTGGACTCCGCCACACCCAGACCCTCTGATAACTGTTACTAGAGGGCCCTGGTGAGGACCTAACACCTGGGACACTTGCAAAGGTCTCTAGTTTGCTCAGTCCCCTAATTATACTCCTTCTCATCTTAACCTGCGGACCCTGCATTTTAAACCGCCTAGTCACTTTCGTCCGTGAGCGGGTAAGCGCAGTTCAAGTACTCATGCTCCGACAACAATATCAGACTCTCCTACAGTCAGAAAATTATTCTGATGCTCTTGTGGGTCCGTAAGTTTTATGATTAAAACTTCTCCCAAAAAACGCAAAATGGGGGAATGTAAGAATAATTTTAAATTATGTCTTTCTGCTCTGTAGAGATAAAATTTAACCTTTGCTTTTGCCGGACGCCCTTGTGATAAACTGCCCTTGTGATAAACTGCCCCTGTGATAAACTGGCTTAATTATGCAAACCTCCAGGAATGGAGCAAAAGGAATGTGGACATGGAACTAGAAAGACAACCCATGCACGTGTGTCACAAGACTGCCACTCTTCCCCCTAGAAATGAACTACCCGTTAAACTTCCGCATACCTTCTCCTGCTTATAAAAAGACCTATAACCCTAAAAACGGGGTCCTCGCTCAGGCCTGCTGCGTCAGGTGTTTGCTTGGACCCCAGCCGGCTGGAAAAATAAAACCTCTTGCGTTTTGCATCAAGAACCGACTCTTGTGGTTGATTGGGGGTCACATATCCTCTGGACAGAAAGCGCGCCGAGCCAGGCAGCCGGCGCCCTAACAATACCATAGATCTGGGAAGAAAGTCCAGGCTACAGAAGACCAGCATGGCTGGAAGGGCAAGGTAAGGGATTTTCTAGGCAAGAGGTCAAGTTTATGGGAGTCAGCTGAGGTAGGCAAGGCAGGGTCCAAGTGACCAGGAAATTTGTCAGAACACCATTAAAGAGAGGACACTAAAGGTGGAGTTTTGCTATTTTCAGAGACGTAGCCAAGTTCTACTTCCAGTGGGAAAAAGCTGGCGGGGTCTGCGTGAAGGCCCTGGGCTGAGAGACAGCACCTTCGCTATGATTGTTAGAGTTAGGTGAAAAAGGCACAACCCATCTCTAAATCCTCATGGCAGCCTGGTCTTTATAAAGGCCCTGTCCAGGCACTGCCTTAAATTTCTCTAGCTCTTCTCTTTCCTCATCCTCACCCTTCCTCTAAGACGGTCCCCTTGGGTTGGGAGGCAACTCATTAGACCTCAAGGAAATACTTTGCACCATCTTTTTGTAGGCTGAATGAGTTCGTGATGATTGTGACTGAAATTGGGCTCTTGGCACAGATCATTTGGCGCGGCATTCCAGACACATATCACTGAGTTCGCAGACCCATTGCATGTCCTTGGACACTGCCAGCTCTGCTACCTCAGAGCATTTGTGCTTGCTGTCCCTTGGCCTGGAATACTCTTCCCTACTTATCTGTGAAGCTTTCTTCCTCTCCTCCTTCCAGGTGACATTTGAGCTAAGACCTGATCAAAAATATCTTCTAAGACACAGCCAAGGTGGTACAGTTGGCAGTGTAGTGGACTGCAGTGTGGGAAGCCATATGGTCAGCCTGAAATGTGCAGGTGCAGGTGCATGCCCAAGATCCTGACGAGCTTGAGGGCTGAGGAAGGAGGTCGTGGTGTGATGGGGCCCTGGCAAGGGTAATTCTCTTTCTCTCTCACACGTGTTTATTACCAACAAGATAAATAACCTTTTTTTTTTTTTTTGGAAAAAAAAAACTTAAATAAAACAGCACCTCCCATCTCCAGTTGCCAGCACAGTTCGCCTTATTGTCTTCTGTATTTTCATCTAGTATTGACCACTTCCTGCATATTCAATTCTGTTTGTTGTCTGCTTCACCTCATTAGAATGGACAGCATGGACTCTGTGTTTTTATTGCTAGATCCTCAATAACCAAAGCCAGACTTAACGTTCAATAACTACTTGAATGATTCAAATTTTACTTAGGAACATTGAATTTTTTTCAAGAAAGGCAAAGAAAGAAACCACATTTAAAGTACTGTTTGAGGGGTTTTGTTTGTTTGTTTTGCCTCTGTTCTCCGTGTAGCGATCATAGATTTTAACCAAATGTGCCCCGGCTCTGATTTTCTTGAACGTGGAACACATAGAATGCAAAAGACACGAGCAATTAGATTGAATCTTCATCCTCACTGGGAGAGCTGGGGGTGAGGAGAGGAGGGATGGGGAGTTTAACTCACACACAAGCACCCAAATCCTGAGGGACACAGCAGAGAGCTGAAATGTCAGCTTGTATATCACACGGTGACATACAAGACACGGGGGCGAGGGTAGGGGTGTCTGGCTGCCAGAATGAAAAGAAGCTAAGGAAAAGCCCACAGACAAAATGATACAGAATGCAACATGACAGGAAGAATCTGCTAAGAAAAAGTGCTTGGAGATAAAAATAAAACTATGCGAGTTACATGAAATGATGAATGATCAAGTTGAAAATGTTCTATGAAAAAACAATAGGAAAGTGGAGAAAAGATAAATTACTATCCCAGGAGGCTGACATCTCAGAGCCACTCCAGGGAGAGGGAACAGAGAAAACAGTGAGGAGGAAGTCCCTAAATACAGTAGGAGTGTGAGAATATTGACAGAAAGAAAATAAATGAATGTCAGATTAAAAATAACACCAAGTACCCAGCACAATAAACAGGAAGAAAATCCACATCAAGACATGTCATTATAAATATTACAACAGCAGGGATAAAAAGATAATCCTAAAAGCTACCAGAAAGAGTAAAAGTACAGGAGCAGCAGAGAAAAGAGGTCAGGAACGAAGTGTCAGGAAACAGCCCTGCATGAGGCAACAACATTGAAAGTTTAAGGACACGGGAGGTTTTTTGTCAAACTTCAGGGAGAACATTGTTTTCAACCCTGGGTTGTATTCCTAGATATTATTAATTGAGTATGAGACACAACAAAGACATTTCAAGACATGCAATTTATTTTGAAAATTAATCCCAGAGGCCAGCAGGTGGTATAGTGGTAACAGCACTGGACTCTCACATGGCGGACCATGGTTCAAGTCCCGGATCCAGTGACTTGAAACTCACACCAGGCGCATGTGTGTGTGAGTCCAAAATCCTGGGAGGAGACCGGAGCAGAAGGGATTGTGCCATGACCATCCCCCTAGGGGAGTGATTTCTCATTTCCCCTCTCTCTATCTCTCTCTGTTTCTCTCTGGTGAACACACATACCCTATGGCAAAAACCTTAAGAAAAAAAAAAGAAAAGTAATCTCTTGCTGAAGTCATTAGTGCTACTAAAAAGTATTTCCATTCTCTTTTTCTTTTTGGGGAGAAGTTTTTGCTATAGGGTGCGTGTGCTCGCCAGAAAGACAGAGAGAGACAGAAAACAAGAAATCACCCCCCCAGGGGGGATGGCCACGCCACAATCCCTTCTCCTCCATTCTCCTCTCGGGATCTTGGGTATGCACACACATGCAACCCATGTGAGTTTAAACCACTGGATCTGGGACTCGATTCGTGGTTGACTACATGGAGTCCAGCGATGCAGCCAATACACCACTGTATTATGGGGGTCCACCTGGTGGCATGGTGGTTAAAGGCGCTAGATTCCCACATGGCCAACTGTGATTCGAGTCCTAGACCTAGTGACTTGCTTTCTTGCTTTCCCTTTCTCTTGCTCTCTTTCTCTCTCTCTGGTCAAATTAAAAAATAATAATAACAAATGTAATTAAATGAATCATAATTTTTAAAGAGTATATTTATTTATTTCTTCTGTGAGGTAGGGAGACAGAGAGAAAAACAGATGTTAAGATCCACCCAGGCCTCAGCCAGGCACGTGTGAGCCCAGTATTCTCAGGGAGGTCTCTGGGTCAGTCTCGCAGAGGGTCACATCCTACCATTGCGTCACTCTGAACCTCCATCCATCCTCCTTTTAGGAATCCATTTTCCCTTTCTTTGAGTTGGTATGGCCATAAATAAGCAGATACGACGTGTGACACCTGCTAGGTGGAGGCTTCACGTGCCATTTCTTCCATCTGTCTCAATGACTTACAAGGCTTGTGATGGTGACTCTTCCAGTAGCTCAAGTTCTGCACTGAGGAGGTAGAGACCATTGCTTCCAGCTGCTAATCCCCAATAATCATGTCACAGAGCAAGAAAGAAACCTTTCATGTTTAAGCCACTAAGATTTTGAAGTTGTGTGTTACTGCAGCATAACCCACTCTATACTGACTGATACATGCCCTCACAGCCCTCAGCCCTAGTGCTTGTCGTAGTGGCTGACTGGTGGTTAGTGACTAGTTAGCGGTGTTGCTGTTACTATGTTATTTGCCCATTTATTAAGTGTCATTCACAAAAGGGATCTGGGGACTTAGATGTCAGGAAAAAGATGGGATAAGGCCTTCATATTGTGGCCATGATTAAGCATGGTCAGGTATAACTCACAGGGATATGCCTTTTTGTGGCAATTTTCAGGTGAAGGGGAGCAAAACCCATTCTCCTATTTCAAAGACTTGAGATATCCTTTGAGCAAAGTAAGATTCCTTGTGAATGGGGCCAGGCAGCAGTGCAGCAATAATATAATCAGACCCATCTGGGAATGGCCCTGGCTCTTGTCTCGGGACCATCCTGAGCAGGACCAACCACACCAGGTGTGCACACATGCTCATGATCACCGGTTTGCTCAGACTAGGGGTGAATCACAGTGTAAGGACGTTAGTAGGGTTTCCTTTCTCTTTAGGTCTCTTACTCTCATGGAAGAAATAAATACACTTAGTTAAAATAAATTTTTTAAATGTATTTTTTTAAGGAAACGTTTACTTCATTTTATTTATTATTATTATTAAATTTGACTGGAGGGTGACAGAGAGAGAGAGAAAGGGACAGTGAGAAAGCAAGGTGCCAGGTCTGGGATTCGAACTGCAGTCAGGCATGTGGGAGCCCAGCTCCTTAACCATCACGCCACCCGTCAGTCCCAGTATGCTTTATTTTTTTAAAAAATGATTCTTTGGAAACCACATTTGTTGGGAAAAACTGAGACTGAGGGTGGCTGAATATCACCTTATAGTGCCTTGCTCTGGCATTCGTGGACAGAACAGAAGCTGCAACAGTGAAACTCCTGTACAGAATGTGTAACTCCCCCAGTGTAAACCACGTGCTTGAGCAAGTCCTGAAAACAGGTAACGCATTAGCCTTTGCCTTAATCTGAACTTGGTGCTTTACACACACACACACACACACACACACACACACGTATATGTATATAATGTAAATAAAACAAAATATATTAGGTAACTTTTTTTTAAATTATTTTATTTAACTTTATTTATTATTTATTCATTTGTTTATTTAAATTTGACCAGAGAGGGACAGAGAGAGAGAGAGAGAGAGAGAGAGCAAGCCGCCAGGTCCAGGACTTGAACCACGGTCGGCCATGTGGGAATCCAGCGCCTTTAACCACCATGCCACCTGCCGGCCCTTAGGTAACTTTTTAAGAGAGTTTTTTGTTTTTTTGTTTGTTTGTTTTTTCTATAGGGTATGTGCGCTCTCCAGAGAGACAGAGACAAACAGAAAGCAAGAAATCACCCTCCAGGGAGGATGGCCAGGACACAATTCCTTCTCCATTCTTTTCTTGGGGTTTTGGGCACGCACACACACACACCTTCCATGGGTTTTAGGCTGCCAAGTCCAGGACTTGAACAGCAGTTGACTACATGGAGTCCAGCAATGTAACCACTATGGCATCTGCTGTCCGTATATTAGGTAATTTGTAAACAGCAGGAATTAATGGCTCACAGACGCAGGCAGATTTGGTATCTTCTGAGGGCCCTGTTCCACAGATGGTGTCTTCTTGCTGTCTTCTCACTTGGTAGAAAGGAGAACAACCTTCTCCAGCCCTCTTACAGGGACACTAATTCTGCTTGTGAAGGTGGAACTCTCAGGACCTAATTACTTCCCGGGGTGAACAGAGCTGCTCCAGAGAGGGGCAGCAGCTTCCTCAGCCTCCCATGCTTCCATCTGTATTTATTTGTTTAGACTCTGCCTCATTCCAAAGAAATCAACGTGAATTACTTATCTTTCTGGCGATCATTTATTGCTCAGTTTCCACCCTCCTCCACGGAGTCATGGCATCTTCTTGTGGTTTGGCCATGTCTTGAAAGTGCCCACTTTCTTTTTCCACCTGCATAATTGCTTCGCTAGTTTGGAATCATGTCGGAAACTAAGAGCTATTTTGCTGCTGAAGAATGAAACAGAGGCCAGGGCCTTCCACACTGGCACTGTGTTGGTCAGAGGACCAGGCGGCCAGCTGGATGATGCGCACTAATTTAGCAGTCATTTGCTCTGCTCCGCCGAAGTCGAACACGCAGCTTCTTTGCTTTCTACCTCCCAAAGACCAGAGAGCTGCCTTTGGCACAAAGTCTTCTAGAAGCCCGGAACATTCTGATGCATTTATCAACATTTGTCTTAATATGCATTTTCCTATTCGCATAAATAAAGCTGGGATGCACAATACTTGCCAAAATTCAATTGGTTTTCTTTAAAGGATTTTAACTATGCATTGTAAGAATTGGCTTTCTTGATTTATTGCTTATTTTTTACCTGGAAATTTCTTATGGCAGGATTGAACATGGATGCCCATTCCACATTTATTTGTGAAGCTGACCTCTCGCCTGTCATTCATATGACCTTGGAGGTTATGATCATTAGTCAGATTAAGTCAGGGAGATCTGCAGAATCCAGTCAAATATAATTTCAATGAATTCAAATGGATTCATAGATGGTGGGGAAGATATGGTAAAAATTTATAGTAGAAAAAAGTAAATAGAGGGACCAGTAGTTAGCATAATGGCTATGTCGCTGGACTCCCATGTAGTCGACCACGGTTCGCGTCCCAGACCCAGTGGCTTAAAACTCATGCTGGGCGCATGTGCGTGCGTGCCCAAGATCTCGAGAGGAGAATGGAGGAGAAGGGATTGCGGCGTGGCCATCCCCCCAGGGGGTGATTTCTGTCTCTCTGTCTCTCTCTGTCTGTCTGGCGAGTGCATGCGCCCTATGGCAAAAACCTCTCAAAAAAAAAAAAATAAATAAATAGATGGTCAAATCCCATCAAGTGGCTGCCAGCCTGGTTTGGGTGTAGACTTGTGATCATTAGACTTAAGAGTGAGGTAATGTGTAACTTGGATTCAACCAGCTTAACCAATAGGATCACCATGTCAAATCGTGCTTAAGGTTAATACCTTAGAACCATTTTACTAATAAATGCATATTACAGGAAGAAAAAGCTCTTTATCTATGTTTCTAATGTTAAGAAAGCCAGTTTCGTCCTATTATATGAGTTTAGTTAATCTGAGCCAGACAAGTGATGTCAGTGAATTCATTTGTCACCAAAATTATTGGAAAAAATTTCCTATGACAAATGTGGCTTAGAATTTCAAGTGAGCAAGTGCTATTTTCTACAACAAACACGTTCTCATGCAGTTACCTAAAACAAATACATTAGTTAAGATTGTAAGTAAAAATTCTCAGAACCAGAAGAACAAAACTTTCAGCCCAACTACAGCAGTGCACTAGATGCTACTGCCTGAGAGACTGAGGCAGGAGAATCGTGACATCGTGAGGCCCTGTCTAAAATAAAACTTACAATATTACAGGAAAGTTCTTAACACTTTTTAGCAAGCTAGATAGGATTTTAGTTCTGATGACACTATGCAAAATGTGGATAGAATTAGCTTACATTATTTGTTCACAGGTGTGTAAACATTTACTATTATTTTCCTTTTTCACCTAGTAAGATTTAATGGCTACTTTAGAATTGCTTTTTCAAAACATCTGTATCAACAGTCTCATTTTTTCAGACTTCTTCCTGAGCAATTGCTAACTAGATCTCAGAGATTCTGCTTCCCCCTACATTTTCTAGCCAAGGTTGAACCCAAGAATTTGTAGTTTATAATCTCGGTTTCTACAATCCCATTAGAAAAGCATAGACTTGGATTGCATTGGCATGGTGACTATGGGAGATGGATCTAACCATCTCTCCTTATCCCAGAGAACTACAGTCTCTGCTCTCAGATCCTGCCAGAACCTCTGATCAATTTGCAGAATGCCCAGCTAAGAAGTTTGCTTGGAAACAGTCTAATCATCTGGAAATACCTAATTGTTATCTTAGTTATTGCTATGGGTTGAATTTGGACCCCTTCCTCAATATTAGTGTAAGTCCTGATCCCTAGTACCTCAAAATGTGGCCCTTGTTTGGAACAGGATCCTTATAGATTTACTCATGTTAAGACGAGGTTATGGGCGGTCAGGAGGTAGTGGTGGGATGTGGCCCTAACCCAATGTGAGTGCGATCCTATTCAAAGGGAAATTTAGAGGCAGACACACACAGAGGAAAGACCATGTGAAGATACACATAGGGAGAAGGCCATGCGAAGGTGGGGGCAGAGGATGGACCAATGACGCTGTAAGCCAAGAAGTGTCAAGGATTGCTGGTCACCACCAAAATCTAGGAAGAGGCAGAAATCCCAGAGAGAGCGTGGTCCTGCCAACACCTTGATTTCAGACTTCTAGCCTCGAGAACTGTGAGAGAAGAAATTGCAGCTGCTTTAAGGCACCAAGTGTGGCATTTTTTTATGGCAGCTCTAGTGGGTCTTTAATCAAACCCATAGTATTCCTATTGTGTAAGATGTGGGAATTATGTGGCTAGCAGGTGGCGTGGTTGTTAAAACGCTGGACTCCCACGTGGTTAACCATAGGTGGAGTCCCAGACCTGGCAGCTTGAAAATCACACGGGATGCATGTGCATGCCTGCTGAAAATCCCAGGAGAATAGAGGAGAAGGGATTGCGGATGGCCATCCCCCTGGGGAGTGATTTCTCACTTTCCCTCTCACTGTTTCTCTGTCTCTCTCTAGCAAGTGCACCACGCCCTATGGCCAAAACCTAAAAAAACAAAAAAACAAAAACAAAACAAAACAAAACAAAAACACCAAAAACAAGAGGAAATGATGTGGGAAGAATGTGTGCATATTGGTATTTATATTAGCCAAGTAATTTGCACATGTTAGAATTTGTATGCATTCCCCCAAGAAAGAAGAGCTGACACAAACTTTGTGCACAGGTAGTTTATTTTGAGGAGGGACTGCAGGGAATAGACTAAAAAAATGGGTGTGAAACTGAATTGGTCACTACTATGAGCAACCGAAGCTCCATCCTGTTGGGCACCTCCATGTAGAATGTGCTGAGGAATTTGCTCAAGGAATAGTGAAAGGGAGCCTATATCCATTGGCTTCTTTATCTCTCTAGATTTTCCCTGCAGGGTGTCAGCTCCTTCACACTCTGGGTTTGCATGTGTGCGTGTGTGTGTGTGTGTGTGTGTGTGTGTGAATGCAGAGGGGTTTCCCAGGGGTCCTTTGCCATGGTGTCTGAGAAGTACGACCAAGGCACAAAGCAGCAGAGGCAGAGGGTGGGAGGTGCCGTGCCTCGCTGCTAACTATCTCAGTGACTGGAGCAAAAGGTGGGCTGAGAGGATTTGCAGTAGGACACAAATGGCATCCAAAGCTATGTGAGAATTTGGCTAATTAGACTACTGAGCAATCAATTTAGATTTTAAGCTGAAAGCTGCAAGACAATCTGAGTCTATATATAGTGTTGGCACATTTACAAGAACATCATCATCGTATTTATAAGCCTAATTTATTAGATTTGTAAAAATATTTTAAGAACTGAACTTGGGAAGTTGGTTAACCAGACAACTGAGTTATAGCAAAAAAGAATTTAAGGCTGTCCTGTAGCATGGTGGTTGGGACAGCTGGATCCTACATGGCTGACCATACAGTTCAAATCTTGGTGCTAGTAGTTTGAAAAAACACACTGTGGGTTCAGCAGGTGGTACGGTGGTTAAGGCACTGCACTACCCACATGGCTGACCATGATTTGAGTCCTGGTCCTGGCGGCTTACTCTTTCATTTTTCCTCTCTCTTTCTGTCTTCTCTGGTGAGTTCATGTGACTATAGCAAATTAAAAAAATAATCATAATAATAGCTAAAATTAAACAAATGATTCTTAAAAAGATAGAAAACACACTGGATGTGAATCCCAAAAGGAGAAAGAAATGGAGGAGAAGGGAGTGCAGTGTGACCACTCCCCATGGGTGCTTTCTTGCCCCCCACCCCGCCCCCGCATCTCCCTCCAGTGAGCACTCATGCCCTCTGGAAAATTAAAAGAAAGAGAAAAAGAAAGAAAAGAAAATGATTAATTATATTAATAAAATGGATTTTATTAATACAATTGAAATATTCAAAGGAGGGGCCGGCAGGTGGCGTGGTGGTTAAGGGTGCTGGATTCCCACATGGCTGACTGTGCCAGTAGTTTGAGTCCCACACCTGGTGCCTAGCTTTCTCCCTCTCTCTTTTCCTCACACTCTCTCTCTGATCAAATTAAAAAATAATAATAATAACAAATGAGAATTAAATTATTTTAAAAAATATTCAAAGGAGTTTAATTAAGTTATAGTCATCTCTTTCACAATTATTGTAGAGGGACCAGCAGTAGTTAAGGTGCTGGACTCCCACGTGACCAACTATGGTGTGAGTCCTGGACAAGATGGCTTGCTTTCTCTCCCTCTCTCTTGCTTTCCCTCTCTCTCAGTCTCTGGTGAGCACACATGCCCTATAGCAAACTTAAAAAAATAATAGTAATAAGTAAGATAAATAATTTTTAAAAATTATTGTAGAACTTTGTGAGATTTATAAATAGAATATCATTTCTAGGGATCAACAGATGACATAATGATTATGTTGCTGGACTCCCATGTGGTTGATCTCAGCTCAAGTCCCAGACCCAGAGGCTTGAAACTCACATGGGGCATGTGTGCATATGTGCCCAAAATCCTGAGAAGAACAGAGAAGAAGAGATTGGGGAGTGGCCATTCCCTCAGAGGTTGATTTCTCACTTTCTATTTCTCTGTCTCTCTGGCAAGCACACACATCCTATAGCAAAAAATCTCTCTCTCTCTCTCTCTAAAAAAAAGAAAGACTATTATTTCTAAATTGAATGGTAAAACTAGATCTTTGAATTGTTTTTGAATTGTTTTTGTAGTAATTGAGAAAAACTAAATACGAAAGTAGCTCCTGAATATATATATTTTAAGATTTTTTTCTTCCTTTTTTCTTTTGTAAGAGGTTTTTGCCTTAGGGCACATGTGCTCTCTGGAGAGAGAGCGAGACAGACACAGTGAGAGGGAAAGTGAGAAATCCCCCCTGAGAGGGGACAGCCATGCTGCAATCCCTTTTCCTCCATTTTCCTCTCAGGATCTTGGGCATGCGTGAACACACGTCTGGCATGATTTTCCAGCCGCTAGGTCTGGAATTTGAACCATGGTTGACCATGTGGAAGTCCAGAGATGTAGCCACTACGTCATCTGCTGGCCCCAGGTTTCTTTCTCTCATTCTAGAAAGAGAGAGACAAGCACTTTCAACAGGGTCTTCATGCCACGATTCACCCTGGAACATGAACCCAGGGTCTTCCCATATGACTTCAGCAACACGGTGGTGTGTTATCCTCCCACCACTGCAGCTGGCCTCCTGAATGTTCTTCTTTGTACAAAGAGGCCAACTCTAAAGATTAAAAAACTCATAGTTGTATTTTCTAGTCATGTGGAAATCATCATTCTATCCTACACTGTTTATCTGAAAAGTGCATTTGTCAAAAGGAGGATAAGTAGAGACTAGCAGTTAGCGAAATGGCTATGTCACTGGACTCCCATGTAGTCGACTACGGTTCGAGTCCTGGACCCGGTGGCTTAAAGCTCACGCTGGGTGCGTGTGCATGTGTGCCCAAGATCCATAAAGGAGAATAGAGGAAAAGGGATTGTGGCGTGGCCATCCCCCCGGGGGTGATTTCTCGCTTTCTGTCTCTGTCTGTCTGGTGAGCACACATACCCTATAGCAAAAACCTCTCCAAAAAAAAGGATAAGTATATCTAATTTACATCTTAACTTCTATATCAGTTGAGGTTCTCGGGTGACAAATAACAGAAATCAACTTTGGCAAAGAGAAAAGAATTGCTGGGAGGATTCTGAGTAGCTTAGAGAATCAACGAAAAGGCTGAGATCCAGTCTTTAAAACAGACAGAAATCAAGTTGGCTCTGGAAGTGGAGCAGAGTGAGTGAGCTCTGTACCAGGAGGCTCCATCACAGGTATCAGAAGCTACTCTGGCTCTGGTCAGCAGAAAAGGAATTAATACAGGGAGTTGGGCGCTTATGGGAACACTAACTTTGCCAATGGCAGGAAGTTCAAGGGTGTAGAAGCTGCTGTGCTGGAAGCTGAACTTCCTCCTCTCCTATCCTCCCTCCCTCCCTCATGATGCCAGAGCATCTTCGCTTCCCATGGTCTCTCTTGGTGCTAGAACCAGAGAGCTTGAGCCACTTCTTCCTGGCATGCATTGGAGAGTCTTCCTTACCAAAGAGGCCAGCCCTGCATTCCCAGGCCAGGCTCGGACTTTGTTCTGGCTGTCCTATGGCTGCATAACAGCTGCCCCAATGCCCAGTGGTGTGAAAAAGCAGCCATGTAATGGCATCCCAGATTCTGGTGGTTAGGAATTAAAGTAAGGTACAGTGAAGAGGGCATAATCTGCTCCATGGTATCTGGGAAGACTTAAACAGCTGAGAGTCATCTGGAGACTTCTTCACTCACCTATCTGGTGCTTGTTGGAAAGATGGGCTCAGGTGGGACAGCCAACCAGAGCAGGCACACCTGCTCTCTCCAGGATGGTAGCCTTAGCGTAGTGGAACTTCTTGCATGGAGGCTCAGTTCTCCAAATGCACAGGTTCCAGGTAACAAAGTGGCAGCCACTTGGTCTTGCAGGATCCAGCACGGAAGTCCCACAGCTGTTAAATGAATGGATGAAGGAATGTGTCCCAGCACTCATGAGGTGGGAACAGCTATGTGACTCCACCTGGCTTTGTTTGTTAGGGAAGGATCATTCAGAGGGAGTTACCAGTAGAGTCCTGAAGTCGTGGGGCCGCTCCTTCATGCCTCTTGTTCCCAGGGAGCAGGTTCTTTTCATCCCATTTTCCAAGGGCTCTGTGTTCTTTTCATTGCAAAGAGCTCCACCAGCCAATTGCTCCGTCCAACTGAGAAAGCAGAAAAACATGAGTTTGAGGCAGCAGAGAGACAAAGCGGGAGCAGAGCAGCAGAAAAGGCCACCCCACCTTCCCTCCTCCCACCCCCTGCTACAAGCTTCCCCAAAGCCCCATCTGGGCCTCCAACCCTGGGGTCTGGCTCTGTAGCCCAGTTACGGGCCAGCTGCAAGGGCGTAGAGAGAGCACCAAACCTCCCACCCCCGGAGTTGTTGTCTGGGGCTCTCCTGCCTCCCTCATGGAGCTGTGTGAGGTTACTGGTGCCTTCTCTGCAAGCCCTGAGGTCCAGGCCACAGGGAAGGAGATGTGGTTGCCTTGAGTTGCTCTAGGGTCTTCATATTCATTTCTGTTCCCTTGCCCTTGGCCCAACCCCTGGTATGGTAGACTCACTCCATATTTGTTCATGGAGGAAAGAATTAAAGTTATTTTTCTTTTTCCTTGTCTTGCAGGTCAGAAAATGGAGGCATGAGAAATGAGTGGCCCAACCGAAGCTCTGAGTGGAAATAAAATGGTTTCAGACAGACATTTGCTGAATTGCTCATTGTCTCGGCCTCCAGATGTCCTCATTTCTTATTGTCCGTGTCAGCTGGAACAAGGAGGCCAAGGATCAAATTCAAACCATGACTGCATAGCACAACCTTAGCAAACTCAGCATCTCCTTCTAAACTTGGTCCGTTCCTGCTCGTGTCATCCCTTCCCTGTCAGTGACAGAAGTCTGGCTCTCCATGCTGGCTCTGCAGATTGGGGTCCTGGAGGCAAGAGTGGACATTTCTGGCCGAAACATAGGAGAATAGCAGAGTCCAAGCTGCTGGAGAGGTGCTGGGGTGAGAGATGACCAACACAGCTGTCTCCCTGCAGGTGCCCAATTCCAAGGCTTCTCAAGGCTCCCTGCGTCTTTCCCCCTCGTAGAGCTTCCGGTTTCCCCACGTGGTGCGTGTCCAGGTATGTGTCTGTCCTTGGTCTCCAGAAGGGCAGATTGTAAATTAGAGAGCCCATGGGGAGTGTGCTGTTAGAGGCACTCACTAGGACAAAATACCCCGTGGGTGTGAGTACCCAGAAATCAAACCGAGAAACATTCTAACTCCTAGGAAAAGTGAGCCCCGGGATAGCTACTGCCAGATGAGGTAAGTGGAAAACATGATGTCATTGTTCCAGGCATAAGTCCCCGCCTTTCTGGGATCCCTCCCTCCCCTTCTCTGCTTTTCCCCTTCCATCACCTCTGTAACCCCTCTCCCTACTCCTTTTATCTCAGGATAAATTCCCTCCTTGCTTCTCTCTTGGAAGCATCTCCTCTCCTTCCCTGCTGACAAGACCCACAGCCTTAAGGTCTCTGCCCTCCTCTAAGATAACCCGCTAACACCGAGGTGCGAGTGACTAAGGCTCAGTCCTGTTGGTTCCCAAGAACACTATTGGCCTTTTGACAGATGACAAGCATCTGAAAGGAAAAAGGGTCTCTAACAGTGAAACTCCCTTGCCGGTCCTATGGGTGGGTAGGGTCCTCTTATGTTCAGACCCAATTTAAAGTCCTCAAGTCATATCCTATAGACCTATAGTCATATCCTACAGAGCTGGCCAGTTCAGAATTCAGCCTCACGGAGGTGGGAAAGGAAGGGATGATGTTAACTTGGCCCAGAAGCAATTCTGCCTGTGTTGTGGCCTGGCCTGTGGGGATTGCAGGCTGGCCCTACCAGCCTGGACCAGGTGGTCAGCTGCCACGGGACAGGATGCTCCTCCCGGCCACTTTGCCTTCGCCCCTTGGAGTCATATCTCATTATCCTCTGCAGCTGCTGCTGGCAGCTTTCTCTCCGACTCTTGCTCCCAGCCCAGCCTACCCCACCCCCACGCCCAATCCAATACTCCTTGCACTTCCTGGTAATTCCATCACCAGGCATTTGATCCAATTTGGGGTCCATGGCTTCCCAGAAGTGGCAGATGGAAGGCGTCAGAGTCCCAAAGTGGTGGCTTGGAGCTTTTCCCACTTGGGGCTGATGGTGCTTGAAGCAGGGCGAGGAGCAGGCAGCCGGATGAGGAGCAGCGTGATAGGTAAGTTTCTGCTCCTCCCTCTGCTGTCTGGCTGTGAGGTCCTTCAGGACAGGAGCAGTCAGCTTTGTCCACTACTATGTCCCCAGCTCCACCCTGTGTGTGACCCCAGCGGGCACATCATCAGCAGTGTCATTGTGTTAACTCCTGTCTGTCCAGCCTGGGGCTTCAGCTGCCCCATGACAGACTGGAGACTCGCCCAAAGGAAGCTTGGAGGTGGCTGGAACCACCCACCCAGGGTGTGCCAACCTTCATTTCTCCTTTCTAAGAAGGAATCCTTTATGTTCTACGTGTGCATCGAACTTTGTACTGTGCTCTACTTTTGTACCCATAATCCCACAGGATCATCTCAAGCATGAGGTGCAGACTAGGAGGGTTCATGTTCCCCAGGATGTATGTGGGCAAGCGGGGGCACTGGGAGGTGAAGGATGCAACGCTCCTGTCACCTGGACCCATGGTCTTCTTGCTGCTACTCGTACAAGTACCCCCAAACCCTTGCCTTAGTCTGTTCAGGCTGCTGTAACAGAATTCACAGGCCGGGTGGCTAACGAGCAGCAGAAATGTACTGCACACAGCTCTGGAGCTTGCAAGTCCAAGATCAAGGCAGATTCCGTGTCTGGGGAGGGCCTGCCTCCTGAGTCATAGATAGTGCCTTCTTGCTTGTCCTCACAGGATTGAATGGACCAGGGGTCTCTCTTATAAGGGCCTTAATCCTATTCATGAGGCCCCTTCCCCCATCACCTAGTCACCTTCCAAAGACTGACCCCCTAATGGCTTCAGTGTGGGGTTTAGGATTGCAACATATGCATTTCAGGGAGATGCAAACATTCAGACCATAACACCTTCTTTGCTATGTTCTACTTCCAAGTCCACCTCACCAGGAGAGCGAGTCCCCTCTCCTTCCTTCTGTCCCAGCCAGGTCCCATCTGGGCTCCTCAGCCCAGTCCTTGCTTCCCTTACCCTGCCCCTCCAGCGCCCCTCTCAGGGTCAGCCTCCGAGGTGGGGCAGCCCCAGTCTCCATTTCTACTTTCACATCCCCTCAGCAGGGGGCCGGCCCTTTTCTGGCCCCATCCTGAGAGTGGCCCCTGCCTTTCTCTGCCCCACTCTTCCCCTTTGACCCTGGCTCAGTGGATATTTTCCAGCCTCTCTCAGCCTCCTGAGGTATCCAAAAATAACCCACCTCCTCCCACTATCTCAATCCATTATCCCCTCTGCAGTGTGTTGGCGTTTGCATTTCAAAGCCCTAATTAAAATGACTTACTTTCCTTCCTGGTTGACAATCCTCTCTTACCTCCCCCAAGGACAGTTAGGAACAAAACCTCTGTAAAGGCAGAGGCCAGTGGGTCTGCTCACTGCAGCTGTCCCCCCTGCTGCCACCCTCTTGCAGAGTCATAAGGGACCACAGGATGTTGAGGATGCTTTGGGCAGGTGATGCAGTGGGGCAAGGTGCTTCCTGTGGAAACCTAGACAGACTGCTCTCTGGTGCACCGTCTTCCTGGGGAGGTTTGCTGAAAAATTCCTCTCGGGACCAGCAGTTAGCGTAATGGCTATGTCACTGGACTCCCACGTAGTCGACCGCGGTTCGCGTCCCGGACCCGGTGGCTTAAAACTCACGCCGGGCACATGTACGTGCGTGCCCAAGATCCTGAGAGGAGAAGGGAGGAGAAGGGATTGTGGCGTGGCCACCCCCCCGGGGGGGTAATTTCTCGCTTTCTGTCTCTCTGTCTGTCTCTGTCTGGCGAGCGCACATGCCCTATAGCAAAAAACAAAACAAAACAAAACATAACAAAAACCTCTCAAAAAACAACTTTTCCTCTCAGCCATCTGTCACAATGTGGAGAGTGACAGCATGGCCTGGACTCTGGTCCCAGTTGTCAGACTCAGGGCCTACCACAAGTGTCCTTTCTCTCCCCTGCTCACCTTCTGTGGACTTCTGTGGTTGATTTTTACTTGGAAGAACACATTTTTTTTCTGTGCGTGATCTTATCTCCCAAAGCGAACATCTTTAGCTTTTATTTTAGGTGAGTCAGACAAGTGAATTTAAAGATAATGCAGAGACCTTCCGGCTTTATAATCTTTACACTCAACGACCCATACTCAGTAACAGCTACTGAAACAGGCTTCTGACAGTGAGAGTTTGTCATCAAGTCCCAGTCTGGTTGTGTTTAACCTGTCACTTTGAAGCAGGCGCGACTCCATCTTGGAGGAGCGCCTCCCAGAGAAGTGGGAGAATGAAGCAGGTGTGACTCCATCTTGGAAGAGCGCCTCCATTATGAACTGTTAAATTCCTGTGACTGGAAACCTTCCCTCTCCCCTTTTGTTTAAGAGTAGAGTGATTAACATTCCTATTGTCCTTAAAACCCCACTACTCCTAATCACCTTAAGGGTGATTAACCTGCTTGCCTGCTTTTTCTTGCTTCTGTAATGTACTTTGGCTTTTACGTTGTAAAGCCCTACCCCCTACCCTTTTACTGCTCTTTGTCCTTGTGAATCATCAAGTCATCCCAGACATGATAGTGCATTTTTGGCCTATATAAGCTCCTTTCTCCTTTCACTTGGGGCTTCGGGTTTTGAGAGACATGAGTACCCCCCTCCATGTGTCCCCAGCTTAATCAATAAACTCCAATAAATTTGGCTATGTCTGGATGTCCTCTTGTTTCTCGTTGAGTAGACTCTAACAACTGTTTGGTTCCCATTAAACATCTAGTGCTGCAAGTCAGGTAAACAGACAGGTAAAAACATGCTTCAGACGCCCCTTGAAGGTCAAAGACTGGCCCTGGCCCTGCATTAGTGGAGAAAGTGGTGGCCTTGGCCAAGGGACTATATGTGTGCGTGGGCGGGGAGGGGGGTAGCAGCCCATCCCTCTTCCCTTTGGTCTAAAAGGCAATGTCCAGGATGAGTGAGCCAGGGACCCAGGACCATCTGACCCTTGGCAGAATGGTGACTGGGATTACTTCACCTGTAAATTCTCTCAAATGGAAGTCTTTGTAGAGTACCTGGATGCCAATCTCAATGTTGGCACACGTGTGCCCCCATGGTAATTCTCTGAGGTCCTGTAAGAATAAATTTAAATTATGTCTTTCTGCTCTGTAGAAATAAAATTTAACCTTTGCTTTTGCCGGACGCCCTTGTGATAAACTGCCCTTGTGATAAACTGCCCCGACAGACTTAATTATGCAAACCTCCAGGAACGGAGCAAAAGGAATGTGGACATGGAACTAGAAAGACAACCCATGCACATGTGTCACAAGACTGCCACTCTTCCCCCTAGAAATGAACTACTCGTTAAACTTCCTCATACCTTCTCCTGCTTATAAAAAGACCTATAACCCTAAAAACGGGGTCCTCACTCAGGCCTGCTGCGTCAGGTGTTTGCTTGGACCCCAGCCGGCTGGAAAAATAAAACCTCTTGCATTTTGCATCAAGAACTGACTCTTGTGGTTGATTGGGGGTCGCGTATCCTCTGGACAGAAAGCGCGCCGAGCCAGGCGGCCGGCGCCCTTACAGTCCTATACTTTGCAAGTAATTAGTTGCTAAATCTCGTGTGAAAGCTGGCACTCTTGGGCAGGTTGGCAGTACCGGGGCCCTAGCCAGGATCTGCAGTTGGGGCTGAGATCCGAGTGACAGAGAATGGGGCTGAGCTGGCACCAAGAGTGGAGAATTCATAGTTTGATTCTGATGGTCAGCCCAGACTACCCCTAGCCCTGGGACTTGATTCCTGGCATCCCAGCCATGAATACTGACAGCTGATCTGTCCTCCAACTAGTTCATGCAGATGAAATGTCTCCCGGAGGCTGGGTTGAAGCACGTGAGAGAACCAGTGATGGGAAGACACTGGGGGATCAATTTCAGCCAAGGGCCACCACAAAGGAGTGTGAGAGAGAAGGGAAAACAAAGACGACACAGAGCAGCAGGGAGGTTTCCCCAACAAGCAGCCAGAGGTACTAACAGCAGCATTCTCTGCTTGGATCTGCTCTGGCCAAAGTGGCCAGGTTCCTGCATTACCTTCTAGAAGCCAAGCTGGTGCAGGGGCAGGAGTGTGCGGGGAGTGGGGGTCGGGTTGGTGGGGAGGAAGAGGGGGAACAGCTGCTGCGCTGTGGATCATCACACTCACAGCCAGGTCATAAAACTTTAATGACAGCTTCACAGAGCCTAATCCTATAACGCTAGCAGGCTTCTCCCCTCCCCTTTCAGGCCAATAGACTTTCTTTCTAGAAGAGAAAAGTCAGGGAGTGACCTGTCTCAGGGACACTGGCAGAGCTGGAGAGGAGGCAGGTCTGGACTTGCCTGGCAGCTGGTGGGGACACCTGGCTCTAGGAGTTCACTTGCTTGAGGGGAACAAAGCCCCTCCTCCCTTTGTCTAAGGGAACAGAACCTTGAGACAGTAGGAAGAGGAGAAGGCAAAATGGCTGCATCTATATAACCAATGAGAGTGAGAGCGTCTGGCAGCCACGGGAAGGGGCTCTGAGTAGGACTTCACTGTTACTTCTCTGTGGCTACCGCAGCCTCCGAGGCTGCAGGCCCCAGGGGCCTCCACAGCCAGCAGAGCCTATCAGAGATGGGAGGATGTGCGGTAGCTCAGTGTGAACAACGTGCTCACTCAAGTGAGACTTCAATGGTGGTCTTGCGGGACTGGGTGTCTGAGAGGCAGGCACATCTGGAATGGTTACGATAAGTAAATTTATTCCCTAGTGTGCAAGTCTCTCCCTGTGCCTCATTGGCTGAGTACTATGGGATATCCATCTTCCTGGGTGTTGCCTAAGTTTTATTATTCTCTTATTATGCATTTATTGTCCCCATCCCTCTCTTGTCTGATGGAAAGGTGCAGGCTCAGAAAGAACCCATGATAAAGGCCTGCCAAATGTCCGGAGGGAGAAGAACCAGGAAGTAAAAAGGAGCAACGGGCTCATGACCAGCCACTATCTTGAGAAGTCATTTCTCAAGGGTGACCTGTTGTTTTGGGGTTTCATTTGTTCAGGAACTTTCTGGGGATGTGACTTTCTGGGGTTGTCACATCTGCACACTTGTTAAGAAACTTTTGCCAGGTGGTGTGGTAGTTAAGGGTGCTAGTCTCCCACATGGCTAACTGTGGTTCGAGTCCTGGACCTGGAGGCTTGCTTTCTCGCTCTCCCTCTCTCTCTCTCTCTCTCTCTCTCTCACTCTGACCCTCTCTAATCAAATTAAAATAAATAAATTAATTAATTCTTTTTCTTTTTTTGGGGAGAGGTTTTTTGCTAGAGGGCACGTGCGCTCGCCAGACAGACAGAGAGAGACAGAGAGATAGAAAGTGAGAAATCACCCCCCGGAGGGATGGCCACGCTGCAATCCCTTCTCTTCCATTCTCCTCTCGGGATCTTGGGCACGCACGCACACGCGCCCGGCGTGAGTTTAAGCCACCGGGTTTGGGACTCGAACCACGGTTGACTACATGGGAGTCCAGTGACATAGCCATTACGCTAACTGCTGGTCCCAATTAATTAATTTTTTAAAAAATTTAAAAAGAAACCTTTATTAAACCATTCTTGAAAATGAATCACTTAGCCTATTTTCTTACACTTAGATGGCTTCTTTGGTGCACAGGTGAGGAGCCCCTTGGTGACCTCAGGAATTACTGGAGAAGTGCTATGTCCTGCATGGCTCAACAAACACATGCTCTGAGAGGGAGCAGACATGGGTTTGAAAATAAACATAGAAATAAACACACAAAGACACACAAGTAAAGAAGGATTGGGTGGTGTCAACGACTCTTCTGATGAAGGCAACCTGGGTCCTGAACAGTTTCCAGATTTATTCTTTTAAAAGGCAGAAAATGGGGGGAAGGGGAAGTGGAATGCAAAGCCAGTTGTTTTCAGATGTTAATTGGCTAAAGGCAAGACACCTGGCACCATGTCGTTTTAAGTTTCCTTTAATCTTCTTGAACCAATTCTGATTAACACATGTGGCTTTCTTTAACCCAATACTGCTTTGCAGTTTTGGAAACACAGAAGTAGCTAGTGTATTCACATGTTAATGGCATTCATTGCCCTGCATATGACTACCCATGGAATCAAGTTTCTCCAGGTCACCATGTTTGCTCAGATTTGGGCCACTTTTTACAGAGAAGGAATTGGCTAGGGCTGTGAGGACAGAATTCTGACTACTTTTCCTATTTCAGAGTTGTCTCCAGGGGCCTGGGAGAGTCATACCTACAAACAGCTTTGGTCTATTAATAGTGGGATACTACATCCTATCCCTGGCATAGTGTTTTTATGATGCACAGTAAATCTTCAACCTCTTAAATTAAAGCACATTCTTCTGCTGATTTCTTTCAGGAACAGAGAGTTGTGATGTTCTTTAACCAATTACTAATCTAAGAATATCAAAGTTGTTTATAGCCTACAAGCCTCCGCTTCCAGATATCCTATCCTTTTTGGGTCAAGCCAATGTAAAGGACTGCTTATGCTGAGTGACAACTCTCCTGCTCTCAGAACTAGGTAAAAGGGACCACTGTATCTCAACACTCTGAGGGACACTTTTGTCTTACTTCAGACCTGGGCTACTCAATCTTGTGCTTAGAATAAACTGTATTAATTTTTTTTTTGGGGGGGAGAGGTTTTTGCTATAGGGCAAGTGCGTTCACCAGAAAGACAGATACAGAGAGAGAGAAAGCAAGAAATCACTCCCCAGAGCGATGGCCATGCCACAATCCCTTCTCCTCCATTCTCCTCTCTGGATTTTGGGCACACACACACACATGCACCTGGCGTGAATTTAAGCCACCGGGTCTGGGACTCAAACCGTGGACGACTACATGGGAGTCCAGCAACATAACCATTATGCCAACTGCTGGTCCTGAACTGTATTAATTATTATTTCTGTAGAGCTTGGTTATTTCCTTCAACCTCTACAAGTCCTGTAATATGAGGTGTTAGAAGAAGTTTCAGACAAATTAAATTTAGCAGACTTTATTTGCGCAAAGGATGATTCATGAATGAGGCAGCACTCAGAACCAGAAGAGGTTCAGAGAGCTACGTTTTAGCAGTGTGAGCAGTGGACTCTTACAGGTTGAATACAGAAGTAAGTGAAGGAATTATGTGATTGATACAGCTAAGCATTCACCTTATCTGGGCAAGATCTGGTGAGAGGTCTGGTGAGAAGTTAGCTGACAGTTTCTGATTGCTCAAGCTTAAGTTTCATTTTGTTCACACAGGGTTTCAGTTTGCTTACAAAGCAGCCCAAGGTGCCAGCCTAATCGCCTCCCAGTTAATTTTTTTTAAACCCTGGTTAAGGAGGAGCTAAGGACATGCTATTCACATTTCTATTGCCACAATCCACTCCCAATCTTTATTTTTTTTAAAGAATTATTTTATTTACTCATTCATTTACTTCTTATTTGACCAGAGAGAGACAGGGAGAGAGAGAGAGGGAAGGTGAGAAAGCAAGCCACCAGGTCCAGGACTTGAACCATGATCGGCCATGTGGGAGTGAGTGTCCAGTGCCTTAATTACCACGCCACCTGCTGGTCCCAATTCACCCCTAATCTTAACCAGTCAGGATCACTGTACCATTGACCTTGGGTCAACGCTCTTGGCCTGTACAGGGAGGCCTCAGGTCATGAACCTGGGACCTTGCCGTGAAGGTCAAGCATTGCAGAGTGTTTCATTACTGCTGTGCCACTGGCTGCCTCCCTTCCTCCCAATTAGATTTTTAAGAGGTGAACTTTTATCTCCATAATTCTCCATATATGCAGATATTCCTAATTAGGAGTTGTCATGAAGGTGCTACATCCCTTGACCTGGTTTTGTAAGAGCTGAACTCCATGAGAGTGGAAGGCTTGTGCCCTAACTCCCACACATTAGATCGATGGATAGCCTTGGCAGCCCTTCCACTTTCAGAATCAGATTGAAATTTCCTCTGCATGCACAAGGCAGACTGATCTCATTGTCAAGTCTAATAAATAAATCACAGCCTAGAGTCATGGGACTCAAATATAAAATGTAATGTCTGGCACCACTGGAGATAAAATAAATTACCTGTAATCTGGTAGGCAGGTCATCTTGATTTTCCACCCTGTTCTGGTGACTTCAGTGATAGATTTTGCTAAACTCAGATGAAGCAGACGGACCTTCAGGTTCAGGGCTTTGAGTGAAATAAAAGTGGTTGGACCAAGAGATGACAAACCAAAACCCTTTGCACAGGGATCTTGGGAGAAGAACCTTGGTTCTTGGCTACCTAGGGCCTTAAGTGTAGTTCCTCATGAGACCTGTTCTCATGATTTTCCTTTGCTTTTGAGAGACACTATTGTGTCTGTCCAATACCACTTACTAGAAAAAATTGAGTGCTGTTTCAGTGAGTTTGCAAACATCTTTAAGAGGATTAAGTGAAATCTTTGATTTTGACTGATGGATCTGAAGGACACCTGTTCCACGAAGGCTGTATAGGGCCTCGAGTTCAACTATGAGAGCCACTTCTTTAGTTCTAGAAGATGAAGACCCTGTTGAAATGAAATACTGTGCTAAAAGGGTTAAAGTTGTAGGCAGCACATACACCACATTCTGGAACTACACTGTCCAATAGGATAGTGTGCAGGTTAAACTGTATTGTTCTGCCACATTAAAAAAAAAACAGGTGTGGGGCCAGCAGGTGGCAAGGTGAATAAGGCACTGGACTCCCACATGGTTGACTGTGGTTTGAATCCCAGACCTGGCAGCTTGCTTTCTCACTTTCCTTCTTTCTCTCTTTCTATCTCTCTCTCTCTGGTGAGCGCACATGCCCAAAAGCAAATTAAATAATAAGAAATAAAATAATTCTTTTTTTAAAAAATTTAAAAATAAACAGGTGAAGATAGTTTTAACATATCTCACTTAATAGAAGATACCAAAAGTGTTGTCACTTTAACATGTGATCAATATAAAAATTAGGAATGAAATAATTTACATTTTTTCTGGGGAGGTAAGTCTTGAAATCTGGTGCAAATGTTAACAATTGAAGAGGATCAGAGTATGCCACCCTCAAAAAAATGCCATGTTGGCACCAGGGTCATTTTGAGTCAAAGACAATTGGGAAACAGTAGGTGCTGAAAAGAAAGCAAAAACAAAAACAATGATCTTCCCTTCCCTCTCCTTGTCTAAAAGCAGGCAGAAACACTTCTGGACATCCCAGAGACAGAACTGAGAAGAAGCCACGGAACAAACTTTACCAAAACTTTATCTTGTCTTTCATTAGTTTCCCCTGTATGCTGACCTCCCCATAGTTTGCCATCCCCTTTCCCTTTGTCTTGTCATTTCTCTACAGTTGTATTGCTCTAGGTTAAGATGCTACCTAAGCCTCAAGTTCTAACTACTTCTCTGGGCTACGCATCCGTGAATTTCTCCTAGCTGTATGCACATGGCATATATTAACAGACTATTTTTCTCTTGTTACTATAGCTCTTGTCAGTTTAACTTCTAGGGCCCTGGCCTGAGGATTTAGGAGATTGGAGAAAATGTTGTTTTATGTGACGGGTGGCATCAGACTGGACTGTACAGACTGGCATCTCCCACCCACCAAATTTCCAAAGGGCATGGTGACTGGGTTTTGATGAGAAAGAAGCAGGTGGAGAAAGGCCTCAGATTCTTCATCATGTGCAGTTCTTAGCCATAGCCATGATCTCCTGAAAGGGGGATGGCTTAGGGCAGGAACAGGGGGACAGAGTGTGTGATTCTGCAGGCTTCTGGGCTGGCCTGCAACATGCTTTCATGTTTTCCTCTTTCCCCAAAGCTGCTCCCAGTCCCTCATGTTGAAGAATAAATAAGATTGGAAATCATGACGGAATAACGCTTCCAGATGTTAGCTTCTCTGGATCCATGTCTATCTCCTCCCAGTAAACGCAAAGGTGAAAGACACAGTGCTACGATTTGATTGTGCCCTTCCAAAATGAATGTGTGGAAATCTGGTGAGCCACTGCAATGATGTTGACTCTACCTACAGATATGCTAAGGCAAAGGAATGGCTCATGTCATCGACTGATCTTTGCCCTGCCCATGGTGGAGACTTGATCCAACTGTGGGTCGAAAAGTGGGGCCTCTGAGAATGATTAGGCGTCAGGGTGGGGCCCCCAGGGTTGCATGCTCGTGAGTTTATAAGGACACAGAGATAGAAATGGATGCCTGATAATTTTTACTCTGTCTCACCATGTGATGCCCTCTACCATGTTATCCACCAGCAAGAAGACCCTCACTAAATATGGTGGTGTGGTAGTTAAGGTGCTGGACACTCCCACATGGCCAACCGTGGTTTGAGTCCTGGACCTGGTGGCTTGCTTTCTCACCTTCTCTCTCTCTCTCTGGTCAAATTAAAAATAAATAAATGAATAGTTAAGTAAATAATTCTTTAAAAAAATTTTTAGAGTTGGATCAGCAATTAGTATAATGGCTATGTCGCTGAACTCCCATGTAGCTGACCGTGGTTCAAGTCCTGGACCCAGTAGCTTAAACTCACACCGGGTGCATGTGCGTGCATGCCCAAGATCCCGAGAGGAGAATGGAGGAGAAGGGATTGTGGCATGGCCATCCCCCCAGGAGGATGATTTCTTGCTTTCTATCTCTCTGTCTCTCTCTGTCTTACTGGCGAGTACACGTGACCTATAGCAAAAACCTCCCCCCAAAAAATGTTTTTAGAGAGATTTTTGCCATAAAGAGATTTTTGCACTTGCCCTAGTGACAGAGACACAAAGTGAGAAATCACCTCCCAGGGTGATGGCCACATTGCAATCCTTTCTTCTTTATTCTCCTCTTGGGAATTGGGCATTCATGCACATATACCCAGTATGAGTCTTAATCCACCGAGTCAGGGACTCAAACCATGGTTAATTACATGGGAGTCCAGAGACGTAACCATTACGCCATTTGCTGGTCCCTAAACTCTATTCTTATAGATCATCTAGACTCAGATATTTCTGTTATTAGCAATGCACAATGGACTAATACACATGGTCAACTACTTGAGAGTCTAGAGGTGTAACCATTACGCTATTTGCTGGTCCCTAAACTCTATTCTTGTAGATCAGCCAGACTCAGCTATTTCTGTTATTAGCAATGCACAATGCACTAATGCACGTGGGCAGACGATAAAACTCAGCAGAAGGACTTGAGAAAGGACGAGTATGGTTGTTTCTGAGAAAGACTAAATATTTAGTAAATGTCTCAAAATACAGGCTGGAGAGATGGGATGGCTTGAGAACCATAGGTTAAGGACACAAAAAATAATGCAAGATGGTCTCCCTGGCTAGAGAAGGAGGTGAGAGGCAACATGAGGCTCTATATAGAGTCTACAGGTCGCACTCACAATGGTTGGGAAGTCTTGCTCACGTGTTCTAGAAAAAGTCAGATTCTTTTTTTTTTTTTTTTTTTTTTTGGAGAGGTTTCTGCTATAGGGCGCGTGCGCTCGCCAGACAGACAGAGAGAGACAGAGAGATAGAAAGTAGGAAATCACCCCCCAGGGGCGATGGCCACGCCGCAATCCCTTCTCCTCCATTCTCCTCTCGGGATCTTGGGCACGCACGCACACGCGCCCGGCGTGAGTTTAAGCCGCCGGGTCCGGGATTCGAACTGCGGTCGACTACGTGAGAGTCCAGCGACATAGCCATTACGCTAACTGCTGGTCCCGAGAAAGTCAGATTCTTGTAATAAAAGGCAAACTATGCCCTTGGGAGCAACCAGGTGGTACAGGCACATGAGAAGCTTCACCTACTGTAAGTGTCGGAGGACAGGACAGCAAGCCTGCACCAAGCCTACACCACGTGGTAGACCAAGAGTCAACCAAACTTCAGGGAGCCCAGACTGCAAGGATGGTAGGAAGAAAGAGGAACAAATAATGGAGGAATTGGGGGCTTTCAGATAAGCCCGGTAATCACTGGGCTGTCTTTGGCTTCCTGAATAAACAAGTAACTAGCTTAAACATAAGGATATTTACTGTTTTCTTAACAAAAGTCTGACCGTAGGCAGTTTAAGGGCTGGTTCCGCATCATGGACTTGGGCTCTTTTTATTGTTCTTTTTCACTCATTTGGTCTGCTTGGCTTTCTGTCTTTAGACTTGTCGCCTCCGATTTCAAGAGGACTGCTGCATTTTCAGTATTGTATTCACATTTAAAAGCAGGAAGCAAAGGGTAAAACTTTTCTTCTCATGTGACCCTTTCAACTAGAATATTGAAACACTTCTCAAGAAACATCCCTTTATAGCTCATTGAACTGGGTCACATGGTTGTCGATTGTTCCCAGGAAGGCTGGGAAATCATCTTTTTTGGGCTCTGGGAAGGGGAGATGCAAGAGAAAGGAGTGCTGGAATCAGCTTTTGAATTGCTAATCACAGTGACTGTCCCAAACCTCAAGATACAGTATTGTGCTGTAGAGAGCAGAGCACTGGGTTATGAGCCAGGAGTCACCAGCTTGCTGTGTGACCTTGAACCTGTCACCTAGCCTCTCTGAGCCTGTGGTCTCATCTCCAGGGTAAGAGGTTATATTCAGATAGTCTCTTTTTGCTCAAACACCCCTGATTTTATTAAAACTCCTTGATGGCATCCAATGAGCTACCTGGGGTAATGTACTTAATGGAACAAGGTCTAGTTGGTAAAAACAGCTGTGGCTCTCCCCCCCTCCCACGGCCAGGGGACATTTGCTGGCTGGATACCTCTCCTGTTCACAGATTCTGATGGAAGTTTAATTTTACCAGTGACCTTTTATCTTTGACTTCTGGGTGTCTTTTTCCATTCCATGGAGAATATCAGGCTCAAGAAGACATTGTAAAGGGACCAGCAATTAGCATAATGGCTATGTCGCTGGACTCCCACGTAGTCGACCGCGGTTCGCGTCCCGGACCTGGTGGCTTAAAACTCATGCAGGGCACGTGTGCGTGCATGCCCAAGATCTCGAGAGGAGAACAGAGGAGAAGGGATTGCGGCGTGGCCATCCCCCCAGGGGGTGATTTCTCGCTTTCTGTCTCTCTGTCTTTCTCTGTCTGGGGAGCGCATGCGCCCTATAGCAAAAACCTCTCCCCCCCCCCCCCAAAAAAAAAGAAGACATTGTAAAAACTCTATCTTATGTGTGCTAAGCAAAAGGCATGGTTCTCGTCACTGACTGATCTTTGCCCCCTGCCCAGATAGGGCCTCAGCAGAACTGTGGAGATGAAGTTGGCTCTTGCAGCCCTTCCATGTCTCCCCTCCCTCCCAACATTCATTACTCTCCAATGGTTGAGTTTACCCAGCTCTGGTCCAGATGCCAATTTTGTCTGGTCCAGATGTAGGTTTTCCTAGAGCCCTTATCCTCAGTTCAAGCAACAGCAAAGACTGACAAGCATCTGTGTGTGTCAAATCAGAATTCCCTGGAGAGAGAACGAGTCGTCCAAGTGCAGGTGTGCACCTGCTCCAATTACTCCGGTGAGGGTGGGAAGGGTGGAGGAGGATGGTCACCGTAGTACAGATCTGGATGCAGGGGCCTCCCCGGTGGTTCTGGAGGCAGGGATGTAGTATACTTCTCAGGTGTGGTCATGCTGCAATCCTTTTTTCTGCATCCTATCAGGATTTGTGAAACACACATATGTGCAAGGCACACTTTTCAAGCTGCTGGAGCTGGGATTTGAACCACATTCAGCCATGTGTGATATGGCTCCTACTGCACAGTGCTTAACCACTGTGTTATGAGGCCAGCCTTGATTTTCATTTTAATAGGAAAGTGGCTTTTCCACATCCTTTGATGGAGAGCACTATTAAGACCCCAAAGAGTACATAACACTCCCTCGGCCTCAGAACTCCGAAGCTCTCAGCTGTGTTTTACAGGGCAACTCGGGAGTAGGTGGAAATGATTGCTTTCCCAAGCAATCCATTATGCATGTGGCACAATTACCCCAGTGGTAATAACCATGCTGACAAAGTGAGCAGAGCTAGCTGGCAAATTTGTTGACAGGCTCAGCTTTCAAAAGCAGACCGTGATTTAATAAAAAAAGGACTCTCAGGTGTTGGATCTGCTCTGCCTCAGCATGCACATCCTCGTTATTATTATATTTTTAATAATGCTGCATATGCTTAAAGTATGTAGGCACATTGTGCCACATAAGATCTCTGTTATACACAGCTGTGCTGCCTCAGCTTTGCCGTACTATTCACAGAAGACGGGTTGTCATACCACTTTGGAGCTGCAGGAGACAGATCTGTTCAATGCCGCGGTGCAGCCAAGGGTTAACGGCACATTTTGAAGATAGGCCTGTATTTAGGACTACTCTTTTGAGTTGCTCCTGGGAGGTAATCTCTGAGTCTTGGAATATCCTGATAAGAGAGTCTCTGCCTGAGATGCCGAGCCCTATCTCTAATCAGACTCCCCGGGAGGCTATGTGTGGGCCAGGCTATATCAGTTTGATCTCTGGGGGCCTGGAGATGGAACAGTTCAGATCAGGCACACAGAATGGGCTTTAAACGCAGCAAACTTTAGATGTACTTTTTCTGATCGTAAAGTACTGTAATACACATTCTATGTACAAAAATACAGAAAGAATGGAAAGCATTTAAAAATAGAATAAAGCACCCCTGAAATCACCCTTCAAAAGCAACAGCTTTTAGTATTTACCATTTCTCTATTTATCTCATTTCAGTCTTCTTTTCTTTTTTTCTTTTTTTTTTTTTTTTTTTTTTGAGAGGTTTTTCCCTATAGGGCGCGTGCGCTCGCCAGACAGGCAGAGAGAGACATAGAGACAGAAAGCGAGAAATCACCCCCCGGGGGATGGCCACGCCACAGTCCCTTCTCCTCCATTCTCCTCTCGGGATCCTGGGCACGCACGCACACGCGCCTGGCGTGAGTTTTAAGCCACCGGGTCCGGGATGCGAACCAAGGTCGACTACGTGGGAGTCCAGCGACATAGCCATTACACTAACTGCTGGTTCCCCAGTCTTCTTTTCTTCAAGTTGGGCCCAATGCGATGGTGCAATTCTCACTCCAGAGCTCTCTGCAGGATCAGGCTGCAGCTGGTCTCTAGCCGAGGATACGCGCTAGCTGAGCTGCCTTCCCGGTCTCAGTCTTTTTCCTTTTTCCTCCCTCTTCTCAGAGCATTCCCTCAATCTTGCCTAAAATCCCCCCACCTCATGGATGGATTTGAGGGATCCAGCCCAAGACTATGGTGACCAAACTTTCATAGCCATTGGAACCCCCACAACCACGAAGATACACTATCACTGCAGTGAATGAAACAGCATGGGTCTCAGAGTCCTTGTTTCTGAATTCCTCAGTCACTGAAAGCTCTTTTTTTTTTTTTTTTTTAAGAGGTTTTTGCTATAGGGTGCATACGCTCGCCAGACAGAGAGAGCCAGAGAGACAGAAAGCGAGAAATCACCCCCAGGGGGGATGGCCACACCACAATCCTTTCTCTTCTATTCTCCTCTCGGGATCTAGGGCACGCACGCACACGCGCCAAGTGTGAGTTTAAGCCACTGGATCTGGAACTCAAACCGCGGTCAACCACATGGGAGTTGAGCGACATAGCCTTTACGCTAACTGCTGGTCCTCCAGTCACTGAAAGCTCTTGAGCCTATAAATTCAAGTGGAGGGGATGTAGACCTTTCGGTTGACTGGCAGCAGTTCTTGAGACAGAAAATGGAGTTGGTTGAGGATGAGGTTGTCCTCGTGGTCACAAGCTCCTGCCATTCATTTGCTCCTGCTTTCCCACCATGAGCCTGTCTGCTCTGTCTGTCTGCCATGGCTGAGCCAGCCTGGGTGGGAGGTGTGCTAAAGAGCCGATCTAATCCCACTGAAAACACCCGGAGATGGGTGTTTGGGTTCCTGACCACAGATCCCACTCGGACCCCTGCCACATCGCCAATGTCACGCTTGCTGTGTGTGCTAAAAGGCATCAAGGCATAGGCGTGTGCACATACTGGTTGGTCAAGTGTGTGCAGAGCAAGAGAAAGACCACAGTGCAGATCAAGTAACATGGACTCAGAGCTCTCGAGTGGCAGAATCTGGAAGGATTTTTAACGGCCCTAGTGAAGTCCTTCATGTAATATAATGAGGTAAAACTCACTTCTCAAGGATCAAAATGGGTCTAAAGTCAGACCTGAACACACAGCTCTTTCACTTAAGCCATAGGCCTACTAGCAGGCGCTGACACAAAGACTCCATTGGTTTGGCACTCACACTTCTCAATAATGGCTGGGATTACCAATTCCGGGGTGAGATTAGTGGGTCTAGGGGTGGGACACTAGTTGTAGACTTGGAATGTTTAGGATATTTGGAAAGAAAACCCAGGATCACTTGGAAGAGCACCTCCAACCATTTTGACCTCTGATTTTTCTTTTTCTTTCTTTCTTTTCTTTTTTTTTTTTGAGAGGTTTTTGCTATAGGGCACATGTGCTCACCAGAAAGACAGAGAGAGACAGAGAGACAGAAAGCGAGAAATCACCCCCCAGGGGGGATGGCCATGCCGCAGTTCCTTCTTCTCCATTCTCTTCTCAGGGTCTTGGGCATGCACGCACACGCGACTGGCATGAATTTAAGCCACCGGGTCCGGGACTCAGACTGCGGCCTACTACGTGGGAATCCAGTGACATAACCATTATGTCAATTGCTGGTCCCTTCACCTCTAATTTCTGAAGCTTTGCCTGCAGCTTCTTGCTCTGTTACTAGTTTTTATTTGTATAAGGAGGAAGAAAGGGCTAGGGAGGATTGAGAAAACCCAAGCTAGGGCAGGGAGTGAATTGCCAGCACCGAGCAGGTGTTCTCTGCCTGGTCCTAGAGCTGCTCGGTGTTCAAGTCGTCCGTTGACAGCTATAGGGGATGTTGGCGTTCCACCAATAACCATTTGGCCCTAAGCTTTCTGTGCATGCCAGCCCAACTTCCACCTGCCAGAACCTGTGTTCTCTTGCCTGTGGCTTCTTTCTAGGCTGGAGCCTAATTTGCTACAGTGCAGGACAGGCTGGAGGTGCCTGCGGAAGTAACACCCCAGGAGGGCAGTCATTCACCATGGACCTGCTGGGGTGGGAAGATGGATGTAAGTTATGAGGGCAGGGCTCCCTTAATGGCATTAGTGAGTTTATAAGAAGAGGAAAAGAGACCCACACTAGCATGCTTGCTCTGTCTCACTGTGTTAGATGCAGCAAGAAATCCCTTACCAGATGCCTGCCTGTCAACTTTAGACTTCCCAGCCTCCAGAACCATGAGATAAATAAACTTCTGTTCTTTATAAATTACCCAGTCTGTGGTATTCCGTTACAGGAACAGAACGTGGACTGAGACAGCAGATATTACCTAAGGCAGATATTCTCTCAGGCATTCAGTCTCAGTGACAGGAGATGCTGTTTGACATATTCTTGCTACAGCTTGGCTCATAACCATGCTCTGGTGCTTAAGGTGGCTGGATCCCACATGACTGACTGCGTAGTTCCAGTCCCAGTCCTGGTGGCTTTAAAAACAAGCTGGGCGCGTGCGTGTGTGCCCAAGATACCGAGAGAGAATCAAGGAGAAGAAACTGTAGCATGGCCACTGCCTCCCGGGAGGGGGGTGTATACTTTCTCACTCTCTGTCTCTCTCACATATGCCCTATATAAACAACAAAAATCCCTAAAGAATTAAAAGTAAAATAGGATATTCAGTAAGAAAATTACATAGGAAAATATGATGTTTCTGAATTGGGATGTCAGCGGCCAGAAAAGACAAGTCACATCATGCACTTATTCACAAAGATGTGTAGCTCACGTGACATCTCACACCAGGGGTCAGCAAACTCAGTCTTTAAAGGGTCAGATAATCAGTATCTCAGCCTTCATGGGCCAAGCTTCACACAGCTTCTTAATTCTGCTGCTGTAGAATGGAAACAGCCATAGCACCTGCCTAAGGCTGGGGTGGGAGTGAGCAAGGACTTGCCTTACGTGCAAATTTAAAGGTGTCAGAAAACTCAGTAACCAATACGGAAATTTTAATATGACTTTAAAATATATCTATTTTTTAAAATTATTGCAAAATATCCATATGATAAACAAAATATCAAAATTTTAAACAGAGATCAGACGATTTGTACATGCCTGAGTATAGCTAGGTTCCATTCCAAGTTATTTGGCTTAGTGGTCCTTGTTTACTGACCCATGTTAGACAGATAGAATACCCCTGGGACCCTCTCAAGGGATGTTCTAGTCTTAAAATCACAGGTAGTTAGGTGTGGCTGTGAAACATTTTCTTTTGAGTACCTTCTTTCCTCCTTTTTTGGTTCTTTTTCCTCTCTGGTGCTATTTGCTACTTGGGCTTCTCAACTCCCTCTGTCCACACCCCACTTCCCACATTCTAGCAACCCAGGTCTCAAATTGGGCCTTAAGGCTTAGCCAATAAAAAATTTTAACCAAGTCTCTGCCCTGGCTCTGGAAGGAGACAGGCAGCTAACTCACTGGAGAGAATATGACAAGGGGCTTAACAAGCTGGTCTACTTGGCTCAGATACATTTCAACAGCAGAAAGTTCTTTAAACTAAAAGGTCTTTGGAAAAATCAAAACAAACAGATTTTTATTTTACTTTTTGAATTTTAGAGGTTTTTGCCTTAGTGTGTGTGCACTCTGCACTCACCAGAGAGAAAGAGACAGAGACAGTGAGAGAGGAAAGTGAAAAATCACCCCTCAGGTGGGATGGCCATGCTACAATTCCTTCTCCTCCATTCTCCTCCCAGGATCTTGGGCACATATGCACACACACATGCCTGGTGTGATTTTGAAGCCACCGGGTCTGTGACTCAAATGGAGGTTGGCCATGTGAGAGTCCAGCAACGTAACTGCTATGCCATTTGCTGACCCCAACAAACAGATTTTTTTTTTTTGAGAGATTTTTGCTATAGGGTGCACATGCTTGCCAGAGAGACAGAAAGCAAGAAATCACCCCCCCCCCCCCCAGGAGGATGGCCATGCCACAATCCCCTCTCTTCCATTCTCCTTTTGGGATTTTGGGCACACATGCACACGCGCCTGGCATGAGTTTTAAGTCACTGGATCTGGGACTGGAACCACAGTCAGCTGCATGGGAGTCCAGCAACATAACCATTCCACCATCTGCTGGTCCCCAAACAGATTTTTAAATGCACTCTCTTGTCTGCATTTGTATTTGGTGACGATGAATGAAGTTAGGACTAACACTTTGGCACAGGTATTACAAAGGGGTTGACTTCAGATGGGTGGACTCTGAAGCATCTGTGAGGTGAGGCTCAGGCAGGTATGTTTAGGTGATTGGTTCTCCCAAATGCCATGATGTTGGCATCTTCTGTGACTAAAGGAAAGGACCAAACTGGTGAGCAGGTTCAAGTTGGCTTCAAGATATGATTTGAAATCTACAATGTAGACACCAGACCCTACAGATGATGCTACAGCCATTTCCTGATTAGGCATCTGCATCAATTCTCCCCTCCCTGGCCTTCCCTCTGCCCCATTCCCAACTTCAACCACCCCCAAACACCAGCCTTCACAGTGCAGGGAGAAGCCAGCTGGGGTCTGAAGAATCGACCAGTCAGCTAGGATCAGATACTATGTAAAATAGATGAGATGATACATAAACAAATAGATGTTCCAATAAAGCTTTATTTGGCCCATCCTGATCAAGTTAAACAATGTTTAATAGATTTTTCTAAAACATGAGTAGTTATAACAATTCTTCTGTAATAACAATTATATATGAACTCCTGATCAAGGTCAGCAGCTTGTTCCTTTACCAAAAAAGTAAAGCCGCCCTCTGAGGACAAAATGGCACATGGAGTGGTGTACATTTCCTTTTCTTTTAAAATCAAACAAACCAAACATTTCATATTTACATATGTTCCATTTAAAAATTACTTGGTGTGATTAATTCTGTCTTTAAATATGTTTCTAATGCGTTGCAGGTTTCAATGCGCAAATCATAGTTCATTAATTAGACTTAAGGTGCTGTGATATGAGAGTGAACACAGCCCAAGACCAACACTGGGGGAATCCTTTACCTACAGACTGGCTAGACTTCCTGTGGGAATTTTTTGGGGTACCTGGGAGGGAGGAAGAGCTGAACACCAGTGTTAGAAATGGCAGGGCATTTCAGGGGCTGGACTGGGGGCTGCCAGTGTCCCTGTCCTATGCTTCTGCAGAGGGCCTACTGTGCCCACACCATCGCTCATGCGTGTGAGTGCACCTCTGGGTTTGCATGCTCCAAACCCACCTTGGCCTAACCTATGAGGGTCATGGATGCTTTGGGTCCCCTCCTTTGTCCTGGGGTCTCTGTGTTGCTGCCTGACCCCCAAGGTTCCTAGTCATTGGTACCCCTCTTTTCACTTCAGCCTTTCTGGATTTTTTGGTCTCCCAACATCACTGCTCTCCAACTCACTTCTTCAAGGCTTGCTCTTTGCCAAGGCTAAATGGATGATGATAAAGACAAGTCAGAATGAGGGACGATGGGTCTCACGTGAAAACTCTCCTAACACATTTGCTCTAGGGCAGGCACCTCCAAATAAGCAATGTGTCCGAGAACATTAGGTCCCGAGGTAGGCTTGGAAAGAAGCTATATGTATGTGGGTGGGGCAGTGGGGCAGGTGGGGTGGAGGGATTCTTGGGATGACTTGCCTTCAAACTCACCAGTGTCTGGCAGCTACTGGGGAACCAGGGCTGTGTCTTTGCGCGAGTGTCAGGAAAGTGCATAGGGAGTGCTGGAGGAGGCATGAGCACAGGCCTGGGGGATGACCGAGTTTACCCACAGACCTTCAACTGCTCTGATCTAAAACAGATTTCAGGCCGTGCAGGGAGTGAGGCAAATACAGGAGTGTGGCAGATGAGAACATTTAAGCACTTGGGGTGCATCAGAAAAATATGCTTGGTAACTGCAAAAAAGAAACTGGTTCAGTTTCCAATTTAGGGGTACAGGAAACATTGCTCTGAATGAAAGAACATCTAATGGGTCAGATGGTAATAAATAAGGAAAAACCATCTGGGACCAAGTTTTCTGACCAAAAAGCCAGGATGCCAGTCGAGGAAGACATTGTATAGCCGACAGACGCTAGCGGGAGAAGGGGGCTGACTGACTAGGCCTGCGAGCTTCAGCAAGTCACCGCTTCCCTAGGCCTATGTCGTTCCTCAGCTGTCATGAGTCTTGTTGGGCCAGATGGTTTCAAGTTCCCCGTGCACCCAGCCACCAGGTAGGGCCTGCAGGCTGCCTATGACGTGTTTATTCCCTGCACGCCACCACTAAAAAACGCATGGCCTCCCCTTTGCTGGGAAAGTGATCAACCCCCAAGCCAGGCTCCTGTTCAAACCTGCTCCCAGAGGTTAAAGGCTAGTTATTAAGGCAGTTTAAGAAATGGACATTCCTCTCGCTCCTCGGATCCTTCATGTGTTCTGCTAACCCCAAGGTAGCAGAGAGCGGCGCCCGGCGAGGCGGAGGTGCCAGAGAGGCCATCACCTCCTGCCAGGCTCGGCTTTCTCAGGCGGCTTCCCACTTGGGATGCCCGGAGCGCCGCCCCGGCTCTCACCACCTTTCTTTGGAGAACGCCTCCGTCTGCACGAGGTCTCCAGGGTGCTCAGAGATGCACGCGCCATTGAGGTCACCCAATTTATTGTCCGGCAGGTCCTCGGGCTTGGTGCATAGCTTCAGGGCGCGGGAGATGAACACATCCAGGTCGAACTGGGGGCTGGCGCCCCCGTCGACTGGAGCCGGCCTGCCTGGGGGAGAAGCGGGCAGGCGGTGGTCAGGGCCGTCGGGGGGCGGGCTGGCGTGCTCGGGGCCGCCTTGCGTACTCTGGACCCACTGTGCGATCTCCAGGAAGAGGCTGGCTGGCTCGTCCTCCCGTGCCTCGGAGTCCGCCGCTCCCGCACTGGAGGGGGGCGCGCCGGCCGCCTGCTTCCAGTGCGACAGGTCTAGGATGAGCTTGGGCTCTGAGTAGTGGTGCGGCTTGCTGTCGCGCCACAGCAGCTTGTCCAGGTAGGACGGCGACCCCACCTTGTAGTCGCAGGAGCGCCCATAGTCGGCCTCGAAGGCGCGCTCCATGGACGAGTGCGACTGCTCCAGGAAGCGCTCGGAGCTGCTCTGCGAGTCCTTGCGCGGGTCCACCTGCACGTCCTCCGCCAGCGGCGCGGAGCCGGCGCGCGGGTCGCGCTGCACCTCGCTGGCGTCCTGGCAGCGGTCTGGCCGCCACTCCAGGTCAGATGACAGGCTCACAGGGTACCTGCGAGGGGGCACACAGCACAGCGGTTGGATGGACCTCTTGGCGGGGTGGCCTTGGCAGGGAGCCCGTTCCCCTAATCCCTGTCTGCCACTCAGAGGCCTCCATTCCTCTTCCTTCCCTCCTCCTCTGACCCCCACCCCCCCAAGGCCGTAAGGTGGGAGGTGAGGGACAAGAAACGGTGACCCTGGCAGGTTCAGTCTGGAAGGCTGATCATTCGCTTGACCCTTGTAATCTTTCCCATTCATTCAAAACCCTACAAATCTTGCTTGAGCGCCCACTCTGTACCAGGCATTCACTGTGCTGGGCATTGTTGGAGCAAAACAAAATAAAAAGTCCCTCTTCTTCTGGAACTTTCTAGTGGATCTCTCTCTCCTAAGGCTCCTCTGCCTTGGGTGAACACTGGTCATCTGGAGAGCTTGTTAAATGTGATTTTGATTCCGTAGATCAGGGGTGGGGCCTGAAGTGGCTAACAGGGTCCCCTTCTATGCTGCCACTGGTCCTTGGACCATGCTTTGAGTAGCAAGGCCCTACTGAGTGTTTCTCAGCTCGGGCTGAGAATAGATTCATGAGGGAATTAAACATAAAATTACCCTGTCTGTTTTATGCACCCCTCCCCCTTCTGATTCAGTAGGGCCAGGGTGGGGCCTGCGTTTGCATGGCTTTCACTACCCCCTTCCCCCAGGAGAGTCTAAGTTATAGTCAGGCTAAGAACTCCTGCCCTAGTGGATCTGGCTGAGTGTCCCAAAGCCCCCTGCACTGGTGCAGAACAGGTGGGGCCAGAGGAAGGATCACAGACACCCTCTGGTCAGGCCAGAAATCCTTGGGATCCTGTTCTGTGTCGACCGCTGCGGTGCAAGGTGAAACCAGCCAGCCAAGAGCAAATGAAGGGCAGACGGGCAGCAGGTGGGTCGCTGGCTCTGGCTGAGCCCCGCCTGGTGCCAGGTGCTCCATGCAGTAGCGTGTGGGAGGAGGCAGGGAGCATGGGGAAGCTTCAGCCTGGCAGCCAGCAGCCAGCAGCCAGCAGCCAGCAGCCAGCAGTCAGCTGTTTCCTGGTGCTCACACCAGACAGACAGACCAAGGACAGGCAGACTCAGCTGTGTGGAGGGCAGATTAGGCAGCTGTGCACACAGAATGTGGTTTGAGCAGCATGGGAAGGCCTCAGCACTGCCCACCTCCTGGTGATGCCATCAGGGCAGGAAATCACTCCAAGAGCGAACACTGCCTTCTCCCTTGAGCAGCTTCAAAACAACAAAGATTTCTATGGGGAAGAGCTTGTGAAGATCCCAACCTTTGGCTGCTCCATGCCAAGTGCCCAACATACATGACCTGTAGTTTTCAGGGCAATCCTGAGGACTTAGTGTTATCGCCACCCCACTGAGGTGAGGACATTAGCACGCAAGAGGCGGAGTAGTTCAGCCACTGCAGCAGGGCTTGCAGCAAAGCCGCAGTCGGGCCTTTCTCTTCTTGCTTGCAGGTGTGGCAGGAGGGGTGCACCAGGGGCCAGGGTGGTCAGGGTTGACAGGTAGTGGCCAGAGACGCCCTGCTACAGGTGCCCCTGCGACAAGCCCTAAGCCACAGCCATGGTAGGTGCAGGACGCCCCTCACTGAGCCAATACTTTGTGCCCCCCGCCTTCTGTGGAGTGGAGAAGGTGCTGCCGGGACCATAGGCAAAGGCAGGGGGTGGCAGAAGAGAGTCCTCGTTAATCTCTATTTGCCGGCAACACTTGAAAGCGATGATCAACAACAACAAACCAGCAAACCTGTCCAAAAATAGCAAGGCTGCCCTGGCCCTCCCTCAGTGCCTCCTTAATCTGAAACCCATCATCTGTCAAATGACTGAAAGGGAGAAATGGCTCATCTGTCACTTATATAACTAGCTGTCACATCCCCCGGCAGCAGGGTTCCCAGTTAGGCCTGCAGGGTCCCAGCTGCTGAGCCCCTGCCTGTTACTTCTAAACTGAGCAGCTACCACACGCCCTCCTGGAATTAGCAGATGGCGGTGCACAACAGTTTAGCTGCCTGATTCTAAAACAGCAGGACAGGAAAGGACCCAAGAGATGATTCTGTGCCTAGGCAGAACTTGTTCAAGAATGTATTTTCTACCCGACGCCTACTCAATTGGTAGTGACTTCTGAGGGCACTTCTTGAGGACTCTGAGGCCAAGCCTCGTTTAGCGGGAGAGTCCTGAGATTGCGCTGTGGGCGTCTGCTAAAGATGCAGACCGGGTTTGATGATGCAACCCAGCTAGTACCCCATAGGCCAGGTATCGCTGTGTGCCGTGATGCCAGTCTCTAACTTCTTTGAGCTGTAGCCTCCTCATGGGCCACTGGGCAAGAATAACAGAGCCTCCGTTAATAGCACTCTCAAGGGATGTGCAAATGATGTGGAACCTGAGAGAATTTGTTTTTGTTTGTTTGTTTTTTGAGTGATTTTTGCTATAGGGTGTGTGTGCTCGCCAGAGAGACAGAGAGAGAAAGAGAGACAGAAAGCAGGAAATCACCCCCCAGGGGGGATGGCCACGCCGCAATCCCTTCTCCTCCATTCTCCTCTCAGGATCTTGGGCACGCACGCACACGCGCCCGGCGTGAGTTTAAGCCACCAGGTCCAGGATGCGAACCGCGGTCGCCTACGTGGGAGTCCAGCGACATAGCCATTACACTAACTGCTGGTCCTGAAACCTGAGAGAATTTAGGGGTGGGACATTCTGCCTTATTTTCTTGCTATATGTTGTTGCAGTTTATTCTTCATGGGCAAATCCCGGCCTGCCAGATGTGAGCTCCTACAGGAGTGCTCACTATGTGCTCCCTCGCCATTATCCTGAGGCCTGCGCTCAGTAGGTGTGGGCGGCTGAGGACGAGGGGGTGGCTGTGTTGCACAAAGGCCCCTGCCCCACACATTGTTAAATGCGATTTTGATTCAGTAGACCAGGGGTAGGGCCTGAAATGGCTGTTCCTAACAGGGTCCCCTTCTATGCTGCTGCTGTTGGTCCTTGGACCATGATTTGAATAGCAAGGCCCTACTGAGTGTTTCTCAGCTTGAGCTGAGAATAGATTCATGTGAGAGAATTAAACATAAAATTACCCTGCCTGTTTTATGCACCCCTACCCCTTCTGATTCAGTAGGGCCAGGGCGGGACCTGCATTTGCATGGCCTTCACTACCCCCTTCCCCCAGGAGAGTCTAAGGTATAGTCAGGGCTAAGAACTCCTGCCCTAGTGGATCTGGCTGAGTGTCCCAAAGCCCCTGCACTGGTGCAGAACAGGTGGGGCCAGAGGAAGGATCACAGACACCCTCTGGACAGGCCAGAAATCCTTGGGATCCTGAGCAGCACACGGCTGGTCATTTCCTGGGAGTGTCTGAGGATAGGATAAGGACAGAGAGCTACCTGGAGAAAGCACCCAAAGGGCTACACAGCTTGGGAGACCCAGGGAAAGGTCATGGAAGATCAGAAGCAAAGTAGAAACAGGAGGACGGGAGTGTGGGCTTGGACACCAGGGCCGGAAGCCCTGGCACCTCACCTGTCCCAGTTGGAGAGCTGGCTCTGGCTGGCAGCCATCAGCACAATGTCGTCAATCTCGTCCTCGATGCGGAAGGGGTGTTGCGAGGTGGGCTCGTCCTCCGGGCACGAGTACGGGCTCATGTAGGGATGCTGCAGACCCATCTCAGCTGTTAGGCGATCCATGGGGTTAAAGGTCAGGATCTTCTCCAGAAAGTCGATGGCTGTGGGAGCAAAGTAGGGCATGGAGGTCAGCTGTGGCCCCTGCCAAACTGCGAAGGGAACTCTTCAGCATGGCAAGTCTTTGGTGTTTGTACTCTTGCATTTGTAAAAAAGTTTTAGCCATCTTTTCTCTCAAGATCTTCCCTGCAATCCTGTGACAAAGGTACAGGAGGTCCCTTCTTGACTTTGCAAGTGAATTAAATAGAGGCCTGGAAGTATAAAGTAACTTGAGGACTTCCAGGGCTGGAACCCTGCCTTAGGCAGAGACAAAGATTGGGGTGCAGTTAATGTGGTTGGGCACCCCATGAAATGTAGGTTGGAGATCAGGGAAGAAGCCAGGATAAGGTGTCCTAATTAGCAAGTTATTCCCACGGGCACCTGGGGCTCAGTTCATCTGGGATCCTCCAGGAGACAGTGGAGACATCACAGGAGCTGTTCCACTTGAGGGGCGGCGAAGTGGGGTAGTTATACCCCCACTTCCCTTAGCTGCAGATTGAGAACTGCTGGGTAAGGCAGAGGGGCCAGCTCCTGAGGAAGCCCTCAGGCAAAGTCCCAGGGGCTAGCCTTAATGAGAAAAGCTCTAGTGAAAACGGTGAATGTGGAGGTGTGTGTGTGTTGTGGGGACAGGGCCCCCACAGCCCAGAGCTCCTCAGTCTGTGTCCGGAAATGTTTCTCCCATATGTTGCCCCTGGAAGTTTGATAAAGGCAGGCAGGCAGGCTTAATATTCAACATAGTGAACAAGCAGGCTGATGCCCCCTGCTGTGCCAGCCATCAGTGGCTGGATCAAAGGGGGTTTGGCAGCAGGAACCTGGGAGAGGGAAGGGCTGCTCTGAAGCCTGTGCAGTGGCTATTTGTCAATCAGCGTGAGCGTCTGTCACGAGGGCATTGTGGCACGTGTTGGCTGAACATCAGCTCTGCACACGCTCTGGGTCCTTTCCCTTGAGTAGGGGTAGGGACCTGCCTTGGGAGCTCTGCTCTGGTTAGCTCAGGGCAAGGTCTGGTCTAAAGGTTTGTATTCCTTCTCAGCGCAGGAGTCTCGGGAGGCTCTGCTGAAGCCAAGACGTGGTTACTCATGTTACAGCCCGTGGAGAGGGCGAAATGGAGCTGAGCGCCCAGCCCGCCTGCCATGTCCTCTCCAAGGGGCTCTCAGGTGGGCCTCAGCCGCACCATTAGCCTGCCCCTCCCACCAGCCTGGGATCTCTTTGCAGGAAAGCTCATCAATGATTCAGGAAATCAATGGATTCAGAAGCTGACTGGCCTCCCAGGAGGGCACTGTGCTGTGGAGTTACCCTAGACCGAAAGATGAGGTCAGCAGCAGGAACTCTGATCGCTGCAACCACTCTGATGCTCCGAGTGTCTCGGGGTCTGAGGCTGCCTTGCAAATCCCCAAGCCTGGGAGGATCGGGCACTCCAGTGCAGGCCCAGCTCCAGGCCTACGCAAGTCTGTCCCTCCTTGGCCTCCAGCCCTCCCTCAACACCCCTCACTGCACTGGACCTTTAGATAAGGCACCGGAGAATGAAAGCCCTGGCATCGGCAGTCGGCCTCACCATGATCATCATCACTATGGAAGCCCAGCAACAACCCCAGAGGCTCTAGCAAGAATGGGGATCTCCCCATCCCTCCCTGTGACAGCTGGTCCTCCAGCAGGTGCCAGATACTGCTGGGAAGCCCACAGCATTAGAACAGTCTTCCTTCTGTGAAAACTAAGCCTGTCCCCTTTAACTTCCACCCTCGGCCTGGCTCTGCTGTCTGTGGTCCCCTCAGATCAGTGTTTGTCTCTGCCCACGACTGTCCCTCCCATGTTTCAAAGCACATCAGGTCCAGGCAGGGCCCTCTTCCTGGCACACCTCTGGCCTGCCTTTCCAGCTGCTCCTACAGTGAGATGTGGCTGTGTGACGGGCTGACGGAATGCGATGAGTGCACCCCACTTCCAGGCCTACCCACAGACTGCAAGAGTCTCTGCTCTCTATTCCCTGCCTTTCACCGGAAGTAGCTACCCAGGTGACCTTGAAAGCTGCGTGTTGAAGATGGCTGACCTCCACTCTCTACCCTCCCTTCTCTGCCCCTATTCTGTCTGGGTGTGAGATAAACAATAAACTGCTAGTGGGTTAAAGCAAGGCCAGCCCAGGTTTATCTGCCATATCACTAGCTTTACTTTTTTTCTCTTTTTTAGAGAGCTTTTTGCTATAGGTATGTGCACTTGCCAGAGAGACAGGGAGAAGTGAGAAATCACCCCCTAGGGGGCATGGCCACACTGTAATTCCTTCTCTTCTACTCTTTTCCTGGGATTTTGGGCAGGCATGCACATGCGCCCAGCATGAGTTTCAAGCCTATAGGTCTGGGACTCACACTGCGGTCAGCCATGTGGGAGTCCAGCGATGAAACCACTACACTGGCCCCACTAGCTTTACTTGAACTTATAAACCATCTGCTCCTCAAATGCGCTTTCCCTGGGCTCAACTGCCCCAGATGTTTTTAAGGCATGTCTTACAAAGAAGCACCTATATAATCTTTTCTTCTTTTTCTTTTTTTAAAAAAGAAGTTATTTATTTATTTATTTATTTATTTATTATTCTGTTTGACCAGAGACTGAGAGAGAGAAAGAAAGAGAGAGAGAGAGGGAGTGTGAGAAAGCAAACCACCAGGTCTGGGACTTGAACCATGGTCTACCATGTGGGAGTCCAGCACCTTACCCACTACACCACCTGCTGGCCCCAGCACCTGTACAATCTTATCACCTTTCTCTGGGCCAGTGGATTCCAAATTTGGCTTCTTAGAGTCCCAGGAGTTCTGGAAGGATTCTCTGGAGATTGAAAGGCTGGAGGCAGGTGCCTGAGCCCCTCAACCCTGCTTCACGCAGAGAACTCCTTTTGTTTGTTTTGCATATTAGTTTTCTTCACTGGATTTGTTACTTACAGTGAATTTATTTCTTGCGATAAATTTCACTCAGGTTTAAACAGCCCCAAGTGTGGCCTTGGGGCATGGCTGCCTTGTCCTACACCTGTCACATGACAGCTACTTTGGCTGCTGAGGGATGCTTTCCCCTAGATTGAGATTCTTGAGCCGGATGGACCCTGTGGCCTCTTCCCAGGCCTGCGGGTCCTCCGCGTTCTGCATAAGGAGTGAAGCTGAGGGCCCCGGTGGCGCCTCTGGGCAGGTGGCCTTGAAGCCCTTCCTCCCATTGCCATTGCCTTTCAGTGATGCCTCATTACCCCAAGGCCAGAGGCTGGCTGAGGTCACTTCTCAAGGCTGGAGGCAGACAAGGGAATGCTGGTCGGAGCCGGCTCACTGAGTGAAGCAAGCCTGGCTTTCAGGAACATCTGTTCAGTCACAGGATCAAGTCTACACTCATCTGCTGGGCGCTGGAAGCCCTCCAGCCTTGGCCCTTCTCGCCTCTCCAGTGTCACTTCCTATTTATGACTGCAGCTCTCACCACCTCCTCCCGGCCAGCTTCTCTGTCCTCAGTGCTCAGTGGCTCTCTCCCCCTCCACAAACACCCAGAGCTCTTGAAGGCCCCTTAGAATATGAGCCTTGATATTCATACACATCTTTGATAGCTGTTCTCGGTCTTCTAGACTGTCTCATGTCACTTTGAATTTCTGTCCCTGGTGCAGCTCTGTAGCAGGGTGACTTAACACACATTGGCTGACTCTGGTGATAATGGCAAGGAGCTCTGCTCTGTCTTCCATCTGCCAATTCTGAGATATGCTCACCACTCAGCCAACCCACCAATGGCTTGGGAGGTGGGTGACACATCCTTGATCCAGAGTCCCCAAGGGGTGGACACAGCTATCACCTCGGAGTGGGATTTCTACAGAGGCCTAGGAATCAAAGTAATAGGCACAGGTTGGGTCTGAATACCACTCTGCCCACCTTAGTGATGCGAAAACCGAGACAGTTTACGATTGAATGGGGAGCATGGCCAGATACATTGTTAGTCCAGGTTCCGGTTTCCTGGTGGGCAGGATGTGGCAGAGGCTGCTGGTTTGTACCCCAGTGTCTGTTCTCCTCTTTCATAACAGTGGACACAAAGTGCCACGGGATAAAATCTGTGTCACAGCCTCCATTGCAGTCAGGTCGGGCTATGGGGCTGGGTTCTGGTCATCAGCACTTGATGGAAATGAGGGGTATCCATGTTGCTCATGATATTGAGGGTGTGGGGACCCGCCTTCCTCCAGCAGGATAGGAGGAACACCCTAAGGTGGCAGCACAGTAAGACAGAAGGGGCCCTGGATGACCTGGTAGGGCAAGCCTACCATATTCACCCTAGACTGTTTGCCTTTTGATTATTAAGTGAGAGAGAAATAAACTTCTCGACTTATTTTTTCTTAAATAAGAAATGAATCTTATTAGGCCAGCAGGTGGTATAGAGGTTGAGGTGGCTAGATCCCACATGGTCAGCTCCACAGGTTCAAGTCCTGGACCTGGTGGTCTAAAGAACATATTAGGAGTGTGCCCAGGCATGCCCAAGAGGAGAATGGAGAAGGGATTGCGTGATGGCCATCATTCTGGGTGGGGGTGGGGGGTGATTTCCCACTTTTCCTCTCTATTTATTTCTTTCTATAGTAAATGCCCTATGACAAAAAAAGGAAAAAAAGAAAGAAATGAATCTTATCTAAGTCTTTGGGAATTTGGGTCTCCCTTACAATCTGCTGAACCTATCTATATTCTACCTAATGTAGGTGTCCCTAAGGAATTCTCTGGCAGGTATGAGGGCCAGAGATAAGAGTAACATCTAGGATTTAGGAGCAACTAGCCTATGCCAAGTGCTTTATAAATTCCATTTTACTTAGTTATCATGTCCTCCCTCTGTGTTGGCTATTACTGTATCCATTTATAGTTAAGGAAACTAAGATTCAAAGAAGTTAAATTAACTTTTTCAAGAACACATAGCTAGTCACTGACGGAACTGGGACTTGAACCTGGGTCTGGCCTTTAAGCTGAAAACACTCTTATTTAAAAAAATTTTCCCAGATTGTGTGTGTGCTCATGCTCATCAGAGAGAGAGAAAGAGAGAAAGAGAGGAAAAAGCCTCCCCTCCCCCATGGCCACAATCTTTTCTCCTTTCCTCCTTTCTGTCAGGATGTTGGGTGTATGCACACACATGTTTTTCATACCACTGGGGCCAAGATTCGAACTGTCATTAGCCATGTGAGATCTATCTCCCACTACCCAGTGCTTAACCACTACACTATAGGCCCAGCCCTCAAGCTCCTATTATTTGCACCAACCATGTTTTATGGGGAAAAAAGTGAGGAGGGGATGAAGAAAGAGAGAGAGAGGAAGGCAAATGAGAAAGATGAGATGGGAAAGAGGCAAAAACAGCAGACAGAATATGGAGGAACAGGCCAGCAGGTGGCATGGTGGTTGTGGCATTGGACTCACACATGGCTGACTGTGTTTTGAGTCCTGGACCCAGTGGCCTGAAACTCACACCGGGTGCATGTGCATGCATGCCCTAAACTCCAGGAGAATGAAAGAGAAGGAATTGCAGCATGGCCATCCCCCAGTGGGTAATTTCTCACTTTCCCTCTCACTGTCTCTGGTGAGTGCATGTGCCCTATGTCAAAAACCTAAATAAAGGGAACCAGCAGTTAGCGTAATGGCTATGTCGCTGGACTCCCACGTAGTCGACCGCGGTTTGCGTCTCGGACCCGGTGGCTTACAACTCACGCCGGGCGCGTGTGCGTGCGTGCCCAAGATCCCGAGAGGAGAATGGAGGAGAAGGGATTGCTGCGTGACCATCCCCCCTGGGGGGTGATTTCTCGCTTTCTGTCTCTATGTCTCTCTCTGTCTGTCTGGCGAGCGCACGCGCCCTATAGCGAAAAAACCTCTCCCCAAAAAAAAAAAAAAAACCTAAATAAATAAATAAATAAATAAATAAAAAACAGAGGACCACTCATGACTGCTCCAGGGTGGCCTCCTGGCCCATCTCCAGAGGCTTGTCATCCACAATTTGGAAGGAACGAGGCAGATGCCCACTCCTGGGGAGTTAAGTCCTTTTGGAAGGGACCTGCCTGCCCCCACCCTGCAAGGTGAAGCCAGAGAAAGCTCAGCCTGGCTATCGGGCTGGGGTACCTTCGCTGTTCACTTCAGGGAGCAGCTTGCGCAGTGGCCTCTTCACCTCCCAGCCGCTGCTGACGAAGGCGGGCATCACCCTGAGTAGCTCGTCCTTGTCCTCTTCCCGGATCACAGGGATGGTCTCCAGGATGAGCTGCATCTGCTCCAGCTCGTGGGCCCCTGGGGAGGCAAATGCCACACGGTTAGGTCTGCTGCCCAAAGGCAGCTCCAGGTGGCCTGGGTGGGTGACAGAGGGCAGCAGGGTAGCACTGGGCCAGGAGCCAGGGGATCTGGGCTTTGATCGTCACTTTGCCACCAACTTGCTGTGTGACTATGAGCAGCTTGCTGTCATCTCTGGGGCTTGGCTTTGTCAAATGTAGAAAGGGTTGAATCTGGTCATAGCGAGGCCCTGTCTCTGCCCTGAGCACTCTGTGCCACAGGCATGGACCAGGCCGGTATGGACTAAGGCAGCCAGTGCTTACTCCAGGACCAAGCAGCCTGGCCGAGGCTCTGAGCATGCCTTCCATGTGCTTCTGCAAGCTCTTCACCAGTCTGGGGAAGGAAACCTTTTTTTTTTTTTTTTTTTTTTTTTTTAATTTTGCTATAGATCATGTGCGCTAGCCAGAGAGAGACAGGGAAAGGAGAGGAAGAGGGACAAAGCACTTCCCAGGGAGGATGGCCATGTAATCCCTTCTCCATTCTCCTTTCAGGATTTTGGGCATACATGCACTTGTGCCCAGTGTGTTTTTGAAGCTGTTGGGTTCAGGACTCAAACTGTGCAGCCAGCCATGTGGGATCCAGCCACCGTAACCACCACACCACTGGCTAGCCCCTGGACACAATTTTAAGGCCAGGAACGAGCCTACTCTTAGTTTCCAATGAGGAGGATTCCATCCAGAAAACTCTCAAGAGGAAAGAAAATCCAGAATGACACATCGGGTGCGGGGTGCATCTTGAGCATGCCACCCCTTGAGCAGAGGGAGGAAGACGAGGATGCTGTCATGGCAGGAATGGAGGGCACTGACGACTGCATTCATTCGGACATGCAGCCACTCATTCAGTCAACAAATAATCATTTATCGAGCACCTTCTCTGTGCCAGGTGTCACGCTGGATGCGGGGAACAGATAAGGCATAGGTCTCGCCTATTGGAAGCTTCCGCCTTCATGCGTTTCAAAACCTCAGTGTCTCCCTCTTCCCCCAAGGCAGCTGCTGGCTGCTGCAGTGGCAGAGCTTGGCCAGTGGTTGGGTCTGTCGCTTTGCTGTCCTTCTCTGACCTCCAGGCTTCTCTGCCTTCTGTTTTCTCTCTTTAGCCAGGGCATCTCCACTAGTCTCTACGCAGCCCCTCCTCTCGTTCCTCAGGAAGCCTCTCTGACCTGTCTGGTTTTACATAAGGCCTTCCCTTACTACAGATTCCCAGGAGATTCCAGTCAGCTAGAAACTAGTGGCTTAGGGCATGGGCTCGCCTATGTCCCCGATGGTGCCCTGTGTGGCATGAGACATGTTCCGTGACTGCTCTCTGAATGCCTATAGCACGAGGGTCTACCCTGGTGGTCCCTCTGCTGCCACCTACCCCCTCTCTGCCTTCACTGGTCTCCTGGAGGGCCAGTTCAGGGAGTCTCTTGTGGGGTCTCCTCCAAGGAGCATCCCAGACTAAGACCAGGGTGGTTGAGCTGCAGACAGAGGTGGTGAGACCTTGCTTACTGGACCCTGAGCCCTGCCCACTCTGACCCACAGACCCAGTGATGCACAGAGCCTTGTGCTCAGAGGAGCTTCTTCAGCCTCATGGGTGAGTTGGCAGAGAACTAGCCCCTCTCGTTTGTTTGCTTTTTCTAGGGACCATTGTGTCACATAGGAGGGAGTGACTGGGGTCCACAATCCATGAGGTAGGGCAGAAAACAGGAGCTTATTGGCAGACAGCCCCTGGGACAGACCCAGTGCCTCTACCCCTGGTTCTCCCTTCTGCACTCCTTGTTGAATGGGGATAATTATTCACATTTGCAATGACCATTCTGATGGCAGGTGAAGGCTCTGGGGCCATACCTGGCTCTCAGTGGATGTGTATTAAAACTTGGTGTCCCTTGCCTTCTAGGAGTTAGGGAATGACAACTTTCCTTGAAAGATGCTGATGTAATAAATCCATATGGGGGATTCCTGTCTTAATCATCCCTGAGTGATCCCTGGTGACAGATGTCACGTGGGGGAGGCACATTAATACTCTAAAGCATCACTGAAAAGTGGGGGACTGTGCTGAGGATGGAGGAGGATATTGCTGGATATCCCTTCTTCCCCACCAAAGCGTGTCCTTTCCATCTCAGAGACTAACACTGCCAGCTGTGTACACATGGGGAGGCCCCCAGCTGTCCATAAAGCTGGGACAAGCTGCTGGAAGGATTTTTGGAGAAGATGTGACTCTGGTAAGAGAGACCCAAGGGAGAGCTTTCTTGCTGCTAAGGTGACACCTCCTATCTTTCCTCGCTAGACTCTTTCGTGTGAGGGCCTGACAGCTAGATCTACAGCAGGTATCTCGTGACCACAAGATGGCCAGCCTGAAGGTGAGAAGTCAGCACGTTACAGACCGTACAACCCAGGCTCCTAGTGCATCACCTTCCCGCGCTGGCATGGGAGTCCAGTTCTCCACCTGCCCTGAAGGTCATCAGCCCAAGGTCAGGGCAGGGAGGATCTGACTGGCAGCTGGAGCGGAGCCATGTGGGCTGAGGGTTTCAGGCTGTGAGAATGGAGGCAGCCAGATGCCTCTGACCCAGAGCATGGTGGCAGGGCCAGCAATGTTGAGCAAACCAGGTTTTAGTGGTGGTGGTTGGAAGGGAAAGAGTCTTGAATCCATACACAGGGCTAGATCTCCTACATCCCTGTCTTCCTCTCTTCCCTGCCTTGAACTGACCAGAAAACATGGAATTGGGAGGTCTGTGCAATTTCAATTGGAAAAAAAATAAGACAGCAGGACGGTTCACCCTGGGTACAGATAGGTTCACTGAATACTGTTATTTATTTACTTTTTTTTACTCTTGTGTCCCCAACTGGATCCTCAGACCTCTGAGAACAGAGCCAGGGACCTTGACAGGTGAGTAGGTGGTTCCTTTTCACCTGTGGGCTTAAGCAGTCTGCAGTGCCCACTGAGCTAATCACTCTACCAACCACACAATACATGTTCATTCTAGAAAAAGAAGAGCCCCCAGGGCCAGCCACAGGGAACTGCCAGCTCCCATGGGGCTGCTGGAGATCTTAAGCATCCTTGGTGTTTGCAGGCTCAGGCTGGTATACAGACGGAAAGCCAGGATTTCAGGGTGCAGGGAGCCTCTTGTGGATAAGGGCATGCCTTTGCTCTCAGGGGATACCAGAAGGGCTGCTGCTATCTGTGTTTTTGTGGGGCTCAGAGGTTTTGGTGGGGGGATATTATTAGGAGCTTGGGTTGGGGTAACTCTACCTTACCCTCTTTCTTCTCCCATTGGCAGGGTTGGGTAGCCCCAGGGACCCAGGACTTAAGTGTGTAAAGGGAGATCTCAGGACATGAATCGGGGACCTCCCCGTGTTGCTCCAGCATCGCAGTTGTTACTGCCACGCCACTGGCTGGCCCTGTCTCACTAAAATTTTGTGTCTTTTGACCAGCAACTTCCTACTCTTCACCCTATCCCTAAACTCCTGGTAACCGCCCTTCTACTCTCTTTCCTTTTTTTTTAAAAGAGAGATTTTTGCTATAAGGTGTGTGTGCTCGCTGGAGAGACAGAGATAGATAGACAGAAAGTGAGAAGTCAACCCCCAGGGGAGATGGCCATGCTGCAAATCCTTCTCCATTCTCCTCTCCAGATTTGGACACGTGTGCACATGTGCCTGGCATGAGTTTGAAGCCATCAGGTCCAGTATTTGAACCATGGTTGGCCATGCAGGAGTCCAGCGATGTCACTATTATACCATCTGCAGGTCCCTCTACTCTACTTCTATGAGCTCAACTTCTGTTTTTATTTAATTGCAAAGAAGCAATGGTGAGCAAGAAGCATAAAGAGGCTCTTTTTGCTCCCATCTGCAGGGAGTGGGAGAAACTGCATCCTTACCTACGAGGAGCTAGAGGAGAAATAGAAGAACAGGGTGAGCCATGGAGGAGGGATAGCACTCTGTGGGGAGGTGAGGCAGAAACAGTATGTGGGCATAGCGGGCAGGGCTGTACAGAGGGGAGCCCATCGTACAGGAGGAGGACAAAGTATGAAGGGACCAGGGAACTAGAGGGGAAAGGTGGTAAGGAGATGGGATTTCAGGGCTCTGACTGCCATGCTGGGCTCAAACCAGTAGATGCAAGCTAGCCATGGCAATGGTCCACAGTGACGGTCTGGAGCATTTCTGAGTTTCCAGCCTCTGCCAAGTCAGCCCGACATGGAGGAGGTGGGTTAAAATTTTGTGAGTGAGTGAGAACAGCTTTTAGGTCTGAGGATAGAAACTTGGAAAGGGTTGAGGGACACAGGACAGAAAAAGAAGAACCAGTGGGGGTGGGAAGCAACTAAGGAGGACTAGCCAGAGAGGCAGGAGGATGATATTGGTTCAGGGAGCCAGTCAAGAAGGAAGGGGTGAGCATTGCCTACCAGTGCTACAGGAGGAGGCTAAATGGGTTCCTCTGTATTAGCAACATGGCGAACTGGAGGGGTGGGGACAACTTGAGTGGGATAGAGAGAGTGCGAGTTGCACAGCAGAGGAGTGAGTGAACGGGAGTGAAGAGAGCAATGACTACTGCAAGCAAGGAAAGAGTGGATGAAATGAGTATGAAGTGCAACAGAAGTGCCAAGCCATGACTCATGCCCTGTGGGGTTAGGGAAGAAGTAATGAGATTGAAACTGAGGCACAAACTCAGTCTCGAGGTGCAGTAGGAGTTTTCTTTCTTTCTTTCTTTCTTTCTTTCTTTCTTTCTTTCTTTCTTTCTTTCTTTCTTTCTCTCTCTCTCTCTCTCTCTCTCTCTCTCTCTCTTTCTTTCTTTCTTTTCTTCCTTTCTTTCAAGAGATTTTTGCCATACATTGTACATGCTTGCCAAAGAGACAGAGAGAAGTAGAAAGAAATCACCCCTCAAGGGAGATGGCCACACCACAATCCCTTCTCCTCCATTCTCCTTTCAGGATCTTGGGCAAGCATACACATGCACCTAGTGAGTTTTAAGCCACTGGATCTGGGACTCGAACCACAGTTGACTATGTGAGAACCTAGAGATGTAACCATCACACTATCCCCTGGTCTTGCAGTATAAGTTTTCTAAGCAAAGAGGGGGTCACTGTGCCAAAGTACGCAAAAAATGACAATGGATAAGGAAGGCAGTGAGTCACTGGGTATTGCTATAGGACAGGGAACCTAATGAGAGAGAGGGAAGGGGCTGAATATGTAGGATGGGTGCTTTCAGCAGTAAGCCTCAAACTGTATGATTAAAATGTATCTTAGTCCATTTGGGCTGCTACAACAGAATGTATCGACTGGGTGACTTACAACAACAAACATTTATTTCTCATAGTTCTGGAGGCTAGGAAGTCCAGGATTAAGACAGTGGCAGATTCAGTATCTGGTGAGGGCCCATTCCTCATAGATAGCACCTTCTCACTATATCCTCACACAGTGGAAGGAGAAAATGGGCTCCACTAAGGGCACTGATCCCACTCATGAGGGCTCCATCATCATGACCTAATTACTTCCCCAACTCCTCACTCTCGACTACCATCACTTTAGGGAATTATAATTTCAACACGGGAATTTTAGGGGGACATGAACTTTCAAACCATAGCAAAGTGGTTACTTGATTGAGAAAGTTCTGTGCTCAAAAGGCTACTACTAGTCTATTATTTTTACATGAATTTATAATAAGGTGTCTCCAAGTTGTGCTGTGAAAGTCACAGAAGTAATTTCAGCAGAAGATTACCATGTTTGGTGATTAGCATGTGTTCTGCACTCAGTTCTCCCTTTTTATAGAATGGCACCAGAAGAGAAGGCAGGTGGCATAGTTAGCAACTTACCAGCAAAGAGCATCCTCCCTGTAAGCATCTCCGCCAGGATGCAGCCAGCGGCCCACATGTCAATGGCTTTGGTATAGTTGTTGGGGGAGAGGAGCAGGCGTGGAGATCGGTACCATTTTGTCACCAGCCCTTCTGACAGATAACCCTGAAAGACAAAATCCCAGGTTCTACTGGTCAGTCATTTGCAGATGCCCTTCCTCCCATGCTTCTTCCCGTTTCTCTCCTATGAGCCTCTTTTAGGATGCCTTTCATTCATGCTCCTTTTTCAATGATCATGAAAAAGCATTGGTGGTTAGAAGAGCTGGGACTGATGTGGGCTTGTAGGCTTTGGTGGGAGAATTCTATGAGGCCCTAGGGTTCTCTTCTATAAAAAAGGATTCTGGATATCAGTATTTTAGAAGGAATAATTTCCCACTCCAATTTGATGTAACTATGCCTAACAAATCTACTAAGGTAGATTTTGTAGTAAGAAGATGGATAAATAGGAGCTTTGCTCAAGTTCATTACCGACATCAACAGAGTAATGATAAAACACTAGGATTTCATTTATCCAGCAACTGAATGTCAGAAATAGCCATGAATTTGAAATTCAGCCAGTTGCTTGGGTGCTTTTGATTAGAATTAATGTGGCTACAAAGCCAGACACCAGGCCCTTGCTGAGAATAGGAAGGGTCATCTTCATAGTAAATGGATTATGCTAACAATCCTGGATGACAGAGTCAACATAGCTTTTATCAGCCCACAAGACTCTGGAAGTTCTATGTAGTTTCTTCTCCTCCTCCTCCTCTTCTTCTTCATAAGTATTTAACTTTATTTATTCATCATTTATTTTAATTTTTCCAGAGGAAGACACAGAAGAAAGTGAGAAAGTAAGCCACCAGGTCCGGGACTTGAACTGTGGTTGCCCATGTGGGAGTCTCTAGCGCCTTAAACACCATGTCAACTGCTGGAACCCATAGTTTCTTCTTTAGGTATAGATGTTCTAGCTGATTCGGGCCACTACTCAATGATGTGTGATCTGGATGGAATCTTTCCTCATGGCATGTAGTGATGACATGGCTGTTTTAGCATAGGTAGGAAAATATCAGTGCTCCTTAACATACCACAGAGTTACCTCCCAATAAAACCATTAAAAGTTGGGAGCAGCAGATGGCATAATGGTTACATCACTAGACTCCCACATGGCTGACCATGGTTCGAGTCCCAGACCTAGTGGCTTAAAAATCATGCCAGGTGCATGTGCATGTGTGGCCAAAATCCCACAAGGAGAATAAAGGAGAAAAGATTGCAATGTCATCCTCCCTGGGGGGTGATTTCTTGCTTTCTGTCTCTGCCTTTCTCTGTCTCTCCAGTAAGCACACATGGTCTGTAGCAAAAATCTCTCTTAAAAAAAAATTAAAAGTTGAAAGTATTTAGGGTTGGCAGGTGGACTGGTGCTTAGGGCACTAGACTCCCACATGACTGACTGTGGTTTGAGTCTTGAACCTGGTGGCTTGCTTTCTCTCTCCCTCCTCCCTACCTCCATCCCTCTCTCTGATGACTATAGCAAGTTAAAAAAGAATTATAATAAATTAAATAAATAGTTCTTTTTAAAAAAGTTGAAAGTATTCTAAGTCAAAAATGCATTTAATACGCCTAACCTAATGAACACCAGCTTAACCTGGTCTCCCTTAAACATGCTCAGAAGACTTTACATTAGCCTCCAATTGGGTAAAAGTCAACTAACAGAAAGCCTATTTCATAGTAAAGTGCCGAATCATATCTCATATCTCATATGATTTATTGAATGCTGTACTGAAAGTGAAAAACAGAGTGGTTTACTGCTGCCGCCCAGCATCACGAGAGTACCCTACTGCATATTGCTAGCCCAGGAAGAGACCAACATTAAAAAATCAAAATACGATTTCTACTGACTGTGTACCGCTCTCACACAATCATGCAGTCGCAAAATTGATAGTAAATCAGGGACTGTCTGTATACCTAAGCAATTTAGAAATTATTTCCTACATAAGTCAGAAAGCCAGACCAACAGGGAAATCTAGGGAATGTTCATTTGAATTCCCTGGAACAGTCTTTCTAAAGTGAGAAAACAGACCCATTTGGGGGTTAAGATGAGACAGTTACTACCGAGGGGACCCAATGAGTCACCTGAAGAATGGTTGTGTTATTTGCTGATATCATTCAGATGTCAGTTTAGCATCTGAATTTTTTGATATAAAAAGTACCACAGATTCAGATTAAAACAGTTGAAAATTTAAGAAGCCCAAATACTCAGAGACTTTTGATCAATTAATCTAAAATTGCTTTCTTTTTTTAAAAATAAAATAGTTTGCTATAGGGTGTGTGCACTGGCCAGAGAGAGACAGGCTGGGGGGGAGTGAGAAATGACCCCTTGAGGGGATAGCCATGTTGCAGTCCTTTCTCCCCACTCCTCCTCTTGGAATTTTGGGCATGCATACACATATGCCTTGCGTATTGTCCAAGCTGCTGGGTCCTGGACTCAAACCATACAGTCAGCCATGTGGGATCAAATCACCGTAACCATTTTGCCACCTGGCTGGCCTCTGAAATCTTGTTTGCTGAGCAAAGATTAATAAGTGTCTAAAACCTTCTGGGAGTCCAGAATTACAAGAGCAGTTTTTTTCCCATCTGTGGCATGAATGTCCTCAGAATAGAACCTCGAACTAGTAGAAGGAAAGAGAAAGACAAACACACTTCTTAGCTGGAAATGATACATTAGGTTCCAGGAAAGCCATGATGTACTTTTCTGTTCTTTTTTTATTTTTAAATGCAAAAAATGCGTTATGACTTTCCCGACAACTGAATAGTAGACCCACACACCACACACAACCGCAAATCTCCAACCAAAATGAAGTCCTTACCATCTTCAGAAGGTACCCCTCTTTCTCTCTGAGCATTTGCACTGTATGTTCCATGGATGAATATCCTCGTACTCATTGCCCTACCTGGAAAACATGCTCAGGCTGGCTTCTTGCAGAAGCTTCCCTGTCCTGTCACTGTTTCTATGCTCGCTGCAGCACCACCCACCATCAACCAGTCCCAGAACCTCTAGTCTCTGTCACGAGTAGCAGCCGTACCTTGTTCTATGGCTACTTCTGCATTGCTCAGCCTCATGTGTGCCTCCCAGAAAGTGTGCGGAAGCACTTCTGAATAAATGAACGAGAGACTGAGTAAGGGAGTTCCTGAATGGGCTGAACCTCACTCAGAGCTAGGCACCTTCTGCAGGGGCCATGGATCATCTTTGACACACTTTATGGAGAGACCCAATTCCTACTTTCATAGGCGGGTGAGGAGTATATGTAAGTTCATTGCTATTTATGATCCACCTTTTCCCAAAAAGAATTGACAAGTGTAATTATTATTAGGGGGTTAATTATTTAAAGCCAGGTTTACTGAGGTATAGATAACATAGAATAAAACTTCCTCTTTAAAGTGTTAAATTCCATGGGTTTTGACAAAAGCAAAGAATCATGTCACCACCATCACAGTCAGGGTACATAACAATCCCATCATTTCAAACATTCTCTCTCTCTCATGTCCCTTCTGGCCAACCCCTAGCCCCACCCTCTAGCAATTGCTGTTTTTGTCCCTGTACTTTTACTATGAAAATGTCATATAAGCAGAATCACAATATGTAACTTTTTATTTTTCTTTAGAGATTTTTGCCGTAGGGCATATGCACTTGCTGGAGAGAGAGACAGAGAGAGGGAAAGTGAGAAATCACCCCCCAGGGGGGATGGCCAGGCCACAATCCCTTCTCCTCCATTCTCCTCCTGGGATCTTAGGTACACACCTACACACACACACACACACACACACACACACAACACACACACACCAAGTCACTGGGTCTGGGACTCAAACCACAGTCAGCCATGTAGGAGTCCAGCAACATAACCACTGCACCATCTACTGGCCCCAATATGTACATTTTGAGTCCGAATTCCTTCACTTAGCCCAATGCAGCTGAGAATCATCCATGTTATATGTATAGTAGTTTGTTAGGAATTTAAGTTTGATTCTAAAAATTACTGAGACAAGCCAAACTGTCTGAAGAAGTTCACTTTTCTGGGTGGGTGGATTATAAATAAAGCATGGTCTGGTTTTATATTCTAGTCAGAGGAAGAAATTGTCAGGAGAACTCTAAAGCAGAGTATTCAGAGGGGAGGTGGCTTCAGGGAGTTTTCACTGATATGGAAATGAATAGTTTTTATGGAATGGAATGTTCTAGAATTAACATCTTTCTTTCTGCGGAGTCTAGGGCTGGAGAATAGTGAGGACACAGGGCTTCCTTCCAAAATACCAATTCTGAAATAAAAGAAAGTTCATTCACACAGCCAAGGTTGCCCTTGGGTAAGAATTATAGACCAGGTTATGATAGGAGCTAGGATAGTTACTCCCCAGCTCTCCCTTACCTTTGAATGAAATTCAAAAACCTGCTGGATTATGGCTAGCTACTAGCTGTTTCCATATGGCTACTTCCCTCTCAAACTCTTTAAAAAACATAAAGAGGATTTATTGATGTGTTTCAGAAGCCACAGGACAGAGGAGAATTTGGGAAGCCGCAGTGTCTTTTGCCAACCCTTGGAACAAGAGAAGCCCTGGGAAGGGGAGACGGAAATAGATGGGAGGCTTCATTTCTAGATCTGAGCTAGACAGTGGGGTCCTGTCTTCAGCCAAGATGACCCCTGGACATCTAAGGGGAAGAGGCTCTGGAGTCCACAACACAATGCTGGTGATCAGAATTCAGTTCAGTGAATGAGATGAAAGTTAGAATTTTTTAGAATTAAAACAAAAAAAAAAACTTTAAAGAATCCCCAGGAGTGGAGACTCAATTTTATCAGAAGAGCTCATAAATCAATCAATGTACTGGCTCAAAAGAAATCCTCCAATGGCCTTTCTGCCTGAGCCTGCAAGATGAGGATAGTTTCGGCTCATTCTGATGTAGAAAGGCAAATGGCAGTGGTGGTCAGGCTGATCTTTCAGGCAGGTGTGCCCAGCTCTGGGCTGACCACAGAGGGAGAGGGTGGGACAGTAGGTACATGCTCTGTGCACCAATAGCACTGTCTGAATGTGGTGTCACAGGCCCGCTGGGGTCTTGTTCTTGTGTGAGGCTTGAGGCATCACTACTCCGTGACATGGAAGCCACACTCCCACAGATCTCAGTGAGCAGCTCTCAGCATACAAGAGACAGGGCTGGAGTTGTTCCCATGCAATTGTCTAGTTTCTCCTACCCCCTTCTTGTGTCCAGCTGAGAGGGCTCGGGAGGCACAATGGAAGGCTATTGGACTCAGTTTCCCTTCTAGACCTTCTCATGGGGGCCTTTGGGCCTTCCTCTGTATTGTTCTCACCAGCCCATTTTGCTGTCCCTTTAGTCATATAGAGCCCACGGGAGGCTTTGACGTTGAAAGCTTCAAAGGTGTTTGGAAAATGATCTAGCAGCAGCTGCCCTGTGAAAAGCATAATTAGGGGTTCCCAATAGATCGAGAGAGAAGGTATAATTAAAGCTCTGAGTATTCTTTTTGCAGAGGGAGCAGGGAAACAGCACTCAGTCCCAGCTGCCTGCCAGGGTATTCAGCACAGCTTGGATCAAAGTCACTTCAGGAGGGTGGGCACCCATTTGCTGCTCTGGCCAGGAAGCCCTGGGTGGACACCAGTGTTATGCTACACTAAGTGTCCTGTGGCTTCCTTCTCCATGCCATCACTTCTGAGCCTGATCCCTTGTGTCTGGGAGTCAGAAAGTTGAGGAAAAAGGCATGATCAATAACCTTCCTACTTCACCCTATAATGATAATGTGACTACAGGTATGGTGATTCAAATAAGACAACTCCAACAATAAAAGCACAGTCACCCTCAGCTCCGTGTATGTGGTAGGTGGCAGACAGGCTGGGGAGGGCTGTTTCTCCCCTCACACTGAGTCGGCATTTAGGGTTGTCCTTGTCTCCAGGCCAGGATGGTGGAGGGCTCTAACCATGGCACCTTTCCAGTCAAAAGTTTCTGGAATGTGTCCTGGGAGCTAACATGTGTCTGGAGTCCCCACAGGAAGGTTGCAGGACTAAGATCACCCTGTATTGGGCCGGCTCTGTGGCTCAGAGATAATGTGCTGTTTAAGAGAAGCTAGAGCCCAAATGGCCATTGCAGTTTGAATCCCTGGCTTGGTCAGCCTGAAACATGCCGAGCAGATGTGTGAGTGCCAAAGATCCCAGGTACTCTTGGGAGGATTGAGGGCTGAGGTGGAGGAAGGGATGATGGCATGAGTGGACTCTGTGGAGGGTGCTCATCTCTTTTTCTCTCTCTTGTGGATGCCTGTGCTCTATTATGAATAATGAAAAAGAGATGATCCTGTGTTCAAAGAACATATCGTGTGGTTAGAGACATAGAGTGTTACTATAAACAGATGATCAGAAGGACCAGGAAATGCTCATGGTCCACAGACTTATTCTGCGCCTGGCACTATGTTAGCATTTTGCATGGATCTGATACAGGCTCATCACCGGGTAGTAAAATGATTTGTCTATTCATGGAGATTTGGAAAAGTGTGGAACATACATACTATAGAATACTACTCAGCTGTAAAAAAATAATGAGACCCTGGCATTTGATAGAAAGTGGATGAACATGGAATATTTATTGCTGAGTGAAGCAAGCTAGACTATGAAAGAGAGATATCATGTGTCTCCACTTAATATATACTGAATGTCCACACTCTATGGTAGAAATGGAAAGATTAGAGGATATAGAAGCATGGAAAATGGTTGTGGATATTGGAGACAGCGTGGGAGGAAGGTGGACGCGGGGGGAGGATGAGAGGAAAAAAATCAAGGAGAAAAATGGGCAGGACATATAAGGGACACAGAAATGGAGGCTTGTCTGCTGTTGATAACATGTATGATACCTTTAACTGGACTGCTGTGCAGTATATTTATGCTGGGAAAATTCATTTTACAAGCTGTGGTGATGTACAGTGATTGAATGAATTAAATAAAAATTAAATTAAATTTAAAAAAGGACTTATCTAGGTCCTGTGACTGGGACAGGCTGAGGGTCTGGCTGGGCCCACAGCCTTTACATCACATTGTGGGATGACCGTCACTGTGACACACTAACTGGAGTAAACAGAGTAGCAAGGGAGAGGCAGGAAGATCACGCCCTGGAGTCCAGAGGCTGCCATATTTTGCTCTAAAATGGAGCAGAGAAGGCTTTATGGAGGTGAGGTTTGACTTGGTCTGGATGGACGGGGACATCTTAGGTAAATGTTGAGGGGAATTTGTGGTGGTGATGGGAAGCCACAAAAGGGGTGGGGAGACCTACCGTATGTTCAGGGGACAGAGGGACATCTGGCCACATGGACGAATGGGAAATGGGGAAGAGGGCCGAGGAGAATAACCTTTGCTCTGAAAGCCAGCTGTCCCCAAGCACACCTTGCACCAGAATCAAGAGAGTGCTAGTGAATGTGCAGATTGCCCCAAGCTTCCTATCGCTTTGGAGTCTTCCAATCTCCACCTTGAACGCACTCCCCAGGGAATATTCATGCACCTCCCAATTTGGGAAACCCCTGCTAGAACAAAGGGTGCCACAAATGTTGCTGAGTGGGGAAAAAGGGACTGCAGTAGGAGTGGAGTGTCAGTGTAGGCTGAAGAAGGGCCACCTCTCTCTGCCTTTCTTTCATTAGCCCCAACAGGCCCATAGGGTCCCTCCTCTTCTTACTAGCAGTGGGACCCGGTTGGAGTGAGGTGGCCGCAGGGTGTGCACTCCCTGACTCACAAGCTAGGCTGACACTATGGATGCTGCTCTCTGAAGAACAGGAGACTAGTGGGCTCAGAAAGCACCTGGGCACCATGGAAGTGTGTAGGAATGTACACATCCCCCCCCACCCCTCCTCTGCACAGCCCCCGCCCTCTGCCCCCATTTGATCTAGGAGAAAAGGCAAATCCAAAAGAAACTAGGCCATGAAGAAGTAAAACTTCAGCCTTAGGGGGTCTTGGGGCTGTTGCATGGATACTGTGATTCTTGCAGGGTCTGGGTTCCCAGGAGACCTCCTGGTGCATGTGCAGTGGAAATCAAAGGCATAGTGCAGAAGGAAGGGAAAAGACCGCCTCTGTTAGCCCGGAGAACATGAAGGGCGGGCATGAGAGCTGCCTCAGACATTAGCAAGGTTGTCATCTGGAGGAAAGGTTAAGCTTGTTCTCTGAGGCTTTGGGAACAGATGAAAGTCAATGTGTGACACAGAAATCTAAGCAGTATGATACTAGCTAACATTCATTGAGTTCCTCAAACTGCTCTATCTGCTTTATATGGATTAACTCCTTTCATCCTTAAGACAACCCTAAGAGATGAGGACTCTCATTACATCATTGTACACAGGGAAAACAGGCACAGAGAGGGTAAGCAATCTATCCAGTCACACAGGCTGTAAGGGGTATTGCTGGGATTCAACCCCAGGCTGTCAGATGAAGCTCCTTTGATCTGGAATGGAAGGGTCTACTGCCTTTCAGATAAGAGATAAAAAGTGGTTGTGGCTGTCCATGAGGAACTGGTCTCTCTAGGCAGGCAGAGGGGTCCAAGCACAGAACAGACAGCCTGATGGAGAGACATGCTAATATTACCCTCCTGGTGGGTTCTCTAAAGCATGGCTTCTCCAACTTGGGAATGCGCTTGGGTCACATGGGGACCTTGACTAAGTATTGCAGATTCCATTTTGCAGATGAACAAAGTGATACCCGTGGAGAGCAGCCAATCTGAAATCCACAATCCCCCGACTCACAAAACACATTCTGCCAAATGAGTCCTGACAGATACGGACGCTGCTGCTCAGAGGACCACACCTGGACCACACTTGGTCCCTGGCTGGTCTTGAACACATGCACCTGCCTTAAGAACTTAGGATTTGCCTTGTTTACAGGCCAGCCACATTTCTCGAACAGATTTACAACAGGGGTTAATTTTTTGTATTACAGACTCTCATAGAAAGATCACTTAGAAAAACGACACCCTTCCAGAGGCCCAGTTTAAACAGACATATGTGACCTCCCTTCCATGGTCTTCTCCTCTGAAGGTATACTTCTTCTTTGTGCCAATATACATACGAGGTGTGTTAGAAACCTTTCTAGAAAGGAATACCAGCACAGCCTTTCTTATTCTACTCCAAGCCCGTTTTATTAAACTCAAATCCATGAAAAGATGCAGCAGGGACTCTCTCAAACTGAAGGCAAAAACACACCATCTTAAAAGCCCAGCTCGCATCACAATCATTAGTCAATCATCTGGCACATTTCATTCATTAGGCTAAAATAAATGTAGGTGAAGAAATGGTGTGGTTAAGTGAGCTGCACTGAGTTTTTGTGAACTTCTAAGATGCCCTAAATTATGCTGATCATTGACCCTCTTTTTTAGGGCTGCCTCTTCCTTACTCTATGCTCAGGGAGAATATCAGCCAGTAAAATTTACCATCTCTTCCTGGGTTTCCATGGAAATCAATGGAAAGATCAGGTAAGTTCTTAAATGCCTTTAGATCCTTGTTGGAGTCTCCAAGCCCATGTGGTCACTTCTTTTTATTTATTTATTTTTTTAATGCAATAATTTTAAAAAGAATTATTTATTTATTTATTTCCATTTGTTATTGTTATTTTTTTCTTTATTTGATGAGAGAGAGAGAGAAAGGGAAAGTAAGAAAGCAAGCCACCAGGTCCAGGACTTGAACCATGGTTGGCCATGTGGGAATCCAGCGCCCTTATCCACCACACCACCTGCTGGCCCCTTTTTATTTTATTTTATTTTTTTTTAAACTATGATAGAATTGCTTTTTAAATAATACTTTTATTTTTCCCTGAAAGAGAGAGAGAGATGGGAAGGGAGAGGAAAAACAAAAACAAAAACAAAAACAAAAAAAACAGAGATAGGCTTTTTTTGGACAGGGTTTTTTCCATTCCCTGATCCTCCAGACCCAGCCTCCCAGTTAGCTAAGATCACAGGTTTGTGCAATTACATCTGGCATGTTCAGGTTGGCCTGGGAACTGAACCTGGGCTTCTCATGGCAGCATCTTGAGCACTGACACTATCTGGGTGCTACAGCAGTTAACCCTAAAATATATTTTTAAAAATTGTGGTAAAATAAGCATACTATAAACTTCACCATCCTGGGCTGGCTCCATGGCCTGGTGGTCAGACGTGCTGGGTCCCACATGACCAACCATGCAGTTTGAGTCCTGGACACAGTGGCTTGAAAAACATACTGAGCACCTGAGTGTGTGTGCCCAAGATCCCAAAAGGAGGGAGAGATGGAGAAGAGATTGTGGTGTGACCACACCCCACGGAGGTAGCTGTGCTTTCTTTTCTGTGTCTCTGTCTGATGAGCGCATGTGAAAAAAATACCTTAATTTTTTTGCCATGGGGTATATGCACCTACCAGAGAGAGAGGTAGAGAGAGAGAGAAAGTGAGAAATCAGCCCCTCGGAGATGGCCATGCTGCAATCCCTTCTCCTCCATTCTCTTCCTGCGATTTTGGGCACACATGTACACATGTCCAGCATGATTTTTCAAGCCACCAAGTCTGGGACTCGAACTGCAGTTGGCCATATGGGAGTCCAACATCTTAACAATCATGCCGCCTACTGGCCCCAAAGTTGTAACAATTTTTAAGTGTGCAGTCCAGTGGTGTTAAATATGTTCACAATGTTGTACACTTGTCACCACCATCCATCTCCAAAACTCTTCATCTTACAGAATGAAAACTCCCTCCCCATTCAGCAACTGCCCATTCTCCTCCCCAGCCCCTGACGAACACCATTCTCCTTTCTGTCTCTATGAGTCTGACTATTCTAGGGAGCTCATATAAGTGGAAATATACAGTATTTACCCTTTTGTATCTGGCTTAATTCACAGCATACATACTTCCTCCGGAAGTAGGAGCAATGGAGTTGGGATTCTTTTAAAAAAGCATTTGGTTGAAATGTGACTGTCTTCTAATTCACCCAGAGTAGATAAGAGCTTTGGACATCATTCTCATGAGTCTCAACCATGAACTCTGAATCCTGTTACCATTCAGAGATGTGACAAAAGGTTTTCTTTGCTTGGAGATGGGTCATGATCGGCAGCTCTGCTACCACTATCCTCACTGAGACCAGGGGCTTGACTGGCTAGACGTGAGCAGAAGGGAAGGTTGGTTTGGATTCTTCAGCCGCGGTTTCCTCATCTACTTTGCTGCTGGAGGGTCTCAGATTCTCCTACATAGGACGTTAGCATCCTTGGATCTGTACCAACAGCAGTTTGAGAGGAGGAGCCCTGCTGAGCCAAAGTGGTTAATTTTTAATGGGCCAGTCTGTGAGCAAATGGCTCCTTTTAGGAAGATGCATTAACTGCCAGGACAAAAACAGACATTTGTCTTGCTGACTTTCAAGGGAAAATCTGTTGGCACTCTGGAATAGCGGCTCTCAAACCTGCTATGAGTTAGAAGCACCTCGGGAACTTTAAAATAATCCCTATGTTCAGGCCGCCCACCATGCCAATCACATCAGAATCTCCAGCGCCAGGACGCAGGCATCGGCAAGTTTTAAAACTCCCAGGTGACTCCAATGAGTAGCCATAACTGAAAATCAGCATCTTGGAGATCTTTAGTTCTCCTGCTTTAGAAAAGTAAGCAGGATTTTCGCAGTTCTCCAGTTAGTACAGATTTTTCAAAATAAGATGAGTCCTTGAGTAGCCGCTAGGGAAGCCTTCCCTGGACAGCTGACCCACAGGAAGTAAAAACTTACAGGGATAATAACCTATCAAAAGAGCTATTGGGAATTATGATGTGCCCGTGCCAAGCGCTGCTTTGTAATTATGAACTGAATTATCAAAATGACCCTGTGAAAAGGTATAAAGAAGGGCCAACAGATGGCCTGGTGGTTAAGGTGCTGGACTCCCACACAGTTGACCGTATTTCAAGTTGCAGACCTGGTGGTGTGAAAATCACACTGGGCTCATGAGTGTGCTTGCCCAAAATTCCGGAGGAGAGTGGAGAAGGGATTGTGGTGTGGCCATCTCTCTTGGAGAGTGATTTCTCACTTTTCCTCTCACTGTCTCTCCGGCAAGCACACATGTCCTATGGCAAAACCTTAAAAAAAAAAAAAAAAGAAAAAGAAAAAAAGAAAAGTTATAAAGAGGTGAATAACCTGACAGAGGTCAATTAGCTAAAACTTTGCAGAACAGAGATTCGATCCTCAAAATGAACAAAGCGAAGTCCCTGTAACTCATGGAGTGTCCATTTTAGTAGAAAAGACAGCTGAACAAACAAATATGTCCAGTGGAGAGAATGCGGAGAACAAGCATAAGCTGGATAAGGAGACAGAATGATGGGGTGGGTGGGTGGTCCAGGAAAGCCCCTCTGATAAGGGGAATGTGAGCAGACAAAGTGAATCAAGGGAGTGAGCCAGGTAGACATGTTGGGGCGGGAGAGGCATCAGAGAAGTTGATCTCTGAGCCCCAAGTCTCTCCTTCCCAGCCCCCACCCCTACTCCTAAAGGAGGGCAGCACTCCCACCTTTCTCCTTCCAAGCAGCAAACCTTCCCCTCAGACCCCTCACTGATATCCAGGTATCAGAGCTGAGGACATCTCAGAGGAGGGCGGGAATAAATATTTGTTGAGCGCTCATTCTGCACAAGGGATTTTGCCAGCAGTTTCTCAGCTCGCCTCGTGAGAACCAGTTAAGATAAGTACTTATTTTTCCTTTTTATCTGTTTTATCTCTGTGTCTTCAGTACACCCTGGACAGGATAGTTGCTCACTTAAAATTTGTTGAATGGATGGAATAAAAACCTTAGGCTAAAGGAATGATGAATTTTTCCATATGTGTATGGCCAAGCTAAAGAGGTAAGTTGATGTACGTGGACTTTCAGGAACTGACTGCCAGTCAAGAGGAAATGATTCTGAAGTTTAATATCCATGTTAAAAATCACAGGACAAATGTAGGAAGTTCAGTCCTCTGACATCCAGGGTTTCCCTCAGGGGTCATGGGTCTGGATTTCTGTTTGCCATAATCTTGATGGGACAGTGTGGTAACTGGACCCTTTGGGCTGCTGATCTTGCCGGGGCCAACCCTGAGATCAGACTTGGTGCTTTATTGCATTCCTGCCCTCCACCCTTGATTAGAAAACATTAATCCTGGGGCCAGCAGGTGGCATGGTGGTTAAAGATGCTAGACTCCCACATGGCTGGCCACAGTTCAAGTCCCAGACCTGGCAGCTTGCTTTCTCATTTTCTCTCTCTCTGTCTCTATTTTTCTCTGGTCAAATTAAATAATAATAATAATTAAAGTTAAATAAAGTAATTCTTAAAAAAGAAAATATGAATCCCAAAGCACTTCTGATTACTATATGGAATAATAAGTATTTGTCAGGTACTGACCATGTGCTAGGAGGTGGCCTCGGCTCTCGTTGTCTCCTGCCATTTGCTCATCATGACAGTCTCACAGCAGGCATGGCTCCTGTCCCTGGTCTATACCGAGATACTGTGTGTGCATTGTGACATGAGGACTCTGTCGAGGGTAACTATCTCTCTGTCTCTCTCTCTCTCTCTCTGTCATCTCCTTCTCATAGAAGAAACAAATAAACTAAAAATTATGAAAATGGGGCCAGCAAATGCATGGTGGTTAAGGCACTGGACTCCCACATGGCTGATCAGGTTTGAGTCCCAGACTAGGCAGCTTGCTTTCTCACTTTCTCTTTCTGGTGAGTATATGCGCCCTATAGCAAAAAGTTTAAAAAACAATAGTAAATAAAATTAAATAAATAATTCTTTAAAAATTATGAACACAAAATGAGGTATAAAAGTGAATATCTGGGGTTAGCAGTTAGTGTAATGGCTATGTCGCTGAACTCTCATGTAGTCGATTGCGGTTCAAATCTTGGACCCTGTAGCTTAAACTCACACCAGGCGCATGTGCGTGCATGCCCAAGATCCTGAGAGGAGAATGGAGGAGAAGGGATTGCGCGTGGCCATCCTCCCTCAGGGGTAATTTCTTGCTTTCTGTCTCCTTCTGTCTTTCTGGTGAGCACACGTGCCCTATAGCAAAAACCTCTAAAAAAACAAAACAAAAAAGTGAGTATCTCTTTTGAATCAAAAAGTAACTGTAGCAAATAAAAAAATCATAAAAAGCTGCCAAATGCCACAAACATCATAAAAATTCATAAAAATAACATTTTTACTAATTAGCTGCTTGGCAAATGGTAGGTAGCAAACATACGAATGTATTGCATTCTCTTGATCATCTATGACAATTTTACAATATAATTTTTTACAGAGAGAATTTAAAGATAACTCAGTCTTTGAAAAATAATTTTCCTCTAGTATGGTTGATACTTCAGTATGGCTGATATTTTATAAGTTTCTGTATGTAATTAGAATTTATGACCAATTTATTGGTAATAAAAATGAATATTATGACTAAGTTTGGGGGAAATTTGGATTTTGTATATGAGTAGTAAGATTTGGGAGGAGATGTCCACTTTTCTTTTTTTAAAAATTTTATATCTATCTTTAAAAATTAATGAATTAAGTTTACATTTATTCACTGAGCATAATCACAGTATACAAAATTTGATTTCCCATCCAGAATATACTGCATAGGGCTTAATGTTATCGTCGATAATTTTCCATTTCTAGTTACATATATATATATTCCCCCCCCCCCCCCCCATTTCTCACCCTCTGCTATTTCCCACCCTCCTCTAACACGATCTCTGGTGTCTAGAGTTGCTTTCCATTCTTCTCCCCCACCACATTTTATTGATTCACAAACTATCTTAAATAATCTAACTACTTTCAATAGCAAGTTCATCTGATAAATACATTATCTATGAATACATGTCTGGCTTTAGGTATGAAACTCTAAGTAGAATGAATATACAATCAGGTACCACTTAGCTTATTCTATATATAGCTTACTGCAGTCATTAAACAGATATTTTTAAATATATATTTTAATTTAAAGAAAAGCAGTTTTAACTTTAATAAATCAAAATCAAAGAAATGCTAAGAGAGCTTTGCTTAAAACTTAAAGCCAGGAAACAGGTTAGGATTCTGTTCAAATAGTAGGTACATGAACCTATTGCTGCTCAAGACAAGACAAAAATCCTTAAATTTGGAAAACAAAGCCTAGAAGAAAATCAATAATATTTTAGTCAAAAGTCATAAGATTCTATTTCATCAGTTCAGTCTCGGATTTTGTATATGAGTCGTAAGATTTGGAAGGGGATTTCCATTTTTTATGTGTGACTAAACTGTTTTCTTTGAATTGATGACACTTACTAACAAGGTTGGTGAAGATGACCTACTGTAGTCACATGCTAAGTGTTGTAGGGTGGGCCTTGTTTCTTTGTGTCATGACCCCCATGAGTTGATTCAGTGGGCCATAGGATTATTCCTGCACCAAATTGACTGGCAATAACTTAACCATATATACAGGTAACTGCAAAACACATAAACACTCACCACTAACCCTGAACTAAACATAACCCTAGCTCAACCTTCCCTTAGTCAAAGCCCCCCAATGCGTATCCACACCAACACCATCAAGACAGAGGGGAAATGTGGTGGAGGGAAAGTCAGAATTGCAATAGACAGCTTTCTAACACTTTGCTCTCTGAAGAATTTCTTGGCAAATATTACAAAAATACATGATGATGTGAACTTCTAGAGTCCGTCCCAGGACCTTGGGCTGTGTTGTGCAAGTAAGGGGCCTTGAGCTTAAGCTTCATGCATTCCACAATCAATCTGGTCCCCAGCAGGAATAAAAAGGGCGAAAGATCAAGTCATTGATTAAGGAGGTCAGGGAGGCATCTCATGAGAATTTTCAAGCTAGGAAAAGCAGAAACATATTCTAGGACCTTTCCTTGAAGTGATTCGTGGTGGGACTCACAATCTCATAGAGTGAGGAAAATTCTAGAGAGCTGACTGGCCAAGTGAAAAGGCTTTGGGTATTTCTCAGGAGAGGGGGTGTGTACATGTGTGGGGGATGCCTACAGAGAAAGCTAGTGTGATTTTTTCCTTCTTACACAAGCTGGTGACATATTTGGCCATCTGTAAAGGTCTCTGATTTCTTCCCCTTGGCACCTTGTTCCCTTAAATTCCTTTACTGCAGACTAAAATCCTTAGTTTCAAGTTTTAAAGGAAGAGCTAGGAAAGCAAATTCCCTGCCTCCCTGCAAGAGAACTTGTAGGGATTTTATTCTCCACTCTCAGCAACACATCTGAAAGGTATTGGGGAGTTGAAGAAGGTAAAAGAATGGAAGAGCCTTGGATACTTTGAGGCAAATAAGGCTTTGAGGATGGTTATAGGAGGTAGGTGTGGACCCCAGAGGTAAAGTCTGTCTCCTTCACAACTTTCCACCACCCCAGTTATTTAGCATATGGTTTGACAGCCCTGCCAGTAAATTTGGTTTCAAAACTGCATACATGCAAGAGTTGATGTATGAATCTGTAACTTACTCATCTTCATAGTTGTATAGTATTTCAGTGTATTTCTACAGAGAGTTTCTAAAGAGGGGCTAGGTATTTTTTTTTGTTATATTTACTTCTCTCTGCCTGGTATATAACAGAGAATTTGGCTGGTCTTCATTCCCAGTTCCTGGAGGAAGCCTCTAGACCCTTGAAATTTCTAGAGTGATACAAATGTCCATCGTGGGCTCTCAGGACAACATCTGAGTTGATGCTAATGAATGACTCATAGTCAATCCCTAGATGGTTTCAGATTAGGGACTTACCACTCTAGAAAAAGATGAGTACATTCTTGCGAAAATACAGGTAGAAAGTGATTGAAGCGCTGAGATTTTGAGCCATGTGATATTAGCCTGACCTCCAGGTAGCAAAGGGGTCTAGAGGTTTTCAGTCAGGTGGCCAGTGATTCATTCAGGCTTATGCGATGAAACCCCATCCAAATACTCTGAACACTGAAGATCAAGTGAGCCTCCTTGGTTCTTGATACATAAGCAATGTGCTGAGAGGGTGACATCCCGAGAATACAAAAGCCTTGCATTTGAGAGCTCCTCAGACCTTGCCCTATAGGTTTCTTCTTTTGGTGTAGCTTAATTCGTATCCTTTATAATAACATTGTAATCATAAGTATAGAGCTTTCCTGAGTTTTGTGAATCAGTCAAGCAAATGATCAAACCAGAGGAGGGCTGGGAACCCTCAAATTTGCAGCTACTTGGTCATACATTCAGGTAGCCTTTGAAACTCTAAGCTTGAGGCTGGTGACTAAAGTGAGGGCAGCCTTGTGGGGAACTGCCTTAAACTTGTGAAGATTTCCCTAACTCTGGATCAGTCCTGCATTGCTAAATTACCAAATATAATTTGGTCACTACTATAAATGGTATTTATGTAAATTATGTTTCCTGCTTTTATCCTGCTACAGAAAGGAAATTGCTTTTTGTATAATGATCTTATATTCAGCAACACTGCTGAAGTCCTTTTATTAAGTCATTAATTTGCTGGAAGGTGGGAATTTAGTTAGAAAATCAAATCATCTGTGGATAACAACAGACTTGCTTTAATTTGCCTGCCAGGATAGCTAGTACAATGATGAAAGAGTAAGGGTAGGCAACCTTAGTGTGTTCCTAGTTTCAAAGAAAGAACTTTCAACGTTTTATGATTAAACATAATGTTGCTATAGGTTTTTGGTAGAAATAATTTTTTGGAAGAAGGAAATTCTTTCATTTCTAGTTAGTATGAGGGTTTTTTCTTTTCTTTTCTTTTCCTTTCTTTTTTAAGATTATTACTACAGAGTGTGTGTGCTCACCGAAGAGACAGACAGAAAGTGAGAAATCAACCCCTGGGGGGATGGCCATGCCACAATCCTTTCCCCTCCATTCTTCTCTTGGGATTTTGAGCATGCACACACACGTGCCTGTCTGGCATGAGTTTTAAGCCGCTGGGTCCGGGATTATGAAATGGGGTTGACCATGTGGAATTCCAGCACTTTAACCATTATACCACCTGCTGGCCCCCAGTATGAGGTTTTTTATGTTTGTTTGTTTGTTTTTGTTTATCCAATGATCATAGATATTGAATTTTCTAGAATGTCTTTTCTGCATCTATTGAGATAATCATGTAGTCTATTTTTTTCTCCCTTGTTTCTGGTAAATCAAAATAATAGATTTTCTAATGTTAAACCAATTTTACATTTCTGGGATGAATTCAGTTTAGACATGATATTTTTTATATATTGTTGAATTTGGCTTGTCGATATTGTACTCTGTGTTTTTAAAACTATATTTGTGAGACAAGCCTGCAATCTTCTTTTCCCATATTGTGCTTATCTAATTTTAGTACCACAGTTATAATGTAGAGGGGTATACTCTATTTTCCTATTCTCCATAAGAGATTGATAAGATCAGAATTATTTGTCATTTAAAAATTTAGCTGAACTTATCTGTAAAGTTATTGGGACTCAAGGTTTCCTTTGTGAGAGATTTTTACTTTTTTTCAATAGTGATTGCATTATTTAGGTGTTCTATTTCTTTTTAAGTCAACTTCTATAAAAGTATATTTTTCTAAGCATTTACTCACCTCATATAATTATTTAATGATAAAAATAAATATATATTTATTTCATATGTTTAGATATACTTATTTAATAAATGTGTCTAATTAATGAATATTTATGAACATAGAGCTCACAACATTCTCTTAGTTTTGAGTCTCTGTTGCATCTGTAGTTATGCTCCTTCATAATTTAAGGCTGTCGAATGGTTTGATCATAGAGGCCAGTTGGTCACTGAGTGGAAAGTTGATTCTCTGAAGCTTGTTGACTTGCTCCCCAATTTTACTATATTGCATATTGATCAAAGATATACTACAGATAGGAGTGTTTGGGGCAGGGCCAACCAATGTAATCTAGTTCATGATTAAGTTTTTTCACTTTTTCTATTAGGAGAATAAAAACTGGGATCAACTGCCATTCTGACTCCCAGGGGAAAGCATATTATTGTTGCTTTAAGAGCTGATTTTTGCATTCTCACCATAGTTTAGTATTTCCTTGAGTGACAGGAGGCTATGGGCAATCTTTTCTAATTGAAGTGAATAAAGAAAGCCTTGACAAGCCCATTCCATAACTCAGCTCTGGAAAACTATGGGCCCTAAGGAGCCTCAGTGTTGAGACTTTAGGACTCACACCAGACTGATTTGAGTGACGGGCTAATGAAACATCCAAGTTCCTGGGGCATCACTAGGTGGCTGAGAATGGCTTTGTCCTTGCTGGAGACCAGGATCAGAGGTGATCCCTGTCATTTGCCGTCTGTGGGTAAACTCATAGCTCACCTCCTCCCCATTTAGATACTTTAGTGTGGCTGGAAACCACAGAGGCTGTGGATCTCATCTTCTGTCTCTCCCTCTAAAAAAGACATAGATCATTTCAGTGTATCTTTCATTTGGCAGAAGAGGAACTGAACATTACCGTCAGCATCATCAGTAATAGCAGCGATTACTGAGCACTCATAATACGCCTGTCAAGCACTGTGTTAATATGTTACATAAAGAATTTCAATGAATACTCCAGTAGATTATTAATATAGTGAATACTGACTGAGTCTCTACAGTGCTCCAGGTACTTTTCTGGGTGTTGTGACAGAGCAGTGGACAAAGGAGATGAGCACCCACCTGGGGCATCTACATGTTACCACTGTAGATTAGGTGTTCTTATCCCTGTTTCACAGGTGAGTGAAGTAGGGCTTAGAAATGCAAAGATGACACAGCTTGTTAAGTTTTAAAACCATGAATAAACTCAGGTCTTGTTTTGAACAGTTATACTTGCTCCATATCAGCAACCCTCAAACTTCGGCACCTGAACCATCTGAAGAGCTAGCGAAAATGCCGTTTACTGATCCCACCCCTAAATTTTCTGAATCATTGAGTTTAAGGTAAGACCAGAGCATTTGCATGTCTCAGGAGTTCCCAGATGCTGCTGATGCTGCTAATCTAGACACCACACTGGGCACAAGAACCGCTGCTCTTCACCACCCAAGTCACTGAGCCTTGGTGGAAGCCTCACTTCCTGCTTCTTTCATGTCCTCACTTCCATCTCTTTTTTGGGGCTCAAGTGCCACATTTCTCCTTCACGCATCTGCAAAGGACCTCTCACCAAGGTAGGCTCCCTGGATGTCCCCAGACCCCATACCACTGTCATCAGCTAGCGTTGGTGCGTGCTGCCATCACCATCTGTCTATGTGAATAATTACCCTAATTAAACAGGTTCTCACTTACAATCCATGTAAACAAGTTATGCTGCTAAAAACGGCTGTTTCTGCACCTGATTTCTCAGGCTGCATTGTGAACAACACACACAAATTGCAGCAGCTGATGCTTTGGCTCTGAGCAGAAGATGAAGAGCTTCTCTGGAGTCCCTTCAGGGTGAGTGCTGCCATTCGCCCAGATCTGCAGGATCTGCTGTCTTTTTTCGTTTCCATCTTTCTAAGCAAGTCCTGTGGCTTGAACTGCAGGATTCAAGGCAAGGCAATTTAATTTCACAGGGCTCTCTAGTGTCTCAGGTTTAGAAGCCTCAGCCAACCTCATCAGGATGGGACCTCATCAACTGTGTTTCCCATAATGCTCAGCACAGTAGGGCCACAGGGTAGACAAAGCTCTTCAGAGGCACTTAGGACTGATACTGTTATGGTTCCCCTCTCCTGTGTGCAATTCAAATAAGCCAATGCAAACCGTAAAACAAGCAGAAGAAAGTCCAACAAGGGGCAAATTTTATTTCCACAATGACTAATTATTTTAATTTGCCAGAGGGCATGTGCACGCACAGGAGAGAGAGAGTGAAGGCAAGAGCAATAATGGCAGAGAGAGAGAAAAGTAAAAAAGTACCCCACATGGGGGATAGTCATGCCATAATACCTTCTCCATCTCCCCCTCCTTTCAGGATTTTGTGCATGCATACACACACACACATGCACATACACACACGCACATGCTGGTGTGTTTTTCATGCCACCAGGTCTAGGAATCAAACTCTGCGGTCAGCCATGTGGATCCAGTTGCCTTAACCACCATGCCACCAGCAGGCCCTGATAGAGACTTTAATGATTCCCTTTTGCTGGTGTTTATTTATATACACGTATATGTGTGTATATAACTACATACATACATACATATATATGTGTGTGTGTATTACATGTGTTTATGTGTGTATATATACACGTATATATATAGAGATATAGATATATAGATATATATTTGGTTTATAAGCCAAAGGGCACATGCACTAGCCAGAGAGACAGAGAGAGAAGGGGAAGGAGAAAATACCCTTCCAGTGGGGTGTAGTCACACTGCAATCTTTTCTTCTCCATTTCTCCAGCCTGTCAGGATTTTAGGCATGCATACATGTCTGATGTGCTTTTCAAGTCACCAGGGCTGGAACCTGAAGCAGCCATGTGGTTTGGTTCCCTTAACTGTGAGGCCACAGGATTGGCTCGTTTTGCTGGTTATAGCCCATCTCCCAAGCCTCATTGCTCAGGTTCTCCTGACTTGCCTTCCTGTCCACCCCGTGCAGCCTGCTCACTGTCTTCTCCCCAGGCCCCTCTCCACCATGTAAGAGATGCTCGCAAGCTTTGCTCTTGTAGTCACCCTCGCCTAGAGTGCCACCTCCTCCCTCCCTTCCTATGTAGGTGCTGACAACCCACAAGGCTCGCTTCAAGTGTCACGTCCTCAGGACTTCTCCAGCTCCACATGGCCTCTTACTTAGAGAGAAACTAAGGCTAGCAAGGTAGAAAGGGAAAGAAAAGCTCTCCGTGAAAGACCCAGTCTCTACCACTCATTCCGCACTGGCTATATATGCCGCCTGCCTGGCGTGCTGATTTTCATCGACATTCTGTCTTTGCAGGTTGATCAGCAGGAAAGGAGCAACAGTAATAAGACTGGGTCATCGGAAAAGTCACAACATATTTTTGCATAGGAAAACAGAAAAATATATCATGATTTTTCTGATGACCCAATAATACACACTGCCATTTATCAAACACTTGCTGTCTAGGCTTACTTAATTCTTCAAGTGTCCAGGTGAAGAAGCGGTGGTGGCACTTCCCTCTTACAACACTCACATCGACTTAGAACCTTCGTGGAGTATCTGTTGATGGTGGTAACATGAAGGAATCTTCAAGAAACTCATGGAAAATGCTAGTATGAGAAGAAAAAACTATGGATGGATTGCGCTAAAATAAATCTGTACTTTAATTCTATTTTTTCACTGACATATTTTTTAAATTGCCAGGTTGTGCATGTGCTTGCCAGGGATGAAAAGATAGAGAAAGAGGGCGAAAGCACCCCCTCACACAGCGGGAGGGGGTGCTTTCACACCACAATCCCTTCTCCTCCATCTGCCTCCATCCTGTAGGAATTTGGGGCATGTGTTGCACACGTGCCTGGTGTGTTTTTCAAGCAGCCAGGGTCACAATTCAAACTGCGGTCAGTCAAGCGGAATCTGGTTTCTTTGACCACTAAGGCTGGCCCCCACTAACTTTTTGAAGTCTTCTCATATATGTTAGTGACTACCACCTGGATATCATGTTTCTACTCTGCCATCATCTCTCGATGAGGGTGGGGCAGATGCAGAATAAAGGAGCAAGCAGTCCTGGAGGTTGACAATGAGAAGAGCAGAGCCAGGTCCTCTGATTGAATTAGTGGCCCCTGTGAAGTGCCCAAAGGCCTCTCTATCCACATAGCTCTGCTAGTGCCTGTCATAGGGCGTGGTATTCCCACATCAAGAAAAATATTTGTGGGGCCAGCAGTTGGTGTAATGGCTATTACACTGGACTCCCATGTAGTCGACCGTGGTTCGGGTCCTGGACCCACTGGCTTAAACTCACACCGGGTACGTGTGCGTGAGTGCCCAAGATCCCAAGAGAATGGAGGAGAAGGGATTGCGGTGTGGCCATCCCCCCAGGGGGTGATTTCTCACTTTCTGTCTCTCTGTCTCTCTCTGTCTTTCTGGTGAGTGCACATGCCCTATAGTAAAATCCTGTCATAAAAAAAAAAAATAAAAAGAAAAATATTTGCACTAATATTCTGGGCATTCAAAAGGCCACTGTTAAAACGCAGAATGACATCTGTCATTCAGTAAGTACTAGTTACTCACAGTTGGGGAGACACAGTCATGAGCCCCCCTTAACAGCATAACCCAGAGCTCTGCTGGATGGAGAAGATACGTGAAATAAGTGTGCTTCAGTTGTTGAGTATCATTTAGGTGTTTGCCACTTGTCTCTCAGTATTGAACAGGACACCCGCCAGAGGACTTCTGAGGTGCGGGCACCTGGGACAGGGATCGTAAAGGGCATTGGTGTTCCTGGGTGGCTGCAGAGGCTGCGTGTATGGCAAAGGTGGAAAGGGAAGCCGAGAGCCTGACTCCGAGAACCCGAGTCTACGAGGACTCTGATCTCCTAGCAGAAGTCTTTCTGCATGTCTGAGTTTTCCAAAGGACAGAAGGTTATTTCGTATGCACGCAGCCCACAACTTTCTCTGGATTTTAATCATTTTAGATAGAAATGTTCCCAAAATAGTACGGGTCTATTTTCAGTAGCTTCAAAGTTTCTTGCTCCTATTCTTTTTTTTTTTTTTTTTTCCTTCAACAGCAGGATCTTACAGATTTTTCCCATGCCATGCCAAGTCTCTTGCAGATACTTAGCGGGCCTCATAGAATCAGAGATGGGCTTACTGGTCTCCACTGCACCCTGCAGCAGCCCCCACCACTCCGGGCATCCCCTGGACCAGGGCTCCAAGAACACAGCGGGAACACGTCTGTAGTAGAAAGAGCATTAGTCCTCACATCAGAAAGCCAGGAGTCCTGTCTAAATGTACGACTTCCTGGTTTTATAAACCTAGAGAAGTCTCTCAGCCACTCCAGGTCTTCCCCACCTAAAAAATGGAAGACCAATGAAATGAGTCCTGCCTCCATCACAGAATTATCATGGGAATCAAATGCTAACCAAACGTGTGGAAATCAAGTGCATGGAAAGCATATGTGCACATGCAAGTACTACCCCACCCAAGGTTCCGCTGTCATTCACAGTAAACACACAACCGGCTTCTTAGAACACACCAAATGTAATGTACCATCCTTCAACAGGCCAAGATTTTGATCATCAGAGACAGTTTGGGTCATCCCACAATGCAGTTTTTAGAAACTAAAGAGAGGCAGAAACTCCTGCAAAGGTGTGAGGGCAGAGTATGTGGCCCCTAGATGTCTCTTTTCTATGTGCCTTGACTTTAAGGATGATTGGTTTGGGAAGACTGCCTCTGTTTTGAATGTCTCTCAGGCATTTTAATGACAAGAGAAAAGGCCAGGCCTCTTTCCCTCTTCCTTCCTGTCCATCTTCTGCCCTTCATGCCTACACTGGGAACTGAGAGCCATGATCTGGGACCTCAAGTATCCCTTTCTAATATGGATGACCAGATTCCAGGGCCCACGGTGTTAATTCTTAAGATACCATTTACAAGAAGGGGGTGACTAGTTCAATCTTGATAAAGTGTTATTATTACATGCTAACTGGCAAATAGATTTCATGTCAAATAAATCTGGAGAGCTCTGAGATAAAATTAAACAGGTTTATTTATGGCAGAACTTAACAGAGCCTTTATTTATCTTAAGTACTTGAGAGTCTCCTGAAAGGAGGAGATTCTCTTGGTTCTTTTTAAGCAAGAAGCCGAGATAAAGTCAGGAAATCTGTGTGGATCTGTCAACTTGAACATCTAGGAGTTTGTGCCCAGTGCCATTCCCTAACACAGCTATTCCCCGCCTCTCTCCTAGAAGGCGGAGCCCCAGCGCACCGGGAGTCGGCCCTCCAGACACAGGGCTGCCACGTGTGAAATGCTGTTGCTCCATGAGTCCTCCACGCTTTCACCAGTAGAATTCACTGGTGGACTTTTATCTCCCATCCTAGAGTTCTGTGAGAGAGTCTATTCTGCTTGCCTTTCTAAAAGAGTCAGAGCCAGGCAGGCACTTGGTGAGAGGTCAGCCCATGCCCATGTTCACAGTAATGGCATGTCCACACGCCTATTCTGACCTCAGATTTCTAGACAATCTTGCTGCCCGCGGGGCCCTGCGGCAAGGTCTGGAACCCAAGTGTTTCCAGTCCGCAGGTACATGAGACCCTCTGTCCTGGAAGAGCTGTCCTCCAACACTCAGTATCTCCAAGCTCCGTCTGCCCTTCCGCCATGCTGGCTTGAACTTCTGTTACCTCCTCCACACAGCTTGGTTTCCCTCCAGGGTTACATGATCTTTATTTCACTTCAATTAAGTTTCACCACTCTGCTGCTTCTCCCACCCGGCTGTAACCTCCCGAGGGCAACGTCTGGGACTGTCATTACATTTCTTTATACCCCCAGAGAAGCCCTAGGACAAAGCTGGGGCTGGGGGAAGCTGCAGGTCATCATCCATTGCTCATCTTCCATGAATCTCCATGGCATTGACCTTAAGTTGGGAAATGGGTTTAATCATCTGTCTTCTAGGACTCAGCCTTGTGTCTGGCTGAGAATAGTGTTTAGTGAGTACTGACTAGGCTGGAAGGAAGACCAAGGCTTCCTCTTTACTTCCTAGCACCCAGACAGCACCTGACATTAGTCCCTCCATTGAGTCTCTCCCTGATAGAGCAGCTGACAGCGTTTAGTGGTGACACAGAGCTCTCTGGACCACAAGTGGGCATTCATGTGGCCCAGAAGAGTTTCTCTTTGACTCTGCTTGTCCTGCGTAAGTGAGTGGCCAGCAGACTGCCCTTCCTGAGGGAGGCTGGTGAAGTCACAGCATCAACTGCAGTACCTTGCTTGGTGCGGACAGTTAGAAACTCAGCAGGTACCAGCTGAAGGTTTGCAGAGGGAAAGTGTAGGGCAGGTCCTGGGATCTTGCTGGGTGGCAGGAAGAGGTCAGGTAGGGATTTCAATTTGCCACAGAAAACTCACAAAGTGGGTGAGCTATTTTGGTAACAGTAGTTTACAACTGGGGGCAGCTTGGGCCCCCGGGAATCGTTGGTAATGTCTAGAGGTATTTTTAGTGGTCACAAGTGGAGAGTGGAGCTCCTGGCTTTGTGGAGGACCCAGGGAAGTAGCAAAACATTCTATGGAGGACAGGGTGGCCTCACAACAAACTCTCTGGCCCCAATGTCATAAAGCACTAAAAGGCCAAGAAGCCCTGGGTTAACAGAGGGTGGACTGAAGAGGAGGAGGAAGGTGCTCTTAGTGACCTACAGAACTTGGGTGGATGAGGAAATTCTGACATGCCACTAGCTGTCCCAGATTCTCCAATGGCTCCTACTGCATTTGGATTAAACCCAAATTACCAGGCCTCTACCTGTCTCCTCTGGGTCCTTCTCTGCCTTGCTCTGCAGCCACACTGACCTTAGTTTCTCGGACACAACAACCCCCCCCCCCCCCCCCCCCACTTCAGAGCTTCTTCTTGTACTGATCCTGCCACCTGCCATCTTCCCTCTGTCCTCCTCCTGCCAGCAACTCCTTGAATTCTGCAGGTCTAGGCTAAATGTCACCTTTTTAGGGAGGCCTTCCCTGGCCACCCATCTGAAGCAGGCTCTGTTCTTCCTGAGGGAGTAGATGAGGTCACAGCATTTCCATCAATGGACTCTGAGCTCCATGAGGGTGGGGCCGGGTCTACTTTTGGTTCTACACCCCTAGCATAATGGTGGGTACGGAAATACATATGTAAAACGAATGAATGAATGAAAAGGACCATCTGTGAGTACTTAGAAGAGAGAGCTGTTTTAAGAATTCAGGAAGAAGCACAGCCAGCTGTGGCACAGTGGGGACATGGGTGCCCTGTGAGGCCAGAGGCATGTAACCAACTGCAGGTTTGGATCCCACATTGGCTTGAAAACACACTGGGCCCCCATACATGGGTATCATGAGTACTCAGGATCCTGAGGAGCTGGAGGACTAGGGAGGGAGACTAGGGTGTGATGAGACCCCACTGAAAGCGCTCTCTCTCTCTTTCATATGCATGCACATGTTCTCCTCTCTCTCTCTCTCTCTATATATATATATATATATATATATATGTCACCTTTTTAGGGAGGCCTTCCCTGGCCACCCATCTGAAGCAGGCTCTGTTCTTCCTGAGGGAGTAGATGAGGTATATATATATATATATAGAGAGAGAGAGATAGATAGGTAGATGTATATATGTATATAAGAAAGGACTCAGGAAGAAAATATCAGATTAATGTCATATTAATTCAATTCATATTACTTCAATTCAAGATCAATTTAATTTCTTTATTCGATTATTATTTGTTGTATAACCCTTAGGTGTGTATATTTTATTAACAAGGTTACTAGAGGAGGAGTAAGTAATCAGGAAAATGCAAGACATTTCAGCAAGGCAGTCTGTAAAATGGTAGATTAAAGAAAATGGAGGGACCAGCAGATGGCGTAATGGTTAAGTCACTGGAAACCCATGCAGTCAACCGCGGTTCAAGTCCCAGAACTGGCAGCATATGCATGTATGCCCAAAATCCCAAGAGGCGAATAGAGGAGAAGGGATTGTGGTGTGGTCATTCCCCCTGGGGAGTGATTTAGTAACTTTTTGCTTTCTGTCCATTGTCTGTCTCTCTGGCAAGCGCACGTACCCTATAGCAAAAATCTATTTAAAAAAAAAAAAGAGAGAAAGAAAGTAAAGAAAACAGAGATGTCCACTCCCAGGTATATATCCAAGAGAAATGAAAACACATGTCACACAAACACTTCTCTTTGAATGTTCATGGCAGCACTATTCATAACAGCTAAAAGGTGGAAACAATCCAAATGTCCATCAGCTGATGAATTAACAAAGTAAATGTGGTATATCCACACAGTGGACTATTATTTGCCATAAAATGAATGTTACATGCTACAATGTGCATGAACCTTAAAATTATTATACTAAATGAAAGAAGCCAGTTCTCAGAGGGCAAATACTATATTTTCTCTTTACATTAAATGCCCATAATAGGCACATCTATAGATAGATAAATAGACTAGTGGTTGCTTAAGGCTGGAGGTGGGGTAGGAGTAGATTTAATAGCTAGTGATCGTTAATGGGTATGGCATTTCTTTTGGGGGTCATGAAAATGTTCTAAAATTGATTATGGTGATAGTGCACAGGTCTGTGAATATACCAAAACCACTGAACTGACCGTTTAAATAGGTGAATGGTAAGGTGTGTGAATTTTATCTCCATAAAACGGTTCTATATCCATATATATACACACACCTACACCTTGGCTACCCCCTTCTGGACTTGGTGAGAAAGACTATGGTTTAAAGCAAAGACTTTGCCAGGGACTTGGGATCCATTCAGTTTTGTCTCTTTGGATTTGACATTCAGAACCTGTGACCACTGTCTGAACTCTACTCTCTTTTCCAGTTAGCCAGAGTTGAGTTGAAGGAACCAATGAATGGCCTGAGGTAAATAACTGACAAAGATTTCAGGGACGTCTCACTCCACATAGCAGATGTATCAATTGGGCCCATGCTAGAGGAAAGTCATGATCCACAGACACTCCAATGGAACTGCAGAAAGTCTATTTGCAAAATGAGTAGTGGTTTTGTGATGGGAATGAACACCCCTTACTGAGCTATCCAACAAGTGCAAAGATGGATGGTTTTGGTTTGCTTAAATCAGGAGCCACATCTGAGAAAATCCTTTGTTCAGAAGGAAGCAGAATATCCCAAAGAATAGAATGTGGACAAAGTTTCAGTGCCATTTAGGAAGTGGTTTGGCATTCTGGCTAAGTGAGGGTTAAGCAAGAAAGACTTTGTTTCAACTCCTGTTGCTGGAAATATCTCTAAAATGTCCCCATTCAATTTCCTGCCTTGGTACATAGCACCAGGGAACAGAATTTAATTTTTGATGACTGAATGACTTCCTTAGCTTCCAGGACTTTCTGAATTATTTTATTTTATTTTATTTTATTTTATATTTTTATGGTACAAGGGTACGGGTAGAAGCGTGGAAAACTTCAGTTAGATTTAGCAGATTGGTGTACAGAATGCTCAGGCTAGAAACAAATTAGAAGTTATTAAAAAAAAAAAAAAAAACAAAGAGCTACAAAACTCCTGACAAAACTTGTTTTGATATTGCTGTCCTTTGCTTTAGTACTCTAAGCCAAATCCATACTTTACTATTACTTCAGGCAAGTCACTTTTGGGGGCCTCTCTGGGTTGTTAGACAAGCTGATCTCTGGGTTCTTACCTGGCTCCCACATGCTGTGTCTGTGAGAACCACCACTGAGCATGTCCATGAACTGATACTTGCCATTTGCTCCATGCCGCTATCTTACTGGGAAAGGCATTGAGCTTGGACATGCTAGCTCCCACAGCAGAACTCACTGTGAAGACAGCAGACACATGTTGCTCAACAACAGAGTGACCCAGGACAGCTGGGCATGCCGAGTGGCATTATCTGGTATCACTTTCAAGACAATGACAGTCGTAAATCTGGATTCTCTTCCCAAGAACAGTCTATGGCTATAAAGTAAAACAGAACTGGCCTCCATCGAGAAAGTGGAGGATGCAGGCAGAGGCCAGAAGTTCCAAGATGAAGGCTGCTTACATTGCCATTATTAGCCTAGCATCTGGACTTTGGGGTATAGGTCTCTGGGCAGACAGTAGAGGAAGTCGTTGGTGTAGAGTCCTTGCCTGCTTCGTAAGCAAGTTTGCAATGGCTTCCTGCTACCACAGGACCTCCCACACTGCACTGCATGGTCCTATCTCCATGTGTGTTCCTCTTACCTCTGCCTCCCCCACAGACACATGGGGTGTAGACCCATATTCTCTCTCATTAGGCAGTGAGTGAGGAAGCTGAGCCTCCCAGGGACGAGGTTCCTCAGGTAATAGTTGGGAGGTGAGGTGGACCCAAAGCCCAACAACCACACAATGGTCTTTCTTTCGGTCATTGAAAGACCCCCACATGCTTCAAGTTCTTATGCTTCTTCTGTACCTTCACAAGAAAGGGAAACAGTCACTGTTCTTGTTGCCAGATGGGGACACTAAGGCACAAAGTATGATATTTCCTCCTGGTCATGTGGGAGTTAGGAGCAGAACGAAGACTAGAAATTAGATCATCTGACTCTCAGGCCACGGTTTTGTTCCTGAATGAGCAACTGCGGCTGTGGAATGTCCACCGTGAATGTTGTAAGTGAGGAGGCTCAGAAGAGGAAAGGGGAAGCATGAGAGGGCAAAGAAGAGAAGGTAAGCAAAACACGGGCCTGGCACCAACCCTGGGCACTAAGCCTGCAGGCATTTCACTACTCCTGGCTCTCTGGTCCCAGTCCCTACAGGTCTACATGGAGCTGGCTTTTTAATCCCTGTAACTGCCTCTACCCTATTTAGGTTCATCCCAGGACCTTCTCAGCGGTGGCCTTCTGAGAGCCCCCATGGGTGCTCACCCAGGCCTGCCTTCACCTGTCCTCAGTATTGGAGGCACCTAGCCTTTCCCCACCATCCTATATAGCCAGCCCCCTGAGGACAATAGCAGCAACTCTAATGAAACGATCCGATCCATACCAAAAGTGATGTGAAGATATGAGGCTTCTCCTCCTTCCATCTTCATACTCATCCAAGGGTATGAAGAGAAAGAGTCAACCTCTCCTTAGTTGTAATACTAGAGGATGTTCAAAGCAGTCGAAGAAAAAAAAAAAAAAAAGGAGAGGGGGTCAACCAAGGGTATTTGATAGAGATTAGAGGCAAGGGTAAAGTTAAGTCCCCATTGCTCAGTCCCTGATGTCCTCTCTTTACTCAACCCCTTCCTTCTACACAACACGGCGTGGCCCTGCTGGCCCTGTAGGTCTCTGTAGTGCTGTCTGTTCTCAAACAAGTCTTGTACTTTAGTCCTGTGTCTCTAGCACCTGGACCATAGTTGGCACTCAAATATTTGTTGGCTGAATACAATATCTTTTTTTTGGGGGGGGGGGCGGGGAGAGGATTTTTTGCTATAGAGTGTGTGCACTCATCAGAGAGAGACAGAGACAGAAAGCGAGAAATCACCCCCCAGGGGGGATGGCCACTGTGCAATCCCTTCTCAATTCTCCTCTCGGGATCTTGGGCATGCATGCACACACGCCCAGAGTGAGTTTAAGCCACTGGGTCTGGGACTCAAATTGCGGTCGACTACATGGGAGTCCAGTGAAACAGCCATTATGCCAACTGCTGGTCCCAATATCTTTTTTTTTAAAAAAAGTTTTTTGCCATAGAGTACGTGAACTACACAGAGAGAGACAGAGAGAAGGAAAATGAGAAATTAACCCCCAGGATTAACTACCATGACACCTGCTGGACCTATAAATACCTTTATTTTTATTTGTGTTTTCTAAAGTAGTTTTTAAAATAATGACTTATTTTATTTATTTATTATTATTTTTAAATTTTTTCTATAGGTCATGTGCGCTCATCAGAGAGAGAGAGAGACAGAGGGAAAGTGAGAAAGCAAGCCTCCAGGTCTGGGGCTCAAACTGCGGTTGGTCATATGTGAGTCCAGCACCTTAATCATCATGCCAACTGCCAGCCCCCAAGATCTTTATTTTTTAAAGCTTTATTGAGTTATAACTGAAATACAGTAACTATACATATTTAGCATGAACTATTTTGGTAAGTTTTGACAGGTTATATATATATACAAATAAAAATAATGAATGTATCCATATTCATCGCCTCCCAACATCTTCTTATGCCCTTTTGTATTCTCTCTCCAACCTTAGTAGACATTATTCTGTTTTCTTTTACTGCAGATGAATCTGTGTGTTCTAGAATTTTATATGAATGGAACCTTGCAGTATTTACTCCATGTATTTATATCTGGCTAGCTGGTTTCTTTCACTCAACACAATTATTTTGAGATTCATTCATATTGTTGTGAATTCATTCCCTTTACTGCAGAATAGTAATTCCATTATACAAGGAGACTTTGAAAGGTTCATGGAAAATGGAATTGAAGAATGAGTTTATTTTGGTACAACTACTTTTTTGAAATCCTTGCATAGTTTTCTCATAATACACATGTTCTATAAATCTTTTAAAGACATTGCACACAGATACAACAGTTTGTGTATTTGAAGTTGATGGACATTTGAATAGCTTTTAATTTTTGCCTATAAAAAATAAAGTTGCTATGAGGATTTGTACGCAAGTCTTTGTATGGACATATGCTTTCTTTTTTTGGGGGTAAATACATAGAAAGGGAATGTCTGGATCATATGATAGATGTAAGTTTAACGTTTTTTTTTTCCTAGAAGGCGCATACACTCAACAGCGAGAGACAAACAGAGACAGAGGGAGAGGTAAAAGCACTGCCTCCCCTGCCCTCCAATCTCCACATGGGGAATGGTCATACTGCAATCCCTTCTTTCATCTCTCCCTCCTTTCAGGATTTTGGGCATGCACACACACAAGCCCAGCATGTTTCTCAAGTCACCACATGTGGGACTCAAACTGTGTGAGATCCAGTGCCTTAACCACCAGGCCACAGAGTAGGCCTAGATATAAGTTTAACTTTAAAAGACACTACCAAACCATTTCCCAAAATCGTTATAACATTAATTTTCAATATCAAACCAAACTGGTATTCCTAAAAAAAACCATACTTATCAATATAAATGATCCTTTTTGCATATTGCTGTATTCAATTTGCTAAAATTTCATTCAGAACTTTTCCATCCATGTTAGTGAGAGGTATTAACTCTTGCTGTTTTTGTTTTTTAATAATGTTTTTTTTTTTTTTTTGGTCAGGTTTTGCTACCACAGTAATGCTTAAAATGAGTTGAGAAGTATTCTCCTTCCTTCGATTTTTTTTTAAAGATGTTATAGAATTGGTATTATTTCTTTCCTAAATATTTGGTAGAATTCACCTGTAAAGTTATTTGGGCCTAAAATTTTGCTTTTGTGTTTTCCTTTATGAGAAGATTTTAAATTACACATAAATTTCTTTAATAGATGTAAGAATATCTAGATGATCTATTTCTTGAAAAATTTCTGAGATATAATTCATATGCCATAAAATTTACCATTTTATAGTATATGATTTAGTGGGTTTTGGTATAGCCATAAGGTTGTGTACAACCATCATTACTAATTCCAGAGGATTTTGATTACTTCAACAAGAATCCTCATACCCATTGTTGTGCCCCATTTTTTCCCATTCTCCAACCACAGACCCTGCTTTTCTATTTTCTGTGCCTATTCTGTACATTTCATACAGTGGATCAAAATGCGGGTTTTTGGTGACTGGCTCCTTTCATTTAGCATACTGGTTTCAGGATTCATCCATGTTACAACATGTACCAGCACTTAATTCCTTTTTTAGGGCCTGAGTAGCCAAAGTGATCTTGAAAAAGAACAAAGTTGGAAGAATCACACTTTCCAATTTCAAAGCTTACTATAAAACTGTAATAGTCAAGATAGTATAGCACTGTACTGGCACAAGAGATATATAGATTAATGGAATAAAATGGAGTCCAGAAATAACCTTCGCATTTACAGTTAATTTATCTGCAATGGTTCCAAGATAACTCAATAGTAGTAAAGTAGTTTTCAACAAATGATGCTGGGATAATTAGGTATCCAGGTGCAAAAAAGTGAAGTTGAACCCCTACCTCACACTATATACAAAAATCAACTGAAAAATGAATCGAAAACCTGATGTAAGAGTTAAGATTATAAAACTTTAAGAAATCAAAGGTGTAAATCTTCATGATCTTGGATTAAGCAGTGGGTTCTTAGTTATGACACTGCAAACAAAAGCAACAAAAGGAAAAATAGATAAACTACATATCATCAACATGAAAAATTTTGTGTTTCAAGGATAGTATCAAGAAAGTGAAAAGACAACCCACAGAATTTGGGTTGAAATTAAAAATAAAATTCATTTGAAAAGGCACTTATACTTAAAATATATAAAGGATCTTTACAGCTCAGTAACTTTAAAAAAAAAATCAACAAAAAATGAGAAAAGGATCTAAATAGATAGTTCTCTAAAGAAGGTATACAAATGGTCAATAAGCACATGAAAAGGTGCTCAACAACATGAGCCATCAGGGAAATGCAAATCAAAACCACAACAAAATACCATGTCACACTACTAGGATAGCTAGAATAAGTAAAACAAAATATTAAGTGTTGGTAAGGATGTGGAGAAATTGAACCTTCAGACATTGCTGGTGGGAATGTACAAAGGTGTGGCCACTTTGGAAAACTGCCTGGTAGTTCCTCAGACAGTGCCATATGACCCAGCAATTCAACTCCTAGGTATATACCCAAGAGAAATGAAAGCATGCTCACAGGAAAACTTGTACCTGAATGTTTACAGCAGCATTATTCATTAATAGCCAAAAAGTAGAAACAACCCAAATGATGAATAGATAACAAAACATGTCATACCTGTACAATGGAATATTATTTGGCAATAAAAAGAAATGAAGCACTCACACTTGCTTCTATGACATGGAAGAATCATGGTGAGTGAAAGAAGTCAGTCACAGACTACCATGTGTTGTATGATCCCACCTACATGAAATATCCAGAATAGGCCAATCTATAGTAGATTAGTGGTTAGTGGTCACTCAAGGTTGGGGTAGGAAGGAGATGAGAGACTCAGCAACTAAAGGAAGTGATATTTCTTTTTGGGCAATCAAAATGTTCCTAAAATCCATTCTGCTGATGGATACACAATTCTGAATATACTTAAAAGTCACTAAGTACTTTAAATGAATAAATTGAGGTAACTGTGAATTATCTCAATAAAGTCATTTTGTAAAGAGTTTAGGGGCCAGCAGATGGTGCAGTAGTTAAGGTGCTGAACTCCCACATGGAGGACAGCAATTTGAGTCCAGGACCTGGTGCTTGAAAACCACACTCTGTGTGCATGAGTGCCTAAAATTCTGACAGGAGGATGGAAAAGATGGGAATTGTGGTGTGGCCATACCCCCAGGGGGTGATTTCTCACTTTCCTTCTCTCTCTCTCTCTTTCTTTCTTTTTTTTTTTTTTTGGAGAGGTTTTTCGCTATAGGGCGTGTGCGCTCGCCAGACAGACAGAGAGAGACATAGAGACAGAAAGCGAGAAATCACCCCCCAGGGGGGATGGTCATGCCGCAATCCCTTCTCCTCCATTCTCCTCTCGGGATCTTGGGCACGCACGCACACGCGCCCGGCGTGAGTTGTAAGCCACCGGGTCCGAGACGCGAACCGCGGTTGACTACGTGGGAGTCCAGCGACATAGCCATTACGCTAACTGCTGGTTCCCATCTCTCTCTCTCTTTCTAGCAATTGCACATACCTTATGACAAAAACCTTTAAAAATTTTTTTAAGATAAATGCAGGGGTATGTAAAAAAGTTCATAGATAAATAGAATTAAAATGCAATTTATTTTGGTACAAGACAATTTTTAAACTCAAGCATAGTTTTCTCAAAAATATGCATTTTCCATAAATTTTTTGAAGATTCCTGTATTAAAGCATTGCTCCACTGAAAGGAGTATCCTTCCAGCTGGTGGCTTTTTCCCAACCAGCTCATGCTGGGGCAGTGTGCTCTGGGTTTGTCAGGGAGAAATCTGTGTTCCTAAGAAGCAGGTTTGAGCCTCAAGAAGTTTCCAGTGGTGAGGGGCAGAGGAGAGAGAAGTGAGGATATGCTGGGGGAGGCCAGTGGAAGGGACCTCGGAGGCCGGAACCTGGGACCCACAGGGCACAAGGGCCCAGGACACAGGGATGATCCTCTCCTGCCCTGACTCCGTCTCTGAACAGGGAAAAGTCACAGTTAGCAAGTTCCTCAAGGGAAAAGCAGAAGCCAGTATCTATTTCCCTACTCTTCCCCTTCCCCTCATAGACGGTACCAGGTGCGTCTCAAGTTCTGGAGCTGAGCCCAGTTGCATCAGCTACCTTTCCAGGTCTCTGGTGGCAGCTCTGATTCTGGCTCTGTTCCTCATTAGCAGGGAGGCCTTGGACGATCTTCCTAACCCCAGAGGCTCCCTAGTCCTCATCTATCAAGGGAAAACAATAATTAACCTGACCTATCTCCCTCAGAGAGTTGGAATGGGGATCCAGGGCTATCTCAGGTGGGAAAGAACTCCCCAGGGTGCATTATTGTGAACTGAAGGAAATATTCAGGGTAGATAGGAGGATATTGATTGCCTGAGTACTGAAGGCAGTGGCAGTTCACACTCTCCTCTAGCTTCTGATCCACACAGCATTTGCAAATTGGCTGGGGATCAGGGTCAGGAGGGTAGCTGGTGACCAGAGACCAGAGGCACACACAGAAACAGATTCCCATGACTCAAGTCTTCCTGGCCTTAGGCTCCCCCAAGGCCAGCTCACAGACTACTGAAAACCATCTTTATATACAGTGATTCCCCAAGACTGAGAAACCAGACCAGGCAGATCATCCCATGCTCTTGGGCTTGCTCTTCTTCACCAGGAACTCGGACTCCAATTCTTCACCAGGAACTCTGACTCCATAAGAAAAGAATAAGGACCAAAAATGGGAACAATTCATGCCCAGTAAGTCCTACAGATCACAACTGCTTTATTAAGCTAACTGCCGGGAAGACAAAAGATTTCTACACACGGTAATAGTCCTATATAGAAGATACTGCAAAAACATCTTCATGACCATACCCTAAAGGCCCCCAAGCCCCAGGAAGTCTGCTGGCCATGTAACCTGGGAACCATGGGAAGGGCTGGCATGGGACAAGAGGGACATCAAGGAATGGCTCCATTTTTCCCCTGCCTTCACCCAGAAAACAAGGTGATCTTGCCAGGTGTGTGATAGAGAGTGGAAGGCAGCCATGATAACCTGCAAGTGAAGAAAGCAAGAATAAGAGTGTTGGGGCAGCAGTGGGCCCAAGACCTGCCTTTTCCCAAACCGACCCTGCCAGGACCAGCCTGTTGCTTCTGTGTGCCTGGGTTTGGAGTTGCTGGTGCACCTCTGGCTGCACACTCTTGGCAGGCCAGGCCCTGCTCTCTCATCTTCAAAGGGCAGAGGAGTGATGGGTACTCACAGCCACAGTCCATTCTGATTGGTCAGTCGGTTCTGGAGGGTTGGTCCCAAAGCTTACCAGTTGTCCAGTATTTTTAACATCATCCTGAGAGTATAATCTCAGAATATAATAAAACCGGCCTTTGGCCAAATTGCAAAGGGGGCTCTCTCTTCTGGTCTACTTATGAGTTAACACTCTCCCTTGAGCCCAGAACTTCCCAATCAATCCATTTTGACAAGTGTGTTCAAATATAGTTTTCTGGGACCAGCAGTTAGTGTAATGGCTATGTCACTGAACTCCCATGTAGTTGACCGTGGTTCGAGTCCTGGACCCGGGGGCTTAAATTCACACCGGGCGCATGTGTGTGTGTGTGCCCAAGTTCCTGAGAGGAGAGCAGAGGAGAAGGGATTGCAGCGTGGCCATTTCCCTGGGGGGGGGGGGGGGGGGCGGGGCGGTGATTTATCGCTTTCTGTCTCTCTGTCTCTGTCTGTCTTCTGGCGAGCACATATGCCCTATAGCAAAAAACCTCTCCAAAAAAAGAAAAAATATATATAGTTTTCTGATCCACTCTTCTTCACTTCTTTAATTTGTATCTTGGAAGAGACACCAAGGCCAGCAGATGGCATGATGGTTAAGGCACTAGACTCTCAAATGGGAGATGCAGTTCAAGTTCCATACCTGGTGGCTTGCCTTCTCACTTTCCCTCTCTCTAGTTCTCTCTGGTGAGCACACCTGTCCTATAGCAAATTAAAATAATTATAATAATAAAATAAAATAAAATAAAATAAAATAAATCTTTAAGAAAAAATAAGAAGAGAAATTAGAACGTGGTCAAACCACTCTATAAAATTCATGGTTAGTGGTAGAATTTCAGGTACAGTATTTCTCCTTTATCTGCAGTTTCACTTTTCTTTGTTTTCAGTTACCTTCCCATCCAAAAATATGAAATGGAAAATTCTAGAAATTAACAATTCATTCTTTTTAAACTGTTCACTGCTCTTGAGTAGCGTGATGAAATCTGTCACCCTCCTGCACCATCCTACCCGGAGCATGAATCATCCCTTTGTCCAGAGTACCTGTGCTGGACAGGTTCCCTGCCTGTTAGGCACTTAGTAGCTGTCCAGCCATCTCGGTTATCAGATCCACTGTCAAAATAGTGCAGTGCTTGTGCTGGATGGACCCTTATTTTACTCACTAATTGCCCCAAGGAGCAAGAGTAATGATGCTGGCAATTTGGATGTGACAAAGAAAGGCCCTAAAGTTCTTCAAGTGAAAAGGTAAAAGCTCTTGACTTAATATGTAAAAACAAACAAACAAACAAAAAACAGATCCTGATGTTGCTAAGATCTACAATACAATAAATATTTTGAGGGAGACACATCACATTCATGTAACTTTTATTACAATAAATTATTATAATTATTATAATTGTTCTATTTTATGATTGTTGTTAATCTCTTACAATGCTTAATTTTAAGTGAAAATTTACCTAATAGGTATGTACATATAGAAAATATATAGTTTATATAGAGTTTTGTACTATTTGTAGTTTCAGGTATCCACTGGGGCCCTTGGAACATGTCCTCTATAAATAAAAAGACTATTGTATCTCAGAACACAGAAACCCCCCTCCAATACTGACTAAAATCAGTGAAAAATAGCTACTCTTGGGGCCAGCAGGTGGCATGGTGGTTAAGGGGCTGGACTCCCACATGGCCTACCCTGGCTTGAGTCTCAGAACTGGCAGCTTGCTTTCTCACTTTCTCTCTCTCTGGTGAGTGTACATGCCTATAGCAAATTAATAATAATAATAATAATAATAATAATAATAATAATAACAACAACAACATAAAATAGATAACTATTTAAAAAATAACGGGACCAGCAGATGGCATAATGGTTAAGTCACTGGACTCCCATGTATTCAACTGTGGTTCGAGTCCCAGACTCAGTGGCTTAAAACTCACACCGGGTACGTGTGCATGCGTGCCCAAAATCCTGAGAGGAGAATAAAGAGATTATGGTGTGACCATCCCTTTTTTTTGAGGAGGGGGCGGTGATTTCTCACTTTCTTTCTCTCTGTCTCTCTGTGTCCTAGTCCAAGTACATGTGTTCTATAGAAAAAAAACTCTCTCTTAAAAACAAAACAAATAACAAACTACTATTGAGACCAGCATATGGTGTAATGGTTACGTTGTTGGACTCCCATGTAGTTGACCACGGTTTGAGTCCCAGACCTGGTGGCTTCAAACTCATACAGGGCCCATACACGTGCATGCCTAAAATCCCAAGAGAAGAATGGAGGAGAAGGAATTGTGGTGTAATCACCCCCCTCAGGGGGGGTGATTTTTCGCTTTCTGTTTCTCTGATGAACACACATGCCCAATAGCAAAAATCTCTTTTTTTTAAAGAATTATTTTATTTAACTTTATTTATCCATTTATTTATTTTAATTTGACCAGAGAGTGATAGAGAGAGAGAGAGAGCATATGAAAGCAAGCTGCCAGGTCCGGGACTCGAACCGTGGTCAGCCATGTGGGAGTCCAGCGCCCTTGACCACCATGCCACCTGCTGGTCCCGCAAAAATCTCTTTAAAAAAAAAAAAAAAAACAGCTACTATTTACTGAGTGCTTCCTGGATGCCTGACCCAGGGCTAAGCATTTCGTACATAATTTCATCTACTTCTCACATATGAAATGGAATCCATTCTTAGAAGGGACAGAGCCAGTGGAGGCAGGTTAAGCAGCTTTCTCAGTCACATGATACCATTCAGCACCTGCTCACATGACGTTTTAGGATGCCCTGCTCCCTACAGGCACAGCACAGCCAGCAGATCCTGTCCTGCAGTCCCCAAAAAGGCAGCAGCCTGGGCAAGCCTGCCACTCTGGGTGGGGAGGTGAGACTAGCACATGAAACACAGCGGTCACCTCTGAGCAGAATGCAGTCGAGGGTCAGTATGCATGTACCCCGGGCCGGATGCTGTCATGCCTGACCCTCTGTCAGCAACTGAATCGTTCAGGTTATCCACTCCTTTTGCAGCAAATGTGTCCTTGGTAAACTTACTCTTGCAGCAAACTTGCCCAGCATCCCACTTGAAAAGGTTACTGGGATCAAACCATGGACTTTCATTGTGCACATTTTTAGAATTACAGAAAAATAAAAATGAGTAAAAAAGACTTGCATTGTCTAGCCATTGTTAATATTTTGGAGACTTCAAAATTTTTATGCATAGTTCTCTGTGTTCAACTGTTACAATTAAACTACTGACACAATTCTGTATCCTGCTTTTTAAACTCATTATTGCATGAAAAATTCCATGTTATTGCAAACTCTTCAAAAACACCACTGAAAATCATTGTGTACTGTTCTATTTAGTGGGTGAACTATCGTTTACTTAACCACACCCTAACCTCCAAAGCGGTTTTGTGTCTAGATTCTCACGTCTCAGGTTTCATCTCAGTGAAGTGATGTTCACTTACGTTTGTGCTCTGTGTACCTGAGAGCTAAAGTGACATAGCTGCTCACACAGTTTGAGTTTGGCTTTTTCACTTTAGAATGAGTTGAAATTGTCTCGAAATGGAACGGGAGGGTTCCATAGACAGTGATCATGAATCTCAGTAAGGCAGTTAATGAAATCACTGGTCATCTTTGTGGACAACTGAAAAAAAGGGCGGGGGGGAGCAGACAACTATGTACTATGTAGTTATATAAATTGGTAGGTAAAAAACTAAACCTGAAGAATGCTAGTTTAGAGATCAGCGTCACCCTGGAAGAAGGTATCTGGTGGCCATGAGGCTTATCTTTTGGCCTAATCTCTACACATAGTTTAATCAGTAATATGAAGTCCAGGAAGACAGCTTATAAATTATAAAGCTGTAAAGGATAAGACTATGTGACAGAGAAAAGATACAAAAAGATCTCCTCGGGTCAGACTATTTGGCTAAAGCCAAGCAGAAGAAATCTACCAGGGATAAAGGTAAGGAAAGTCCTATACTTGGACCACATACATATAGAATAGACAACACAGAGCTAACAGAGTTAGCTGGCTTTCAGCTCAATATGAGCCAATGACATGACAAGGCTGCCAAAACCTATCAACAGTGTAAACGTGTGCCATTTGCAGAGCACAGATGTCACACACCCTCTGACTCTGTGCTGGTGACATCACAAGGTATCTCTTCTAAAAGACACATTTGAAGAGAGGGCCAGACAAGTAGAATGAGGTCAATGCAAGGACAATCAGAAAGGTGAGTTCTGGAAATGCTGTCATTTACATAGCTATCGAAGTAATAGCACTCAGCGGGTAAAAGCACGGTCTCTGAGACACTGCTGGTCTTTGTGATCCAACTCTGACATTTACTAGATGGGTGACCTTGGCCTAGGTACTCTCTGTGCCTCAGTATCTTCATCCAGAGTATGGGAACTATAGCACCTATTACATTCTGTTGTTCTGAGGATTAAATGGGCTAACACCTGTCAAACACTTAGAAGCATGCCTGAATATTGTTGTGTGGCAACAAAAGGATTGTAGCTGGCAGATATCTAGAAAGACATGACAAATGACTCCAAATACTTGAAAACTGTCCCAAGGAAGAGAAATCATGCTTTATCTTGGGAGGCCCTTAAGAAACACACTGTATTGGGACCAACAGTTAGCGTAATGGCTATGTCGCTGGACTCCTATGTAGTCGACCGCAGTTCAAGTCCCAGACCCAGTGGCTTAAAACTCATGCCGGGCATGTGTGCGTGCATGCCCAAGATCCTGAGAGGAGAAGGGATTGTGACGTGGCCATTCCCCTCGGGGGATGATTTCTCGCTTTCTGTCTCTCTGTCTCTCTCTCTCTTTCTGGCGAGTGCATACGCCCTATAGCAAAAACCTCTCAAAAAAAAAAAATAAATAAATAAAAAATAAACACACTGTATTTAATAGAAAGGCAGAGGTTGTTTATTATCAGTACACATTTAATGAGTATGCAGTATAGGTCAGTTACTGTGCAAGGTGCCAGGAATATATAGAGATGGATGTGATACATACTCTTTCCTAAGGGCCCTACTGGGTCTATCTGGGAAGGTGCATATAAATAGGTAATCACCAAAGTGTAGGGTATGCTTTGGGCAACTAGAGGATGGTATGATTAACTTTCCTCTGGGGAGCTTGGCAAAGCTTCACAGAGGTAGAACATTTGAGCAGTGTCTGTAGGACAAGTAGGAGTATATATGGGAGCAGAGGGAACAGTGTGTGGGACCAGAGCTGTCACCAGGTATGGTGTTTTCCAGGGAATGGTGACAAGTCAGGGGTGTTACAACACAAAGTGAGTGAGGTGGCAGCAAATGAAGTTAGAGCTAAAGGCTGGTCTCTCCCAACTCAATGATGTGTGATACGGATATAGAAGGTAGCCACGAACGTTAGGATAATCATAGCAACGTGATACCCACCCCCAGAGTCTTCTATTTCTATACTACTGTCTTCTCAACAGGCCACCACAGCAAAAGCCAAATAAGGAAATCACATTTCAGGAGAAAATTGAAAAGGATTAGATTTAATTTTCTAATCTTCCTTCTTTGGTACAGAGGAATACCAGCCTATAGAGTAAGACAGTGTTATGTTCCCAAGATGTTCACAATTTGAGAGTACCCAAATGGAGAGACTTGGGCAAAGGCTGGAGATTGGGATCCTTCTCACTGAGACAGAAGCTACTGTTTGAAAGGAAGTTTTCTTATGGGCAAATCTCAGGTTTAAAGGGAAGGAAGAGCACATTATTCTTTACTTATCTCCAGGCTTTCCCAGTTAATTTCACTTAATAATATTTATTAAGCATGCTACAGGAGGTGTAGAGATGAGTGTACCATCAACACTTCTTTCGAGATGCTTACCATTTAGCATTAAAAGATAGTTAGCCACATTAAACATTAGATCATTAAATGTTAGGGCTAGCTACTTCTGGTCATGATGGAGTAACTGATACTGAATTTTCTCTCCTGCTGTAACTATAAAACTGAACAAAATATATACAGCAGATATTTTCAGATATTGGAAAAGAGGCTATGCAGGATCCCTCAGAGAAGGGAAGGAAACACATAAGATGAAATTCATGTTCACCTTGATATTCTCCCTGGGGATACTGAAGAAGAAGGAGCTTTAGTAGGGTAGGGGTCCAGAAGTTTGTGTGCAGGGAGTCTCCCTAGATTTTTGGTTGAAGGCTGGTCTGCACATACACAATGTGAGACTCTGGCAAAGTCTAGCAAAGAGCAGCTACTTTGGAAGCAGAACAGGCATGTTAGAGGTTGTAGTGTACTAGGAGACACTGGAGTTCCAACTCTGCCAAAGGGAAAACACCTTGTTAACATTCTAGGTATTGAGGTGAGACAAGGTAAAGGTCATGCTATAGGATTAAAAAACATGCTCTTCAGTAAGGGCTACTTTAGGTCTGCCTTATCGAAGCCTAAAACCAAGCCTTGAAAGGGTTGGTTTAGAACCATCAGTAAATTGACTGCTTTCAGAGTATCTTTCAGACTCCTTTCAGTGTACCGTCTGCAAACAATGAAAAATGACTAGGAATGTCGAGGAGCAGGAAAATATAAACCAAATTCAAAAAAGAGAAATGGTCAATAAAAAGTAGGTCCTGAGGTATCCCAGATGCTTGGAATTGGCAAAGACTTTAAAGCATTATACGTATGTTAAAGGACTTAAAGGAAAATTTGGCCATAATGAGTGAAGATATGAAGAATCTCAGCACACAAATAAAAATTAGAAAATAAAAAAGAACCAGATGAAAATTCTAGAACAGAAGAGTATGTTATCCAAAATAAAATATTTACTGAATAAGCTTCATGACAAATTAGAGATGGCAGAAGAAAGGATAAGTGAGGTGGAAGACAACCAGAAAAAAGGAGAAAACAGATTAGACCATCTTTGGAGACAACACCAAACTGACCAACACATGTAATCAGAGTACAGAAGGTGAAGAAAGAAAAAGAGGGGCAGAAAATTATTTGAAAATGTGCCAAATTTAGTGAAAAAAAAAAAAAAACCTATAAATTCAAGAAATTCAATGAGCCTCAAATAGGAAACATGAATAAAACCACATCTGGACACATCACACAGTCAACTCTAACTAAAAGTTAAAGATCAAGAGAAAATCTCAAAAGTAGCCAGAAGAAAAAGACACATTACACATAAGAAATGACAATATGAATGAAAATCAACTTCTCTTCAGAAGTAATAGAGATAGGAAATAAAGCAATGATGGTTTTTAAGTACTGGAAGAGAATAAACTTGTAAATTTAGAATTTTATCTCCAAGAAAATAAACATTAAAAATAAAAATAAGATAAACATAGTTTCCTGACAGACAAAATTGGTCACCAGCAAGACCACACTGCATGAAATACTAGTTGCTCTTCAGTATCCCTAACAGGCGTGGATTTCCTACTTCTTGAATTCTTCCAGAGCTTTGGTGTTTGCCATAGGACGTGGCAGCTCTAGTTGTGAGGTGAGTCTCAGGTGGGTGAGTAGGCTGATATTCATGGAAGGGGTTCTGAGCATAGAGCCTCTGATTCCTTTGAGCTATTTAATCAACTGCTCACCCCAAGTGGACAACCAAACCCAGAGACACAGTGGAAAGGATGAACTCTGATATGACGAGGACGGCTGCAAGACATGGCTGGCATGCATGGTACCGCTAGGCTATGGTTAGAATACTAGAATACCTGCAAACTGGCTGGTAAGTAGCCACTACTCCCTGTTCATCACCTTGATCACATAAAGGCAGTAAAGAGTCAATTCCTAGCAAACAAGGAACCTCCAGGACCCCACCTCAGGACTCAGACTGGCGTCCTTCCTTTTTTCTTAGATACAAAGTCTCACTATGTCATTATCTTCCTGCCTAAGGCGTTCAGGTAGCTGGGAGTACAGGTAGCTTTTACGGTGGGCTGGGAATTGAATCTGGGCCTCCCATGTGACCTGTCTGCTGAGCAGCAACATCAGCCCACATATACTAGTTCTGCTGGGCCTTTCAAAAGGGAGGCCGTCTGGGCCACGTCAGTTGTCAAAGGTTTAATATTGTCCCTGGGACTCAGTGGGGATGCTTCCCAGGGAGAACAGCTGGGTGGAGTGTTCTCCTGTGAGTGGGTAGAAGAGGACTCCAGGAGGCCCAGGGACTGAATGAGGAGTCTGCAGTGGGGAGGGGCCGGCAGGTGATGAAAGCCAACACTATTAGCTTTCCAAGTCTGCCTGAGAGTTTGGGACACTTGACTCTCTAGTACAACCTCTGTTCTAATCCCTTAGGTCATATTTTTTCCCCTTTAAAAAGGGATATTTCATAGTCTTTTAAATAAATCTTTTCAGCTCCACTGATTTGGAATAACATGCTTAGCAGCTTAAGAAGAAAGCGACCTTTCCTGCTAGCTGGGCCCTCAGCAGGTTGTCCTTCCATGAGCCAATTTTCTCATAAAACCTCGGCCTCCATGGATGGCTAGGCCCCTCACAGTACTAGCACTGGGGACTGTAGTACTAGTCCAGGCCCCCAGGCAAGTCCTTCCCTACTCCCTGCACCTTGGGCTTTAGCCACTGCAAAGTGAAGACCACTCAGAATATAAGCACATCAACCCCAAATAGACACCCTTGATCATCTGCAAAGACCCTACTGTAGCCACAGAAATGAGCATTCCTCTTTGGTTCAGTTTCCAGGAAATTTGTGCTTTCAGGGAATTTTCTGTGTGTGTCTTGTCGACATTTAGGGGAAGTTATCTTGGTCTAGGAAGCTTGAAAGCAGGCAGGGTGGCCAGGAGAAAGAGGGGGTGGGGCTTGTTCGCAGACTAAACCAGCAGACACCCTGTCCACCAGCATTCCCATGCAAAGCCTTTGAGGGCTGGCTATAGGTTCCATGCCATGTTCCTCTTTGAAAAGAACCATAAGCCTTAACAAACTACAGTAATTTGCTGAGCCCTCCATCAAACACTCAATGAACTGTGAAACCAGTGTTTTTATGTTCAGATAACATCTAGCAAAGTGTATGTTTTCTAAAATCCTTGTTCATATCACCTAACTGTTAAAATCAAACCTAAACAAATAATCCCTTTGGTTTAGTCCCTCTGTTTAGCTTTTTGTCAAACCTGTGCCATGGTGATACAGGCAGTTTCCAAGGTGAGGTGGTTGAGGCCCTGCAAAGCCACCTTTCCTGAAACAATCTTTACAATTCCCTGATACAGTGCCTGCTACCCCACAGGAAGCTATTCCTCCCAGTCCAGACTCCTGATTTCAATGGACCCACTTATCTGGGAGGAGTTCTTAGTTGTCTCCATCATGATGAAGTTTGAGAACCATGGTCCCAAGTATCAGCAGACACATTAGGGGCATTGGTTTTCTTTCCACAGACAAGCTATTCAATTTCTTCAGATCAGTGGTTCTTAAAAGTTCAGGCACATCAGAAGCCTGGAGGCTTGTTAAAGCACAGACCGCTGAGTTTCCGATTCAATAGGTCTCAGACAGGACCCGAGAATTTGCATCTTTAATACGGTCTGATGCTGCTGGTCTGATACCACACTTTGAGAATCACTGAACTGATGGATTTTTAAAGGAATTTAAATGAAATATGGAGGCAAAATGTGAGAGTGTTTTGATCAGGAATGAGGTAAGATGGAGTATTGTGAAGTAGAAAGGGTAGGGCTCAAAGCCAGACCAGTCTAGCAGAAAACAGACTTGCTTCAAGGATCCCCTAGCGCACAACAGCGTTGGCTGCCCAAATTCTGATGAGCCTCTTTCCCTTCCTTTCTTTCCTGAGTATTTCCTGTCTACAGTCCCCAGGAAAGACAGGCCTTCGGGGGCCAGTCTCAGCAGCCCCTCCTGGAGGGAAGCCTCACACAGCTAACCAGGCTGCCAAGGTGCTGAGGGGCCCTCTCACACCATCCCTGGGAGTCCTGACATTTCTTCAAGTTTACACAGGGCTCAGTGAAGTCTTAAACGACATTTTTTTTTCTTTGGAGATCATCTATTGCCTAACAGGGGGGAAGGAAAACCTGCTCCCATCCTTCAGCTGCCTCCTCTTGACACAAACAACAAGGAACTAATTATAATTTGCAGGCCTGCTGACAGGGTGGGTGGAAAGGGGTTGGGAACAGGACCACAGGTTGGGAAGCCACCCTCGGGGAGGGACTCGTGACTCACCCACTGGCCGTTACGTGAGGAGCTGGCTCCTTTTCTTAGCAGAGGGGGCACTGTTGTCTGGGTGTCTGCCTGGCCTTACCATGGCAGCTACAAGGGCAAGTAGTCCTGCTAATGACTTAACCCTTTGTATGTCTAAAGCACCTTGACATCCGTGCTTTCATTTGACTGTAACAGGAATTCTATGAAATAAGTGAATGAGAAAGCTCCTCCCCACCAGGCAGAAAAGACAATTGAGAAGTAAGACCTAAACAAAGACAGTGGACACGAAGTCACACAGGTGTTCCGCTGCTCAGTGTGTGACGTGCATGTGAATGGAGCTGGGAGGTCTTCCCCTCTCAGTTCATCATCTCTGAGATGAAGGGAATGGATAAGATGATGCTGAGGACTTTTCACAGATCTCTTATTCTAGGAATAAGCTACCTCGCTAAGAGGACCTGCTTGAGGTCCTGCCATTAGGGAAGGATGGTAACGACACAGTGACCCTGGTCACCTTTGTTGAGAGAGAATCATCAGTGCATCCCCCATTGCCATCCACCGCCATCTCTGAGGGCTGAGGAAGCCCATCCTTGTCCTTTGTACTTGGCAGACCAAGACCCTAGAGGTGGTATGGTGGCTACTCATGGCCAGGATGCTCTTTCGCTGGGACTGTGGCCCCAACATGGCAATTCCTCATTAGAGAAGCAAAAGCCATTTCCTTTGGCATCTGCTCCACTAACAACGTAACAAGCACCTACCCCATGTTAGATCCTGCCTGACGAGAAGATGTGGATGTGAAGGAGTCATACTATTCACTCATGAGAAAGATGGGGAGAAGGAGAACCAGGCTGCTGCCTGTTGCTGCATGGGTCATGCTCAGCCAAGTGGCTGCAGCCAGATCCTAGTTGGACCTTTCAGCCTATCATTGGCACTGGGCTGTATTAGCCTGGAAGAGGGGGCACACAGATGTGCTAGCTGCAACCCAGCAAAGCACAGTCTTCTTCCAAGGGAATCAGGATCCATAAAACTTTAGAAGGGGTTATATTTAGAGCACTTTGCTTATAGACATAATCCTCTACACTCACCAATGATACACATGGCAGATGCACACACCTGACTCTGGCTGATCCATTGTTTGAAAGAATTATGTACTCTTTTTCTGCAAATGAAACCTTCTAACCACATGGAATCAATGAATCCAACAGCTTCCTATCTGCAATGTACTGGTAAATGACTCTTCTCCCATCTGTTCAATACAGTCAGCACAATCAATTGAGGGCCATGTCTCAGGCACAGGGAAAACCAAAATGAACAAGAGACAGCCCTCAAGGAGCAAGGGACTCTAGTGGAGCACAGAGACACAGATGTAAACACACCTGCAACAGAGCAGAGACTGATCAGTGTTAGAAGATACAGGTTATAGGACCAGCCAGGTGGCATGGTGACTAAGGTGGCTAGATTCCACATAGCTGACTGTGCTGTTCAAGTCCCACACCCAGAGGCTTGAAAATCATAATATGGCATGTGTGCCTATGTGTGTGCCCAAAATCTGAAGAGGAGAATAGAGGATAAGGGATTGCAGCATGGCCATCCCCTGTAGGGCATGCTTTCTCACTTTCCTTCTCTTTCTCCCCCTCTGTCTCTCTTTGGTGAGCACACATGCCTTATAGCAAACCTAAAAACAAAAAAGAAAAAGGAAGATGTAGGTTACAGGAGGGGAAAAACTGGCATGGGAATTCAGAAGAAGGGAAAATTAACTTCAATTCAGAAACTAGAAAGACTTTATGAAAAAAATAGTGCATGGAAAGAACCTCCGTTGGGACAGGAGACAGCCCCAGTATACAGCCCCTGCTGCCACAATCGTGTAAGCTTGGGAAAGCTATTTCTCTAGGTTTTTAAATGAACCATTTGCCTTACGTGCCTCACAGTATTATGAGGATTAAGTGATAACTGATTTAAATGCACATCATATAAATAAATGCACCAAATATAAAGTCCTTTCAATATCATGGAGTGAGGGAAGAAAGAGCAGGTAGCTACCAGCAGAAAGTGTATGAGGAGGGGGACCAGTAGTTAGTGTAATGGCTATGCCGCTGGACTCCCATGTAGTTGACGGCAGTTCGAGTCCTGGACCTGGTGGCTTAAACTCACACCGGGCATGTTTGCGTGTGTGCCCAAGATCTCGAGAGGAGAATGGTGGAGATGGGGTTGTGGCATCACCCCGGGGGGTGATTTCTTGCTTTCTGTCTCTCTGTCTCTCTCTGTCTTTCTGGTGAGTGCACGCACCCTATAGCAAAAAAAAAAAAAAAAAAAAAAAAAAAAAAAAAAAAAAAAAACCTCTCCAAAAAAAGAAAAAAAAAAAGTGTATGAGGAGGAGAGGTGGGGGTGGGTGGAGCCTGCTGAACAGGGGCATGGGGATGATACCAGCACTCACTGGGCTCGTAAACAATTTTTTTTTTTAACCTTTCCACAGTTAATGTTATCAAAGAGACCCCAACAAGAGTAAATCAGAACAGAGTAAATTTCTCTGTACTGGGAAAATGAAGGGGCTTTCCAGCCCAAGTGACAGGTTAACAATACGAAGCACAACCCTTTCGCTAGTCAACTGCATAATCCTTGAGTTCTCCTGGCTCCCAGCACTGGGCCTGGGCTCAGTGTGTCCAGCAAACACCATTACATGAGTGAATGTAGTTCTTACTGCTTTCCAAGGAATTTTACATCCCTGGTCCTCTTTGAGCCATAACCACAAGCCAGTGAGGCAGACAGGACACAGATCATTTTCCATGTTAAAGATGGGGAAACTGAGGCTCCCATGGGGTGAGTGGCTGTCCCATTTAAGCTCGCCCCGTCAGAAGGGAGCTGGGACTCCTGACTCGTACAGTGTTGTTCCGTGTGCCATGCCATTGCCTAGGAATTACTGCTACAGCCAGTATTTGCTGTAACAAACCATCTTCACCGACTTTTCTGAAGGCCTTTTAGTGCTGTTTTAACTTTTCCCTGTAACACTTTCCTTGATTGGATCCCTTATTGTACCATGATTCCTAAGGTACTAGTTTATCCCAATTCAGAAGGTGTTTTTTGTGTATCCCAGATATAAGGGTATTGTATTGGGTCTTTTGCCAAATGAGAACTGATCTGGGTTAAAACCTGTAGTTTGAATGTTTGGAGTCACTGCTCCAAAGAAAGAGAAGGAATAGTTGAGGGCATTAGGAAGACAGAAAAGGGTTTGTTTGTTTGTTTTTATAAACCATGGACATTTCTGGCTATAGAGTCAGCTGTCAGGGCTGACAGATGGCCTGGCTGTAGGGGGTGCGGGCAGAGGGCAAACACGTGGTTAAGGCACCTAAGTAATTTGTGGCACCAAGGAGCTGGAGCCAGCTAGGCGGACTCGGGGTCTGAAATCTGGGCCACAGCCCAAGTGCCAGCCAGTGAGGGTAGGGTAGGGAGCCCTCCTCCCCCACCCCTTGACACCCTCCCTCAGCAGATGCCCTGGGCAGAAAATGCCTTTGTGTGGATATGGTGGAGGGGGGCACAGAGGAAAGGGGCCACAGAGAGAAATCTGAAGCCCATCAGGTCAGAGCTGCCCTTCCCTTTTATGAACCACCCCACTCTGTAGCTGATAACAGCTTACATTGCACCTGCTTCCCCGGGGATGTTGTATTCTAATAAAAAATGTCAAGGTACAAAGGTTAGGCCTTGCAAAGCACCAGCCCCTCCCCAGCTCTGTAGAGGGATACCTGGTGATGTGCTCACATCAAGGGCTCAGAGGCACCCCTAAAGTGACAGAAAGCCAGGGTGGAGGAAGGAATAGAATGTCAGATGACTCACAGCTCCTGAAGAGAATAGTAGCCCAGGTAAGAGGCAGGCTGGGCCTTGTGAACACAAGTCAGCATGATACCTACCTCCGTCAGTGTGGCCAGGCCCACTCTGATCCCTGAAGCTGTGGGGCTTTAACCATCCACCTTGTGGCATCTCAGTAGCTCTCTCCTGACACACCAAGGGGTAAGGGTATCATAGGACTCGGGAGAGCAGTCATTGGCCAGGTAATGTACAGTGAGGGTTAATTGGTCAGGCTAGTCATTTGTGCCCACCATCCCCTGCCTAAAAGAAAGGAACACAGGTATCAGCTTTGATGGGTGGAGGAGGCAAGACGACCAGAGCACCTGGCTCACCTGGTGAGAAGCCTCGTGTGGTGTTCTGAGCAGACAGAAGGGACGGGAGGTGGTTAGGTGGACATGAGGGATAAAAGGATGCTAGAGGCAAATTCACCACCCACCCAGTTTTGAAGCCACAGAATTAAGAGCTGGAAGAAATTTCCAAGATCACCTAATCCAACCTCTACTGTGTTGTCATGGTCATGTGACAGAGCCCAAACTAAGAACCATATCTCCTTTGACCCTCAACAACAACTTTTCAGGCCAGTGATCTTCCTAGCACCCTCTGGCCTCTCCCAAATACTGACCCCAGGCCCCCAATTATCATGGAGCTGAGATCACTCTCAGAACACACGGACTGTGTGTATCAGCCATTCCAACCAAACATACCAAACATACCTTGTGTGAATAATGCTGATCGACGATCCTTGCCAACCCAAAATCCCCAATCTTGAGCACGAGGTCCTCTGTGCTGATGAAGATGTTGGCGGGCTTCAGGTCCCTGTGCAGCACGTTGGCAGAGTGGATGTACTTGAGCCCACGGAGCAGCTGGTACATGAATAGCTTGGCGTGCTCCTCGGTCAGCGTGCCCTGTTCCAGCAGGCGGGCCAGGTCAGTCTCCATGTACTCCTGGACAATATAAGCCACGCTGAACTTGAACAGCTCGCCCTGTAGGTCGGTGCCCTTGGGCCCCAGTACCTCGTACACCTTCACAATATTGTCATGGTCCAGGCGACGGATGATCTTGATCTCACGGAGTGCATGCTTCATACTTCGGGCATCACTTAGGGCAATCTTCTTCACTGCCACCTTCCGGCAGGCTTGGCTATCCACTGCTGATAGCACCAGCCCATTGACTCCAAAGCCCAGGGGACGGAAGTCAACAAAACGCCCACCAAGGTCGTACCCGTAGACACTGGCAATGCAGTCACCCTTCTCGGCCATTGTTGGCTCAGTGGTCTAGGGCTGCCCAGGTGATGAAGGGGCAGTCAGGAAAGGCCCAGTACCGTCTGGTGGCTTCCCCAGCACACCTCATTCTGCCAAGTGCTACAGCTGAGATGATTTTCCTGCTGGAGAGTTCACTGCCAGAGGCTCTCTGGCGACAAGAATGCCATGTGTCAGTGTTCACCGAGCTGCGCAAGTTGCAGGCTCAGGCTATTTTCCTAACCTGCATTGGGAGGGCTGTCCACCTCCTGCATTTTCCAAACCCTCCTTGATGCTTAGAATGGCTCATGCTTCTTTCAAATCAAGCATCTTGGAGAGAAAAGCCAGGATCATTATCTATGGGAAGTTTTTTTTTTTTACCATCATGGGCCTCAAAGAAAAAGATACAGAAAGGTTCCCTTTGAATTCTTCGGTACAAGAGGTTCTTTCTGGCTGAAACGCAAGCTATTTGCCAAGAGGCATTCTTTTACTTAGGATGGTCCAAAGCTCAGTTGTATCACAGACTTTCTGCATTTTTGAGCAGTGTGACAGAAGTCTGTAAGTGGATTCTGGAGGCTTCTAGGGGCTTCTTCCTACCTCTGCCAGCTCCTCTTCTACCAGCTCACCTTGAATTCTGAAGTTCAAATCAGTCTAAAGAGTATTGGTGCAAGAACTGGAGAAATGCAAGCACCTTGCATGAGCTCTGCACCAAGTTACACTTGAGATCCCAAATCCAGGGGGGCTCAGCTGCCAGGCCAGGATCCTCCACAGGCTTTGGATGTGGGCAGCATCCTCTTTCAGCCCTTCAACCACGCCACCTTGACCGAGACTGTGTTCTGCTGCACCCAGAGAGGCCACGGGAATGCTGCATCTTTCAGATGGAATCTCCTTCCCTGTCAAAGAAATAACGTTGGGTAAATTTCCACACTCCAGCTTCCAACACCTTCCCACTTGTGTCTTTTGTTAACCAGCCCAAGTGTTATTTGATCTGTCCAGCCAGCTGAAACACTGCTTGCTCAGGGGATTCCGGGCTTTGCACTGCCTGGCCACCCCTCCTGCTGTGTGCGGAGCTCCCCTGGAAGAGAGAGAAGATGATTGATTTGATAAGACCATCAGATGGCGTGCCTTTTATGTCAATGCCTGCTCCCCCAAGGTTAACATGTGCAGATTGTGGGTGGGCATTATCCCTTCTGACCTTTGTGAAATTAATTTGTTATGCTGTCCAAACATACACATTAGCACTGGCTAGGAAGGGTCAGAATAGAAAGGAACTAGTTGCAGACTGAAAATATTCAAGTATCAATCCCGTTTCTTTTCTTTTCCCCTTGGCTCCTTTTCTTCTTTTTCAAATATTTTTGAATATTTTAAGAGAGAATTTGCCATGACTGAGATTTAATGACATCTGGGTTTTTTTGCCACATAGGTGAAAGAGACACATATACCATGTTTCAAGGAAATGATAAAGCTACTCATAAAAAAGGAACGCTCAGCCCAGAAACCAGGGCAGACTTTCCGGCACCGTACCAGGACTGGCATGGTGACCTGTTCCTCTTTTTGCTGTTGGAGATCTAGCTTTCCAAAGCTTGGAGTCAAATCCAGGCTTAACTGTATCCTGATTGGTGGGTATTGACACAAATTATAGGCAGAAGACCTCCGCGGGGAGGAAAAAACTGAAAAACTAGCACTGTGCATTCAAGCCTCTGAACTAAAGGCACTATCATAGCTTCTAAGGGTGGCAGGTTTTCTAAGTTCATAAGATCTGTGGAGAAAAAGCATTGTATTCAGCACAAAGTGGTGACCCTGGCCAGGCTGCTTCTCAGTTCTCATCTTACTGCAGGGCCCCCTGTAGGGACCCTTTCCTATCTGAACTTTGCACAATTCAACAGATAGTAAGTGAAGCATAGCAATGATCAGCTCACTGCCCTGAAATTAAAGGGGCACATTAGGGCACATAGTAAGTAATCATATTCCCTTTAAAGACTCCTAATGAAGGAAATTTGCGAAGGTCTGGAACATAGTAATTTCTCAGCAGCTGCTACCTGTTTTTGCTGCTGTTAAACATTCCTTCATGTTTGAATTAGACTACCTCCAATTTTGATGATTTGTCTAAGCTTCAGCAATTCTACTCTGTTTATTGGGTCTCACAGTGAAACAAGCATAGGTTTACAGAATTTCAGATTGGGAAGAATCTTGGTGAACAAGTCCCAAGGTCCTTAACTGAAGACAGTACTGTTTTCCTTGGCTCATGTGACCGGAAGCTGCTACTGGCCTTTCATGGGTTGTACCAGATTTGCTCAGCACCCCGCTTAGTACATCACTGACATCCACTCCTCCACCTCCAAATGCCGAGAGCATTTCCACAGAGAGACATTGATTCTGGTCGAGTGCTCACTTTGCAGGTGATAACACTGAGGGCAACAACTCCAAGCTTCCAGCATAGACAGGGTCAGTATATAATTGATGAATGGGTCGGTGAATACCATTCACTCTTAGAGACAGTGCTGGGACCACTCACTGAGCCGCAGTTGGTGGCCCATGGTGAAGACCACCTGGACACTCAACTCAGGAGAATCAAAGATCTTCCACCATTCCATCCTCCCTCCAACTCCTGCTGTCCAGGTCAGTAACGGCAACTAAACCGGAGCTTCTTTCACTTTTGACTCGTAAGTCTGGTCTGCTTCCCAAGGGCAAGCAAAGGAAGCCAATTACATATTTTCATTTATGAGGAGAGCTGTTTAAGCCTCTTCCCTTTCCTCCTGCTAGGCTGTACAGAGAAAACGAGCACCTAAGCAGGGAGGAATGACATCACGGGCAAGCCGAAAGCAGGATTTGTTCAAGATCAGCTGCAATGCAGATGATCTGTGAATAATTAAAAGACGCTTGCTTCATATTTTAAACTCTTGCCTTCTCCTCTCACATGTGGGAGGGACAGTCTCCCTTGTGTGAATGTGTCTCTGTCTTCCCAACACTCTGTCAGTGGGAGTAGGCAGGCACCATGTCACCTTGGGAAGGCTTAAACCCAACCATTCAACCTTCCTCATAAATTTCTAAATATATTCTTTTCACTCCTGTCTGTGACTTTGCTTGTTCCTTTTCAGTTCCTAAAAGGCTCTTCTGCTTTTGCCCACTTATTGAAATCCCACTCAAATTTGGGATCCAGGTGAAATCTCACTTCTTCTCTGAGGTATCCACCCCAGTCTTCAGCAACATCCCACCTTTTTCTAAACTCCTGTGTGCCCATGTGAATACCATAGTTGACATTTACATATATTAACTGGGGCTCCTATTTAACTTTTTTAATGTGTCCATCTACCAATTATTCTTGAAGCTTTGCAAGCTCAGAGTACAAAGTAGCACACAGAAAATAACTGGATTCGAGGGACCCAGCTACCATTTGTTATGTCTATACAATTGTGAAGCCCACCTTTCCTAGAGGATCCTCCATCCCTCCTTGTGCTCGTTGGTCTGGGGCAACTTGTTCAATAGGGTTCTCCCCACAAGCCCTCGCTGCTCAGATCAATACTGCCGAACTTCAGCCCTCTTAGTATCTTCTGCTTATATACTGCCTCTCTTAGAATTCCAGCCCTTGAGGTGGGCAGCCATGGTCTGACCAGTTCTCTGTTCCAGTGACTAGGAAACATCAACTAAGAAGTCTTAGATTAGTGGTTCACTTCTTACATGATCTACAAAGGGGTGTGGGTCCATCAGCCCTGGAGACAGATGACATCTGGATGTGCCAACTTGGCAGTGGAGTGGGTATGACAGCTCAGGCTTGACACAGCTTCTCAAGGCAAAGCCTGACCCGTCTCTATGCAGAGCTTGTGACTCAGGACCGCTCTGAATCTCAGGTGGCTTTCACTGTGCAAGATGAAAAGGTCACCCACTCAGCTGTGCTTGAATGACATCCAGCAGGAGAAATACATGTACTCTTGCAAGGGCAGCCCAAACCCCTACAATTCTGAGGCACGCATATAATGTGCATACAATTCTGAGGTACGCACTGTGCATATAATAAAATATATGTACAGAGATTTCTAATTCCAGGACTCTTTGCGATGAACATTCAACTCTCACAGACTCTCTATTTGAGACCAATTAATTATTCTCTCGCTCAACCAGCTTTTTAACATGTGGAAACAAACCAGAGACTAGATGGTGTGTGCCAATTGTCCCTTTCTGGGATTCCTGGGGCTCTGGTTTACAAATCGGCTTTGGAAAGTCTATATTTAGGCTCACCTCCCCACTTGCTCAGATCCTCCTAAGCCTCATGCTGCTGACTTTCCACAGGTACTATGGCCCCCAGCAGGGTGCTGACATTTCACAGATGTTGCTTTCTTTCCTCTCCTGAATACCCAAAAATGTGCAGGAAGTCCTTCTCAGGCAGGGCTGATGTTTACAGTTGAGCAGACTGTGCACTGCACAATGCTAGGTAGCACCGTTCATATCCCCATTGAATCTGACTGATGCCAAGACTCATTTTCCTAATCACTGTAGCCTATAGAAATGAAGTCCTCTAGATGTGGACCAGTAAAAATTTTCTGTAAAGGGGGCCGGCAGGTGGCATGGTGGTTGGGAGCGCTGGACTTCCACATGGCTGACCACGTTTCGAGTCTTGAACTTGGCAGCTTGCTTTCTCACTTTCCTCCCCCCACCTCCTTCTCACTCTGTCCCTCTGTGGTCAAATTTAAAAATATAAATAAATAAAGTTAAATAAAATAATTCTTTTTAAAAAAATTTCTGTAAAGGGCCAGAGAATAACTATTTTGATCTTTGCAGGGTATACAGCCTCTATTACAACTACTCGACCCTGTCTTTGTAGCACAAAAGCGGTCATAGACAATACCTAAACGAATGGGCATGGCTGTCTTTCAATAACACTATTTACAAAAATAACTGGTGGGCAGGATTTGGCCTGGGGGCTGTAGTACGTGGACCCCTACTCTAGATTGTATGGGAACACTATTTATTAACAGCTTGCTCACAGGAGGCACTGGAGTGTGTTGTAACCCAGGCCTCTCTCCAGCGTCCTTCCTCTTGGACTCAGTCTTCCTGTGGCCCAGGCCTGCCCTCCTAGGGAGGTGCCTTGGGTTTGGGACCCCACCCCAGTCTTAGTCAAGGGTATCTGCGGGTTTCATTCCCTCAGGGTCCACCTGCTTTCCAAAAGCTAGCTAATCTGGCCTACGGTCCCATTTAGTTCTCCTTTTAGTTCTTCATATTCTATGGTGCCAGCGATCTGATTACCATAATGCATTCTCTAAGTGGGCGACTTTCACCACAAGCCATCTAGGCCCAGTGTGACTTCTCAAGCTCAGTGAAGAAAAAACTGGGAATAAATATATTTTGTGGGACTTCTCAAATTAAGACAAGAGGCAGTCCCCCTTTTCAGCCTGGGTTCAACTTCAGTGACATTACAGTTGATAAGCCCATGCCATGCTATGGAAGGAGAAACTGAGAAAGAATATTGAAATGAGATTAGGAGTTAAGGAGAAAAAAAAAAAAAAATGAAAGAAAACAAAACTCCAAGTTCAAACAACCTGCCTTCCATCTAATTTTGGACCTATTCTCTCACTGTTAAAATCAAACATGCTAGAGCCCATGGCAGCCAGGACTGGCCATCCTACAGGCAAGCTGGCTGACTTGCGGAGGTCCTGAATACCGTCACCTATAGCTGACACTAAGGCCATTTACCCAGAAACATTCCTGCCTCCTCCTCACAAGCACACCAGGGCTGCTTCAACCATCGAGCAGCTGAGCCCAACCTGATAATGACTCCCATCTAGTCTACACCAGGGTTTCTCACCCTTAACACTACTGACATTTGGATCCAGATAATGTCCTGTGTACCCAAGGATGTTTAAAGCATCCCTGGCCTCCACCCCAGAGGCCAGCAGCACTCGCTAGTTGTGACAACGGACGTCTCCAAACACTGACACCATCACCTGTGGGGGAGATACAAAACCATCCCCAGTTCAGAATCCTGTGTCTAAACCAGTAGTTTTCAACAGAGACAGTGCTGGCATTTGCGTAGAATAACTGGGGGGCCTCTGACTCAAGGTCTCTCATGAGGTTCAGGCCAGCTGACGGCCAGAATTGTAGTCATCTCACGTTTCTTATCTACTTTCAAGCTCACTCATGTGATTATACAATGATTCCTGCCATGCAAAGAGCAGTTCTTTTCTTGTTTTGTGGGACTATATTGAGCATTTCTGTTTAAAGTTAAACAACTCTGGTCCGGACCCACTAAACACCAGCTCTCCCTAGCCCTGGTGATAACCTCACGCATTTCCAAAAGTCCTAGAGGGCAATGGCATCTCCTAAGCCCAGCGCTGTTGAGAACCATGAAACTAAACCAGTGGTGGTAATCCACTTCCCCTCTGGCACTGACTGGGTTAGAGGTGGTCATATGATGTAGTCTGAACATGGACAGTTTGCTGGGAGCTGGCCTTAAGTAAATTTTCCTTCTCAAGAAAGCAGCATCCCTACGTCCTGTCTGTGGATGCAGTTGTTGAGGAAGTAGTGTTGGTGCTGCAGCAACCGTCTTGAAACCACATGGGGGTACAAAGGCCAGCACACTAGGGTTGACAGATGACGGTGGGACCACTACTGAAAAACTGAGCTATGCCTGTGACTACCTACTTCCAACTTTCTTGCCAAGAGAGATCAAGCCCACATGCTATTTAAGACATTATCTATTTTGGTCGGTTTTTTGGTTTGTTTGTCACTTGAAACTGAGATTATCTAACTGATGGTCACTTGCTAGGCATGTGGTTTGATGTAAGCAGGAAATAAAGAGATGTAGAACACATGGCCCCTGACCTCAAGGGGCTGATATGCATATTGGGAGAGAGGAATCAGCACCACAGCAATTACAGAAACAACGCAGGACATTCAGGGCCTAACTTCATGATTCCTACTGCAAGTACAGGTCAGACACGTCACTCAGAGGAGGCTCGTGGGAAATGTGGAAGGCGACTTCTAAGATAACTCCCTCTGATCACAGTATTCTGGTTTTTGGGCCTTGTGACCTCTTCCCCTTAAGTGTGCACTGGACTTATTAACTCAATTTTTAAAAAATAATTATTTTTATTTCATTGTATTTATAATCATTTTTCAATTTGCTACAGAGCATGTACATTCACCAGAGATAGAGACAGAGGGAAAGAGAGAAAGCAAGCTGCCAGTTCCAGGACCTGAACCACAGCTAGCCACGTGGGAGTCCAGCACCTCAACCACCACGCCACCTGCTTATCCCTAGTAACTCACTTCTAAGGAAGAGGATCTGGCAGAAGTAATGTGATGTCACCCCTGAGATCAGGTTATAAAACAACCATGGGTTCAACTTTGGTTGATCAGGTTAAATTCTGCCCACCAGTTATTTCCACTCTTGGGGAAATCAACTCCATGTCAAGAGGCAGCCGTGTGGGGAGACCCAGGCAGATGCTTGGAAGTAACCTCTGGGGCCTGCCAGCCACTGTGTGAGTGAGCTTGGATGCAGATCTTGGCTAAGTTTAACCCTGAGATAACTGTAGCCCTGGCCAACAGCTTGGTAAAGTCTCACAAGAGACCTGGAATTAGAGGCACACAGCTAGGCTGTGGCCAAATTCCTGACCACAGAAACTGTATGAAGATAAATGCTGTTTTAAGCCATTAACTGCTGGGGAATTTGTTACACAACAAAAGGTAACAATGAAGCAGAGACTCAGTTCTTCACATTCCCAAGATAGAGAAAAGGCAAACTTGGCCTAAGACCTTGAAAAGTCCACCTTGGGACCAAGGGCCTAAGTCTTACCCGGCTTGGGTCTTACTTGGCTCAGAGCATATCAGATTGCAGAGCCAGGTAGAACTTGGCTCTTTTTTTCACTGATGTAACTGAGTCCAGCTCAGTTCTGACACACAGTAGGGACTTAATAAATAAAAGAGGATGACACAAAAATGGCTACAAGTTTGCAATAAGATTTTTGGTTATGACAAAGTATAACTCCAATGAAAAGACAAACTTTTAAAATGTCCCTGAAGTCCAATAAAGAAAGCTTTAAATCCCTCCAAGGTGAGTAGAGGGTGAGTTCAAAAGAGGATTCCATACTAGTTCCTGTAAGCACTACTGCAAGATCATTTCCTCATCGAGAAGACTGCTTTGTAATCTTTGATCTTTACCACTGAGAGTCAGCCGGGTCTTCCCCTTGGAGGCAATAGGAGTACTCCCAGAAATTAGGAGAAACAACTCTGCTTGGTCTTCCAGCTTTTATAATGAAGTACCACTCCCTCCACCCTGGAGGTGAGCAGACGGAAGTAGTTCATGTGAAGTCCTGCCCATGCCCAGGAAGTCCCCCAGTGTGGAAACTCCGGCACATGAGCAGATGGCTGTTCCGAGCATTGCCACCAGGATGCCAATCTCAGGCTGCATTTCCTATGTTTGTGCTTCTCTCATACCTGATACTCCCTGCCAAGGTCCTGGGATAACCCTTCGTACACCAGCCAGTAGGATACCAACAGCCCAAGCCAAAGCATGGCTTAGTGTAAAATAAGTGCACTCCAAGCAAAGGATCTTCAGACAGGCTTTGATGCCCAGGCCGGGTGGCCGGTAAGGATTCTCCCCCTAGGATGTGAAAGTCGGCAGCAACGACAAACATTTCAGTGTCCCTGTAAGGCAGCGATGCCACCTACCCGGGTTGTGTTTCCTTCTACAGTTTCCTTGGGAATATGCCTGTGGGGATGCCACTGAGTGAGAAACAGGAAGGGACTCCATTGTCTTTCTCTCCCTGAGTTAATAGGGTGGGGGCATTGGAGGAAAGCCACTGAAAGGAGGAAGGGCACATAGGTGGAGGGGACACCAGACCCTGATGTGGGGGATACCTCCTCTCTGAAGAGCAGGCTCCAAAGCTTTCAGGCTTGCTCTGCTTTTTCTTTTGAAAATTACGTAACCAGACAGGGAGAACAAAGGCTCCCCAGGCCTCCCAACAACACTAAAATAGAACAGAGAGAAATTCTGCTGCCTCCTCAGAGATCCAGCCCTACTCGGGCAAAGCTGGAGACTGGGGAGCAGTCTGGGTCCCTGCATCTGAAGCATGGGTGCTGGTTGCCATGGGAATGGCCCAGCTGCACAGAGGCACCCAAAGAGGCTTGCAGCTGGGGGTCTAGCTTCTAGTCCACAAGGGTGCAAGAGGAAGTGTGTGTGAGTGTATAAATCCTCCTAATTTTAGACAACTCCAACATTTGACTTTTTTAGATTCAAGGTAAAATTTCTCATTCTCTTTAATTTTTATAATTTGCCAGAGGGCATCTAACCTCACCAGAAAGAGAGGGAGAGGGAAAAAGTACCTCCCACTGAGACATGGTCAAGCCAAAACCCTCTCTCCTCCATTTCTCTATCCATTTGGGGTTTGGGGCATACATGCACTCATGCCTGGCATGTTTTTAAAGTTCCTGGGAATGGGACTTGAACAGCAGGATGGGCCATGTAGGATCCTGTGCCCCTACCCTTGTTCTCTCCTTTTCAGGAAAAGAAACCCAGGAGAGCAGGGGATAATGATCTCTTTCAAGATGTCAATCAGCACAGTTGTGACTTCAGTGGCTAGGGTGAGTGAGACTCCATTTGGGACTTGCTCTATGTGGTTTGTGCTCTGAATGGAAGCCAGCCTTTCTAGAGTCCAAGCTTCTCAGACACTCTTCTTCCTTCCACTTCGCAGAGACCTGAAGTGACTTCCCCCAGGTCACATAGTAGAAAGTGGTAGAACCAGGGCACACAGTAGAAAGTGGTAGAACCCAGGTCCTGACCCAGGCTTGGGTCCAACCACAGTGCATCTTTAACTCTCTCAAACTAAATGGTGCCCACAGGCCTGAATTTGAAGAGTCTTCCCTGTAAGTCCACGTTTAATAAGCACGTAGGAAAGCAAAAAGTCCCTGCCCAAGAGGAGCTCAGTGCTCAGATGTGACTTTTCTTGTCACATGTTGGAGCCCATAAGTGGGACTTCTCCCCCACCCACATGGATATCCCATGCTCCAAGATCCCTGGTTTGTAGCTACAGGACTCAGTATTACCTTGCTTTTGATTGGAAATGGCAAATGTGTGTCCTATGCCATATGTACTATGAGAGGCCCAATCCCTAGGCCACGAGGGGCTGTAATGGCCAAGGAAAGAAAGAGCCCAGAAGCCAGGAGGCCTGGGTTCTAGTCCTGCCTCTGCCTGTGAACTCTCCAGCAGGGAGTCTTACCTCTGTGAAGTAGGAATAACCCGCTGCCCACTAATTTGTGGGAGAAGAACAGACAGAGGCTGGCAATAAAAATATATTTTCCAAAGCAAGTTGGAGGTAATAGTCATGACCACAACCCAATTATACTGAAATTAACAACTTCCACAGTCCTAGGGCGTATACTGGCATTACTCTGTTTTGTGCCGAGAGCAGACAGTGATAATTAACCATCACCCTCTCTTTCCTGATGAGCCAGGAAAATCAGTCCTCAAACAGCACTCCAGAGAGAGCCTGGGCAGGTCACAGAGCTGGCACTCAGACAGAGCCTGCTGCCTCCTCGGCCTTGACTGTCTGACCTCTTGTTCCCGTTCTACAGCAGCTCCTTCCTTGTTCCCAGGCACGTACTCCAGCTCAGCGGCAATTACTGAGGGCCTGCTAGGTGTCAGGCACAGTCACACACAGTCAGTGGTGTCTGACTTGAAGTTTTGCTTTGCCCTGTGAAGTCAGGGTAACTCTCCTTGAAGTGAATGACACAGCACAGGGCCTGGTGGTCAGCAGGTGCATGTTCCTCCTGTTCCTTCCACTGCCCAGACAGCTGGAGTGACTTCCTCAAGATCACACACTGGAAAGGGGTAAGCCCGAGTCCCGAGCCAGGCTTGGTTCCAACCCTAGTGCCTCTTTGTTGCCTTCTGAGGGGTTTCCTGTTAGAGAGTGTCCCCTCCCTCCAACCCCTCTTAGACCTGAGTACTTGCTTTTGTTTTCATTTTCCCAGTCCCTGGGAGGAGGAGGATTTGCCTGATTTCCTAAAGTAGTCTTGTGAGCAGTTATCTTTTCTAGATGTCTCCACTCTTTGATCTCATCTTTTCCAACCTACTCACCATCCACACAAGATGTCTCTCGGTCCATTGAAAGTGCCATGTTTCCCTTACCTCTGAGCTTTCACACACACTGGGTTGTTCCTTTGGCTGCAAAAATGTCCTCCTCCTCTTCACCTGACTAATTCTTACTCATCTTTTAGGCCTCCGTTTAAATGTCCCTTCCCCCTGGGAGCCTTCCCTGCTGACTCCTTTCCTTCATCAGACTAGCTTATCTGTTCAGGCTGTGTTCCTCTGTCTCTCCCTCTCATGTCAACTTTTTCCCTTTCCATTTCAGCTTTAACTGTTTGTTTTCAGTGTTTGACTGCAAGTTCGGTGAGGGCAGGAACTCCTTCAATGCGTGCATCACTCTATTCCCAGTGTGTACAATACAAATAACATAAAAATATTTGAGTAGAACGAATGCATTCTGAGAAGCCCCGTACTTGGGATCATTCAGAATTTGTAATACTTCTTTCTTCCTCGAGGGATACCAACCCTACAGGAGAATTTCACAGGTCTTATCTGATTTAAATCCCTTTAAATTTCACAGAGTTCCTGACTTCCTTTCATAGAACCAAGCCGAGCTTCTCACCCAGTCACGCTGCCTCATTATCCAGCTAATGTGTGCACGTGGCCACCTCCTACTATTCCCATGGAGGCTAATCATTTACAGGGGTTGTGCTGGGGGCAAAAGAAAATCATTCCTAGAGCAGAAAAAAATGTTCCCCGCCCTGGTGATTGCATCTCCCTGTTCACAAGTGACAGGAAATGGTATTTAACCACCCAGGTAACAGCAACAACTCCTGGGCCACATGGGGCTGTCACAGCCAAGAAAAGATGGGGCCTGGGAGTCAAGAAGTCTGAGTACTAGTCCTGCTACTGCCTACAAGCTATCCAGCAAGGAGTTGCACCTTCATGAGGTGAGAATAATCCCTCTGCCCCACTTCCTCATGGATGACAAACAGAGACTGACAACAAGAATCTATTTCCCAAAGCAAGGCATACATGTTGGAGATAACATGTTGGACCACAACCCAATTATACTGAAATTAACAACCAACCTAGTGAGGTTAACCATACACTGGGGGTTGGAAATGTTACTTGGGCACATCTTGACACTCTTCCAAAGTGAGTGGCCTTCACATGAGGACCTACCCATTGCACCTCTGATTTGAGTCTCTCTTTTTTTGCTTTGTCGGGATGGTAAGGGTAGCAGTGGCAGGGGGGACGGTGACTGTAACCTAAATTGTCCCTGTCATCTCTTCCAGCACGCATTGCGGTATCCAGTCTGGGAAGGGGTGTCTAGGAATGAGCATACAACCAATCACAGCTAACCAAATCCATTATGGGCATGCCACCTGCTCCGTTCTCGCTTCCTGGCCTCTGCTGCATGTGTCTAACGTCTTCTGCTCTCCTCTGTGAGTACCTCCTTCGTGGAAAGGTCATTAGACCCTGAAAGTCAGAACTACGTGCCATAGAGCACATGTCATAGGGACATGACTTGATGACGAGGAAATGTGAGTTGGTGTGCTTACGTTTTCATTTTGTACCTTACTCTGGCGGGAGAGATACCAGGGGGCGCCATTGCTTTCTTAGGAAGAGTGAATTCCCTGCAACCCCGGTGGCATTCCACACACAAACAAGCCTTAGTCTTAATGCGCCAGGCCCCACAAGGAGGCCATCAGACCCCATTGTACATGGAGGGGGAGGGAGAGACAACACCAGCCTTCAGATGACAAGCTCCCTGGAGTGGGTAGGCAATACAAGGCAGACCAGGTAGGCACAGATAGTTCTGCTGCTGAGGAGGGAAGGGGAGAAAGGATGGAAAAGAAAGCAAGGCGGAAGCAGGGAGTGAGCAGTGGACTGATGAGCCCACTTGCTCTTTGTATGAGTAGGGCAAAAAGACAGGAGCTCGACAGCGACGCGGAGTTTCCCTCCAGCAGGTGTGTGTGCTGTTAGCTTGCTTTGATTTCATCTGGAAAAGAGTGACTGTCCCCTGAGTGTTAGATCAGTGCCAGGTCAGCCCACACTACTTACAGAATGAACAGGTGCTCCCTCAACTGCCAGGTGAGAGGATTTAGGGCCAGAAAAGAGAAAGGACTCTTCCAAGGTCACTGTAGAGTGCTTGAACTATCTTTTTTTTTTTTTTTTTTTTTTTTTTTTTAAGCAGGCCTATCTAGGCATTTATTGACCTCAAGGTGACCTTATGGATCCCTGGGCCATCCTCCGTCAAGTGAGGAAGAGGGTCCTGACCTAGATGGCCAAGAGTTACTCATGGCAAGGACTGGCTAGCTACAAAGCAGCAGCTCTACCTCCACAGTAGTAAATTATTTTGTATGTATGGACCATGAGGCAGAACTGCAAGTTGGAATCCTCTTTTCACAGAGACAGAGCAGGAAGCCAGCTTCTCCCGCCTCCCCCAGGGAGTGGAGGAAAGTGAATTGGTCTCTGTCCGCATTGAGGACACCCAGGGGCTGGTGCCTAGCATAGGGCCTGGCCTGTATAGGGCCTGAGCTGGTGTCTACTGAGCTCCAATTCATTTTAGTCTAATGAGAGCTAAGTCCCCATAAGGTCAATGCAAAAGACACCTCTGCTATTCCAAAGCAGTGAGTAAATCAAAGAAATAGGCAACAATCTTACCCTTTTATGCACCGGTGGGAAACCACTCAGAATCCTGATGACACAGGCCAGATTGGGAGAGTGGGGGTGAAGTGGAGGAGGAGGAGCAAGGGAGAAAGCGTGACAAGGAGATCAGGGAGAGGAAATGAGAAGAGAGAAAGGGAGATAGGAAAATAGAGGATTGAGGGGAGTAAGGAGAGAGGACCCGGGGGACCTAACCCCACATGCCTCTGCCTTCTTGAGTTGCTCAGCTACTGCCCTTCGCATCCGGAACACACAGACCACCCTCACTGCTTGGGCGCTTTAGACACACACATTGATAAAGTCTTCAATGCAGAAAGTGCCGGACCACTGATAATAGCATCGGCATGACCAATACAATACAGTACAACAGCCTGACAAATGCAATCCTGCCAGAAGCCAAGATCTCCAGTTCTCCCAGGTACAAGGAATCTTGGGGCAGGAATTGGATTTTACTTGCACAATGTAGTGAGTTAGCTGGGAACCCAGGTCTAGGCTGGTATCTTGGCCAATGTAGTCCACAGTTTTGCTGGCAATGGGCTGGATGGTGATGCAGTAAAGCATTCTTTTGCCTCTCTCTTTCTCTATGCATTCCAAATAAATGAACCTCAGGATTTAATGAGTTCTGAAAACCCAGTATACACCAGGCTCTGTCTTCTTATTACCAAGAGTTGTCATGTGCCAGGAATAAGAGGGAGGTCAACAGGTTCGGGAGGGGGGTGCCTGGGGAAAGTCTTAGTCACCCAGGCTTATGTTCAGAGCCAGCCTCCATGCTACCCTTCGGGAAGGAAGGCAAGTAATAGACATTGTCCTCAGCCCACTACCAACTTGGAGTAGGGACAGTAGTAGGTTTCATTTGTAGCAAGGACAGAGCTTTCCTCCAGAACATGAAGGAAGGGTAAGGGCTAGGTAGTGAGACGGGATGGCTGGACTAGGTCAAGGCAGGCCGGAGGGAGCTGCCTCTCCAGCACTGGTCCTTCTCCCCTGGAGTAAGTTAAGGGAAATTGCTGTTTACCAAGTGTGGAGTGGTAGTGGACAGGATCCCCACCCACCTAGCGCGAACTTTCTGGGTGGGAAGAAGGTTGCTTTCAGAACTAGGCTTTATATTACCAATGACAAAATCATTTTCTTTTTGCAAGTAGTGATGTAAATTGTTTTTAGTTCTGAATCTGTCTCAATTGCCTCAATTGCAAATTAGGATCTCAAGTGTGGGCTGACATAGAGTCTGAGACAATTTAAGAGACCAGACCTCAGAAAGTCTGGAGAGAAATCTGAAATGAGTCTCACACAGGAGCAAGCAGTGTTTCTGGAAGAGTCAGATGAGCCAGAACTGAGATAAAGGATCTGGAGACCAAGGCCTACCCCCATTCCTTGGTTCGGTTTTATAAAATATTACTTTGAAATAAAACAAAAAGCAAAACAAAATACAGACTTTGATGGTGATCTCTTTTCACCCTAAGGATTATTTTGTTCTGTCTTTCTTTGGCATAATTATGGAAAGGGTACAGCATCAAGCCTAGGCTCACCCAGAATCCAAGGACCTAAGATTCCTCTGCTTTCTTCTGAGTTGTCAGGGAAGGTGCTTGGACGTATGGAAGTAAGGCCTAGAGAAATCTGGGTGACCTCTCACCACCTGTGCCTATAGTTAGATGGCCTCTTAGCCCAGACTTCTTTCTCTTTCCACCTCCTTTCAAAGCTTTTCTATGAGGCTGCATCTCAGGGTAAGCATGGCGAGGTTATGAGCAGAGTGAACAAGATTCAGTAGGAGTAGGGGAGGAGGTAAAACCTCCCTCGGAAACATTGTAATCTGCCCCCTCTCCTTCATCCATACTGCGTTAGCTTAGGTCCTGGATAGCTCAGTGTCCTGATTCTACATCCTGCCACCTTAGCTTTTGTCCCCACTGAAACAGCCGGTGTGAGAACCATTCACTGTTGCTTCCCGCAGCCAAGAACACTGCAGGTCACGTGGCACTCTTAGTGAGTGTGTTGGAATAAGCCCTCACAGGAGCTCTCTGATGCCCTCCTGCATCCTCTCCAATCCATCCTCCTTTTTGCTTCGAGTATCTCTAAAACACATCTATTCCTTTTATTCTCCTGGTTAAACAATTTTGAATAGCTCTCCACTGCCCAGAGGGTCAGGCTCGAGCTCCCTGCACAGCCCCACATTCAGATCTACCCTGTCTTCCCATCACATGTCCAACCACTCCAAACTGCACCACACGACAGCCACACAATGCAGGCGATCTGCCCTGATTCACCGCATCGCTGGCTCAGGCAGATCCATTGTGTATCGGGAGCAAACCCACCCACGATGTGCCCAAATGTCAGTCACCCTGATGCCCTCCTTCCACTTAATTCTTCCTTCCAGCTCACAGAGCATGATGCACACACCTACACGGTCACCTCACCTAGAGCCTATCTTTCTGTGGGCCTTTCTTCCCATTATGCTGGGAATCGTGGAGCCTGGCTCACCCACTTAGCCCCAGCCATGTACCATTCCCAACATATACCAAATGCTTAGCAAAAAAGTTAATGAAGAAATGGGAATGGGGCTAAGGACCCGAGGATAGAAAAATGCTTGGAAAGGGTCCTTGGGAGAAGTGATTCATAATGGTGCATTCCCCTCGAGGGATGACTTGCTGGGGGACCCTGGTCAGTTCTGCAGGGTGAGAGTAGGATGTCCAAGGGGAACAATGCAAGGGAGCAGCTGATGACTGAGCGCTGAAGACCAGGCGGGCTTCCAGACTACCAACCGGGCAGCACCTGGGAACTGTGGAAAGGAAGAAATGACGGTGAGGTCAGGTGGGAGCTGAGGTGTGGGAAGAGAACCAGACTCAGTAGAAGTGAGAGTTCAGTAGCACTGAAAGAAACTGGGGTCAGAGAGGGCATTTGGTCGTAGACCTCTGGTACCCACACGCGCTCTCCGCATCACACAGGCGGGGTGCCAAACAGCATGGTACGAAAACCAGCTTAAGTAAAAACAAACCTGCAGGGCAAATGCATGTTATTCCCTTGGGCAACGTTTCTCCTCTTTCTTTTTTTCCCCTGCTTCTTCTCTAGGCTTTCAGATCATAACGCAGATAAACTCAGGATGCTAAATTCAGGTTGTTTACCGAGACTCAATACAAGCCACATCCTCAGGCTGATTTCTCTGTATCACACCCTCAGGAACAGCCACACTGCGTGATACCATGTAGCTATGAACCATTGAGAGTAAGTCCTCCTTGCCAGTCCTTTTGCCTGACTCTTCTGGAAGCCTCAGCTGCTGTAGACAGTTTTTTTTATTGTTTGGTAGACTTATGGATAGCAATAAAATTAAGATGAAAACACGTTTGCAAAGCAACTTTCCTCTGTCCAAAGCATTTGCCTGTAGAATTATTTAATATTTAATCCTTTCATGTAATATTTATTGTGCATTACTATGTACCAGACAGAGGGTATCTAGGAGCAAAGAAAACAGACAGTCCCTGGCCCCATGGAACTTACAGTCTCAAGGTGCAGGGGCAGATGTGACACAAGTAATGGCACAAATAGTGACTGTGGGTGATTACAATTGTGGTAAATATACAAAGGAAAAATACAGGATACTAAGTGAGGGGGCAACAAGGAGACAATTACTTTGGGGAAAAAACCCCAGCAGATTCCCTGAAGAACTGACATTAAAATTGAGACTTGAAGAGTGAGAGTACTTGGACAGGGGGGATCATTCCCCCAGAGGGTATGACCTGATGGCGGGTGGCGGGGGGGGGGGGGGGGGGGGGGGGGGGGGGGGGAACTCTGGTCAGCTCTGTAGGCAGAGAGTAGACTGTCCAAGGGGAACAATACGAGGAAGCAGTTGAGAAGTCTGATGATAGAAAATGGAGAGATGGCTGGTGGGATGGATCCTGCTGGGCCTGGGAGACCATAGGTGGAAAAATGAGGCTGGGGAGAAAATGAAGTTGGATCAAGAGGACCTATTTCATTCCCTTGGATTGAGTTTGATCAGGAGGTACCATCGTCATCTTCCCTGTGAGGAGAGAGAGGGGCTCCCTGGTCTGATGTAGCTGGACACTCTGGGAAGAGAGACCACTGCAGGCCCTGGCGCCATCCTTGCCCAAACCCACCCCTGTCGTCCCACCTGGCCTGTGCTCAGTGGCTCAGTGCTCGTAGGGGTGGCTCTGCTCCAGGCCATGCTCTCAGGGGCCCCTCCATCTGACCAGCCAGCACCAGGTGTGCTTCCTGGCACAGAGAGCACAGAGCAAAGTCACCTTGACGAGCCGGAAACAGCCCGGGCAGCCCCGGCAGTGCTCTTTGACTGCTTTTTGTAGAATCTCATGTAATTTGGGGGAGATAACAGGAGGAGACAGAGTATCCCAAGCAAGGGCAGCATCAGGGCCTGCCTTGGCCTTGGCTGGAGGAGAATATGGAATCTCTGGGAGTGGATGATTCTAGGTGTTGTGGAGTTGAGAACCTCTGGCTTATAAAAAGAACTCGGTTCAAGTCTGACCTCTACCACTTACAGATGATGTGACTTTCAGCCTCGGTTTCTTAGTCTGTTAACCAGAATTAATGCCTTCCATTTTTATCTCATAGTTTTTGAGAGAGTTAAAAACAATACCATAGGGACCGGCAGATAACGTAATTGTTATGTCACTGGACTCCCATGTGGTTCAAGTCCTGGATCGGCAGCTTGAAACTCACACTGGGTGTGCGTGTGTGCATGCCAAAAAATCCCAAGAGGAGAATGGAGGAGAAGGGAATGCAGCATAGCCAGCCATTCAGAGCATGATTTCTCGCTTTCTGTCTCTCTGTCTCCCCGGTAAGCACACTTGCCCTATAGCAAAAAATCTCTTTAAAAAAAAATACCATAAAAGGAATGGGGAAAGTAGGAATATCACACAAAAATTGCTGACATAATAATCACATAGATATTATTACCTTCCCAAGCTAAATAACAATAAATAATCAGTAATGATTCACTTCATCTCATTTAACTTCACAGTTACACTCCTAGGAACATACCATTATTGCCTGTCTTATAAGTGGGGAAACTGAGGCACACCTTGGTTAAGAAACTTGCCCAAGCATACCCAGCTGAGAAGTGGCAGAGCTGGGCTTCAAACCCAGGTAGATTGTCTCCAGATCCCATACACTTAACCAACAGGTTCTGCTACCTAAGTAAACCGAACATCCCAGGACACTTGCTAGGAGCTGTCCCGGCAATCGGACCATGGGGCTGGTATACTAAGTGACACGACTAAATTGCCATTAGCTTGCCGTGTGCCCTTGACAAGGGACTATCCCTGCTGTTTCTTTTCATGAGGCAGAAACAGCAATGCAATTAATGGGCTCCTTGTAGGGGGAAAAAAAAGAAAGATAGCCACGGCTCCTGCTGCTAGTATCAAATGGCTAACTACGTGTTTAATAATCGTACATGATTCAGTGTGGCTCCCACATGCCCATCCCTCCTCCAACTCCAACACTGCATCTCTGCCAACCTGGAGAGCTCGCGGTGCTCTGCCAATTTCTAAGGCCATTTTGGATGGCACGTTTGCATCCATCCCTCATCTTTAATCTCAGAGATCCAAATGTTCTGCAGAAAGTTCCCTCACCTTCCAGCTTTTTGTCTTTTGCCATATCCCACCTTCCATCATCCTTCCCTCCCACTCTTTCCCAGCCACCCATTCCATTGGCAAGCATGCTTCCCTCGGCCTCCAGATCTCTCCTCCTCTCCCTCCCCCACCTCCTCTCTACATGGTTCCACTTTGGAGTTCAGAGAAGAGGACAGAGGCGGGAGTGGGTGGCAGCACAGGAAAGAGCCAGTCTTATGCAAATGGTGAAGAATCACCTATCTGCCTGCTTGGCTCAAAGGTGGCTTTCTGTTCTCTTTCTTTCTCTGCAATGTCCTCTCTGCCTCCATTTCAAACACGCATATTTTTCCTTTCAGGCCTGTGTAAGGATATGAATTCAGTCCCCCAAACTAAGATACCAGGGTCCCTTTCCCAGGGGATCTGTATTTTAAGCCTTACCTCTAAGTACAGAATGGAAATCTATGCCCTGGTTATGAAAGGCTGGACATCACCTTGGCTATTTCAGGGGGGAATGGCTCCTGGCACCTTAAAAATCACATCATAGAGGCCATTTCCTGGGCTTCTGTAAAAAGGAGGAAGGAGGGACTGGAGCCCCTCTGAGCTGTGGGGTAACTAAAGTAGCACCCCACCCACAAAGGCCAGTGCTGCTGTCTGTTCTCCTTGTTCCAAGAAACTCCTGAGGCTTCTGCTTGCATGACTAAACAGGTCTGGGGCCCTCCAGATACCAGTGACAAGTGTGACTTTGTTCCCAGTCATCTAGCCTGATCCTGAGCACCAATGGTTCCAATCTGGTGCTCCCCTCCCCCTTTCCCTGCAGGCCTAGCCTACATCAGCTCTCTAGCCTCCCTTAACCTCCCCAGGTATTATTTACAAGGAGGCTGCTACCAAGGCAACCAAATGTGGACATTCTTTTACACTATCATGTTCTGTTCTCCCTTTTCTCTACCGAATAAAAAGTATCTAAGCCAGGTCTCCTATCCAGTAAAGAAACCTCAAATCTTGGACTCAAGTCCTACTGGGCAAGGAGCTGTAACGGGAGGGGATCTGGAGACAAGATGTGGACTAGGCAGGTATTCCTCTCTCTTCTACTCAGATGGCATTAATGTGAAGGCAGAGGTCTTTAAATCCACATAAACCCATAACACTGAAGAGAACAGGAGGCAAACTATCAGAGAAGGAATTTCAGCACAGTTCTAGAAAGTGAAGAGTTCAAGGGACCAGCAGTTGGTGTAATGGCTATATCGCTGGACTCCCATGTAGTCGACCACAGTTCTAGTCCCGGACCCAGTGGCTTAAACTCATGCCGGGCGCATCTGCATTTGTGCCCAAGATCTCAAGAGGAGAATGGAGGAGAAGGGATTGCAACGTGGCCATCCTCCCTGGGGGGGTGATTTCTCACTTTCTGTTCTCTCTCTGTCTTTCTGGCGAGCACAAATGCCCTATAGCAAAAACCTCTCAAAAAAAAAGAAAGAAAGAAAGAAAGAAAGAAAGAAAGAAAGAAAGAAGAAAGAAAGAAAGAAAGAAAGAAAGAAAGAAAGAAAGAAAGAAAGAAAGAAAGAAAGAAAGAGAAGAAAGAGAAAGAAAGAAAGGAAGGAAGGAAGGAAGGAAGGAAGGAAGGAAGGAAGGAAGGAAGGAAGAAAGAAAGAAAGAAAGAAAGAGAAGAGTTCATAATTCTCTACCCAGAATGCACAGCAAAGCTGGGGGGGGGGGGTGGCTACAGCTGGGAATTACTTGAAGCCTGGAACAGCTGGAGCACCCTCCACGCAGCCCCAGCCTCTGCCTGTAGAAAAGCAGGCAGGCTACCTCCCTCCACCCTCATCTTCTCTTTTTTCTTTTCTTCTCCTCCTCTTCCTCCTTCTTCTTTTTGTTTGTTATAGGGTGGGTGCACTCGCCGGAGAGAGACAGAGAGGGAGAGAGAAAGCACCTCCCAGGGGGATGACCACACTGCAATCCTTTCTCTTCCATTTTCCTCTTGTGCTTTTGGGAACGCACTCATATGTTCCCAGAGTGTTTTTCAAGCTGCCAGGTCTGGGAATCGAACTGAGCAGTCAGCCATGTGGCATCCAGCCACCCGAACCGCCACTCAACCTGGCTGGCCTCTCATCCTTTTCTTTAACCCCCAAGTGGCAGTTCTGAGAAAACACTGTTCAGAATTGCAGTGGACAGTAAGGGATGGGATGAAAGCTATCGATAATTTTTTTTTTTTAACTAATTCATAATGTAAATGCTACTTACTGGTTTTCAACTTTTAGAATCAAATATATCACAAAGAAAATGTAAATGTCATCAGCTTTGACAATGGAGAAGATTCACTAGCAAAAAATATTGGGGAGGCAAGAGGGAAACATGAGGGAAGGAAAAGAAAATACAACATTCTGGTACAGTATTCAGAGCGGCTACCGATGGCCGATGGAAGGAGAAATAGAAATTCAAGATAGTAATAAAGGGTAGAAAATGTAAGCTCTTTAAAAAGTGGTAATTGGGGCCAGCAGGTGGTATGATGGTTAAGGCACTGGACTCCCACATGACTGACTATGGTTCGAATCATAGACCTGACAGCTTGCTTTCTCACTTTCCCCCTCTCTCTGTCTCCCTCTGGTGAGTGCATGTACCCTGTAGCGAACATGAACACACCCCATGGGGGGTGCTTTCTCTCTCTCTCTCTCTCTCTCTCTCTCTTTGTTTCTGTCTGACAAATGCACATATCCTCTGGCCAAATAAATAAATAAATAAAGGTGGTAAAAATACATATGTGATATCAGATTATTCACCGGATAGGCAAGCAGATTTAGGCTCTCTATCTAAATTACTCCCATATTGTTCCTTTTTTGTTGTTAAACAGCAAAAACCAAACTAACAAAAAAAAAAAAAAAAAAAAAAAAAAAAGGCAGGTAAAGTATATTATCTACAGATACAGGGGGAAAAAATCAGCAAAGCAACTTCATAAAGTAAAGCTTGATGCTTTGAGGTCATAGATGGGACAGGGGATGGTGACTTTTAATTATAAGACCTTTTTAATACTTTTTTTTCAAAACCATGTCCTGTAGGCTCAGCTGCTAGATGCCACTGCTCGGAGACTCAGGCCAGGTAGGGGCCCTGGTTCTGATCTTAGCGCCACCTGGGAAAATCCTAACATGGTGAGACTCCATCAAAAATCAATCGCTCTCTCTCACATAAATAAACTCAAAAACAAAAACATGGTGTTCTGATTAAAGCTAGAAGACCTAGGAGACTTCTACTTACTATAAGTTACCAGAGCAGAATGGAAAGGATGCCCCTAAGATAAGAGGCTGCCTGTCCAGTGGGACAAGATTGGGACAGCCCCAGTTCTATCCTGCTGCAGAGGAGAGGGCACCCTTTGCCAGCCACCTGGGAGTCAGCTTTAGAAAAGCAGCACCTCTTGTCAGGGCTGGGCGTTTCCCTCACAGCTTCTCCCATCCTCATCCTTACCTCCTTCAGGTGACTTTGACATTTTAACCCAACAATTTTCTAATTCAGCTGCCTATAGAGCCATCTGGGAAGCTTAAAAAAATCCTGATGCCTGGGCTGCACCCTGAACTTCAGAACTTCTGGGAGCGAGATCCCCAGGTGATTCCAATATGCAGCCAAGCTGGAAGGCCACAGCAAGATGGAGACAGGCTTGCATGCAGCTACCCTCCCAAAGCACATGCAGAGAGAGGAGCCATCTTTCCGCGGTTACAGACGATCACAGAGTTCCCTGGCAGATGACTCTGTTGGGGAATGTGTGTGTGTCAAGACCAACAGAAGGGATGAAAGCAGCCACCCTTGCTGTTCCTTCAGCACGATAGCCCATACCATTGTTTTGTAAGCAACTGTCTGGAACCAGAACCAAATGAAGTTGGGATCTAATGAGAAGATTCCTCACAAGTCAATGGATACAAACACAAAAGTCCAGACCAGTGCCCCGAATGGCCACCCTCTGGCTCAACCATGTGAGCCATCGCCCAGAGCAGACATGCTCTCACCTGAGTGAGCATCAGGATCCCCACTAAGGTTTCAATATGTTGAAATTTTGATAAATAATACATTTGAGTGTGTTATTTTGGCTACAACTTTAAAAAGACATAAAAAAACATATTTTTAAAAGTTCAGATATGTAGGAATACCAAATGACCTTTCAAACACAATTTAAAAACTACACATCTATATGAACTTACTTTTTTACAGATGAGGAAACTGAAGTCCATAAAAGGTGGAAAGACTTGTTCAAATCCCATGCAAGAGTTTAGTGACAGGTTAAGATTAGAACTAACTTCTGACAATCCATTCAGCCCATTTTTCATGTTCCACATTTCAGAGAGAAAGAAAGAGAGAGAGAGAACACTTTACTGGGTGTCCTTAAGTCACAGATGGCCAGGTTTTTCCTTTAGAGTTCCTGACTCAGGAGGTCTGGGATGAAAACAAAGGATGTGCATGTCTAACAGGTTCTCAGCTGATGCTGGTCCCAAGACCAGACTTTGGTCCCAATATTGCCTGAGGGGGGACTCAGAGAAGGAAGGGTGGGTGGCAAGGTCAGATCCCATGGTTGGCCTCACTTAACTCTTGGGAAAAAAATGAATCAAATGAGTGGCATCCATTCTTTTTCTCTGGAGATGTTTTTGCTATAGGGCGAGTGCACTCGCCAGAAAGACAGAGACAGAGAGACAGAGAGACAGAAAGCAAGAAATTACCCCCCAGCGGGGATGACCATGCCGCAATCCCTTCTCCTCCATTCTCCTCTTGGGATCTTGGGCACGCACACACACACGCCCGGCGTGAGTTTTAAACCACCTAGTCCGGGACATGAACCGCGGTCGACTCCGTGGGAATCCAGCGACATAGCCATTACGCCAACTGCGGGTCCCAAGTGGCATCCATTCTATCCAGGAACTCCAGTCAGAAAAAGAAATTCTACATTTGCTTCTCTGTGTTTACATCATAGGACAAAGTTGCTCCTGAAAACAGTGTCCTGATAGTCCTGACTACTGAGGTTAGGCAATTCCTTGGAGTTTTTCTACACTAAATATATTGGTTTGGTAGTTTTATAAAATAAGATAAAGGAAGGCAAGCAAAATGCAATATACCAGCAAAGTTTTTCTAAACCAAATTTAGAGTGAGTACTTGGTAATTTAATTTAAAATGATCAATTGAGCAATCACCCGAAATCTATTCCCTAAAATCCCCTGGGGTGGAATTTTTAGCTCTGGAGCAGAGACTAGCCTTCAGAGTCTTCAAGTCAATTTTCTCTTCCCAAATATACAATAATATGTTTCAATTGACATCCAAACTACAACCGAACAGCAGAGAAAATAATTAGCAAGCTCATTAATTAGGATACTGGTTACACTTCTTTTATTATGGTTATTACTAGCTTATTTAATTACACTCCCCTGCCTTTTTCTAAAACCATTCTGTTACATGTTTGTAGGGCCACAAACATATCTGTTTTACATGTAAAATTATAACTTAAATAGAATGTCAGGTCTGAAGGTCTCTCAGAAGTAATGCTGCAGTGGAACATGTTTTTAAAAACCAAAATCTTATAGGAAGCGAATAGAAAAAAGAATGGCCAACAGTTATTGAACACTTACGAGACAGACATGGCACCATGCTATTTAGTATAAAGATACTCCATTTTTAGTATAAAAGACGATCAATGAGACTGTCAAATCTGATTCTTAGGTAATACTTATCCACTTTATTTCTAAATTTTGTTTACTTGCGTATTATTGAGAAAATCCTGATCCACAAAAATAAGTCATGGCAAATAGTGTAACATTTTTTAAACAGTTCACATTGACAATCTCAAGTTATTTTTAAGTTAAAAAGAGATGACTAGGAAACCAGCAGGTGATGTGGAGATTAAGGTAGCTGGATCCCACATAGCCAACTACACAGTTCAAGTTCTGGACCCCGAGGCTTGATAAACACTCTGAGCACATGTGCATGCATGCCCAACGTTTCAAGAGGAAAATGAGAGAGAAGGGATTGCAGCGTGGCCATGCTTCCTGAGGGTGCTTTCTCACTTTCCCTTTCTCTTCCAGTCTCTCTCTGACAAGTACATGCACCCTAGAGTAAACTAAATAAATAAATACATGAGAGAGAGAGAGAGAGAGAGAGAGAGAGAAATAACCATTGAGGACAACTAAAAAAATTAGCCCACTGAGGTTTCAATATGTTGAAATTTTGATAAATAACACATTTGAGTGTGTTATTTTGGCTACAACTTTAAAAAGACATAAAAAAACATATTTTTAAAAGTTCAGATATGTAGGAATACCAAATGACCTTTCAATCACAAGTTAAAAACTATATATCTATATGAACTTATTTTTTTACAGATGAGGAAACTGAAATCCAAAAAAGGTGGAAAGACTTGTTCAAATCCCATGCAAGAGTTTAGTGACAGGTTAAGATTAGAACTAACTTCTGACAATCCATTCAGCCCATTTTTCATGCTCCACGTTTCAGAGAGAGAGAAAGAGAGGGAGAGGACACTTTACTGGGACTTCTAAACGGAAAGTCACTCCTTCTGAGTCTTCAGTGAGTTGGTGAGAAGACAAAGAATAAAGCTTTATTTTATGTGTCTCAGGATTTCTCACTCAACCATTTTTTCCCCAACTTACATGATTGTCCTGAAACTAACAAATAATCATCTTTGGCAATAGCAAATTAAGAAGGCAGCAACACTAATTTGTGAATTTGCAAATAATCTTTATTTGCTACGAAGTATGAGCCTTTTTCTTATTTTCTAGATTCATTCATAGACAGTCACTCCATCAGTCTTCATGCTGCCATAAGGACTTCCTCCTTCCTGGTTGTTCAGATTCTAACACGTTAGTGTATGTAAGCATGTGACTATGTAAGTGTGTGAGTGTGCATGTGCACAGTAACAATTCCTGCTCCTTTGGCAGGGTCATCTAAAAAAATTTTTTTTTTTTTTGGTAAACCAGGAGAATATCGTGGGTATCAAAACCCACTGAGGTTGGTGTGATCCCCAGAGCACAGCCCCTGAACAAGCCATTCCACTAATATGGACTCCAAAAGGGTAAAAAGCCCATTTTATAGTGCATCTCTGTCCATTTCCTTCAAAACCCCTCATTATTATAGGGACTTTTCTTTTTGTTCCCAGTGTGGTTGGTTTCGCCACTTGACCTTTTGCTCTTGTACATGTGTATCTACAAAGATCATGTGTGTGTGTGGATGTCTATTAATACCATGGAGTTGTGCCCACATTTCCCAGGATGAATCATCTTTCTCTCACGTTCATTTCAAGAAGAAAAAGTTCGTGACAATTTGAACTGATTCTATCAAGAAACAAAAGAACGTTAGGTGGCTATAAAAACACACACTGACACTAGCGCAGCCCTATGGATAGTCGATAGTAGAGATAATTATTCACAGAGCGAACAGTAACATAAATAGCATAGATTTCCCAAGACAGACACCCGTCCTACTGTTCTGTGGTTCCTAACAGTATCCTACCAGGAGAGCTGATTGAGAGAATGGCTCTCGATCTTCTCAGTGTCCAAGCAGGAAGGGCCATTTAAATTATGGTACATCACCAGTGGGGGTAAGATGTTATGTTTGCAAAGGACATTCATTGGAAAACATGCATGAAACCACACTAGGTAATACTGCTAAATTATTCACAGTATGATCTCTTTTTTATTGTTTTAAAATTGTGCAGAGAAAAGACTGGAAGACTAACTGTTTAACATTCTGATGGTTAGTTGTGAGTGGCAGAAAAATTAGAATCTGTAATCTTACAGATTTTTTTTCCTTTATAATTTTCTGTTTTTCTCTTAAATTTTCTGCAATGACCATATATAATTTTATAACTAGGAAAAAAATTCATGAGGAATAAAGTGCTCCCACATTAAGATTACAGCTTTTTCTCCATCTCCCTTGATAAAACACCAAACTGTCAGAGCCCACACAACGAATAACCATGGAAAAAGAGTCCCTTCGGGATGAAGACATACAGAAAAGGCAGGTGACAAATCTTTGTCTCAGAACATAACTAATCTGGCTCAGGTTTAAAGATTTCTTTTCTTCCATTTACTCCCATTTCCAGTCATCAACTCAGCACCCACCCTTAGGGAATTACTTCTGTCTCTTCATTTCCACCCACGGCCGAGGTATAGCTGTGTTTTTCTCCATTCTGCTGATTTCTGAAGTGCAAGCTCATATTGGGTCTGAGTGCCAAGGCACTCCCTCCTGATCCAGGAGGCTGCTGTTTCTCCCCCACCTCCTTTCCACCTGGTCCGTGCCCAGGGAGCCCCTGCGTGGCTTTCCTTCCCTGCAGAGACCTGCAGAGAAGCAGACCTGGCTCGCAGGCCTGGCTCTGCTGGTCTCGGGTAAGTTGGTTAGCATCACTGAGCTGCAGGTCCTCATCTGAAGAACGGGCATCACAGACCCACTTCTCAGAGCAGTAGGAAGGCTGGGGAGAACACGTCAGCACTGTGCCTAGTGCTGGCATGCACAGGCACTGAGGATGCTGTGGCGGCTGCTGGTTCTCAGTTCTCCTTTCCAGAGCTTGTTCTTTCTCTGAAAACGCTCCTACGTATTTTTCCAGGCTCACATCATGGGGCTAGAGCATCTTTGTTTACTCCATAGTGCTGACTTATGTTTAAACTGCCTGATTCCTCTTGGGTGGTTCACCTCTCTCTCACCTGCTGTGACTTTGGAAAAATGGTCTCCCAGGAGGGAGAGTGAAGCCCAGCAGTAAACATAGGACCCTTCAGGGCACAGCGGCACTTGGCAACTTTAAGATGCCTGTTGTTTATATTAAAAGTGCTGATGCCTCAGCTCTTCTGCTGCAGGGGGACTGAGGATACATTCACTTTTGAAAGGCAAGCTAAAACCCTTGGCTAAAATATGTCATGCAAGGTTGCAGGATTGTGATTTATCAAAATATTGTTCTAAGACCTCAAAGCCTCCAGTGTTAACTCCAGGACTGTAAACCTGGAGTTAGATCGCCATCAGCCATCTAACACGAGTGAGAGATTCTTACCACTCTAGAAATAGCTGCCGAACAGACGGATTCCACCGGAAGCTCACGCACATGTTGCCAACAGAGTATCACGTCTCGTCATCAGCAAGAGTAGAGGGAAAAATATGAGGTCGGAACCGGTGAAGAAAAGAGGAAGGACCGAGCATTAACTGATTCGGGCTCTTTTGTGACCTTGAAGGTGCACAGAATTCCCGTTATAAGTTGCATTGTGACCCTTAAAGTAGCACGTTGAAGTCCTAACCCCTAGTAACTCAGGACATGACTGTACCTGGATAAAGGGCCTATAAAGATGTATCTGGTTGTGAAGAAAGTCATGACGTATTTTTTTCATGCGGAAATGACTTTCCCAACGACCCTATAATTAAAGTAAAATGAAGGCATTAGGACAGGCCCTAATCCAATTCCACAGGTGTCCTTATGCGAGGAGATTAGGATATGGACAACACAGAGACCAAGGGCAGCTGCCTGAGGACACAGTGAGAAATGGCTATCTGTAAACCAAGGAGGCAGGCCTCAGGAGAAACCTTGATCTCGCCCTTCTAACCTCCAGAACTGTGAGAAAATAAATGTCTGTGGTTCAAGCCACACAGTATGTGCTATTTGGCTATGCAGCCGTAGCAAACTAAAGCATCCCTAAAGCAGGTATTATTCCCATTTTACAAACAGGGAAACAGGTGCACAAACGCAGTCTGGCTGGGCCCTGAAGCTGCTAAGTGGGTCAGTCCTCAAACCAGATCCATTTAATTCCAGAGCCTCTTCACTGTCCTCTATACTAGCTAGTTAAGAACCAGTATTCCTGGCTTTGGGACAGTAGATGGCATAGTGGTTTTGTCACTGGACTCCCACGTGACCAATCTCGGTTCTAGTCCCAGACCCAGTGGCTTAAAACTCATGCTAGTTGCGTGTGTGTGCATGCTCCAGATTCCGGGAGGAGAACGGAAAAGGGATTGCAGTCCAGCCATTCCCCGAGGGGGGTGGTGCTGGTGGTGATTTTTCACTTTCCCTCACACTGTCTCTGTTTCTCTCTCTTTTCAGTGAGCATATGCGCTCTAAGGCAAAAACCTCTTTAAAAAGTAACAATAATAAAAAGAACCAGTATTCCTGGGTTCAAATCCTGTTCTGCCACTTCTTGGTTCTGTGGCTCTGGGTAAATTGCTTAAGCTCTCAGTACCTGAGTTTCAACATCTGTAAAATAGGGTCACAAAAACCTCTACTTTGTTTGTCTGTGGTGGAGATTAAAGGATTAAAAAGTGAACTAATACAGGTAAAATACTTAGTGCTTAACTCACGGTATATTCTCAGTATTAGCTAATATTATTATTACTACCATTATTAGTACTGTTATTACTATATTACCATTATATTACTGAGGGATCTTCAATAATCTGGCCCAAATTTCTCATTTTACAAAATTAGTAATGAAAAGCCAAGAAATGGGAAGTGTCTTTGGAGGTCACAAAACCAGGTAATTGAGGTCTAGTCCCAAGTCTTGAAGGATCAAACGTTTGGATGCAGAGTTTTGTCGCTAGTGGTTTTAAGATTAGGGAGGGTGTGCAGTGGAGCAGAAGTGACCAGGAGGCTGTGACAGGAGCCAGGAGGCTGACCCTGGGCCTTGTGTTCTCATCTATGAGAAGAGATAATCTTACATACCCCAGCCAGACACCCCCAGGTTTACTGCGAGCCCATAAGCACCAACATGAGAAAGCACCTGAGTGACATAAGACACTAGGACATGAGATTTGAAACGAAAAAGGGCAACAGTTGAGAATTCTTGTAGGCCAAAGGGGAAGAAAAGAGGATACACATCAAGATGTAAAAATTCAGCTTTAGGAAAGGTCTAGGGAGATTAAGAAACATGAAAAGATTCCCACAGAAAAGCAATGATAGTTGTGGATATTAATAGATCTTTAGGAGGTTGCTGAAAAGAGGGCAAAGCAGACATGTCACATGGAACGTTTGACATAAGTGGGCTGTTGGGAGCCACCATGGGGGCAGGGAGGCAGCCCCTGCCTAAAAGAAGAGGGGACAGAAGAAGACACTTGATCAGAGCAACAAGACGAAGAGGTGTAAAGCTGTCCTGCAAACATTCAGGTATTCTCTAGACAAACAGTTCCTGAGCTCGTTCTAGGTGCCCTGGCCTTTGCCTGCCACTGGAGATAAAACAAGCAGTCAGACATAGCCCCTGCCCTCATGGGGTTCAGTCAGGCCATAAATGAAGGATGAGTCACAAATTGAGGTATATCCTATTATAGAAGTGAGCCTGGTGCTCTGAAGGCATATGGCAAAGGGATTTTTGACCAGGGCTTGAGAAGGTGGAAGAATCAGCATCAGTTAACTGGGCAAAGAGGAAGGACCCGGGGAGAGCGTTCCATTAGAGGAAAGTGGATGTGCAGACACCCCAAGGCTGGAAGAGTACAGAATTCAAGGAAGTGTAAGAATACTAAAGAAGTGGGACTAGTAGTTAGCATAATGGCTATATCACTAGAGTCCCATGTAGTTGACAGCAGTTCAAGTCCTGGACCCAGTGGCTTAAACTCACGCCAGGCACGTGTGGTGCCCAAGATACCGAGAGGAGAATGGAGAAGGGATTGAGGCATGGCCATCCCCCCTGGGGGTGGTGGTGGTGATTTCTTGCTTTCTGTCTCTCTGTCTCTCTCTTTCTGGAGAGCGCATGTGCCCTATAGCAAAAATCCCCCCACCCCCGCCAAAAAAAAAAGAACACTAGAGAAGCTGAAGTGCAAAGAATATGGCAGAGAACGGAGTGAATGGAGAATGAGAAAGTAGTTTAGTCCACGGAGCACTGAAGACCATACCATATGACAACGAGCAGTAAGCCATGGGAACTTACAGACCACACTATGGAGCCTTGTGGACCAGACCATGGGGCTTTGTGTATTAGATCATGGAATCATATGAACTAGACCATGAGGTCTTACAGACCAGACCAGACCATGAGGACCTTGTGGATTAGACCATGTGGCCTTGTAGAGACCATAGGGTCCTGTGAACCAGACCATGGGGCCTCGTGGGTCATACTAAGTAATTTGGTCTCTGAAGAGAAACTGGAAGTCATCAAGGGGTTTTAATTAGTAAGTCTCAATATCATATTTGTATTGGGGCCGGCAGGTGGCATGGCAGTTGGAGGTGTTGGACTCCCACATGGCCGACCACAGTTCGAATCTTGGACCTGGTAGTTTGCTCTCTCTCTCTGTCTCTCCCTGATAAAAATGGAAAAATTACAATAATAAATAAATAATTCTTTTAAAAATCATACTTGTATTTTATAGGGATGATTCTGACTCTAGTGTGGAAAGTGAATTGGACTGGAGCTTTTTAGGTAGTTCAGGGAACTGACCATATTATCTTGGGTTTGGATGGGGCTGGAGGGTATGGAAATAGACACACGGATATGAGATATTTGGTATAAAGAAATCATCAAGCATAGTAAAGGACTGGAATGTTCGGGGGGCATCAAAGATGAATCATACTTGGCCGATGGCTGATGGCTGATGGCTGATGGCTCATACTTCTAGAAGATTGGGGATGCAAATATGGATACAGAGAAACCTGGAAGAGAGACAGTTTTGTGTTTGGTTTCAGAATCATGCTGTTTGAAGACATCTGGCACCCATGAGGAGAGGTTGATAGCAGGCACTGACATTTACCAAAAACCTCCTCTATACAAGGACTATACGAAGCCCTGGAGATACGATGACTAAGAAAGCAGTTTCTGCCCTCAAATAGCCCAGGCTTAGCCTTGGCCACACACTAGAATTGCCTGGACAATCTGACAAATACTGATGTCCAGAATCTCCCTCACCCCTGAGTCTCAGTTAATTGGTCTAGAGAGCAACTGGGAATCAGGAAGTTTAAGAGTTCCCCTCATGATTCTAATGTGCAGTTAGGGTTAATAACTACTGCTCTGGTATGTGCAAGGTCTAGTGTGTCCTGTATCTTATCACACATAAAGGGAAAGTAGCAAAATGACTCCCAACTGTAGGCCTTAAGAATTTAGAACAGAAGTACTGAAGCATATGAGTATAATGGGAATAATATTATTTGGTTATTAAGCCAATACATTTTTATTCCCAGTATTTTCTGCTACCTAGTTGTTCCCTGGATCCCTAATTAAGAACAGAGCCTGGCTCTCTCAGGTCACAGAATTTCTTCCATGATATATAGAAATACCTCTTCTGTCTATGGGGGGAATTAAAAATGGATGACAGATGATCCTACTCTAGAGGAGTCAATGCTCTAATCAAAGATATGAGTCAAATATAACATAAGGCAGAATGTCATCCATGCCAGTGATCAATGAACAAAATAGATGCCAAATTTCAGAGGAACAACTACTTAAGTTCGGTTTTCCAAGGAACTACAATGGACCATTCAGATTTCTCTCAGGGGATGACCTCACCTTGCCCTTGACCCCAGTCTGAGAGCACAGGTTCCTCAATTTTCCTGGAAAGAAAAAAACACTGACAGCTTTGCTGAAAAATAGCTGCATGTGCCAAGCAAACAACACTTGAAGAGTTGTGCCAGGTGCTGCTCAGAACACGCCAGCTCATCTCGCTCAGGCTGATGGGAAGGGAGGTGCCGGTTTCGTCAAGCATATTCAGAAAGGAAAGAACAGAGCACCTGGGAGATATGAAAAGATTTATCTGTCTGGGAATGGCAGGGATCTGGAAAACACAAATTCTGAACTTTAACTTTCCACAAGACTATGTCTCCTTGCCCACCCCTGCCCACATTTGAACTTTGACTGCACAATGTTCCTGGAATTCTTCCTAATTGTAAGCAAAGCCACGCACCACAGTGAAGCCCTCCCCGTGTGGGCTGTACTTTCTGCCTTAGGACAGAGAACTGGCTGGCTGACAAAACTGGAGTCTTATAATCCTCCAGAAGTGACCATAGATAACATCAACCCGCACACAGCATTTCATCTCTGAACATAACAACCTTTCTGAGGAGACTACAAAGGAGGATCAGATGAAGCCCATGCCTGCAAGGGCTTTAGATTTCAGCCTTAGTAAGACTCGAGGAGTTTACATCTTACTCAGTCAGTGCAAAGCCACTTCTGGCTTCTGAGCCATAAGATCAAGGTGTTCGGCAGATTAATCTGGCAGCAGTGAGTCCAAGTGGCTTGGACTGGGAAGCCACTAGGCAAAAAGAGGCCGCCAACTAGAATCAAGCCCCAAGAGCCCAGGATGTCATCAGATATACTATAGGTGCACTAGAACATTCTCTGAGCCAGTACTTGCTACGATATCTAAGTCAGTGGGATCACTGCTCACTGTGGTTAGATGAGGGTGGCTGTCCATTCCCAGGGCTCAATTCCCAGGCAACCATTCCAGATAGACGGATATCACTTTTTTCCAGTGTGAGGGATCCCTTGTGCCTAAAAGGGCTTCTAGACTCTATGAAGGAGCCCTGGTGTCCCTCCCACCTCTTGCATGTCATGAGTCATTCTCGTTCTTCACCAGAATAGAAGAGAGAGAGGCTGACTCTTCTCTGCCACTCAGGTACATCTGGGACTGCGATGTGACTCAGGCATTCCCTTATTGCTTCAGGGGCTCAGATGTGGAAATTTAACCTTGTTAAGACTCATTAAATTACTCCATCAGTCCAATAAATATATATGTATTTTTAGAGATTTTTTGCTATAGGATATGTGTGCTCGCCGGAGACAGAGAAAGAGACAAAAAGACAGAAAATGAGGAATCACCCCCCAGGCAGGATGGTCACACTGCAATCCCTTCTCCTCCACTATCACTTGGGATCTCAGGCATGCACACACATGTGCCCGGCAGCGTGAGTTTTAAGCTGCTAGGTCTGGAACTTGAACCATGACCGACTATGTGGGAGTCCAGTGATATAACCATTACACCATCTGCTGGTCCCAAACTATTAACTATATATATATATATATATATATATATATATATATATATATATATATGTCATACTAGGCAACAGTGGTGTATATTAAAAAACTTACTAAAACCTGACCCAGCTGTGGTGGTGCATAGGTACCACCACTGCTTAAAGGCTGAAAGCCACATGGGAAGCCTGGGTTCAGTTCCTGGGCCAACCTGAATATGGCAGGCATGCTTGTGTGTACCTGTAATCCTAGTTAATTGGGAGACTGGGGCAAGACAATTGTGACACAGTGAGACCCTATCAAAAATGCCTGTCTCTGATTCTCTCCCATCCTCTCTTTTGCATTCTCACCCACTCATTTTTTCTTTCATAAAGGCAAAAACAAAATAAAATAAAAATCAAACTGGACCCAATCTCTGTCCTTAGGAATGACTAAAGTCCAGATATGCTTAACATAATTCACAAATATCCTTAGTGAAAGAAAGAATATGACAGAACATGAAACAATGCAAGAGAAAAGGCTGAGGGAAATTCTATTGGCAGAGAGAATGCCTAAAGACTCGTTCAGAAGAAAAGATTGAGGACAATCTCTAGACAGAAGTGTCATTATAGTTGGGCCCTGAGGTGACAGATTGTGGTAAAACACAAAGAAAACCCACGCAAATGTAACTATTTGGAAATCAAACAAGAAGAAAATTGGCTTCCCCTAATTAAAGGAGAGAAAAAACATAGGCACAGAGCTTTGTAACCCCACAGCAGCCTTCTGGCTCTGGGGAACACCCTCTGTAACTGGGCAGCTGAGCCTGCAGCCCTCCTTACCCGCTCCGACCCCCACAACTCCCACCACATGAAGGCTGACAGAAGAGCACATGGCCTCTGCCAGCACAGAAGAGGCAGCCCCCAGGGCATCTAACCCAGGCCCACCGGAAACCTCAGCAGCATGAAACCCTTGGCAGGTGGAATGCCCTGGAGTCTCCAAGCCCCATCAGGGCCCCGTGGCATGGAGGTCAACCCTGTTGCATCCCCTGTAGATGCCCTACCCCAGGCCAATCACGGATGCCAACAGCAACAAACATCTAACATCACATGCTCTCTCCGAGTTCACTTTGTACTTTACAAGCATCTCTGACTCTCTCAGCTACCCTGAGGGGTAGGCTCTGTAGTCTTTCTTGCTGTTAGTGGTTCCGTAGTGTAATTTCCTACTGTGTTTCATATCTGTCCACAAGCATATTCAAACAACTTCTCCGTGTTTGGCTTCAGGACATCTTTGCTGTTCACCTCCCCAGGAGGATACTGTGAGGTCAATAGGCTTTTTTGCCCTAAAAGGACTTCTTACCCATCCGGAGGCCACATCTGGAGCATCAAAAACAAACAAAAAACAAAAAACAAAACAACAATTCCAAAAGCATCTGAAGTCAAAGTGAGTGAGAGGCAAATAACACGGGCAGATCTGGATGCAGAATGAGATCACAGGGCAGAGACAGCACAACTGGTCTGCTCTGGGCCTAAAGCCACAAATAGCTGGGAGGGTATGAATGAGGTCAAAATTTTTGCTACTCTATGCAAGTCCTCCAATGACCATGAAAACACCATGAGTACTGACTTGGGGTCTACGTGTGCATTTTAGTAAGAAGGCAATTTGGCAAATATGGAATCCACTAATAATGAGCATCAGCTGTAGTACCTTGGTCCAGAAAAGATGTAGGAAGAGGCACTCATACTGTCTGTGGAAATGAATTGAAACTCACAGACAGGTGAGGCTTCCCAGTGGGGCAAATGAGTGTGGGGGCTGATGAAGAGGCTCTGTGTCATGGAGCAATGGCAGGTTCACAGCCAGGAAAGTGGATGTGGTTGGATGGCAGAGGGCTGTGAACATTAGAGGAGAGCTCAAGGTTTACCCAGCAGACCACTAAGAACCTGGAGGGTGCAGGACCAGAGGAGAGTAGAATTTCAGGACCTCAAAGAATGGCTCCGGGGACCAGCAGATAGCATAATGGTTACGTTGCTGGACTCCCACATAGTTGACCACAGTTCAAGTCCCGGACCCAGTGGCTTAAAATTCATGATGAGCGCAAGTGCATGCATGCCCAAGATCCCAAGGGGAGAGTGGGGGAGAAGGGTTTGCGGCATGGTCATGCCCCCCGAGGGTAATTTCGTGCTTTTTCTCTGTCTCTCTAGTAACGGCACACGCCCCTATAGCAAAAAAAAAAAAAAAAAAAAAAAAGAAAAGAAAAGAAAAGGATGGCCTGAAGAGGACATTGCTGTAGACAGAAGGACCAGGTTAGGTCAGCACCTATGTCTTAGGCACCACGGGATACCACCCTCCCCAGGCTAACTATAAGACTAGTTTAGAGACAAAGACAGGAGGAAATGGCTTTGTGGCATAAGCCCTCCAAGTCTCAGGGTCTATCCAAAAAAAGACTGAGCTAGGATCCAGTCAGCCAAATGTCCTCACCTGTCCTCCAAAACATGGGGTCTGGCTCCCTCTCACTCACCAGTTATTTACTGTCTGCTTTGCTATTGTTCATTAGAGTCTTCAACGTGTCCAGACACTTGCTTGCACATGCCTAATAATGTTCTTAGTCCACACAACTATGGTGGGCATTACTGTTATGAAGCCCATTTACAAATAAGAAACAGACAAGGCCTGGGACCAGCAGATGGTGTAATGTTATGTCACTGAACTCCCATGTTGTCAACTGCAGTTCTGGTCCTAGACCTGGTGGCTTGAAACTCACACCAGGTGTGTGTGCGAGCATGCCCAAAATTCAGAGAAGAGAATGGAGGAGAAGGGATTGTGGCATGGCCATCCTTCTTGGGGGGTGATTTCTAGCTTTCTGTATGTCTCTCTGTTTCTTTCTCTCTCTGGCGAGCACATGTGCCCTACAGCAAAAATCTCTCTCTGGAAAAAAAAAGGAAAAAAGAAACAGACAAGGTTCTTAAAACACTTCAGGCTGATGGGCTGATGCCAGAGCCCTCAGCTTTAACTCTTGACTGCAGCTCTTGCTCACTCACTACTAAATAAATCCGTATGGCCTGGAACAGAGTCTGAGCATCCAAGTGCTTCTGTAAGTAGATGGTAAAGTGGTTTTCAGTCCCCACCTTCCAGGTGAGTGGCATTTGGTTCACACTGAACTCCTTAGCTTCGGGCTCATACTCTGCCTTTTTCAAAATGGCTTCCACTCTGATCTAGCCTCTAGGGATTAAGACCTATAGGGCCGCACAGAACCCCACCCACATTCGGAAGGACCTCACATTGGTTTGATGCTCTGCCGTTGCTGTCTTGAAATTCTTAATACTTTTTGAACAAGGGGCCTGGATCTTCATTTTGTATTGCATCCAACAAATGAAGTCTGCAGTTGATCCCGCCTCTGACTTCCCTGTTTTCATTCCTGCCAGGGTTGCGTTATGACCAAACTTGAAGACAAAGAGACAACCCTGTGCAAGTAGCCACTGAAAACTTTCCATGCCAAATTAACACGTACATTTCTATTCTGGTTGTGGAGTCAACGAATGCATGTAACTTAATCACATTGTTGTTTGCGCAATCTGGCTGTAGACCATGTAAACTCCGTCCTCCCGGGAGCTCTCTGCTACTGGGTAGGGAATTAACAACACACGTCAGGCTAGTTATGTGAGTCCCTCAGGGTTCTGCTCCGATTTCTGCTCTCAGAATTTCTAACCCTTAGTATACTGTATTTCAGCCCTGTGATGTCCTCTTGCATGCTAGTGAATATGAGCACTTACTCCTGAGAAAGCCCCACAGGTCAGAAAGAGTAAAGCACGCAATGAAACTCTGAGCACCTGCTTCCTCCTTCCTATACTAGCTATGACAAGACGGAGGTCCTGACATCCCTTTCCACAGTGTGTTTGAAGAAGGATAAGGAAACCGAATACTTTCCTCTTCTCTAGTCTAATCTGGATATAAAATGAAATGAAAATAAATGAATGTGCGTGAGATTTAGTTTATTAATCAAAGAAATGGGTTGAACAGCTTATCTAAATTTAATACTCTGGCCAGATAGAACAGCAGTTGGCTGTTAACCAGGAGGATTGTGGTAAACGAATATCTTGCACAAATATCCTTGAGAGATACAGAAGGGCCTAAGAGAAGAATGTGGATGGAAAAAGAAAGGTTGGAGGGGTTGTCAGGAGACCCTGGTTCTAGCTCTAGTTCTGCTACTGATTAGTCCTTGGGTAAGTTTTTATCACTTCACACCTCCCTCTCTGAGGCTTGGTTCTTCCTCTAAAAAATACTGACATAAAAATGTTTGGCAATAGTGAAATTAAGTAAGACTGTGGATCCAAAAAAAAACCACTTCATGAAATCTTACAGCTTTCTTCTAAAATTGAAGATGCTACTGGGACAAGGTGTTGCATATGCTTAATGGGCCTCCCAAAGACCCACATTTGATTCTAGCAGGTCCCATGGAAACTGCCAGGATCCTGCTAGGATTTCGAGGGAACCAGGCCCCAGGGAGGCAAAATTAGAATGCAGTGGAAAGAATTTCTACTCCCCATGGCTTGCCAATCTTGGCCTCCTAATACGATCAGATGCTGGATTTGGAAAGAGCCAACCCAATAGAATTCTTTGCACTTCTAATTACCTCATGATTTGTACATATTTTGGCAGTGGTTTCAAGGCTGTTTTATTAATTCACAGATTTTCACTATATTTTCTTCTTTTTTCTTGCCAATTAGCTGAGCTAGTTGCAACTAGGCATCTGGGGAGAGCTACAATAGGAATCAGGCCTCCCACCCCCCGACCCCCCCACTTACCCGGGAACCCTACTTCAGAGCCAGCACCAGAAGTCACCTCAGTAGACAGATGGGTGGGGGTGGCATATTCCCTGGTGACTAAATCTCTGTTTTCTCCACACCAAGAGAACACCCTGGGTCACCTCTCCCAGTCTGCCTAATGCTGACACCCCCACACTCCTAGTCGCCATGGACTCACAGAAAACTGCTCTCACCAGACTTGTCCCACTAATCCCGTGAAGACTCAATCATGCCCCACAAATTGAGAGGGGACCTTGTGCAGCCAGGTATCTGGTGTAGTTACAATTACTAATCAACCTCATGGTCAAGTGAAACCCTGAGCTTCATGCCATTTCCTGGACAGGCAGGCCTGGCAAGGAATTTGCTTCTAGCCTTGGCACTGACTCCATATGGACATGGGAACTGGCCTCAATTCACCTCTCTAAAACAGAATGATAGCATAGGCTCCTTCCTCCCTGTCAGATTACTGTTACTCCAGGTTACTGGAGGCAGAGTGCTGAATGCTGCAAGTGCTGAATGCAGGCCAGTGACCATGAAAACCAGATAACTGGATGGAAGACAACCCAGTGGTCAGGTGTGTGGGCCCTGGGTCCAAATCAGAAGGATCTCAAGGTTGGGTTTTCCCATTTCCCATGAAGTGGGCCAAAGCCTGGAACTACTCTGAAGCTAGTGATGGTAATGGAAAGGAATGTTCTGGAAGGAAGTGTCTGTGGCCTCGTTGGGCTATTCCTACCCATTATACCCTCCTCAGATCTTCATCCTTTCAGACCTCCCCTCCACCACCACCCCGAGAAAAGTCTGGGCAGGATCCAGCTAAGGAAACACAATAGGAGCTGAAATGGAGGCCACGTGGCCAAGATGAATGTGGGGAAAGCAACAATGCCAAGCAGGAATGGTAACACTCTCCTCTTGTTCCCTTAGTTACAGGCCTAATGAAAACACCCATTCATCTTGCAGATTAATGGAGCCTTGGAGTAGCCAGGAGGCTGGTTTTCCTGTGCGGGGGAACACAGAGGGGGTTCCTTGATAAATCACACCTATGTGATGAACAACACTGCATGTCGATTAACATTAGCAAAGAGCCACTCGGGCACAGTGTCAGGGAATATGGGACAAAGCTTCCTTCTGAACATCACAAGGATCAAGATTATGGATCATTCTGAAGATCTGGGATGAAGCTCATTTACTGAAGTCCCCCTGGGACTTCTTGTGTGCCAGACAAGCCATGTCTGACAGGAAGTTTAATCTGAGGGAGGAGGGCAGAGACAGGAAGGAAGGGTCAGAAAGAGGAAGGGGAGAAGAGTATGAAAAAGGAAGAGCAGGTTCTGATGAGGGGACAGGACGGGAACAGGTGGGCCACAAGTAACAGCCTCCATGACTGTTGACCCCCTTTAGCCATTCCAGAATCTTCCTAGTCTCTGGTGAAGCATTTGGTGCAGGGTCATGGGACACAAGACACCCCAATCCATTTTGGGATTATTAGACAAGAACAGCAGGTGACAGGAAGCCTGACCCCTCTTTTTATTTATTTTAGACAGGTTCTCACCGCCACAATCCTCTTGCCTCAGCCTCCCAGTTGGCTCATACTGTCTCATACTGGCTCATAGGGTCTTACTGTGTCACAATCCTTCTGCCTCGGTCCCACAAGTAGCTGGGACTATAGGTATGTACCACAATGTGGCTTTTTAGGGTTGGCCAGGAAACAAACTTGGACCTCCCATGTGGCCCTAGCCTGCCAAATACCAACATCCTGCACATGCTGCTATGGCTGGACCTGTTTTTCACTTTTAATGCAGTACTGAATAAATTACATGTGCTGCTAAACACTTTACTATAAAATAGGTTTGTGTTAGATGATTTTGCCCAATTGTAGGTTAATGTAAGTGTTCTGGGCACGTTTAAAGGAGGCTGGGCTAAGCTGTGATGTTTAGTAGGTTAGGTACATTAAATGCATTTTTGACTTATGATATTTTTAACTTACAATGGGTTTATTAGGAGGTAACTCCACTGTAAGTTGAGGAGCACTGGTATGTGCATGAGCATGTGTATGTGTGTGCGCACACATATACACAGAGGCACACTATTGGCTCTACTCTGGAGAACCCTGACTAACATACCAGGAAACTAAGAAAGCTTAAGGCGAGGGTCCTCACTTGTAAGAGCCCTTCCAGAGTCCTGGGAGGGGTTCTAGCAATGTGGTATCTCTTCTTTTTAAGAGGACCCCCAGAATTGTATAAGTTCCTGACTCATCAATCTTGGATTCAGTCTGGCTTTTGAAATGGACACGTCATGCCTTGTGTCTGCTCTGGCATTCATGCCTATGCTTCATCTTGGGCACAAGATCATGTCTTTCCTCTCTAATGTGACTGGGAGCTGCGTGGATGGGACTATGTCTTCTACTCCTGGGTCTCTTCTGCAGTCTGTGCCACAGCTCTTGCGCATGCTAAAAGCCCATTACATATTTGTTCTCGAATGTTGGTTCATGATTACTGTGGGTCTTTGGAGGAAGAGAGCTTGAGAGGGGCTCTCATAGGACAGTACTGAGGGCCCAGAAAAAGAGAAAGATGGAATGCAAAGGTCACCTGAGGCAGGAAAAAGGTCCTGCCACATTTCATGTCCTGCACTTTTGCTATCTCAGCATCCCAGGATTCTAGTAACCGAGATTCAGTCTCCTGGGGTCATGGACATCATCCCTGATGCAGAGCAAGCATTTTCCAGGGCCAGCTCTGGTTCCTCTTGACTTGCACCCTCTCTAGCACCTTCCCCTGTATCCTGAGTCAGCTCAGGAAAGCACAAGCTGGCCGAGTTTTCAAATCTGGGCTTCAGCTTCTCTAGGCTGCTGTGCTGGGGCATATACAAGTCAGTCAGAGTGTGAGTTTCATGTCAATATATTTTTCATTTTCAAGTCCTCCAGAGAGTGAATTAGGAAGCAATTCAGTGCCGTAGGCTGAGGAATAAGATAGGCTCTCTGGCCAGACTGTGTGCTTTGACAAAGTTTAAGCTGATTCAACAACTTGAGCACACCACTGGGTGCTCTGAAGTGTAATTTTCTGAACACACCAAGTTCTCCATAAAGTTCCCAGACGAATGCACTAAGAAAACGTTCCCAGACGAATGCACCAAGACAGGGCCCTCCAGGAAGGACACCCACACATCTTAGAAGGAATTTATCTAAGAACAATATTATCACCAATGACACTGCTACCACCACCTCCACAAAACTCCCAACTTACAACTTATTTATAAAAATCATGCAAACCAAAGCATAAAAACTTGGATTTATGCAAAAGACTAATATGATGATCATTCTTTGCTCCATGAAAGGATTTACCACTGGTGCTGTTTAAAAAGAAAAATAGGGCCAGCTGGTGTCATGGTGGTTGGGCAGCTAGATCCAACATGGCTGACTGTGCGGTTCAAATTCCAGACCCAACGACTTGAAAAAAACACACCAAGTGTGTGTGTGTGTGTGTGTGTGTGTGTGTGTGTATACCCAAAATCCCAAGAGAAGACTGGAGGAGAAGGAACTGTGGTGTAACCATCCCCCCATGGAGGGTGCTTTCTCACTTTCCTTTTTTTCTTTCTGTCTCTCTTTGGTTAGTGCACATGCCCTATAGTAAAAAAATTTAGAAAAGAAAAGAAAAATAATTTAAAAAGTTACAGGGCCAGCCTTATAGCCTAGTGGTTAAGGGAGCTAGATCCCACATGGCTGAAGAGAGTTTGAATCTCAGTCCCAGTAGTTTGAAAAACACTCCAGGCATGTGTATATGTATGCCTCAAAGCCCAAAAGGGTAGAAAAATGGAGAAGGGATTGTGGCCTCACAGATGATACTTTCTCCTTCTCTGTCTCTCTCTCGACTGAGTGCATGTTCTTTCTGGTAAAAAAAAAAAAAAAAAAAAAAAAAGCTACAAATTCGCTATAAAAATCAGATAATGAAAATAAGAAAAAAAAATAGGAAGAGTAACCCTAATACTGAGGATAACCCCAGCTAAAACTTTGGTAATATCCTTTTACCTTTTTCTGTATATATAAAACATTTCAAAAAAATAAGATCCTACTGTATATTCTGTTTTGTAAGTGATACACCAAAATAATTCTGTGAATGAGAAAACTGTTAAATTGTTTAATAGCTCGACAGCATCATCATATTGAGTACTACAATTCATTTATATGTTAATTTCCTTTAAATAATGTGTTCTTCTAAAACCTTAAATAAAATACTTGAAAAATAAAATTATAATGATGTGCAAACCTCTAGGAACATCACTGGGAAATCATAATTTGGTGATTGCCTTTGTTTTCTGCTTCCATTTGTAGAAAAGGCCCTACAAAGCCCATATGCTCATATGTCCATTCATTCTTTCACCAAATGTGGATCACAGGCCTACTCCGTTCCCATTGTTGTGTTAGCTTGGAGATGCAGCAGTAAACCCGCAAACTGATCCCTGCTGTGGTACAACTTACATTGCAGTGAGAGAAGACAGACAATAAGATAGGTAAGCAGAGATAAACAAAATAGACTGCATTAAGGGCACGAAGGAAATAAATAGGAACAGGTGGTACAATAGCCTATCTCAGGAAAGGGGATTATATCAGCTAGAGAGTCTCTCTGAAAAGATATCATTTGGCCTGAGACTGGAAAGAAGGCACCATCCATGTAACAGCTGGAGGAAAGGCAACTCAGGCAGAGAAAACAGCAACTACAGGTGTACACCACCATGCAAAGGGCCTGGAGAGGAAAAGAGCTTAGCACAATCAGAAGGAGGTTTTGTGGGGCCGATGCCAGATGAGCAGGGTTGGGGACAAAGCTGCGCAGGGTCAGGTCACAATAAGTAGATTTAACTGTATCCCAAGTGCTCTGGGGAGCGATGAAGTGTTCCAAGCAGGGGAGTGGCGTGATCTGATTGGCATGTTTACAAGTTCCTTCTGGCCAGTTCCTGAAATGTGAAGAATGTACTGGGGAAGGCAAGAGTGGAAAGAGGAGGGCCAGTGAGGTGGTCCAGATGGGTGATGATGGCAGCCTGGACTTCAATGCCGGGGGCGTGGAGAGACATGAGATGTATCCTGGAAGTGGAACTAATGAGATTTGCTGATGGATTCACGGTAGAGAGAGAGAGAAGAGGAAGGACGGAAGAGAAAGCTCGAAGTAATTCATCTGCTTGACTGGGTGTTGATGGTACCATTTATGGACAGGAAAGTCTGGGACAAGCCAATCTGGGATGAGTCTACATGAGTGTATAGAAAATTCTTCACGGCTAGACGAGGTTTATAACTCTCTTGAGAGCCAGCCTCCCTGCCTCCAAGGAGCCTGGTGCTTCAAGCACTCAAATCAGCTGGCCCGGCTTCTGGTTCTAGATTAGCCCTCCTCTCATCTGAGATTTCAGGGAATTTACTTTATCCCAAGGGCCTCCCCCATCACTAACCAGAGAGAAGAAATGCTCCCAGCTGTACTCCTACAGCCCCTTTAAAGGCTGATAAATAAGCCCAAAGAACTTCAGCTCCTGGAAAGGAGACAGACTATAAATTGCTTTGTTTCCTCAGCTGTCTTCTGCATTAACTAACAGTTGTGCCCACATGTGCACACAGGCAGTAATTATCCACTCCAAGGGCTCTGTTCCTGAAAAACAAAAATCTTCTGAGGACAATATCTGAAATGATACTATTAATCTGACTGTACAGGTCACCAATTCCTCTCCAGCAGTCATTCATAGGCTCGGAACGCAGTAGGAGTGAGGCTCATGCTCCACGCCACCACCCCCCCAGGTACCCCTGCAGGAATGAAGACTTCTTCCTCCAGCTGCTAGGGGTGTCACTGGCAACCAGCCCTCAGGGGTCAGTTCCCACCAAAAACTGCCTTGGTTGAACAAAGCTGCCTTGATACAAATCATGTTCCCTTCCTGGGGCAGCTCACATCCAAGGACAAACTGCCAAGAGAGGCCCTCCAACCTGGGGCAGCTCTGAAGGACCATTTCAGATGCAGAAGTCTCCACTGTCAGACGAAGCTCTCACTGGGACGACTTCACAGCCCAACGTCCTCTTAATCCTGCTGCCCTCTTTAACCAGTCCCAGATCTTAATTCCAAGAGCACTCCATGGCAACTGCCCTTTCCACTGATCTTGTTCCTCCAGACTCCCATCTGCTCCTGCATCTATGTGTAGTGCACAGTGTAGGTTCCAGGGCGGATGGGGTTGGACTCTGCGCCCTTGCCAAGGCTGGTCTGGTCAGGAAGACAGCCCTGCTTGAGGCACCTTCATTATTCCTTCCTTCCCTCCTTCCTTTCTTCTCTTTATTTATTTCTTCCATGAGCCAGAGAGAGAGAGAGAGAGAGAGAGAGAGAGAGAGAGAGAGAGAGAGGCATAACACCCTGAACAGAGTCTTAATACCATGATCCATCCACAGCCTCAGCCAGCCCCAGATCTTTGCCCATGTGTGTCCTGTACACTTAGGGAGGGCTCTGTATGCACACTGGGAACCTACCCTGAGGGTCAGCCTCATGGCACATTGCGTCTTACTGCTGCACTGCAGTTATGCTCCCACTATTGCTGCAGGTATAACTCCAGTCCTTCCTGCAAAGTCTCCTTTCATGCCTGCCTTTTCAAGTCCTTCACACTCTCAGCCACACCCATGCCTTGTGGCTTATTTTCTCTGGCCCATTTTCTTCATCTGTCCTCTCAATTGTCAGCCTACATCCTGCCTTACCTTATGATGAAGTCCATGGAAGATCGCAGTGAACTGTAAGACCTGTTAACTGGGATTATGGATGGGTCCTGTCTCCCCAGTAAACTCCCAGTAAGTCAAGACAGTAAATGTTGGTGGACGTCATTAAATGAAGGCATTTGTTAATGCTAAGTGCCAAATGAATGGTTCAGACAGAAAGTACTGTGGAAATGTGGAGAAAGGAAAGATTAAGGAAACTGCAGGGAAATCATAAGAAAAATGTGGGTAACAATAAAGTTTTCATTTCTGGGAAAATTTTATCCAGGCTGTACCTATCCCTTAGTTATTAAGAACTTGATTATCCAGCCCTTTGCCCCTCTTTCCTACCATTTGGGGTCCTGCCTGTGCTGATTAACAGCTCTGAAGAGAAAGAAGAGTCAAATCTCAATCTCTGGTGGCTCTGGCAAAGGATCTGTTTGGAGAGTAAGCAAAAATTGATGGCTATATGGCAGACTGGGGCTCTCTGTGACTTTTCATCTCACCAAGTCATTCCGCTGTCCCCAAATTTATGAAAGCAGCCATTCAACAGGCAGATTCCTAATGAGAACTTTTCTTTCTTTCTTTTTTTTAGAGAGAGAGATTTTTGCTATAGGACATGTGCACGTGACAGAGAGACAGAGAGATACAAAGCAAGAAATAACCCCCCAGGGGGGTGGCTATGCTGCAATCCCTTATCGTCCAGTCTCCTCTTAGGATTTTGAATATGCACGCTCATGTGCCTGGCATGAGTTTTAAGCTGCCAGATCTGGGACTTGAACCACAGTTGACTACATTTGAGTCCAGCGACATAACCATTACACCATCTGCTGATCCCCTAATGAGAATACCTAAGAATCTGCATTTTTCAAGAATTTACTCATTTATTTCTTCTGAGAGACAGAGACACAACCAAAAGAGTCTTCACGCCATGATCCACCCCCAGTCTCAGCCAACCTGGATGATGGGCACAAGCATGCTCAAGCCCAGTCTGCTCAGGAAGACTCCAGGAAACAAACTCAGGACCTTTCCCATGTGGTTCCAGTTGCATTACTGCTGTGTCACTGCCTAACTCAAGAATATGCATTATGTTGAATAAGTTCCTCAGACAATGATAAACTCCCAACACTTGGAGAGATTCTGGCCTACTAGAAAGATTTAGAATCAGAAGATCCAAGTTCCACTTGGCTCTACTGCTGTTTTACCAAGTCATGTGTCCTGTTGGGCCCCATTCATCTTACTATAACATTTCCAATCCAGTGATCGTTAAGGCCTCTTCTAAAGGGAGAAGGGGTCAGTCACGTTTCCCACTGGGAAGCCATGCCAAAAGAGAAAAGTTGGCAAGAGAGCCTGGATTCCTGATGAGAGCTAAATAATCTTTGGGACAAATAAATATTCAGCAAATGATCAGCCTCAGCAAAAGTGAAGTGCATGCCTATTGTTGCCAACCCAAATAAAGAAGTTGCACAGCCTGCATTTCCTTGGGAGAGCCAATATCCTATTTCTGTTTCATGGTTGGCAGCTCTGCAATAAGGCCCAGCATCCCTACTCATGCCAATCTCCCCATGGACTGGCTTGAGACTGTGCCTGCTCTCCCAACAGCACTGCAGAAAGGCCTGGAGAGGTAAAAGAGAGAACCATTCATCATTTTGGCTTAGCTTAAAAGGATGAAATGGTTAAAAAAAAATTCCCAAAAGGAGTTTTAGCATTATGAATGAGTTTCCATGGAAAGTGATCATTGCACTGGGAAAGGAAAGACTGGAAAGACGGGAGAAGAAAGGAACAGTCGTCAGCGATAATTGAGATTTGTTTGTCTCATTGGGTGAAGCAAGGATTCTGGGTGCAATTTAATTGACTCTCAAAAAAGTAAAAAAGTCATGGCTGATCACTTAATTTTTTCTGATGAAGGGTCTTCTAATTGCAAACTATTTAGTATATATCAGAGCCGTGGACATCTTAAGATAGGAATCTCTGGTTGGATCATGTTAATCGAGATTTATAGAAATTTGAGTCTTCACAAAAGATCCTTCACATAAGCCTCTCTTTTTGCAAGGAGATGACCCAATTAAAATGATACATTTCACCACTTTTCAGTTTACCTTCACCTTCTGGCCTAACTATAATTAAATATAATGACTTTAACTAACCTGGATCATAGAAAGACACAATAGAAAGGAAGTTACCCAGGCCAGATGCCACGAGTCTACCACACCGACCTTACTGACAGTATTCCACAGAGTGTAGTCTGGCATTTTCTCTCTAGGGTTGGGATGGTCTTATTTGCCCTGCGCTGTCCCTTTGAACACCTTCCCCACTCCATTTTGATGTTCACACTCTTACCTAAAGAGCAAATGCTTTCTCATTAGGCTTGTAAATGGTACCTAATTGCCTGTGGTCACTTAACACTTCTAAAGACAGCAATAGATATAAAAGTCACCTTGATACATTTTAAAGACAATTCAAAACACAAATATCTTCACAGCTAAAAGAAATCTCCAAGGGACAAAGAAAATATGTAGCACTTACCCGTGTTTTATCTGAAATATCAAAACAGTCACTAGAAAGGACTGAATGGCTTGGGTGACCCCAGATTCATAGCTTAATTATTATGGCAAAACTATTGATATATTTTTTAAAGAATTATTTTTATTTGACTTTATTTATTTATTTTAATTTGACCAGAGAAGGACAGAATAAGAGAGAGAGAGATGGAAAGTGAGAAAACAAGCGGCCAGGTCTGGGACTCGAACAGCAGTCGGCCATGTAGGAGTACAACGCCCTAAACCACCACACCACCTGCTGGCCCCAAAACCATTGATATTTTTTAAAACCATCTTGACACAGTAATGTAGGAAGAAAAATAGAACTTAAAATATTCCTCTCTCTTTTCCCAATACTAATCAAATCATTATTTAAAATGTCATATATAGCTTTAAAAGCAAACTGAAAGAAATGGAGGGAAAAATGAGAGTGGGTGCAGGATTTGAGAACTTATTTGGGTGAACTGACTTAATGAGCACACCCTCAAAAAAGCAAAAAGCAAAAAAGCAACCAAGGAAGCCTGGAGGTCGAAGACCAATTGGGTGATGATCATCACAAGGTATCAGAGATGATAAAGAGAACGCAGCGTGTTAAGCCTGCAGGTGAATAGGGGTTAGCTGCAAATATCTGCAAGACAACCTGTACAGAAGGCATCAGATTTGTGGAGGTTTGATCTAAAGGGTGAAAAAATGGTGGTTAAAGGGGCCAGTCCCATAGCACATTAGTTAAGGACTTGGATTCCACATGGACAACCATGCTTCAAGATTCAGCCTTAATGGCTTGAAAAACACTCTAGGCACATGTATGTATGTCCCAAATCCCAACAGGATGGAGAAATTGAGAACAGATTGCAGTATGACCATGCCTCATTGGGGAGGATGTCCTCTCTCTCTCTCTCTCTCATAATTTAAAAGGCTGTTAAGTAAATGCATTAAGTATATGGTACATATATACAAGAAAAACAAGTTTTAGGGCAAAAAAAGAAAGTTTTTCAAATAAGCAGGGGCTCTCCAATGGAGTGGCTGACTCCTGATAAATCAGGGAGCTGCTCAGTGTGGGATGTGTTCAGGATGGAGCAATAATAACCTGTCAAGGATGATGTAAAGAAGACTCTGGTACTGCATAAACTCTGAGCATCCATTCAGTGCTCAGGTATTTGAATTCTATAAACAAAAATAGTCACAGAGATAGAAAACAAGATGGATGGGGGTGGTTTAAGGTCTTATGGTTACAAGTCAGAGTAAAGACGTAACCAGGAATCTTGTAGAAAGGACCTTAAATCATCGGATGCGTAGAGGATCAGAAGGCTGTCACATTTCTTCCATTTCGTGCTTGGTAAACATCCGACTGGCCCAGGGGGAGAGTTATCAATGATCTCCAAGTCTTCCCAGCTCCAAAATCACACTGGCTGTCACCACAGTTTCATCAGCTTTGCAAAGGGGACTGTAACATGTGACCCTCTCATGTGGAATGACTGAGTCAAACAGACTGGGGCTTGTCAAGGGTTTAACAAACTGGAATAAGCAGGGATCTAAAAATCAAAGTCAGGTTTAATCCCTGGAAAGTCACATTGAACAAAAGGTAATACCATGGAGTTTTCTTGCTTATCCTTCTCTACTTAAAGTGCTTTAACCTCTGTACTTTATTTTACTGTCACGTGTGGCATTAAAATGGAATCATTTTCCGTTTTTATTTTAAAGGTATAAATTGTTTTCTCTGTTTAATAAAAGCCTGTTTCAATAATGCTTTTCAGGGACCAGCAGTTAGCGTAATGGCTATGTCGCTGGACTCCCATGTAGTCGACCGCGGTTCACGTCCTGGACCCGGTGGCTTAAAACTCACGCCGGGCGCGTGTGCATGCATGCCCAAGATCCCGAGAGGAGAATGGAGGAGAAGGGATTGCAGTGTGGCCATCCCCCCTGGGGGGTGATTTCTCACTTCCTGTCTCTCTGTCTCTCTCTGTCTGTCTGGCGAGCACATGCGCCCTATAGCAAAAACCTCTCCAAAAATAAATAATAATAATAATAATGCTTTTCAAATTATAGAACTTTAGAGCTTACTGAGGTTCAGACTCTTTCATGGGCTAACCCCAGCATGCCTCATTTTGAGAAAACTTGCAAAATCCAGAAGCAAGGAGAAAAATTCACTGATAACTACTCACTTCATAAAAGGGTTTCACATTTGACACATTTCGCAGAAACACAAAGGCTTAGAACCAAACAGCTGAGGTCTTAGGGATGACGTTGATGGTGGTGACAAAGATAACAAAGATCACTGTCATTTGTTAAACAAGTCCTTCACGCCAGGATTTGGGTTAAGTCCACTTAAACATATTATCTCATTTAAGCCTAGAGTCAATCCTGAGAGGTAAATAATAGTGACAATATTTTATAGATGAGAAAATGATATGTTCGAGATGAGGTTCACGAAAGCTGAGTTCTTGAGCCTGAGAAGTCACAGAAGGTGGGTGGGGAGCTAGGATTTAATCCAGGCAATCTGATTCGATACTAGGTTGCCTCCACTAGGTATCACATCCTTCAGGCACTTTAAAACTTCCTTTGCCTCAGTAAAGACCCCACCCCACCTCCCTTTTTTCCCAAAAGATAACTTGCTGAGCTTTAAGACACACAACCAATCACATCAAGTTGCTATGGCTAATACAAAGGGAAGAAGAGTTCAAAGCCGCCCCCAGCACCACAAGTGATAGTGAGGAGGATTAAGGTTCCTTAGAACCCAGTTTGTAAACTAGTAGTCTAGCCCAAAGCCCCAATTTTACTGAAAGGAGAACGTAGGCCAAGGGAAGTAATGTAACTCGGTGAAAGTCTCTTAACCAGACTGTGGCTGGCTGTAGACCTGAACTCAGTTCGGTTTGGAACCTCAAGTTCAGATTTCAGGTAGTATCTGGTCCGCAGATTTGCTCAGAACCATCCAGAGCTCTTTCCTATACCTCTGCTGTTTTGGCAGAGTACAATTTAGCATGGGAAACCTTGTATTCTTTATCATTCCCCCTTCCAAATTCATATACAAAATACACCCTATGGCAGAGATTGTTAGCAGTCATCCAAATGATGTGCCCCCCCTTCTTCCATAGAAACATAATTTTTAGTTGGACACATGGACACCCAGTGGAAGCCTCCATCTCTCAGCCACTTGTGGCCCCTGGCTTGTGTGCAGAACTGACATCTGCCACTTCAGGGTCAGGCTCTTAAAGAGGTGCAGCCCTGCCTTTCATCCTTCTCCTTCCTGCTGGCTAGATGGCAGACATGATCTTGAGCCAAGAGATGAGAGCAACCTGTGAGGAAAAGGGGGCAACAACACAGAACGAGCCAGTTCCTGCAGCTGTGAATCTGCCCTACCCCAGAGAACTGCTTATCTTGCCGTGCTGTGTGAGATTATAAATTTCAATATTGTTTAAAAACAACTAATACTGGGGGCAGCAGCTCCTCCCTCCTCACAACTTAGACACTAGAAGGGTGTGGGCACTGGACCGCACCCAGCAGAAAGCCCTGGATCGCCCTTGGTCACACGCAGGATCACTAAAGAATGGGATGCTGGACGGGAAGTCACTTGGACGCAGGGCTGAGCACCACCACAGCACTGGCAGTCACCTGAACTTCCACTTGTGAGACTAACAGGTTCAGGCTCCTGGGAAACTGTTCTCCACATCTCTTGCCCTAGTCCTCAAAACAAAAGGCTACTGTGTCCAACTATGAAAGATTGGGGATGGTGCCGTCACCAGCATCAGCGACAGACGCAGCTTCAGAGAACGGGGAATTTGAGCAGTGCCAGCTCCTAATCTTTCCTCTCAGATGCCATCCATGCAACAGATTCCTGAATAATGAAGAAGTACTGTTTCCCAGAAGGGTGGAATATTTATTTTCTTGGTTCCATTCATCTTCCGGCTCTTGGTTTTATCAGTATCATTGAAGTAGTGTTGCTATTCACAAGAGAAATAGCTCGCAATATTAAACCATTCATATAACTTTTAAATTTATGCACATCTAGAACAGCCCTTAGGGGCCAGCAGGTGGCATGGTGGTTGGGCACTGGCACTGTTCTAATCCTGGACCTGGTGGCTTGCTTTCTCACTTTCCCTCTCTCTCTGATCAAATACAATATTAATTAATTAATTAATTAATAAAATAGAATAGCCCTGTAGCACAATGGGTAAGAGAGCCAGATTCCACATGGCTGACAGCTGATGAAGTGCCCACTACAGTGGCTTTAAAAAGAAGCCAGGTAGGTGTATGCGCATGTCCAAAATCTTGATGAAAAGGAGGAAGGAGAAGAAGGGATTGCAGCGTGACCATGCCTCATTGGGAGGTGTTTTCTCTCTCTCTGCGTCTCATGAGCACATATTCCCTTGGGCAATAAAAAATAAATATTTTTTATAGGTAGGTCTAGAGGCAATATATGTTATACGTGGAACTGATTCTCCATATTCACAACTAGATGGACCTTGAAAACCAAAATTATAATAGTTTTCTAATTATATATTTAATATTATTTATTATCATTATTATTAATTTGCTATAGGGCTTATATGCTCACCAGAGAAAGAAAGAGAGAGAGAGAGACAGAGAGAGAGGAAAAGTGAGACGGCAAGCTGCCAGTTCCACAACTTGAACTGTGGTCAGCCATGTGAGAGTCCAACACCTTAACCATCATGCCACCTGCTGGCCCAAAACAGCTTAATTTTTATAAAAATATTTAAATAATTCCATTAAATGTTTAAGAAATTAAATAATAATTTAAGTATTATATAAATAATTCTCATTTAAAATTTATTATTCATTATATGTTTTGATTTTCAATTTTAATAACTATCTTGAAAAAAGTTTTTGAAAACATTCATTTAAAGTAAGTTCTAATTCTTTGGTTTCTTACTTTACATTTCCATTGTGATGACAATATAAGAGGAGTCTTCAAAAGGCTATGAGAAATACATAACATGTGATAAGAGATTTAAAAACTTTTGCACCAAAATAAATTTGCACTTTAATTCCATTTTTCCATAAGCTTCTTGAAGTCCCCCCAAATACACAAATTTGGCAGACTTTTAGATCCTGTCAATTGAACACTGGGTATGTTAAACAACACAACCAATGGTCAATCTGAAATAGAAACAAGAAAAGTCCAGATAAAAATTTATAAATCATATGCCTATCACTCCATCTGAATATTGTCCTCAAGCAGAATACTTCCAACATGCATTGCTGGCATCAGCAACAGACTAAAATTCTATAATATTTAATATTTTACTAACTTTCAGTGATAAGATTGTAATTTTCCACATATTCCATAAAGATATTATGTTCCCAAGGTAGAATAGAAAATATTAAATAGTGATTTGTATTTTTTAATTCTTTAGATAGATGTGCTTCATCCATTTGTATTCTTGTCCCAGGCCCTATAATGTTAGAAATGGGGTGACTTATGGTCTCTTTAAGAGCAAACTAAACTGTGTCCTACACAATGCAATGCCTTGTTTACTTCTTAGATAAGTGAGAGTCCACAATAGTGTGAAAACCAAATGCTAAACAGCAATCATGAAAATAAATTATTAATATTATTATATATTCTCTGTACAGTATACAGGACTCAGAGGGTCTATAGCCAACATATCACTCAGGGGTTGCTTGGACACAGTCAATGTTTACAGATAAGTGTGTGCATTAGGTATTCTGTAACAAATTATTATTATGTAACAAATTACCATAAATTTATCAGCTTAAAACATGTATTTATGATACCAGTTTCTGTGGGGTAGAAGTCTACACAGAATAACTGGGTCTTCTGCTCAGGCTGCAATCAAGGTGTCAGATGGACTGTGTTCTCATCTGGAGGCTTGACTGAAGAAGAACCTGAGCTCATTAAGGCTGCTGGCAGAACTAATCTCCTGGCATCTGTAGGATTTAGGGCCCCAGCTTATTGCTAGCTATGGGCTGATGGCCATGCTGGTCCCAGAGGTCACCCAGTTTCCTGCCACGCGGTCCTCCTCATGGGCTGTCTCACATATAACTGCAGGTGTTTTCAAGGCAAATAAGAGATTCTCTCTCTAGTTTGCAAGGACAGAGTCTTATATAATATACCATGAATGAAATCCCATCACCTTTGCCACAGTGTGTTGGGTAAAATTGAGTCACTATTGGTTAAAATCAATTCTGCCGTGCTCAAAGAGATGGGATTATAAAGACAGGTTATAAAGGGATTATATTAATTGGTGTCACCTTAGGACATGTCTGCCACAATGTGTATTCTTATGCCACAAAAGGATGCAAAGATCTTCAAAGGTCCCACCTACCTAGAGAAGAAACAAGTTGATGGACACAGTTTTCAGGAATTCATAAAGGGTGGCACACCAGGAACTCTGCTGAAACTGAGTTGTTGTTTACCATCAAATCTGTATAGCCTTCCTAGGTGTCTAATCAAAGCAATTGCGAGTTTAACCTTAATCATGATGTTAATCACTCTCTGCCTAGTTAGGAAGTTCTAGGAGTGCTACACAAGCCCATAGAGAAGATGTTTCATAATGTTTTGAGGTTGTAAACCATGAATTCAGCAACAATTTCCTGTTAGCCTCATGACCACAAAGTGCTACTGGATATACATGAAGCTAACTCAATCCTATCTGTCTTCCCAGAGTCTGTAACCCTGTTGACAAGAAAAAACAAGAATGTTCAATAAAGCAATTCTGTCCTAATCTTTTCTTCTCTCCCTTGAGCCCTCTGGTCATAGCTCCTTCCTTGGGACATCCATGTAAACATACAACTTCTGTTCAACTTCTGCGCCCTCACAAGCCCTGTTTGGTTATCCACATTTCTTTCTCATCATATTGGAGCTCCTTGAGGGCAGGGATGATGTACTCGTATGTACCTATTCAGCACCTAGAATTATCCCTGACATAGAGTTATCTCTCAACACACGTTTGGACAGATAGATGCATGGGTGGATAGATACACAGATTACAACCAATATGTGGGGGCAATGGGGAATAGTTTAGGACTATCAGTGTGAAACCCTGTCCAAGCCATAAGAGTCCTCTGAACTTGCTTCCAGTTTTTCCATTGGTTAAAAATAAATGAAATTTGGGCCAGCAGGTGGCATGACGGTTAAGGTGATAAATTCCCACATGGCTGACTGAGGTTTGAGTTCCAGACTTGGCAGCTTGTTTTCTCATTTTTTCTCTCCCTGGTCAAATTAAAAAGTAACAATAATAAATAATATTAAATACTTTTTTAAATAAATGAAATTTAACAATACCTAGCAAAAATTCCAGATATAAATTATATTTTTTCTATAATCCCATTTATGTGAAGTTCAAAAACAGACAAAACTAAACAAAGCTAAACAAAACTAATCTATAATCAGAATGAAAGGGTGAAGAGGACTTCCTGGGGGGGAAAGGACACAAAGAAGTTACTAGAAATAGTCTATAGCCTTATCAGTCACACACTGTATATGTGCTTTTTTAAAAATCAAGCTGTACATCTAAGGTTCATGAGCTTTACTTTAAGTAACTTATACTTAAGGGGGTTTTTTGTTTTTGTTTTTGTTTTTGGAGAGGTTTTTGCTATAGGGCGCATGAGCTCTCCAGACAGAGAGAGACAGAGAGATAGAAAGCAAGAAATCACCCCCCGGAGGGATGGCCATGCCACAATCCCTTCTCCTCCATTCTCCTCTCAGGATCTTGGGTATGCACGCACATGCGCCCGGCGTGAGTTTTAAGTCACTATGTCCGGGACTCGAACCGCTGTCGACTACATGGGAGTCCAGCGACATAGCCATTACACTAACTGCTGGTCCCTATACTTCAGTTTTTAAGGATGAGGGGGGTGTGCCTGAAGGCCATGAAGAGCACAGCCCAATGGCCACATAAGAACTCAGTATTCTTATAAGGGATAGTGCTGTCAGTGGTGCGGTCATCTCAAAAAGATCCAGATCAGAGTCCTTCCCAAGTTGTTTAATCCAGCATTCTTACTTCTTGCTGACGTAGGCCAGTACCTCCAGAGGAATGCTACCATTTCCTCTGGGCCACATTATCTTTCTCTGTAGACTTAAAAGATCAAATGCTGCGTCATTAAATGATTCCCTGAAGCCTTCTTTGAGGTCAAGGAACAATGTGAGAGCGATAAGCAGCTTTCCCTGGGGCAAAACTGTAAAGTTACAGGTTGGCCCAGGTCTGGATAAGGACTTCAATAACATCTTGCAAAAAGGTCTGTTCTGCTCACTCATTTGGTGAAGGTATGTGAAGATGCACCCAATGGACTTCTCTGTTGCAAATTTTCTGCAGTTACCAACAAGTAACTGCTGGGTGTTATGTTGATATCTCCACATTCACATTAAAATATACAAAGTTCCATACAATTGGGCTCATGATGGGAAGATGCTGCTGAGAAAGAGGCTCTCCTCCAAAGGCCTAAATTATCTCCATCAAACATGCATTGGAATCCTATAGAGATGGCAGAATAAATAGCTTTTCCAAGCACATAGTTTTGGAGAAATTGTGTCTCCAAGTCAGAACATTAGAGGTTGGTAAGAAACAACCTCCTCTCAAAAATCTATTCTAAGTGATGATGTGATCATTCCCCCTTCTCGGTACTCAAACACCACCTGAACCACCCCCACTGTGAGATATCTCATTATATAAGAAGAAATTGCTATCTGCTTGTTAGGTTCACAGCTTAATCATAGTCAGGTCCTACCTCCCCCCAATCCTTGGTCCAAGGACTGCTGTCTGTGGTCATTAAATACTCAGTGAGTTACAAGTATGTCAAAATCAGATAATTAAACAATGCAGGTATTTAATGAGCAGCCCCCACCAAGAGCTTTCCTTAGCACTAGACAAGTATGGAAGACATATTACACTCCAAGATGTAGACAGAGGGGAGGAGGGGAGGATGAATGTGATAAGCAATATTTTTTTACTGTGATAGAAGCCTAGGAGAGGGATAAATGGAGGACCATTTGCCCCCTGCACACCAGCCACTCAATCTCATCACTTTGCAAATACAGAAATGGTGGCAGAAGGATTGAACCAGCTGAAAAGCTCTTGTCTCTCAGCTCTGAATCACCCCTTTTATTCTCTAGGCTGCAAATCAGCTCATCTGCAAATCACCCTGTTTCATTCCCACCAACAGGACACACAAGAGGGAGACTGCAAGGCAGGAGGAGTGCTGTTCCTGCAGCATCACCAGAGCAACATCTCTTCACCTTGGAATTGGACTTGGTTCTCATGTCCCATTTTCCCACACTTCCAGAATCAGCCTCAGAGGCATAGCAACAGCTGGCCAGGGCTCACTTCTCCAAGATCTGAGTGTCTGCCCAGAGAGGACCTCCTCCAAAGACCTGTTATCCCCACCAGACAAGCGACAGTCCCTCCTCTGAAGTCTGAGCTGCTTTCTTCAAGCTTCCTTCCTTTGTTCTCTCAACCTTGGGGGTAGCAGTTGTGTCTCTGTGTTACCTCCAGGTCTCCTTTTGCCTTTGCAGTCCTCTCACACCTGTTTAACCAATTCTCTCTCTCAAATTCTTTCTGTTAAAATAACTGGTATGGTTCTGTTCTTCTACCAATGATGCTGGTTGGTGCAGAAGGGAGTGACCTGCCTAATATCTCTGAGTTATACAGTGGCAGAACAGGGACCAGGAGAGGATCGAGGCTTCATGACTGAGATCCTAACTTTCTTTCTGCTGTTACCACCACATCTATCAACCACCATGACCAAAGACAGTACAGCAGAGAAAACAGCAGGCTTTAAAGCCAATCTGTCTAAGGCTGGCTCCACGGCACAGCAGTAATGTATTTCTGAAAACAAGCCAGAGCTCACATGGTTACTGCACTTCAAGTCTCCAGTCCCATTAGCTTGAAACATGCCAGGCACACATATGAGTGCTCAAGATCCAACAGGCTGGAGGACTAAAGGAAGGAGGTTGCAACATGACCAGACCCTGTGAAGGGTACTCATCTCTTGTTCTCACTCTCTCTCTCTCTCATATGAACATACATGCTCTATCATGAATGAATGAATGAATGAATGAATGAAGAAAGAAAGAAAGGGAGAAAGGGAGAAAGAGAGAAAGAAAGAAAGAAAGAAAGAAAGAAAGAAAGGAAGGAAGGAAGGAAGGAAGGAAGGAAGGAAGGAAGGAAGAAAGTCGAACTGCCCAGATTCGAATCTTGCCTCCATCATTTACTAGTATATGATCTACGGCAAAGTTATTCAACTGCTTCATGTCTCAGTTTCACCATTGGTAAATATAGGTGGTATCAGAACCTATTATGAGGATGTGTAGGAAAGTAGTACCTGGCCTCATCATCATCATTAGGAAGCAATGTGGCCCAGCCCAGATGGGGTAGTCCATGGCATGCTGGACTGCAGTATGCCATACTGGAAGCCACATGGCCAACTACAAGTTCAACGCCCGGGTTGGCCTGAAAACACATGAGGTGTGTGTGGATGCCCAACATCCTAAGGAGCTGACCAGCTGGGGGAAGGGGATCACAGCATGATAAGACTCCATTAAGAGCTTTCTCTCTCTCTGTTTCCATCATGGACACACACGCTATCACTAAGAAAAAGAAGACGCAATATGGCAAAGTAAAGAGTGCAGTTCCCATTCACAAACATCCGTGTTTACATTCTGATTCTGCCTCTTGTCTACTGTGTGTCCTGGCAAGTCACTTTACCTATATGACTCAGGTCCCCCAGTCCATAATAATACACATCTCACACTCTGAAGGGATAAACATGACAGAGCAGGCAAAATGCTCATTATAATGCCTGGGGGCCAATGTTCAATAAAAGGTATTTTCTGCTATTACTAATTTTAGAAACCAAGAGCCTCCTTCTAGATCACTAAAGCATACATACATTCTGTGAGTTTAGAACAAGGGTACCTTGGGTTGTCATTGTGGAAAAGGAAATGAATCTATACTTTCGAGGTATCCCAGACTCTGATGAACAACACTCTTGGATGATACACAAGAATTTCCAACTCAGATGCTGCAGTCAGTAGCTCTAAATGTTAACTGTACTACTCACCTACTTGCCATCACAAGGCCAAGTGAAGTTATAATTTTTTTTTACTGTCCACAGTATTTATTTATCAAGAGAAACTATTCTTTAGCCCATGTACTCATGTTTCAGGAACATGGCACCAATCCAGTGACATTCTTTACATTCCAAAATCACTTTGTACTCTGAAAGATACCAGCCTTCCTCATCTCTTCAAAATTTTTCATGGAATCATAATTTCTGTAGAAATCTGCATATGCCTTCTTTCTTGGTTCAGCCACAGCAAACTTATAGGAAGCTGCAACACTCAGGGATACAATGAATGCTCCAACAATATGAAATCGCAGACGTTTGGCCAGAAGGCCACGCATCTGAGGTTTCGCCAAAGCACTGGAAGCCATGGCAGTTACCGTGCTTCAACAGCAGCGTCCTTCCCGGCTGAAGAAGAAATGGACGGCACTAGCACAGGTGCATTAGGGGAGTGCCTGAAGTTATAAATTTTAACTGACATCTTATTTACTTTCAAGAAGGCCTTTCAGTAACCTACAATAAAATATTATATAATTTAAAACTTAAAGTCAGAAACAGAGATCTGAACCCACAGAGATGAAGGAAGAGAAGGGGGAAGTAGGTAAAGATAATCTACATTAATCCAAAGTCGAAATGGTTATTTCAAGTATCAAATAAATCCTTTTTCCTTTTTTTTTTTTTTTTTTTTGAGAGGTTTTCACTATAGGGTGCATGTGCTCGCCAGCCAGCCAGAGAGAGACAGAGAGACAGAAAGCGAGAAATCACCCCCCAGGGGGTATGGTCACGCCGCAATCCCTTCTCCTCCATTCTCCTCTCAGGATCTTGGGCACGCACGCACACGCACCCGGTGTGAGTTTTAAGCCACCGGGCCGGGACGCGAACCACGGTCGACTACATGGGAGTCCAGCCACATAGCCATTACGCTAACTGCTGGTTCCCTCAAATAAATCCTTTTTCTCAACAGACAAGGTAAAAAGGGAAAATATAACCACCTGTGTAATTCTTTTTTTGTTTGTTTAAGGAAAGGTATTTTATTGAAAAAAAATTTCCATGATACTAAATGGAAAAATTAATTAAATGGTACTTTAAATAGGAATATTAAATTGCATAATGGATAGTGTCCTCAGTGGTAGCTTTTAGGAGTTACAAGAACTCATTATGTGATTCTTTAATACATGGTCCAATAGACCATTTTACCAAAATTGGTAAATTATCTGCAAACCCCTCAAAGATGACAGTCACAATATATTTAGTGCTCCACCAGGCCAGGAAGGGAAGTAACATAATTTCTCAAGACAGCTCCAGAATATAAATTATTATTTTTTCCTTTCAAAAAAATACAAGAACATGGCTGAGAATGGAAAGATGACAATAGGCTTTGGCGATTGCTGATGGAAATTCACAGGTACATGAGTGAAAGTGATTCCTAAGGATCTGCCAGTCTCCAACGAGGTCATCTTAGCCTGTGTGTCAGAGCTGCCAACCCAGTTCATCCCCCTGCTGCTTCCACCTACCTCCTCCACTGTTCAGATCAGTGCTTTTCTGGAAGCAAAACTCTTCATTCTCGCCCTGTGACAGGACCACTATGGATCACGTCAAAATAGCATGTACAGCCAAGAACAGTAATCAAAGCAGCTAAGGGGCCAAGGGATAAAAGAAAAAGTAATCTAGAAACCTGGACCTGAGGCAGGATACACAGAGAATTTAGGATTTAGAATTAGAAAACCTGGGCTCAAGCCCCAGTTCTTCCCCTTAACCATTTTTTTTTCCCCTTAACCATTTGTGAGATGATGGGCAAATTAATTCACCTCTCTAAAATTCCATTTTCTTTTTTCTATAAAAATGGGTATAATAACAGTAACCATGCCATATATTAATAGTTGTAGAAAGAAATTTTTGAAACAATGCTGGGAATTCCCCCACAGAGTACTGGCCATGTAGTAAGTGTTTAGTAGATGTTGGCAGTGGTGGTGAGGACCAAGACAGTGATGGCAGTGAAGCTGTGTAAGTAAAGGTGATACTACACTATTCTCCAGAGAGATTATGCTACAAAAAAAAAAAAAACAAAACAAAAAAAAAAAAACATGAAAATCTTGGTGGTTTCAGACTGCCAATTTTAATTTTTTTTTCCTTCTTAAAAAAGGTTACTCATCTATTTTTTTCTATCAGAGAGAGAGAGCAATGAAAGAAAAGTACATCCTCAACAGGATTCTCATGCCACGATCCACCCTCAGTCTCAGCCACCCCAGAGCTTGGGCACATAAGCATGCATCCGGCATGCACAGTGAAGTCATGGGATGTGAACCCACGACCTTCCCACAGGGGCCCAGTCATACTTCCACTGCACTACCACCTAGCCCCTACATTGAACAACATGCATTGGCAGGGACTTGACTCATGTAGACACTCAGGTCCCAGGATGAGAGGCTTCACTTCCACAAGTGCCTTCAGGATCACAGCAGTGGTGGTGAATCAGGCACCAGCTCTTAGAGCTTCTATCCAAAAAATGTCACTTCCACTCACAAGGCATAATCCAGCCATCACCAGTCGACTGGCCACAGCTCAAACACCTGTTTTTCTAGTTGAAGTTGTGCTAGAACACAGCTACACGGCTATACCTGACCCTTTGCACATTGCCTGGCCACGTCCCAGCTTCAACAGCAGAACTGAGTGGTTGCAGTACAGACTGTATGGCTTGACAGCTGAAAATATTTACTGTGTAGATTTTGCAAAAAAAATTTGTGCCAACCCCTGCCTTGGCCTAAATAGTCATACCTAACTTTGAAGCAGACAAAGATATGCAATATTACCATGTCCCCAGAAGGCAGAGAACTAGAAATATTAGTGGACAGCACTAGAGACAGCAACAGTTACTTATCCTTGGCCATTAACAGGGCAGCATTTTGTAAAGTCATTTTTCCAGGCACAACATGAATTTAAATGAATGTAAGATAGCTAGGCTAGTCCATAGGAGCTCTACTTTGATCAAATGACATCCCTGATCAGTAACTTCTGGTGGACACTTAGTGCAAAAGATAAAATCCCAACTCCTTTGCTCAACCCTTAAAACTCTCAAAAATCTGGCCCTTGTCACCCATCCTGTATTTCCCTCACTATGCCTTGCCAGAATTCCTTTGCTTCTATCTGTATAGTCTCCCTCAAACACTAAGAAAATGTCCCTGGTCCCAGAGCCAGTGGCAGGCAGGACTCTCCCCAAGTCTGCCAGACTTCAGGCACACTCCTGTCCCCTCTCCAGTGCTCTTGTTTTACCACAGTATCTGTTACTTCTCTGCTGTTGAAATTTGGGGTTTTCTTTCTTTGTTTTCCCTTGGACTCCACAAGAAAATAAAGCCCTCATTTTCTCCTTTAACCTAGAATTTCTTGTGGTTTAGGATGGTTCCTCAGAGCACTTGGACTAAGCCACTCACTTCTCTTTCCCTTTGAGTTCAAATAGATGCTCTTATTTTTACCTCTCACTGCCACTCACCTGTAGATCCAGGAGGAACCAGGACTGAGATGATGAGCAGAGGATGCCATGTTCCCTGGGGCAGGAGAGTGGCAGCCAAGTCAGCTGGAAAGAGGGGCCAAGACCTCCTGGGCACACAGGCACCCTGCCACGGAAGGCCTACACTGCAAAAGGAAGCCTGGGCCATTGGTCCTCCTCCTCCCTGCCTCCTGCTGCTTATTCTCTGGGAGAAATGACAGCTCAGCTGTCCCGGAGAGACATCCCTACTGAGAGCAACCTCAAGCCTGAACTGAATATCTAAGGAGATCAGCAACCAAACTGCCCAGTTAGAAGCACCCCCTAGAAGCCCTTGGTAGGACACACTGGCCATAGGAGCAGGGGCATACTGTTTCCCTTGCCCAATAGACGAGGGTGCTCCTGCAGTTGACTGGTTTGTCCTGGCCACCAGAGCAGAGGGCCTACTTCCAGGAGGAGAATTACAGTCAGTCTTTCAAAGGGCCTCACTCAAATGGATCCATATCTCTCTCCCTGATGTTTCTCCCTCCCACATACTCCTGGGACCCTTGTCCCCTCTTTCCTCCATACAAAGACCAAGCTGAGCTGGTCCCAGGGAGGAAGATGTTCCCCCAGAGCTCATCTAATAGTTAAAAGCATGGCCCTTGGAGGCAGACAGATCTGGATTTCAACTTAAGCTCCTCTGTAGTTGGCTGGTGATTACGAATACATCACTTAAGCCCTCTGAGGCTCAATTTCCTCATTATATAAAGTGTCTACCTCATAAGGTTGATGGCATCTGAGCCTGCATGTTAATGTGTGCCTGATGTCTGGCACACAATGAACGGCATAAATGGCAGTAGCTGTGGTGGTAATGTCAGGCATGATCACCATCCTCCTGCACCCTCTCTTCCTCCATAACGGGGAAGCGTGTTTAGTCATTTCAAACTCTGTCTCTTGCTATAATTTGTTGCAGACCTTCAGACCACTTACCTATTAACCAACACATGCATCTCTGCAGGAAAGTCAGAATCCAGATGGAGGTACATCCTTGTCACTGGTGGGGCAAAGCCCTCCTGCTCCAGGCCATTCTACCCTTGAGGGGATGCTCCAAACAAGCCAAGACAACTTGAGCACAGCAACCCGGTAACAATTCTTGCAGCCCAAAATGAAATATTCCACAGGTCTTTCCCTGGTACTAAAATATGTCTGCTCCTGGGGCCAGCAGGTGGTGTGGCGGTTAGGGAACTAGACTCCCACATGGTCAGCTGTGGTTCAAGTCCAGGACCTGGTGGCTTGCTTTCTCAATTTCCCTCTCTCTTTCTCTCTGGTCAAGTAAAAAAAAAAATAATAATGATAAATTAAATTAACTAAAATAATTCATATATACTTCATATATATTCATATATGTATAATTCATATATATATATATATATATATATATATATATGTATATATATTCACGTGTATCTGCTCCCAACTTAGTGAAACATAACAGTGGATAAGGCCTTCTGGGGGCAAGATGTAAAGTAAAAGTTAAATATACAACTCAGGAAAGCAAAGGGGCTGCTTTATTTACAAGTATCAGTCTCTTCCTCAGATTCATTATTCCACATGCTCTGTTTGAGCTCACGTGTATTTATAAAACTCTCTAGGATTGTTTCCCTTCAAAAAAAGACGTCTTCTTGGAGGTTGGGAGTTGTTTTTCTAATACAGCAAGAAAGTTTGTGCCTTGTGGTGAATTAGGGAGTATTTTATAATTATTAACTGCTGTAAGCATGTAAAGTGATATTTATTCTGGATGATCTGGGAGTTGGGTATGTTATATAAATTGCTTTAACAAGTAACAGGAGGATGACTGATCACTTTCAACATCAAAACTTGAACACTGGCCACATTGTTAAAAATTCTAAAGGTATCACATACTTTCCTGCCTCATTTAATAAATTGTACTAAAAGCCATTTAATCATCTCACAGCAATTCAAGGCTATTGTTATAAACATCAACCACTACACTGGGTTTTAGAACAATGACACTATCAGAGCACTTTTGTCTTTTTTTCTACCTAAATGATCCCAGAATTTAGAAGTTCTTTTGCCTCATGTTTACGCTCTTATGACTCTTTCTTCACTACCGGTTGTCACTTCTTGCTGCTTTGACCATTCCCGCTCAAATTTCTTCTAATTTGCTATTTCATATCTTCTGTGAAGTAGGGAAGGAAATCAAGCTTGTTAGAACTCCACACAACCCAAGAGCAAATAAGCTGTGAGTAAGCAACTCAAAGGAGTAAAAAGGGAACGTTAGGGACCAGAGGGTGGTACCGCAGTAAGATGTGATACTCTCTGAGGCTGACCCGGCGGTAAGGTTGCGGGTTCATATCTGGAGACTCCCTGAGTATGCCAGGCATGCGCATGCTCATGTCCCAGGTCTGGGTAAAGTCAGGGCAAGGGGAACCACAGTGTGAAGACCCTATTTGGGGTTCTGTCTTTCTGTTTCTCTTGTTGGTGGAAGAAATAAACCTTTTTAAAAAGTGAATATTTTTGTAACATCTATATTAATTAACAGAAGCTGTTATAATTTCCTGAACTTGTCCATTGTGTACCAGTACAATGAGACTGCCTGTTAAGACATAGCTTTGATAAAAAGAAGAAAGATAAAAAGAATAATGAATACTTATTAGAGCTTACAAGACAGCATTCTGGGCTTTGCATAAATGAATTAGATTCTTCCACAATAGACTCATGGTGACAATTCTACTATTATTCCCATTTTGCAGGTGGCATTTGCTAGAATAGGTGTGGCTTCCATGGGGACCCCTAAATGTGTGTGATGAGCTGGGGGCATGGTTTAGGAGGATGAGGTGGGCAGGACACAGGCAGGAAACCCCATGCCAATGGGATTGCCTAGCATAAGGCCCCTCGGTGTGGTGGTCACAGGGGCAGGAGAGGTGGGTGTCCCTTAACAGAGCTGCTTTCATTCCATGCAGCAGAGGATACCCCAGAGAAATGGCAGTGATGAAGCTGGCTGAGCTTGAAGATGGCTGCTGATTCTGTGCTCAGTCAGCATCACCTGGAGAACAGAATGTGCCAGAGACAGGGACAGGGCCAGCAGTCACAGCCTGCTTGGGACGGACCATCTGCTGACTAGCCAAATCAGCTTGCCAGGTTCAGCTAAGGACTGACTAAACAGCCACTCTCCACTACCTCCCAATCAGAGAGATGAACTGATTTAAGCCAGTCTTAGATTAAATTCAGCCAGTTGTTTAATATTTATTAGTATGCCTGGATGTGCACACATATATGCGTGCACATGCCCGCACACACACAAACACACACATCAGTCACGTAAACAGTTCTCGTAGCTCAGGAAAATCCCCATTTGGCCCTCTGACACCTTGGCCAGCACCTGACACCTGAGGAGGCTGCAGTAATATTCCAGGCTAGTCCAGAAGTAGATTCAGGCACCAGGGGTCTTCCATCAAGTGGGGGTCCTCAAGACTTTTGAGCACTTGGCCCAGAGCACTGTACCAGACTCATGGGCTTGTAGACTCTGGTACTTGTTCATGCAGGGGGTGCGGCCAGGACCATCTAACCAATCACTGATCTCCAAAACCATTACACCAATAAAAATTCATTTCTCACATACCTTATGTTAATGAACAAACCCTTCGGGGTGAATTTCAAGCATAATTGGGATGCCAAATCTCCGGAATGCTGATTTCTGATTAGGACTTTTCAAATACTACGCACCAACCTTGGGAGTGTGGACTGAAGTTAAACTGTGCCCACACCCCTGCTGCACTTCTCATATGGAAGTATTTCTAAGTAAGCGATCACACAGTCACTCATCTGAGCTAGGCTCCAGGGGCAGTGCTGGCCGTTCGGTGGAGAAATCAGCTGGCCATTCGGTGGAGAAATCAGCAAGTGAAGATGCTCTAAGCAAGAGAACGGCAAGGGAAACTGGAAAAGCAGAGGCTTAGAGGCGGCAAAGCTCAAATGGGTTCAGGGAATGGAAGGGGCTAGAGGGAAGGCAGAGATGGAGGGAGGTATGGTCAAATATTAAGTTAATAATAAGTTGTCTTCATCTGGGCTTTCACAGGACCCAGGATGACATACTAACATACTTGGTGATTCTCTGGGAGGGTCTGTAGCATTTCTCAAATTACTTTGTCATGAACTCATTTTGCTACAAAGCACCTTAACAGACTACATTCTGAGAAAGATAGTTTAAGAAATATAGTATCAAAAAATATGAGAGAGGGAGAGTCAGGTAGCATGGAGCTTAAGGCAGCTCAGTCTCACATAGCAAACTACATGGTTCAAGTCCTGGACCAAATGGCTTGGAAAACACACCAGGTCATGTGTGTGAATGCATGCCCAAAATCCCAATAGGAGACTGGAGAAGAATGACTGCAGTGGTCATCCTCCTTGGGGGGGGATGCTTTCTCACTTTCCTTCTCTCCCTCTCTCTCTCTCTCTGTAAAGTACATGCACCCAATAACAAATTAAAAACATATATATGAGAGATAAAGTTGGAATGCACCAGTTAGAAAATATTGGACAGCAAGTGGTATGTTGGATAAGGTGCTGGACACTCCCACATGGCCGACCACGGTTCAAGTATTGGACCTGGTGGCTTGCTTTCTCACTTTCTCTCTCTCTCTCTCTCTCTCTCTCTCTCTCTCTCTCTCTCTCTGAGTGTGTGTGTGTGTGTGTGTGTGTATGTGTATCCAGTCAAATTAAAATAAATGAATAAATAAAGTTAAATAAATAATTAAAAAGAAAATAGTGGACTGCGTATTATTTTTTAAATGCATAGATTTCAAAATATTTTGCACTGAAATAAACTCGTACTTCAATTCCATTTTCCCATGAATTTTTTTTTTTTTTTTTTTTTTGGAGAGGTTTTTGCTATAGGGCGCGTGCGCTCACCAGACAGACAGAGACAGACAGAGAGACAGAAAGCGAGAAATCACCCCCCAGGGGGGATGGTCACGCCGCAATCCCTTCTCCTCCATTCTCCTCTCGGGATCTTGGGCACGCACGCACATGCACCCGGCGTGAGTTTAAGCCACCGGATCCGGGACCCAAACCGCAGTCGACTACGTGGGAGTCCAGCGACATAGCCATTACACTAACTGCTGGTCCCCCATGAATTTTTTGAAGTCCCCTTTTATGAGGCAAAATCATTACAATACATAAACTGTATCAAATACAATGGATTCTACTAGACAGAATCCGAGAGAAGAACCTAAACCAAAGTACACTGGAAACCAAGTGATAAGGAGATTGGAGTATTTTGACAATATAGATATTACCTAATTTGAAATCAAAATTAGCTTTGGACTTTTTAAAGATGCTCTATTCAGAAGTTTTAACATAATAAATAGATTTTTCTCTGTCTTTCTGGCAAGTGCACGTGCCCTATAGCAAAAACCTCTCCAAAAAAAGAAAAAAAAAAAAGCCAAGCTATTTTCACAAATATGTCTCCCCCCCCCCTTTTTTTTCAAGCAATTTTGTGAGCTTGAAAGAAAAAGATAGGGAAAAAAAGAGAGAAAAAGAGGGGGGGAGAGAGGAAGAAAACACTCCCCACTGGGGCATGGTCAAACCAGTCTCTTCTCTTCCATTTCTCCATCCTGTTGAGATTTTGGGCATGCGCACGTGCACACACATGCACATACACTCACTATGCTTTTCAAGCTGCTGGGGCAGAAATTCCATGTGAGAATCCAGCTCCCCAACCACTAGGCTACAAGGCTGCTCCTCAAATATTGGGTCATCATAAAAGTCATGATATATTTTTCTCTTTTTCTATGCAAAAATGCATCATGACTTTTCCGATAACCCAATATAGTCTCTTTAAATGACCTAGGACAATGCACTGCAGGAAAGCAGAAAATGGGGGGGGGGGGCTTACCCATGGATTTCAAAAACTATTTGTGCCAAGTAAATTTATAATTTAATCTCATTTTTTTCCATGGACTAAAGTCCCCTCATACAAATACTTGTGGAAAGTGAAATACTCGTGTTAAAAAAGAAAATACTTATGGCAAGTTACTCATGCTGAAGCTCTACAGATAAACTCTTTAGAAATACATTCATAAATGTAGACCTCATGGATTAAGCATATATTGCCACTTTTAGCTATATAAAGTTCAGCTTAGTTCAAGACTAATAGGCTTTTAGAAAATCGGTTCCACCTATAGCTCAGTGAAGTGAGAATTAGTGAGATTCTGCTGTACTTTCTAATTAGAAGTAATTAGCTAATGTTCTCAATGTACAAAGCAGCATGAACTGCAGTGTGAGGTTGAACTGTACTGTGGTAGATGGGCTGAATATTAATTCTGTTTCTGACACAGTCATCCAAACAATATATGTGAGTACTCTCTGCTCCAAGACATGAAGCTTACGGTGTGCTAGACAGTGACTCACTTCCAAAGAGTAGAGTATGGAAAGGGAAAAACAGTAGCTCCTTTGTGGAGAAGCCTGGCAAACACCACACCTGAGCCAACTGACCAAGGTTAACATCACCAGTCATGCGGTTATCATGAATCTCCTGAAGGACAGGACAAGAAGGACATTTCACCTCTGTGGTATTCCTTCTCCAAACCCACAATGCCCAGTCTAATTATGAGAAAAAAAAAATCAGATAAACCCAGATGCAGGGACATTCTACAAGATATCTGGCCAATGTTCCTCAAAGTTATTTAAAAAAAAAAAAAAAAAGGAGACAAACTGTCACAGACCTGAGGAAACTGGGGAGTCATGAGACTAAGTGAGATGTTAACTCGAAGTTGGATTCTGGAACAGAAAGAAAATATGAACAGAAAAGTTGATGAAATTCAAATAAAGTATAGAGTTCAGTTGAAAAACAAAGTCAGCCTAAGGTATGAATATGAAGATAAAGGAATGTGGAAAATTTTAAGACAAAAGTCATCCATAAACTGACGACAAAAATCATATCAAGTTTACTTATAACTCCCTCAAAAGACACAATACTTATTGAATTTTTTGTATGTACCTTAGAAATTCACGAAAGGATTTTTTTTGCTAGACCATTGGTCACAGCAGAAAGGAAACTCAGGAATTGCAATAATTGCTCAATGTGTGAAAAAGCAGTAACTAAGACAGATCAATCAAGATAAACTTGTAAGAAGATCAAGTGCTAGTGAATGGAACGGGAGGGCACAATTTGTTTGGAACTCTTCTCTTGTTATAGCAATGTGATCAAGTTGTACATTCCTGGAGGCAGGAGCTATTTCTTACTCATTTTTATAACTTTCACAGTGCTTGGCAAGCAGTGAATGTTTAATATTAAAGCCAGTTGATTCCATTTAGAAGATCAAGTTTCAAGGTCTAACATTTCTTAAGATATTTTAGAGCTGGGAGGGAGAGGATGGTGGTTGGAGGAGGCCTAAAAGCCTGAGAAACCTTTAAAACCCAAAAGGATGGAGGCCAGCAGTTGGTGTGGTGGTTAAGGTGCTAAACTCCCACATGGTCCACTTGTGGTTCAAGTCCCAGACCCAGCAACTCGAAATTCACACCGGGGACATGTGTGTACATGCCCAAAATCCCAAGAGCAGACTAGAGGAGAAGGGATTGTGGTGTAGTCATGGGCCCTAGGGGGCGATTTCTCGCTTTTGTCTCTCTCTCTCTCTCTCTGTCTCTCCAGCAAGTGCACACGCTCTATGGCAAAAATCTCTTAAAAACAAACAAACAAAACCCAAAAGGATAAATGCATAACAGTGAATTTTCAAACAGAGACTGAAAAAGTTGTCTTATGGTCCCAACCTCCACTATGTGTTTGCTTTTTCCCACCAAGCTCATCTTCTTCAAAGAGCTATAGTGATGGCTTTATGCTTCCTAATGCAATAACACTTTTAAACATTTTCAGAGCTTTATTTAATAGTTTGTTTAACATTACCCATAACCTTGAAAAAGAGAAAAAGCATCAATCCTTATGTTTCAGATATGGATTTTTTTTAAGAATTATTATTTAATTTTATCCATTGTTATTATTATTTTTAAATTTGCTAGCGGGCATGTGTGCTCATGAGAGAGAGAGAAAGAAAGAGAGAGAAAGAGAGATAAAGTAAGAAAACAAGCCACCAGGACTAGTACTCAAACCACAGTCAGCCATGTGGGAGTCCAGCGTCCCAACAACCACACCACCTGCTGGCCCCCAGATGCAGACTTTTTAACCCAAAGAAGCTAAGTGTCTACACCGAGTTAAACTATGATGGAACCTCAAGGAAAATCTAGGTATGGCTCCTTGAACAAGCACATACATTCAACATCTCCCCCATATCTCACACCATTCTGTGTCCTGTGGGTGCCCTCTGATCCAATATGATCTCATGTCTTCTTTCTATCCCACTTTAAGCAACTTAAATGTAGCATCCAAGGCAAATTTGACACAGATCATTAAGAAGGTAGATCACGGAAAAGGTTTAAATAAGACATAATCCACCACCTGAAACTTTCTGGTTAGTTATATACTCTATAGCAGCTTTCTTTGGGACATGAAAACAGAAACTGATGTAAGACTCACTGAGGTCACTAGTCTAGAAAGTAAATGAGCAGGACAGAGTCATCATTTTAGGTGAGCATCATCCAGGAGGAGCTGCCAGTTTCTAGTGTCTTCAGCTGGTAATGTCTCTGGACTGTCTGCAACGATCTGTCTCCAGCCTATGTCACCCACATCTAAGAAACTCTTCCCCTGGTTTGTGTCACATACAAAGTGCTGGGTAAATGTTAATAGAGAAAAATCCCAGTCTGATCTAGAACACCTCTTCCCTTGCATCCAAAGCACACCTTATGGGTATGGATGGACAGGGGATGCAAGGAAACCCTCTGGAGTAACAGAAATATTTTATATCTTCAGAGGGGTGATGGTTTCATAGGTGGACACAATTGTCTGAGCTCACTAAATTGAACACTTAAGATCTGTGCAAATTCTTCCTAACAATGATGACATCTGAAATCGAACATGTTCAGATTTACTCTAAACAGTAATGAGTGTGGTAATGCTATTTCTCTCATAATTTGAACCTTCTGCTTTCTTTTTCTTTTTCTCATTGCTGGAGTGCACTCACCAGAGAGAAAGAGAGAGAGAGAGCATTCCCCTCAATGGGGCATGATCATGCCACAGTCCCTTTTCATTCATTCCTCCTTCCTGTCAGAATTTTGGGCACACACACCTGGCATGTTTGTGAAGCCTCTAGTCCCAGACTTGAACTGGCCATGTGGGATCCAGGATCCATAACCATTAAGCGAAGGGGCTGGCCCTGAACTTCCTCCTTGTATTCATGTGATCTGATATTGTGAGAAGTTGTTATGCTTTGTTTTTAGCAGTTTCATCACACTCCCCCATTTGCTGGATTTATGGCTAATAATAACTGCCAAGTCTCTCTTTCAGGCAGAGTGTGCGCTAGCTGACTTTACACCATTGATGTTGATTTGGGTGCATACACTGAACAGCAATGTGCACCAGATGACTAACAGACACTACTTAAGGAATCATCTGAATGTTGGTGTACCAAGAGAGGTGGCAGGGAGGGATGGACCCAGAATGAGGTCTGGAGCTCGTGAGAGCCACTCCCCTAATGTAACCATTGCTCTTTCATAAACTGGCTCTGCCACAAGGGTCCTCCACGAGGAATTCATAATGTGCTCTGGATATGATGTTCTTTAGGGCAGTAACCTAGGCTTGAGCTACTGTAAGAGAATTAACCAGAGAAAGACCAAGTCCTGGGTCAATTACAGTGCAAGCATCGAGGGGAAGCAGCGAACTAGGGGCGAGCCATAATGTACCACAGAAGTTAATAGCATAGATTTTGGTCTCAGACCTATCAGGACATGAATTCCAGCTCTGAGCCTTACTGGCCATATAATCTTAGACAAGTCCTTTAACCTCAACATGTCTCAAGCCAGTCCATCTACACAATCAGGATGATAGCAGCACATAGCCTATGGAGTTGTTGGGGAAATTAAATTGTGAATATATGTAAAGCCCTGGAAGAGTTCCTGACACTAAGTACTATTATTATTTATAGCACTGCTCCTTTCTGAAACCATGGTTCTGCTTACCTAAGTTCTATTAATTCCTTTGAGGGCTGCATGTAGACCCACTTGGATAAACAAAGAAGGTATTTTAAAAGGGAGCACTCCTTGGTCATACCTACAAAGAAGAGAGACGTGGCAGTTATCATTGGCCATAAATTCAATAAACATAAGAGAGAATAGTGAAATTACTTCTACAAAACAAAACAAAACAAAACAAAACAAAAACAAACATAATTTCAGGTCATATTAATAGAAAGTTCAAATCATGGGAATAAGAGAATCCTTCTGCATTTGCTATTCAGAATAAACTGTAATATCTTCAATTTTGGATGTTATCATTATTACTTTTTAACATTTAGGTAAAATTTGCCCAGATCATTAGTGTTCAATCTAATGAGTTTTTGTTGTTGTCATTGTTTTCTTTTTCTTTCTTTCTTTTTTTTTTTTTTTTTTTTTTTGGAGAGATTTTTGCTATAGGATGTTTATGCCCGCCAGAAAGACAGAGAGAAACAGAGAGACAGAAAGTGAGAAATCACCCCCACCCGGGGGGGATGGCCATGTCGCAATCCCTTCTCCTCCATTCTCCTCTCAGGATCTTGGGCACGCATGCACATGCACCCGGCGTGAGTTTAAGCCACCGGGTCCGGGACTCGAACTATGGTCGACTACATGGGAGTCCAGCGACATAGCCATTACACCAACTGCTGGTCCCAATCTAATGAGCTTTGACAATTGTGTCCGATCATATAACCATCACCCCGATTAACATGTAGAATGTTTCCATTACCTCCCACATTTTCCTCCTGCCCTCTTTCAGTCAATTTCCACTCACCCTCACAAAAGGCCACCTTGGTTCTGATTTCTATCACTGTATATTAATTTTTCTTTTTTTATTTCCCAGAGGGCATGCACACTGAAGGGGAGAAAATACCCTCAATGGGGCATGGTCACATCACAATCCCATCTCCTTCATTTTTCCATCCTGTCAGCATGCATAAACATATAGCCTGACATGTTTCTCAAGTTGTTGGGGCATTTGAACCATGCAATGCACTGTGTGGGATCCAGCTCTCTTAACTACTAGGCCATGTGGCCAGCCCTTTATATTAGTTTCATTGTTCTTGAATTTCATGTAAATACAATAATTCAAGAGAAACTTAAATTTAAACTTAAACTTAAATTTAAATTTAAGCTTAAACTCTTATGTGCTGGCATCCTGTTGTATGTATAGGTATATTTCATTCCTTTGTACTGTTGGGTATTATTCCAGTTTCTAAGATCATACTACAGTTTACCCATTCCCTAATGAGGGATCCCTGGGTTGATTCCAGTTTGAAACTATGATTAAAGCCGCCATGAATGTTCTTACAGTTGTCTTAGAGTGAACTAGCTGGACCATACAGCAGGTGTATGTCTAACCTTATAAAAACTCCCAAACAGTTTCCCAAGATGATTATGTCACTTTGCACTGCCACTGATCCTGTGGGAATGTTCCAGCTGTTCCACATCTTTGCCAATGTTGGGTGTTGCCAGTCTTTCTGATTTTAGCTCTTCTAGTGGTTTCACTGTGAAAGGTCTCTCAGTAGAGTAGCAGCAAATCTAGTGGATAAATACACTGACTGTGAAGACTGGCTGAGTTCTAATACCATCTCTGGCACTTATTATACTCACTGTGTGGTCTTGGGCAAGTTATTAAACCTCTGTGTCTCAATTTCTACATCTGTAAAATACGGATAAAAGTAGCACTAGATCAATGATTAGTAAAAGACTCATACTATTGTCTGGTGCATAGCAGTTACTGTATCTGACTTCATAAGTTAAAAGTTTAGAAATGCAAAAAAAAAAAAAAAAAAAAAAGGGAACCAGCAGTTAGCGTAATGGCTATGTCGCTGGACTCCCACGTAGTCGACCGCGGTTCACGTCTCAGACCCGGTGGCTTACAACTCACGCCGGGCGCGTGTGCGTGCGTGCCCAAGATCCCGAGAGGAGAATGGAGGAGAAGAGATTGCGGCGTGACCATCCCCCCTGGGGGGTGATTTCTCGCTTTCTGTCTCTATGTCTCTCTCTCTCTGTCTGGCGAGCGCACGCGCCCTATAGCAAAGAAAAAAAAAAAGACCTCTCAAAAAAAAAAAAAAAAGTTTAGAAATGGAAAGACAAGCTTGTGAGAATCTAAGCTTTAATCTAAAAGTGTTTCCAAAGCATTGGAATTGCCATCAAATAGATAGCTGCTGAAGGACCTCCTGTGTTCTGGGAAAAGTTGGATTATATGGTCTCTTAAATTCATTTTTTTCATTTCTAAGATCTAATGATTCTAAGTCAACCACTTCAAAAGTTATGAACAAAACTATGGGCTTGTCAGCCTTCTCCCCTCAGTTGATCAATACATTCTCACTTGACTCAATCAATAAATACCCATATCGCTTGGAAACAAAAGCCTCTAACTGATATAAGAAACTCTAAATCAGCTTATGCCCTCAGGCACACAGGGTGATAGACAATAAAAGAGAAAGAAAGAAGACAGACACCAAGCAAAGGAACTGTAATTAATTTGCTCACAGCATGAGCGGTGGTTTCTGCTGGTCTTTGGCTCAGTGATTTTGATTCTCTTATTGAAATCTATCAAAGATTATGGTGTGGTTTAACTCAGAGAACATGGGTATTTTTGTTCTCGGTCCCACTTTGGTGACTGTTTCTTCTTCAGTGCTATTCTTCATAGATTTGTATCTGTCTAAACCTTCTTGCCCCTCATATCCTCCTTTCTCCAATAAGGAACTAATACAGAGTCATTTGACAGGCCTTGAACTCTTTTCTGGGCCTCTATCTTCTCTAACCTTTGTGGGGCTCTAGAGTTTCCTCAACCTCACTTCTTACTCATGACAAGCAGAGTCTGTAAGCTTTCAAAACACTTTCATTCCTAAATCCTTTCTGCTCTCCACACTTTCTCCTTTCTCTAATTGCCTTTCTGCTTGCTTGGCTCCATTTGAAAATAAGCTGCTTAATTAACTTTCCAGGACATTTTGGTCTTTCCAGCCATTAAAATCACCCATGCCATGTATAAGGCTGCTGCGTTTCTAACCATGGCAGCAGTCAGAGACCAAACTTGTCCACCTCATCAAGTGCCAAATTCTGCACTGTCATACAAGCCAGCATGCTGCCTATCCATCAGTTTTACTAGGTGTTAAGAGAACATCTTAAGTCCACATGGCTACTGCCAGATAGAGCTATTGGGAACATTCACACAAACAGGATAAGGGGAAGGATACAGGATCAAAAGGTGGGAGACCCAGGTTCCAGTTTTAGTGTTATTCTTGATTGTGAGAGCCTAAGCCCATTGCTAAACCTCTCTGTATTTCCAGTTACCATGATCTCCCACACACTAAGGTTGCCCTGAGTGAAAATAAAGTCATGCCCAATAATTCACTGTGTCATAAATACAGTAGACAGCCAATATTATGATGGTGATTTTACTAATTCATCCATGAAGAACTGGATTCTTTTCCTATGTGCTCAATGACTCCAAAGCCAGCAGGTATCAGGCCATTTGTGCAAATATAAATTTGAGTATGCATTATCACATTTAAAAAGAAGTCCATAAACCAGAAAAATAGACCTGACTTCAACCTCCAGGGTGAAGAATAGGTTTGTTAAAAGCACAGAATACACACTCTGTGTGTGGCTACTTCCTCACAGACATTATTGGCTTGTCAAAGAAGAGAACTCACCTTTTCTGAATGCCTATGATAAGCTAAGTTCAATGCTTTGGCAACAAAGAAGTTACCATCCAAACCTGAACACTTATGAGAGTGAAAGGAGATATAATAATTATGTAAGGATGACAAGATATACTGAGACTGTCCCTGACAAAAAAGAATGCTTTGTGTCCCTACCTCTGCACAGCTCACAGCAGAGCTCTGATGAACTTCAAGGGCAAAAGAATCGCTAATCCACACTCTAATTTCCCATATGGCATAACATTATTATTCCACTCCAGTGATATATCTGTGTTTACCTTTCAGCTCTAATTTTAGCATAGCAGGAAAATCCATTAGTTGCTATTGAGAAAGTTTCCTCATTAACTTGTATGTGTTCTGGGCTGGACTGACAGGTTCACAGGGCTACAGATTGGACCTAGAACATCGCCCTTATCCTTCTCCATGATGCTTAAGTCCATGAGTAAATGAGCTCAATTCCCCCTCTAAGGAGAAAGTCACTGTTAGGATCCAGTAAAACTGTATTTCCTGATAGTCCCCCTACTGGCAGCAAATAGTAAGTTTCAAGCTGCCAGATCAGGGCCTCGAACTGCACTCAGTTATGTAGGAACATAGAAACATAACCACTACACCATGTGCTGGCCCCCTACATTAAGTAACTTCAAGAACAAGACCATGAATCCTAAAGCTATGATCAGTCCCAGAAAGGAGCCCAAATAGGAACCTGGACTACGAACAGCCAGAGGACCTGTGTTCCAGGGCCATTCCTCCACCATATCTTTACTGTAAATTGAACTTGCTATTTCTGAATTTTTAGAAATGCCTCATGTACATTTTCTGGAGTTAACGAAGAGTCTCCTTTGTATGTATGAATGGTACATGCTAACAAAAATGCTCGAGTTTCTCTTAGCCAGTTGACACATGGCTATCAAAGTTCTTCCCATCACTGTATGTACATGCTGCCCCTGACACCAAGAGCTGGAGTCTATTTCCCTACCCTGTGAATCTGGGCTGGTCTTGTGGCTTGTTTTGATCAACAGCAGGTAGTAGAAATTCTGGGACTTTTGAACCCGGGTCTTAAAATAACTTGCAACTTCAGCTTGCTTCCGCAGAAACTAGTCACTACTTAAGGTGTCCAACTACCCTGAGACCACCAAGCTGTTGAGGAAGCCCAAGCTATACCCAGAGAGAAATCATAAAAAGGAACATGGAGATGCATGTGAGCAAAGCCTTCTTGAACCTGCTGGCCCAGCCCAACACACTCAGCAGCTAAAATCAGCCAAATAATTAACTATGTTTGATGCCCATGGAGAAAAAGAATCATCTAATGAGGTATTGCCCAAATTACAAAATGATGAACAATAATAAATCATTGTGTCTTTTTAAAGATCTATTTAGTTTTATTTATCATCATCATCCTTATTATTATTTTTTAAAATTTGAACAGAGAGATGAATGAATGAGAGAGAGAGAAAGTGAGAAAGCAAGCCACCAGGTCCAGGACTCAAACCATGGTCGACCATGTGGGAGTCCAGTACCTTAACCACCACACCAGCTGCCAGCCCCTAAATCACTGTTATTTAAGACACTAAATATTGAGGTGATTTGTTATATAGCAATAAATAACCGAAATACTAGTATGTCTTCATTCTACCACCAAAAAAAGACTCAGAAACACTGACATAAATGATATCATCAACCATCTAGACAGAGTTCCAAACCTTTCAGTGCAGTTAACAGAAAAATCTCTATTCAGCCTTAGTCTGAGGAAGTCAAACAGTCTTCAGCATGTTCCTGTTTCCTACTTCACTGATAAACACTCTCTGTAAGCATCTACCATGGCTCCTGCACAGGCTATATCTAATGAGATGTCAGAAAAGCACTGGGCATAGAGACTTGGGAGACCTAACCTCCAGCTCTGATTCTTACCCAACTGACTGTCTCCAAACTTTGGGCAGAACATTTAATCTTAGACCATGAGAGCTGCTCAAACAAAATACTTCAGACTGGGTGGCTTATAAATAACAGCAATTTATTTCTCACAGTTCTAGAGGCTAGGAAGTCCAAGTTCAAGGCTCTGGCAAATTGAATGTCTGGACCCTCTTCCTCATCAGTGGCCCCTTCTTGCTGTGTCTTCACATGGCTCTCTCATGCCTTTTAATTTTTTTAATAAGATTTTTGCCATAGGGCACTTGTGCTCACTGGAGAGAGAGAGAGAGGGGGAAAATGAGAAATCATTGCCAGGGTAGATAGTCATGTCATAATCCCTTCTCCTTCATTCTCCTCCTGGGATTTTAGGTACGCGCACGCGCACACACACACACTGTCAGCATGAATTTCAAGTCACCAGGTCAGGGACTCAAACTGCTGTTAGCCATGTGGAAGTCCAGGGCTCTGACCACTATGCTAGCTGTTGTCAATCATGCCTCTTTTATAAGAGCACTAATTCCATTTATGACATAGTCCTGGAGGCCTAAAAAATGGCACAAAGGCCCTATTTCTGTCACATTGGGACTAGATATTAACAAATAAATGTTGGGAACTAGCAGTTAGCATAATGGCCATGTCACTGGACTCCCACGTAGTTGACCGCGGTTCGCGTCCCGGACCTGGTGGCTTAAAACTCACGCCGGGCGCGTGTGTGTGCGTGCCCAAGATCCCAAGAGGAGAATGGAAGAGAAGGGATTGCGGCGTGACCATCCCCCCTGGGGGGTGATTTCTCGCTTTCTGTCTCTATGTCTCTCTCTGTCTGTCTGGCGAGCGCACGCGCCCTATAGCGAAAACCTTTCCATAAAAAAAAAAAAAAAAAAAACAAATAAATTTTGAGAGGACACAAACATTCAGACCATAACAATATTTCCTGCCTGTTTCTCAATTATAGAATGGATAATACCTACTTTATCTACTCTGTAGACTTCCTGTAGTAACCAAATTTGGTAAAATATATTAATGAGTTTGGAAAAATATGATGCAATTTTTAAATTTAATTTGCATAATTTCTTATTTATATTTAATTGTTGCATCTTTGTGGGGTAAATATGGCATGCAGATGCATTTTTTACCACTATCATTTCATGACTTATTTAGATCAAAACTTTAAAAAGGTCTATTCATTCCTCGGAAAAAAAATCCTGCAATATGAGGGTATAGCCACCAGATGGCAATGGCATATAAATCAGAGTCCCCAATATCCTAAAAGGAAATTAAATAAAAAAACGAAGAATGAGTTTCATATTCTCAAGGATATATGGAAGCACTTGCCTGGCAAGACTGTATTGAGAACATATTAAGACCTTGCTCTGGTTCACTGGGAAATAAACCCCTTTTTTCTTTTCTGTGCATAAAGAGAAAGAAAACAAGCACATCCATAAAAATGGCTAAGCTACACTGAGCGCCCACATAATCCAGGCGATGTCCCAAGAGTTTTGTAGGGATTATTTTATTTCCTCTTAAAAAAAGTTCTCTTTACTGCCCCATATTTCAGATGAGAACTCTGAGGCTCAAATAAATTAAGTTACTGCACAGTATCACATTCCTCTTAAATAAATGCACAGCTGGAATTCACACTAGGCACTCTCCACCCCTTCAGCACCAAGAACTCAGATGCCTTTAGGTCGCTTTCCTCAAATCAAAGGACATAATTTTCTTTCTTTTTTATTTTTAAAGAATTATTTTATTTAACTTGATTTATTCATGTAAATTTGACCAGAGAGGGACAGAGCAAGAGAGAGAGAGAGAGAGAGAGAGAGAGAGAGAAAGTGAGAAAGCAAGCAGCCAGGTCTGGGACTTGAACTATGGTAGACCATGTGGGAATCCAGTGTCCTTAACTGCCATGCCACCTGCTGGCCTTCTAATTTGTTAGTAGCACTCCCCTGTTAGTACCTTATAGACTTGCCAGCTATGAGTAATTTGTTTAAAAGATGGCAACTGGTGATTAATGAAGGCCTCTTAACTAAGTTGATCTAGCCAAGTCTGGCAGCTTTGACAAACCAATGTCAATTAGAAAGTTACTCAGAAATTATTTTCTTTCTTTTTTTAGAGAGAGAGATTTTTCCCCCCTTTAGGGTGCATGCAATCGCCAGAGAGACAGAGACAGACAGAAAGTGAGAAATCACCCCCCAAGGAGGAGGGCCATGCCGTAATCCCTTCTCCTCCATCCTCCTCTTGGGGTCCTGGGCATGCATGCGCACATGCTCAGCAGGACTTTGAAGCCACTGGGTCTAGGACTGGAACCACAGTTGACTATGTGGGATTTCAGTGACGTAACAATTACACCATCTGTAGGTCTCCTCAGAAATTGTTTTCTGACACAGAGTGAATTAAATTCTAAAAAGCTTTTCTGCAAGTTCTAGGGATTATCAAAAAGTTCATAAAAAACTGGTCCAGCTTCATGCACAGTGGGAAAGGCACATAAATGTTTAAGATACAAGATGCAAGGACTAGAGGAAAGGGCTCAGGGCATGACACAGTTCTCCCGTCTCCCTCCCTCCCCTGCCACATGTGCATGCATATGACTCTAGCATGAATAAAGAAAAAAATGTTTTAAGTTTACAGAAAATGCATATTATGAAAAACTGTCCATGAATTTCGAAAATTTTTTGCACCAAAATAAACTCATACTTTTAAAATTCCATTCTTCTGTGAACTTTTATTCCTTTTTAATTTTGCCGGAGGACAGGTATGCTCACTGGAAAGAGACAGAGAGAAAGAGAAGGAGAGAGAAAAAGTGAAAAATTAAGAAATGACCTCTTCATGGGGGATGGCCACACGATCCCTTCTCCTCCATTTCTATTTTTCAGGATTTTGGGTGTCCACTTGGGCCTCGTGTGATTCTCAAAACGACAGTCCAAGACTCAATTTGTGCATTCAGCCATGTTGGATCCAACTACCTAACCACCATGCCACAAGCTGGTTCATGAAATTTTTGAAGTGCCCACATATTGTGAAGCCATTCAAGTCCTGAAGAATAAGATGAATAAGATATCCCTGTTACTATAGAGCATGTACTCTCAACTTCATATCCTGCTTTTCCACTAACGGGTCATTATTGGGATGGTCACCCTCACTCCTTTAACACCTCACTGCTCAAGTGCAGCCAATGTGTAAGTGGACAAGTGCTACAATAGCACCCCAAAGGCACAAACAGAGGTAAAAACAAACAAGATCAGAGGCAGATTTCTGCCTCTTACTATCTGCAAGGGATTGACCCCTGGCTCCCCACTATACCAAAATCCATGGATGCTCAATTCCCTTATATAGAATGGTGTAGTGTTTGCCTATAACCTAACGCATTCTTTTGCATACTTCAGATCATCTCTAGATTATTTTTAATGCCATGCAATGTAAGTGCTGCATAAATAATAGTTGTATGGTTTTTTATTTGCATTATGTTTTATTGCCGTGTTGTTATTTTTATTGCCTTTTCCCCGAAATATTTTTGATTCACAGTTGGTGAATCCACAGATGTATAACCCACAGAGGGCCAACTGTAACTCACCACATTATCACACGCAAAGCTAAAAAGAGAGGGCAATGGAGAAGGGAAGAGAAGAGTGAGAGATGCCCTAGCAGAGCACACACTGGAAGATAGGAAACGCCCTGAAGGATTAGCAAATTAAGAACAATCATGTTGAGGACCATAGAAACACAACTGATAAAAAAACTTAAGCCAAACTGCACAAACTGTAGAATCACAGGGGAGTTTGTTTTGTTTTGTTTTTAGTTTTGCTATAGGACATGTGCACTTGCCAGAGAGAGACAGTGAGAGGAAAAGTGAAAAATCATCCCTGGGGAGATGGCCATGCCACAATCCTTTCCCCTCATTTTTCTCTTGTGATTTTGGGCATGCAAGCACATGCACTTGGCATGTTTTTCAAGTCACCAGGTCAGGGACTTGAATCATGCAGTCGGCTATGTGGGATCCAGCCACCTTAACCACCATGCCACCAGCTGGCCTATCACCAGGGAGGTTTTTACAGTCCAGCTGGCCTGTGGATCTCATCTCTGACCAATTAAATCAGAACATCTAGGACTAGCATCCAAGCATCTCTCTATATTTTTTAAGTTTCTCTCTCAGTCTTTCTTTTCTTCCTTTTTCTCTCTCTCTCTCTCTCTCTCTCTCTCTCTCTCTCTCTCTCTTTCTCTCTCTTTCTCTTCCCCTTCCTCCCTCCCTCCCTCTCCCTCTCTTTTTTTATTTCATGCACCAGGTGGGGGAGCACCCCCAACAAGGTCCCCATGCAGCAACCCACAACTAATCTCAGCTGCCCTGGAGCATGGGCATATGTGCACAACACACTCAGGGAGGTCCCAGGACAGGAACCCAGATCCTTTTCCATGTTATTGCTGCACCCAGCACCTGGCCCTGCATTATATATTATTTTTTAAAATATCCTACATGACCCAATAAATTGAGACCTAAACACACCAGGCAGAAACTGAGCATAACATGGGCATATTATTCCTTTATCTCTCTTTCTTTCTTCATTCTTTTTTTTCTTCTTTCTCTTCTATCTTCCTTCCTTTCTTCCTTCCTTCCTTCCTTCCTTCCTCCCTCCCTCCCTCTCTCTCTTTCTCTCTCTCTCTCTTTTCCCCTCTCCCTCTCCCTCTCTCACACACAGAAAATCAACCTTCTAACACAAAATCAAAATGACAGACAAAAAAGATTTATACAGGAACGAGGTAAAGACATTTCCTTCAGTTTTGTGAGACTGTGGGTAGCACACCAGCTCCTTGGAGAGGAGAGTCTGGATTTAATGCCATTGATAGTTGTACTTTGTGGTCAATATTCATGCTTTATGTTAGCTATTTAGCATTTTGTGTGCAGGTCAGTCTCTGGGTTTCACATCAATCATTGCTAGCCAATTCTTTTATTACTTTGTAAGTTCCTGAATGAAACGAACTCCTTCAGTGATTATTAAAGACCAATACCAGGACTAGATGGTTGCCACTAACAAGTATAATCAAGATCCTTCTCTCATGGGTGGGAGAGAAAACTTACAGGGAAGAACTTGACTAAGTCTTGTTCCCAACTGGGTTTGGAACAAATACTACATGGATGCAGATTTGCAAGACAACTGGTAAGAGTCGAGGGGACACAGTCTGTAGTTGGGGGACAATACAAAATTGATAGCCGAGGCCAGCCTGTGGCCTGGTGAAGGTGGTTGGATCTCACCTGGCAGTGTGGTTCAAATCCTGGACCCAGGCACCTTGAAAAATACAGCAGGCATGTGTACACGCATGCCCAAAATCCAGACAGGCCAGTCTGTGACCTGGTGGTTCAGGCAGCTGAATCACATACGACCAATCATACAGTTCGAGTCCAGGACCCAGTACCTTGAAAAACACTAGGTGGAGCATGTCTGCATGTGTGCCCAAAATCCTGCAAGAGGAAGAACTGAGAAAAGATTGTGGTATAACTATTCCTTATGGCATGTACTTTCTTGCTTTCCCTCTTCCTCCTTCTGTCTCTTTCCTGCGAGCACATGTGCCCTATGGCAAATTAAAAACAACAGCAACACAAAACTTAGGGCCCAGGTGGAGTTCAAATATCTTAACTGTATTCAATTTAAGGAACCTGAATTGCTCAAGTTATAAAAAGAGAGTTGTTGGCTTTCAGATTTTTTTCTTTTTTTAAACAATCTAAGACATGTCCTAGAAGCTTAGTTTCACAATTCATCCAGCTTCAACTCCTGTTGCTGCCTGGGGTACATGAAGTGGATGGGAAATTTGGATTGCACTCTCCGATTCGATCTCACCACCACATCCACAGAAAGCGAACATAGGTCTGTGTGGTTCTTCTTTAACAGAGAAGAAAAGAGAGACTCCTTGGACTGTAGCAAGCAATGGCTGAGACAGTTGTGAAGTAGCAAACGATATAAAGATGCTTACGAGTGAGAAACTCTATTTAATTTTTATCCAGAAATTTCCCCAGCTAAACTCCAAGCAAGCATCAGTCCTAACGGAACAAGAGGACTCTGGGCACTCTGGGGCAGAAGTTATGGTCACTGTGCTAAGTGTGAGCTCACTCAATCCCCAAGACACACTCTGTGGTTTACAAGACAGACATGTGTATTCATTGCTGCAGAGAGGAAAGTTTGAGATGTCCTCTACACAGTGCTTCTCTAACTTTATATGCATTGGGACTACCTACAGGGTGTGTAACCCCTGAACAGTGGAGTTTCACCCCAGAGATCCAGAAATTCTGAGTCAGTGGGAGAATGGGCATTGCTAAAGAATTTCCAGGTGCCACTGCTGCCGGTGATGGTTGTCCATGGTCTCCCTACCTGCCCAGTGCAGGAAGCCCTTCCACAACATTCCTACCATCCCTGTGATATGACCACAGGCTCTGTGGCATCAGGGAGTGCGTTAACTCAAAAGGTAGCCCAGAACCTTCTTAGGACCCTTTGGGTGACCAGGGTTCGGGGTAGAGTGTAGACTCGGGATTTAGTTTCCTCACTAAGGCACTTAGGCCTCCTCTTTATCCTATACAACCAGAGAGCCACCACTCACAGCCACAGAATGTCAGTACGCAGACAATCTTCACAATAAGCTAGCCCTACGGTTCTCGCCTAAGCAGCTCCTATAACCAAACCGAGTGAATCAGAATTTCCGGAAGCATTTTTTAAATTATTAGTTCAACGTTCTCCAGGTAATTCCAACAAGCAGCCACAGTAGAGACCCATGAAATGAGTCTTTTCCCTTCGCTTTACAGGTGAGAGATCTGAGGCCTAACAAAAGGAGAGGGCCTTGACCCTTAAATAGATAAATTCGCCACATCATCAAGCTGCCCACTCTTCATATTTCTAGGAATAGTGGAAGTCTAGGCAATAGCTAATGCTTTCAAAAGGATGATGATATATTGTACTTACTGTTTCTTTTTTTTTTTTTTTTTTTTTTTAAATTTATTCATTCATTTTATTTTAATTTGACCAGAGAGAGACACAGAGAGAGAGAGAGAGAAAGTTAGAAAGCCAGCCACCAGGTCTGGGACTCGAACCGTGGTTGGCCATGTGGGAATGTCCAGCGCCTTAACCACCACGCCACCTGCTGGTCCCGATATATTGTACTTACTGTTAAAAGTGTCATTTACCTGTGAGCTCTATGAGGGCCAAAGACCACAAAAAATGTTCTAGGTCCTCAAACTTCTAGCATACAAAATACATGTTGAGCACCTCTAATCTGGAAATCCAAAATGCTCCAAAATCCATAAGTTTTTTTAGTGTCAACATAATACCATGATTGGAAAATTCCACATCTGTTCTCATATGACAGGTTGCCATTAAAATGCCATGATACAAAAATACTGTACAAAATTACCTTCAGGCTATGTGTATAAGGTATATGTGAAGCATAAATGAGTGTTGTGTTTAGAGTTGGGCCCTATCCCCAAAAACCTCATTATGTATGGGCAAACATTTTAAAATCCTCAAAAATCTAAAATCCGAAAAATTTCAGGTTCCAAGCATTTTGGATAAGTGGTACTCAACGTGTATATTCTAGTCGATAACGGCTGTCAGAAAAACGAAATTCTGTAACTTCAAATCCCAATGCTTTTCCACCCTCAACCCACAGGCACATAGCGTTGCCCAGAGCAGGCTCTAAGCCACCCACGTGAGAATGAATCCGTAGCAGAAGATGGACTTAACCATTCTGCTCACCCATTTAGTCAGACCCTGGAGCCGCACTTTATGTGACGGCTTAAAATGTATTCAAGAAGTATTTGTCACTCTTTTCAAAATGTTCAACATGATTTCCTTTCCTGTTGGCTTAATGACTTACTTCTAATGCACAGAAAGAAAATGGGTGTGACAGTATACTATTTCAGATGCTAGGTCCTAAAGGGCACTGTGGTTTCCCGGCTGCTCTCTCTCAAATCACTTGCCTGAGGGAAGCCAGCTGCCAAGTGATAAGGTCCTAGGGAAAGGCCTCCAGCTAACAGCCATAGGAGTGACCTTGGTAACAGATCTGTCCCAGACAAGCCTTCTGGTGTCTGCGGTCCCCGCCAACATCTTAGCTGAAACCGCCTTAGAGCCCCTGAGCTAGAAAGAACCACCAGCTCCGCAGGTGCCAAAATCTTGATCCAGAGAAACCGTCTGATAATAAACGTCTGCTGTCGTAAGCTTCTGAATTGTACGGTAGTTTGTTCTGCAGCAACAGACAACTAATACATCTCGAGTCCTCACTTCTTAAGTAAAAGCACTTGTGCATTTCGGGATGTTGAGAGGACTCAAAAGGGACATGCAAGCTATGATTTTTACACTGCTCAAAAGGTAAGGGTTGGAAAAAAATGCCTCCATCAGTCCTACTGGATGAGTATAAAGTGAACAGTGCCATGAGCAATATTCGAAGGACACTGGAAAGATAGATGTGTTTAAATAACGAGTCAATTCAGAGTCAAAAGAAATTCAGGCATACCAATCAAGCAACCAGGGCAGGCAAAGTGGGAAGCAAGGGAGTGGTAGAAGAGAAGTTATGGGGCCCAGATGGTGGTACAGAAGTAAAACACGATGCCCTGCAAGACAGACCCACATGGGGAGGTTACCAGTCCATGTGCAAAGTCCATCCTGCATACACCAGGCACCCATGTGCCCAAGCTATGGCTTGGCTTAGACTGGGTCCAAACATCAAGATCCTGTTAGGGGTGCTGTCCCTCTGTTTCTCTCTGTCTTGCTCATGGAAGAAACACACTTTTTTTTAAAAAAAGGGGGGGGGGGTGTTAAATAGGCCAGCCCATGGCATGGGTGGTTGGGGCAGCTGACTCCCACACGACAGACTGCACAGTTCGAGTCTCAGATCCAACGACTTCAAAAACATGCCAGGCATGTGTGTGTGCACACACCCAAAACCCTGAAAGAAAGGAAAAGTGGGGAACCAGCAGTTAGCGTAATGGCTATGTCGCTGGACTCCCACGTAGTCGACTGCGGTTCGCGTCTCGGACCCGGTGGCTTACAACTCACGCCGGGCGTGTGTGCGTGCGTGCCCAAGATCCCGAGAGGAGAATGGAGGAGAAGGGATTGCGGCGTGACCATCCTCCCTGGGGGGTGATTTCTCACTTTCTATCTCTCTGTCTCTCTCTGTCTGTCTGGCGAGCGCACGCGCCCTATAGCGAAAACCTCTCCAAAAAAAAAAAAAAAAAAAAAGAAAGGAAAAGTGGAGGAAAAGGAATTATAGCATGAACATTCCCCATGGAAGAGGGAGGTGCTTTCTTGCTTTCTCTCTCTCTTTCTCTAGTGAGTACACATGTCCCTAGCAAATTTTTTTTTAAAAAATGAGGTGGCAGGTTCTGTAACAGGCTTAATATCCTGTCCAAGGTTTGCTAATGTACCTGAGGACATGGGACACACACAGTTGGCTTTACTAGAGAACAGGCAGTTTCTATTCCAGTGCTGCTCCATTGAGCAGGGCCAATAACCAACACCAGGAAAGAGAGACAGAGAAGGCGGAACTCCCCTCAGATGACCCAGTGAACAGACTCCCAGAATGATGCCCACTGTCAGCAAGACCAACAGCAGATGGAATCAGGAAATCGGGACCTCTGCCTTTGCCAGCCAAAGGTTGATCAGAGTCCCTCTGAACATTCAGCCAAACATTTATAGCAACCCCCAAGCACGAAAATCCCAGTTCTACACATCATTAGAAAAATGACTGGGACAGCTCTCGGCGAGGCACTCAGGTCTCATCCCTGTCCCTGGCCAGGGCAAACATCAGGCCAGGCCCATTACTGCTGCACATATCCACCCTTTCCATCCAAGGCGGGCTGCCAGCTCCCATCCTGCAATCTATTCCCCATCCACTTTGTGGGTCTGACGCAGCAAAGCCACCTTGACAAAGGTGACCTATAAATCTTGAAGCCTCCGAGCACAGACTCTGCTTGCTGACACTGGTCATCAATCTGTTTGATGTGACCCCTGCCTCCGCCTCCTCTGGCAGCCTACTTAGGACTTCTGAGGGAGCCCCTAACTCAGTCACTAGGGAAACCGCACAGCCTGAAGGAGGAAGGGACAAGACCTGGGGGACGGAGCCTGCAGAGCTCCCCGTTAGGCTGTCTGGGTGCTGATGAGACCTGTCGGAATTGATTTCCTCAAGAGCCACTTGTGGAGATGTATCAATTACTGTGTGATGAGTCCTATGAGAGGAAGCCACAAATCAAATTTTCATTACCAAATTGATGTGAGAAGTACCACAAGCGAAATCCATCACTGTTGATTTAAGATGGGCCATGGGTAGATGGGAACCCCCTCCATCTCCCTAACTCCTTTTACAGTCCCTACCCAACAACTAGCACACTGTAGCCTCTTCTCACTTTCTTCATGCGCAGCTGGACATAGAGTGGGCCTAATCTGTTTGAGATAGACCCACTCCCTCCATCGTGCCGAGCACTGGAGCCATCCTAAGGCTGAACTTAGGGCACTGCCCTGGATAAGCCCCCAAAGTGAAAAGTGTGGGGAAATGTAGCTGCCAGCAGGTGGGTGGGCTATGACTCAAGGTTTGTAATCTGTTCTCAAGGTAGGAACAGATGAGGGAAGTATGACTCCCAGCTCGAACCAAAAAAGGAAAACTCAGAGCTCTGCAACAGCTGTGGTTTAGATAATAGTTTATCCTCAAAAGGTTGATATTTGGAATTTGGTCCCAGTGTAATTGCACTGGAAGGTGCTGAGACCTTTAAGAGGTAAAGCCTAGTGGGTGCTGATGGGATCATGGAAGCATCATCCTCGTGAATGATTTCATAAGAGTGAGGGAGTTCTAGCTCTAGTGGGAAGAGGTTACTTATCATGACAGCGAGTTGTTATAAAAAGAAGAGAGGGGACCAGCAGATGGTTAAGGTGCCGGACTCCCACATGGCCAAGAGCAGTTTGAGACCCAGACCACCAGGCTTGTATTCTCACTTTCCCTCTCTCGCTTTCTCTTTCTCTCTGGTGAGCATGCGTGCCCTGTAGCAAATTTAATAATAATGATGATGATAAGTAAAATTTAGACAAAAAAGATGATGGCTCCCCCAGCCCTCTCTCTGCACACACTCACCATCCCTATTTTGTCAGCTATGTTGTCAGAGCTGGTCTGATGCCAGCCTCATGCCTTTGGACTTTCCAGCTACCAGAATGGTGAGTTAAACAAACTTCTATTTTTATGAATCACCCAGTCTCAGGTATTTCTGTCATCAACACAATACCAGACTATAATAAAACACCAGTTGATACACAGTGGCCAGAGAACAGCACCCCGCCTCCCCATCTCCTCTGGGTTAAGGAGGTGGATCTGGCCCACTCCTTTCCACACATGCCCCTCATGTAGTTGTATTTTTGTAGCTCACCTGTTCCAAGGTTGCCCTTGACATTCATTTTCACCTCATTGTCTTTGAAAAGCAATATTTGTATGGGAAGAACCTAAGCATGTTTGCCTGTGGCACCTTCAATGCCATGGCCTCCAAAGGAGAGAAATGTGTCTTCAAATGGCAGAGGCAGAAAGGGTAAAAAGGAACCAAACTCTCTCCCATCAAGCCCTTATACAACAGTATTAATCTATTCAGAACCCTTCCAAAAACCCTTAAATTCAAACACTACTGTATTTGAGATTAAGTTTCTGGCACATGAATTTGGGGGGACACATTCAGACTAAAGCCAGCGATCTGTTCCTTGCTGAAAAATGAGCTGGTTCACTCACCAGGCTGGAGACAACTCTCATTTTAAGAAGCCTACAGATAAGATAAAATCGCCACTAATTCTTCATTTCACAACTTTGATACTGTATGCCTGATTTATTCAGTAAATGAAGGTGATTATTCTTTATTGCAAATGTACAAGGTAGGGGCACTTACCTATCTGTAGAAATGCTGGTATTTACATACCAAGTTTGCTTTTTGGGGGAAAGGTTTTTGCTATAGGGCACGTACGCTCGCCAGAAAGACAGAGAGAGACAGAGATAGAAAGTGAGAAATCACCCCCAAAGGGGGTATGGCCACGCCGCAATCCCTTCTCCATTCTCCTCTCAGGATCTTGGGCACGCATGCACACGCGCCCAGCGTGAGTTTAAGCCACTGGGTCCGGGACTCGAACCACAATCGACTACATGGGTGTTCAGCAACATAGCCATTACGCTGACTGCCGGTCCCCCAAGTTTGCTTTAAAAGGAGGTACACCTGCAAAATGATTCATTAAAACTTGGAAAAGTCAGCCCGGTTCAGCCTCTTCTTTTTGAGACTACCTCTTCACGTTAGTTGGAGTTTGAATTCAGTGTGACCTGCTTTTTGCCAGCATTAACCATTCATCTAAAACCTAATGGCCAAGACAATTATTCTCTTAATAATTACTGCAGTAGGAGGAGGGCCAGGCTGAAAGTTAGGAGAACTGGGTTCTACACACAATGTCACTTCTAATTCCCTGTGAGATCTTGAGTAAGTTATTTGATCTTCAGTTTCCTCACTTATAAAACAAGAGAACAAAGACTCAAAGATGGTTTTCATCCAGCTCAAACACCATGTGGTTCTATTTCTCTTGCGAACAATGACATTTGTCTTGCAGAATTAACTAAGTTTATTACTTTTGTTTTCTTAGAAATGGAGGATTATTTGAGAGAAACTACCTTGAGTATCCAATTCAGTTATATAAAGGTTAGGTCACTAACATATGGGCCATAATGTACTAGATACAGTGAGACTACAAAAGCAAGAGAAATAACCTGTGTTGATGAAATTAATGGTGAAAACTATTAGATATCTAAGCATGATTTAAGACAGAATAAAATAGATGCTATGAAAAAAAAAAAAAAAGAAACAGAGAGAAGGTGGCATGGAGTGTTTAAAAAAGAAATGTTTAGAATAAATAGTAAAATTCTTTCTATCAGGGACAAAAGAACACTGAATGTGGACTCAGACCTGGATTCTAGTCCTGGCTTACCAGGCAGTAACAATGTTATCTAAAACAAGCCACCCATATTCTCCAAGCTTAAATTTCCTCACCTATAAAATGGGACTCACACAACATTGGCTCGACATGCTGAACAGTGCCACGAGGAGGCTCAAAGTGCCACCAAGCAGACATTGACACAAGAGGGCTTTATAAAAGCCTGCGTAATAGAAGTTACACGAAACCATGAGGATATACATAATGTCTACTGCACATAGTCCTGCAGATTTTGGTCCAATGACCAAAATTTTGGTCCATGTGAATGAAACACAGAATTTCTTTATTTTTCTGTTTTTAAAAGGTTTTTGCCATAGGGCATGTGTGCTTTCCCTAAAGAGATGGAGAGAGGAAAGGTGAGAAATCACCTCCTTGGAAAGGATGGCCACACTGCAATCCCTTCTTCTCCAGGATTTTGGGCACACACACACATACACACACACCCAGCCTGATTTTCAAGCCACAGGTCCAGGACTCAAACCATAGTCAACCATGTGGAGTCTAGCACCTTAACCACCACACCACCCTCTAGCCCTAGAACATAGTATTTCGAATGATAAAGTGGTCTAGAAGTTACATATAGGACTCTAGAAGTTACATATAGGACAGAGAGTCATAAACAGTGGCTTCTTTTCTTTTTAAATTTTTCCCATATTTACTTATTGAATAAAAAATATGCTTAAAATATGCAGATATGATACAAGAGAGGATTAAGTGTAGATACCAGAGACTATAAGGGAGGGGAGTGAGGGTGGATGTGAGGTGTAAAGGGAAGAAACATTTAACAGACAAAAAAGTAAAGGTCCCTGTTGCAAAAATAGATTGTATACATGATGATGGGGACTTTATGTAAAATGTGAAAGTAATCTGAGAATTTAAAAATTAAACTTGAAAAATTATGCTTATTTTAAAAATTAAATAGTAAGTATTCCACTTAAAATTGCCTCAGTCCCTAAACATATGTTACTTTACCACTAATGATGACTTACGAACCCTTCTAGAAAAAAAAGCTTTCCATTGCTCCACAATCCTAACTGCACCCATTTCTGCTCCTGTGTCTGCAACCATACACCTTCTTTTCTAGGTATCTGTCACTGGAAAAGAAAGATCTCATTTCAAATAATCTAAGTTTAAGGCAATCTAGTTTTAGATTACTGAAATCTGACATTCCTTGTCATTGTGATAATTAAATAATAATGCTATTATTATTTCTTACCAATAGGAGAGGTGCAACGGAAGACAAGAAGGTTATTTAATATATTGCAGGAGCCAAATCCTGAACTCAAAGTGTAGAGCAAAACACCATGTTGTTTGTTGGTTAAGTAAGAAAGAAATTTCCGCAGTTAAGGGTCAGATAGATTTTTGGTTCTGGGAATCTGTTTCTGAATGAACTGATGAGAAAAGCCAAAGGAATTTTTTTCCTGCTTTCTGTACCACACATGCCCTTCAGGTTCACTTTCAAAGACTGCCTATGAGAAAGGGGAGTGTTCAGGATTAACAAATTCACTGAATAACTTTTGTAGATTGAAAGCATGTACAAAAATGTAGAAGCAAGACTTGGAGCTTTTAATGAAAGTACTTAAACAGGAGCATGTTCATGTTGGACTCACATTCCCTATCTTCTTTAAACCAGAGACTCAATCTTAGCCCTTTTTTTTTTTTTCCTCCTTTCCTGTTGTCTTTAACCTCCATTCAGTGCAAGAAAATAGCAGAGTATAGAAAACGAAGAGTTATTCAGGTCACGGAATGGAGAAAACTATTTAACAGACATGGTCTCACTCACTGTTAAAACCTCTCTCTCCCTACCCAGTGTAGCCTAATGTTCCCTTTGTCATTTTGATAGCCCATATTTCACTGGCTTTATTACACAGCAGGTAGAAGGGTCGTTAAACCCCTCTTCCAGTCCTACACTGTGAGTATTGAAACTGTATAGTAATTCATAAGAAATTTTTCATTTTCTCTTGTCCAGTCTGGAAAGCTGAAGCAGTCCACCTCAGCTGCTCCATTGTTATATATTTCTCACCTCCTCTTCCAAAGGGATTTACTGCAATCATCTTCCTTATTCTCCTCTTACAAACAAAATCATTTCACATTTCTGAACTTCTCTGTCACTTTTTTCTGCTAAACCAGCTGTAATATCTTACTGTTATGAGTCCTCTAGAAAGTTTTGAACACTTGGTTAAAAAAAAAAAAAAGAAAACAGATTCCCACATAGCTGCCTGTGGTTCACATCCTGGACCCAGCGGCTTGAAAATCATGCCAGATGCATGTGTGTGCGTGTGACCCAAATCCCAAGAGAATGGAGGACAAGGGATTGCAGTATGGCCATCCCCCCGGAGGGTGATGTCTCACTTTCCTTCTCTCTGTCTCGGGCACATGCCCTATGACAAGAAAATAAAGAATGAAAAACTACCATACACTAAATACAATGTCTTGATCTCTGACACAGACAAGAATTTGCTCAGCTAACATTGCCTGAACTCTCGGTGGCTTTCACATGTTATTGAAATTGCAGCACATTATCTCTTATTAACAGACAAGATGGTTCCAAATTGGCTTGAAAAAACTCAAATCCAAATACTGGAAACCTTGATAATAGAAATAAAGAAAATGCCTCTGGTGACTCTCAAATTAACTATTGTTCTTTAGCAAAAAATCAGCTTAAGAGTCCAAGTTACTGACAAATAAGAACAATTTGGATTGTACTTAAAATGAATCACTGTGGAGGAATTAATTTACTTCATTTCAGGCTGAAGAGTTTTCACACATCATGGTTCATAAATTCTTATGGCTGGTCAGACTTCCTAGCTATTCTGCCTCCAAAAATAATCATGGAAAGCTTCCTTTTCCAGGAGAATAGAAAATTAGCCTATTCAAAATTAATTAAGTCACTCATCATTTCTTCCAAAGGGGAGTCACAATCTATTGGGTTGTCGGAAAAGTCCTGACTTTTTTCCTATGTTTTTTCCATGCAAAAAATGGGACGTGACTTTTCTGATGACCTAATAAAACTCCCTGAGAGTGAAATGACAGATTTCTTCCTGTATGAATAGTTATTAAAAACCAAATTGGAGGATTTCTATTCCTAGCAATATGATGGGCCAAATTATATCTATTCTTTCCTATGTGTGGAATATCGTAAAATGAAAATAAAACTCATCTGGATAAAACATCACGGACTACACAAAAGGCTAGAGGCATAGAGTGGTCTCCAAAAAGTTGGTGGTGTGACATAACCGCCGAGACAGGCCCTTTCCAAAGGGACAGACCCCTACCACCCACACTTTCCTTCTCTTTACCCAATGGCACACACCTGGAAGATGAAAGGAACCTACTGGTTCCTCGGGCAGGTAACAATATTCTGAAATGACCGCTTAGCTCTAAGGTTTCTTCTCACTGCTTTGCCAACCTTTCCAAGCTCAGCAAATACATGTTTCTCATTGTAAATTTCTCTGATTTCATAAAAGTTGGTGGGAAACATCTATGAGAGTTGGAACAAGGTAGGGGGAAAATATATTTGTTGCTGATCTTGAAAACACATGGTTGAGCATGTGGCCCTAAAAGCTGAAAAGGATCATAAAATTTCTTTTGAAACACTAGAATTAAGAAGAGTCACCTGAAAAGCCTATTCTGACTCCTGAGCCATGACTGTTTAGCCTCCAAAACGAGTATCCTTGACCATGGATAAGAAACTCTGCTTTCCAGGACCAGCAGTTAGCATAATGGCTATGTCACTGGACTCCCACGTAGTCGACCGCGGTTCAAGTCCCGGACCCAGTGGCTTAAACTCACGCCGGGCACATTTGCGTGTGTGCCCAAGATCCCAAGAGGAGAATGGAGGAGAAGGGAGTGTGGTGTGGCCATCCCCTTTGGGGGGGTGATTTCTCACTTTCTATCTCTCTGTCTCTCTCTGTCTGTCTGGCGAGCGCACGTGCCCTATAGCAAAAAAAAAAAAAAAAAAAAAAAAAAAAAAAAAAAAAAAAACCTCTCCCCCCCAAAAAAAAATACATAAAGAAACTCTGCTTTCCAAAAGAAAATGTCGGGAGCCCATGTTGAAAGGAAGAAACCTTATCCAGCGAAAATACAGTTTGTATGTGTGTGTGTTTTTTGTTTGCTTGACTTCTTAACTGTTACTGGAATAAAAAGCATCTTCCTCCTTCATCGCTTCCTAGGTCTTAAATTGCCATATTTTCACAGGACAGTATGGATGAAAAGAAAAAAATAAAAAAAGGTGGAGATTGACAATGATCGGGCTCCAGATACTAACTACTGTGACTGCTTGCTTGTCTGTCTTCTGCCTTATTAGGAAAAGCCCAAGGAATTAGTCATTAGTCTCATCTACGCAGGGAAATGTATCTACATTTAGCCAGTGGACACAACAAAAAAACCTGGATGAAATGGAAAAAAACAAAACCAAAACCAAAAGCCACAAATAAACAAACGAACATCTTTCTAAAATTAACAATAGGCTAACAAGATAGTGTGGAATTTCAGATTTAAGATGTGGGAAAAGGAAATCCAGACATGTGAGCCTAAGTTTTAGGGTCTTCATGTACTCAGTTTGGGGGAACACGTCAATCCAAAGAAGCTGGGTACCTGATCACCACATTGACAGCCTCATGGGATCAAGAAGCCAAGGCCTCCCCAAGGTGAAGGTGTGATAAGCCACTTTCCACTTAGGTTAGGGCCAAAAGAGCTAGACTCTAGCTGTAAGAAAAAAAAAAAAAAAAAAACTACTCTGGCTTCTTGTCACCTGGGTAACCTAGAAAATCTCAAATCTCCAAATTGACTCAGTACTGCTGATACCCTAGAAAACCTGAAGAAGCTAAAGTCCTCTCTAAAACTCTTATAATCTTTATCATCATCCTCCAAAGCCTCAAATTATCACATGCCATCATGTTAAATAACACTAGTTTTAAGATACATTATTACTTTATACACCAAGTAAAAAAGAAAAAAAAAAATCCTGCAACTATAAATGTAAGACTCTATCAATGGCAAAGCACATCCCGATTTCAGAGATTAAAATGTAAAAAAAAAGTACATCTTAAAATGGATGAAACATGGTATTTATACATACATATTTTTTCAAAGCAATATCCAGTACACATTCAAAAATAACCAGGCACACAAGGAGACATGACAATATGAGCCAGTCTGAGAATCAGAACAAACAACGGGCAGAAGAAACAGATGCTTATGTATTCCAGATGGAAAAATTACCAGATACATAATGTAAAAAACAGGTACTTACTATGTTTATGGAGATAAAAGCTGGACTTAAAAATTACAATGATCCAAAACTATATAAAGTAGCATTATAGATTTTAAAAAGAACTGGAATTCTAGAATGGAAATTCAGCAATTAAAATTAAGCACACTGGACGAGCAGGTGGCATAGTGGTTAAGGCGCTATTCCCACATGGCCAGCCACAATTTGAGTTCTGGACTTAGTGGCTTAAAAATCACATTGGATGTGTGTGTAAATGTCCCCTAAACCCTGAAAGGAGCACGGAAGAGAAGGAATTACAGCGTGGTCATCCCTTCAGGGGGCGATTTCTCACTTTTCCTCCCCCTGTCTCCATCTGTCTCTCTCTGGCAAGCATAAGTGTCCTAAGACAAAACCTAAAATTTTTTTTTAATTAAAAAAAATTGAGAATGCAACAAACAGATGGATTTAATCACAAATTAGATACAGCTGAAGAGATACATTATAACCAGGAAGAAAGATCAGAAGAAACTATTTATAATGTAGCTGGCGGAGATAAGAGAAGAAGGGAAAATAAAAGAGCAGGCAAGAGATACAGAAGATACAATGAGGAAATTTCTGATGGCAAATTTACTTTATACCACAAAGCTCTCCCAGAAACAGGCAGTAGATTTCAGAGGAAGTTGCTAATAGTCCTAAGCTAAAATCTCTCAAAGATCAATATACACTTGAAGCAAGTGACATGAGCAATGATCCAGAGGTAGTTAGCAGTGATTAAAAGTGTTTGTAACTGCTTTAAATTATTTTACTTTACGGTGTGCCACTCTCTTCACATAAAACAGAGATAAGTAGGGACAAGCAGATGATGTAGTAGTTAAGGCACTGGTCTCCCACATGGTTGGTTTGAGTCCCAGACCCAGTGGCTTAAAACTCATGCTGGGTGCCTGTGAGTGTGTGCCCAAAATCCCAAGAGGAGAATGCAGAAGGGATTGCAGCACAGCCATCCATCCTGGGGGGTAATTTCTCGCCTTCTCTCTCTCTGTCTCATCAGTGAGTGCATGTGACCTAGAGCAAAAAATCTCTAAAAAGAAAAACAGAGATAAGGGTACCCACTTCATGAACTGTTGTAAGAACTGAGGATATACATCTGTGGAACACTCAGCAAATGCTCAATATATGCTAGCTTCCACCAAGGGAATACAGTACTCTGACTCTCCCCATGTACACTGCCTCAGGAACAAACAGGTGGCTCCACTGCTATGAACAAAAACAGTTCAGCCTGAAATATAGGACTTGATGTGTTGGAATTGTGGAACATTAGGGTTAGGTGAAATTCTTCACAAGATGTTCATTATACCTTTGAGATCAGAAGCACACACTTATCCCTCAATATCCATGGGGGACTGGTTCCAGGAACTCCACAGATACCCAGATCTGCAGATGCCCAAGTCACTTACATAAATGATGGAGCACTTACAAATAATCTACACACATCCTCCCACATAGTTAAAATCATCTGAAAACTACTTGTAATGCCTAGTACAGTGTAAGCACCATGCAGGTAACAAGACAAAATGTCTACATGTTCAATACAGATGCAACCAATTATTTTCCAAATATTCTGAACAACAAAACCAATATGAGAAACACCAATATAGAATCTGATGATGTGGAGGGCCAACTGTAGATTGTTTTCCTTTTTGAAATATGGTATTTTTACATGCAGGTCAAATTTTTAAACTCTATTAAACCCAGGTAGAAAAAAAGAGAACTCTCACACACACACAAAATACAAATAGGGGGACCAGCAGTTAGCATAATGGCTATGTCGCTGGATTCCCACGTAGTCGACCACGGTTCGAGTCCCGGACCCGGTGGCTTAAACTCACGCCGGGCGCGTGTGTGTGCGTGCCCAAGATCCCGAGAGGAGAATGGAGGAGAAGGAGAATGGAGGAGAAGGGATTGCGGCATGGCCATCCCCCCTGGGGGGGTGATTTCTCGCTTTCTATCTCTCTGTATCTCTCTGTCTGGCGAGCACACGCGCCCTATAGCAAAAACCTCTCAAAAAAAAAAAAAAAATAGGAAACAATGCTAAAGAAAAATGTTGAGCTATCTTGGTAAACAAAATGCAAATTAAAGAAACAATGATGCCTTTTTAATTTTATTAAATAATTACCAAAAACAGTACTTATGCTATCAGTGGACTTGGTGAAATTCCATCATTGACAGAACTCAATGAAAGTAGAGTAAACCAGTCACCATTTTCATAAAGCTCTTTAACAAAAAGCACTCACACCTTTGGCTGAGTACTTTTCTGTCCACCAAGAAAACAATCTAAATTACAGAAAAAGCATGGACACAAGGTTATTCAATGCAATGAGAAATTAGGCATAAATTCAATGTCCACTAATTGCAAAACCATGTGATAAACTAATAAGCTTCCAAGTATTAAATATGCAGCCATTAAAAATTACATTAATAGGCCCAGCCACAGTGGCACACAGGTAGCATGACCACTTGTAGGTCTATAAGCTGAAGAGGAGGCCCAGGTTCAGTTCCCGGTCCAACTTAAACATGCTAGACCCAGAGAATTAGGAGGCTGGGGCGGGCAGACTGGAACACAGCAAGATTCTCTCAAGATCACCTTTTTCGGGACCAGCAGTTAGCGTAATGGCTATGTTGCTGGACTCCCATGTAGACGACCGTGGTTCAAGTCCCGGACCCAGCGGCTTAAACTCACACCAGGCACATGTGCATGCGTGCCCAAGATCCCGAGAGGAGAATGGAGGAGAAGGGATTGCGTTGTGGCCATCCCCCTTGGGGGGGTGATTTCTCACTTTCTATCTCTCTGTCTCTCTCTGTCTTTCTGGCGAGCTAACGTGCCCTATAGCAAAAACCTCTACAAAAAAAAAAAAAAAAGATAAAAAATAAGGTGACCTTTCTCTGTCTCTCTCCCCTTCCCTTTCTCACTCATAAAAAAAGATCTTATTTATAAAATGTTTATAGCAGATCATTTGTACTAATAGTAGCTGAAAAAATGGCAAGATAAAAATTTAAATCTTACGTGCACTATGGTCTCAGTTGTTCAATTGTGTTTAAAAATGAACTGTGGAGGGGAATCACTAAAAGTAAACACAACGAAATATGAATGGGGTCAAAGTATCACAGGTAGGATTTATTTACTGTCTGCTACTTTCCTCGATGAATACGTATTACTTCCTAAGTAGGAAAACAAATACCTTCATTCTAATTACTTACTGTAAAGATAATACAAAAAAGCACTAAAAAAAAGTGTTATTAAAAAAATCTCATTCCACCAGCCCAGTTGTTTCAGTTTTTCTGTGTTCCTTTTCATTACTACCTGTGTGGATGCACACCTTTGGCATAGATGTAATCAGTATGAATTAATAAGTAGTTCTCTCAGGATTAGGTGCTCTGGAAATGAAAGTAGTTATCAGACCTCTTTTCCTGCCTAGTTCCCCTCTACCAACACACTCTGGCTCAGTATCTGAGCAGCATTGGGTGTCAGGGGATGGGACAAACTCCTGGTTCCTAGCCTGAGCCTCCTCACTGACCTCTGTATAACCTTGGAAAGCCGTCTTACTGTTCTCAACCGCAGATTCCCCATTTATATAATGAACAAGGATAGCTGACCAGGAACCCCTAAAATCTTTTTCAAGTCTAATTTCTGTGACTGTTTATATATTTGATCTCACATCTCCACACAGGTCTCAACTCTTAAAAACCACAAATCGAATCCGTTTAAATACAAATAGTGCTGAACTGTAACCTAGTGGTTAAAGGAGCCAATTCTGGAGCCAGCAAATGGTGTAGTAGTTAAGGTGCTGGACTCCCACATGGCCAATCATGGTTTGAGTCCCTGACCTAGCAGCTTGAAAAATCATGCTGGGCACAGATGTGTGCATGCCCAAAATCCCAAGACAAGAATAGAGGAAAAAGGATCGTATCGTGGCATCCCTCCTTGGGGATGATTTCTACTTTCCCTCTCTCTGTCTCCTTCTGGCAAGCACAGAAACCCTAAGGCAAAAATCTAAAAAAAAAAAGGGAAGAGAACAGCAAATGGTGTAGTGGTTATGTCGCTGGACTGTCACATGGCCAACCACTGTCCGAGTCCTGATCTCAGTGGCTTGAAAATTACGCTGGGCAAACGTGCATGAGTGCCTAAGATCTCAGGAGGAGAATGGAGGAAGAGAGTTTTCGGCAAGTCTATCTCCCCTGGGGAGTGATTTCTCACTTTTCCTCTCACTGTCACTATCTGTATCTCTCTCTCTCTCCTCTCCAGGTGAGTGCATTTGCCCTTTGGCAAAAACCTCTTTAAAAAAAAAAAAAAAAAAAAAAAAGCCAGTTTCAATGGTACAAATCCTGGCCTCGTGGCTTGGAAAACATGCCAGGTGTGTGTGAGTGTGTGCCCCAAATCATGACAAGATGGAAAAATGGAGAAAGAATAGCAGCCTGATCATGCCCCATTGGGGGGTGCTTCCTCCCCAACCCCTTCAGTGAGGGCACACACCCTCTGGCATTTAAAAAAATAATAACAAATGAAAAATAATATAAATGGAAGGGAAAACATCACTCCAGCAAATCTTCAGGTAGAGTCTTTATTTCTGTTAAATCTAGACATTGATATGTTGACAGGTCATCCTCAGCTTGAGCTAGGTGCATTTCCACACTACAGCAACAATCACACTCTCTTCTTCATTGAGGTAGATGGATCGAGACCAAGGAAGGTGATTAATTAATTAATTAATTAATGAGAACCCTGAGTTACAAAATTTTTTGAGAGATTTTTGCTATAGGGCATGTGCACTCACACGCAGGAGAGACAGAGAGACAGAAAGTGAGAAATCATCCCCCTGGGGGATGGCCATACCGCAATCCCTTCTCCATTCTCCTCTCAGGATATTGGGCATGCACGCACACATGCCCAGCATGAGTTTCAAGCCATGAGTCCAGGATTTGAACTGCGGTTGGCCATGTGGGAGTACAACACCTTAACCACTACACCACCTTCTGGACCCCAGATTTTTTTTTAAATTTTATTATTTTAGGTCATTTTTTCTTTAATTTGTCAAGGACACATATGCTGGCCAAAAAAAGACTGAAGAGAAAGCATATCCAGTGGGGCATGTTTATCACAATTCCTTCTCTGCCATTTTACCATCCTGTCAGGATGTGGGACATGCATCTGGCAGGCCTTTAAAGCCACAGAAGTGGGACTGGAGCCCTGGGATCCAGGCATGTAGAATCCAGCTCCCTTACCCACTAGGTCATGTAGTTGGCCCATATTTTATGTTTTTAATGACTTTTTCTCCCTTCCCCCCAAAAAAGAAAGTACAAGTATTTCCTTCCTTAATGCAAGAAAGTCTCATTCCAGACTTGTGTATTTCACAAGAGAAGTCTGAGTCAATGAATTCTTAGAAACTTTTCAAACATCATTATTTATGTACCAGCAAATACTGTGACTTGAAAAAAGAGTTTCATTTAGTTTCTGAGGCAACTGTCCAATCTCACTTACCAGGTGCACTGAGTTACTTCTGCTAAGCTTAAACCAACCTTACCCTTCCTTCTAGTTTATAAAGGCGCTGCCGAGGCTGACCTGGAGTCACCAAAGATGCAGAGGTTCCTACTTTTGAGGGCAGATATTAACAGAAGTACAGATCACCTGTATTTAACAATTCCATTTTGATGATTTACAACAACACTGTGAAAAGGTTCTCCTAGCTCCAGCCAGTTAGAAGCAAGCCCCTGGTGTCCTGTTCTTGCAGACACAGGTGTTCAGTCATTCCTCAAAATCTTTCCCAGAGACAGCTTTGCCATAGAACTAATGAAACTTAAACTCAGAGCCTCTCAGTTGGTCATATTGTCTTCTTAAAGAGGACTTCTCAAATTACATAAGCTTCAAGTCTCACTAGAATTGAATCCTACCCCATGGTGCGTCAGTCATCAGTCGCTGCCTAAGCAGCAGTGGGGGTGAACCCATGGGTAATGATGTTGCCAATGGGGCTGTCTTCACACTTGTGGCTGGTAAATCAGCCACATGCTAGGAGAAGAATTTGAGATTTTTATTTTTGCCTCACAAGATGAACTTAAATTATGATGACCAGATTAGAATATGTGATTTGACCAAGGATAATTATTCTGACCTACAAAATTATTTATATGGAAAGGTCCACAAACTTATCTCACATTGATTAGGTCATCTTTATTGAAAAGAACCAAGTAACATTAAATAAGTCCTGGCCTGGAAAAGTAGGTATAGTTACATCGCATGATACATAGAACCAATACCCTTTAGAATGATGGTAGCTCTCAAGCAGGAGTGATTTTGCCCCAGGGGCATTTGGTAACGTCTGGAGACAGCTTTGGTTGTCACACTTGGGGAAGGGGTGTAGGGTGCTACTGGCATCTGAGGGGTAGAAGCCATGGATGTTGTGAACCATCCTACATGTATGGGAACAAAGAATTATCCAGTCCACAGCAAAAGAGCCCAGATTGAGAATCTCTGCCTTTAAAAAAACAGGCACGTGCAGGTAAAGAAGCAAGATTCTCTCTGCAAAATGATAAACCTTTAAACCTTGGGGTGGAACAGGTGAAGGCCAAGCTGACAGGAGAAGGCCAAGCAGAGAGAGCTACCAGCTGACCTTAATTACCACACCACGATGCAAAGTAATGAAGACCCCAGATGTTTATGGATCTTGGAACTACAAGGACCCTTGCTGACAGTGGCTATGTGAGGAGGCAGAGGCATGATTTCAGGAACACCAGGGAGGACACTTCGCCCCCTCGGTTATCTCCAACACCCACTTGTCTGTGCTTGATATTCTCTTATGGTAGACATGGCCTTTCATTCTGTAATGAGGCTTAAAGTGCAAAGACCCCTGGAAAAGAGAACACAGTGACCTACATCCATGTGCAAGAGAAAGTGACTGATGACAGATTGGTTTTCCCCTGAGACCTGTTTTCACACAGTGAAAGATTGAACAGCTGAAACCAGTAGAGAGGGAGAGAGGGAGAAAGGATGACAGGCCCTGATGAGGAAGAGAAAGGGTAAAGAAATGGGCAACATGGGTATGAAATAAGGGTCACACACACATATAAATATATATTTTTAGAGAAAGATTTTGCTATAGGGCACGTGTGCTCACTGGAGAGACAGAGAGATAGAAAGTGAGAAATCACTCCCCAAGGGGAATGGCCACGTGGCAATCCCTTCTCCTCAATTCTCCTCTCAGGATTTTGGGCACACGTACACATGTGCTTGGCATGAGGTTTAAGCCACCAGGTCCAAGACTGGAACAGCAGTCCACTATATGGGAGTCCAGCGATGGAACCGTTATGCCATCGGCTGGTCCCAGGGTCACCTATTTTATAGACTCTTTCTGCCTCAGCCTGCAGAGAGGAAAGGATGCAGAGGAAAAAAATAAGTCACATTCTTCGCCTTCAAGAAGATGCCTTCAAGAAGATTCCGGTCAAGTTCAGCTCAGGTGAAAAAATTCCAAGAATGCTGGAAAGAATGGTAGAGAGCTAGCTACCCCTGCGGCTAGAACAGGACACAAGAGTCCTCACCTGCTGCAGTATCATGGTGAACCCCAGACCATGCAGGGTTATGCCCCCACCTGACATCTTGCACAGTACTTGACACACAGTAAAATGTAGACAGCACTTTGTTGAGTGAATGGAAACTATTTCTGATGAAGATCTATCAGATTCCTAAAGTGCTCCAGGAATGGTTTGTCTTCCTTGACACTTTGCTAACAGCCATTTCCCTTAACTTGGAAAGGAAGTCTTTGCTAGTCTTCTTTGCTTGTCTGAACCCCATTTCTTCCAACAAGGCCAGTTTGTGTTCTCTGTATTCTTGATGTTGGCCTCCATTGATCTTTTCCCCACTCTCTTATTAGCAAGTGTAGGGCCTCTGGGTACATTCATTTAGTACTTACCATACTTTCCATGTACCTTTCATAATGGACATACATCTATTGGGTTGCTGGAAAAGTCACGACATATTTTTCTATGCAAAAATGCATCATGACTTTTCTGATGACCCATGAGAAAAGATTGGGAGAGAGGGTTCCAAGGGAACAATATAAATAATATTATTATAATGTAGTTTAAAAAGAATTTAAGGGCTAGCTAATGGCTTGGTGGTTGAGGTGGCAAAATCCCCTTGGTTAACTAATTGGTTTGAGCCCTTGACCCAGGAGCTTAAAAACACACTGGGCACGTGTGCATGCATGTCCAAAACCCCAAAATGAGGGAGGAATGGAGGCAAAGGGATTGTGCAGTGACAGTTCCCCACGGTAAGGGAGTAACTTCTCACTTTCTCTCTCAATCCCTTTCTATCTCTCTCCAGTAAGTACATGAGCCCTCTCCCAAATGAAGTATATATACATAAATATATATACATAAATATATATACATATATATGTATACATATATACGAGATCAGAAATAATTTAGGAAGAAAAAGATCACTGTACCTGGATACTGGAAGAAAGCACTTACCCAGAATTGCTGGAGGCCAAAGTAAAAAGATAAACATGTAAGACATACAGAGAGTTCTCAAAATCTGATAAAATAAAAGCCACAATTCCGTGGGATCAGAATTTTCTTTTTTTTCCCCCTGATGTTCAATTCTAGGAGGAATTTCCTCTAGGCTTTTCTTAAATGCTGTTCAAGCTGTTTTATGCATTTATCTCAAGAACTCTATTAGGTCCTGTAAGTTACAGACTACTTCGATGGCATTTCCCTGTCAATAGCCTCTATAACATCCTAAGAGCTCAAAGATTTGCCAATAGATTGAGGATCCATATTTTCCTTGCCAATCTGGATACTCCAGTGTGTCTCAAGATTTCAATTTTATCAAGATCAGCAGGTGGCATGATGGTTAAGGACACTGGACTCCCACATGGTCGACCACAGTTCGAGTCCAGGACCTGGTGGCTTGCTCATCAAATTAAAAATAAATAAATAAATAAATAAATAAAGTTCGAGAAAATGTCTTTACCAAAAAAAAAAAAAAAAAAAGACACTCTCTAAAAAAAAGATTTCAACCTTATCAAAGTAATGGATTAATCACATGTCTTACCAGGAGGGACCCTCAGGCTATTTTGAGTCTGTCCCTGGGTCCCCAGCCATAGGCAATGATAGAATTTTAAAGACACTCTCACCTCAACACTCTGTGGGTGCCAGTTTGAAGCTAGGAGCTGGGAGGTCCAGCTGGCCCCATCTTCATACTGCCCCTCCCCACCGTCTCCTGTTGGTGCAATCTTTATTTAGTTGACTGTCCTTTTGTCTGTCTTTCTGTCTCTACCACAGATTCTCCATCTCCTTGGGAGTTTCCAGCTTTGCCTTATTAATTTTTGATTTCCTGTGATAATTAGTGCAGTGCTTTGCACAAAGAAACCACCTTTTTTTTTTTTTTTAATGTAAGAAAATTGAATTGGAAAAAAGGTTTCCATGCAGGTTTTAGTTATCTGCCCTGCTCTTGTCCGTCAATCCCTCAAGCATGTAACCTCAGGAGTAGAATATCAGCCCTCACCTATTATACCACACAGTAGTCCAGCAAATGAAGGCCACTAAAGGACTTGAAGACTCGCTGTTGGGAGATACTACATTCTCCTAAAGTGAGAAAAGCATGGCACACCAGCTTTGCACATGGTAGGTGCCCGATATCTATTAAATTGAAAAGTTTGTAGCATATCCGTTTTGCACATAATAAGTGCTCAATAAAATCTTTTAAGTTGAAGTTATCCTAAAGTAGTTGCTTTGCATATGAAGTGTCTATTAATTGTTTTGCATATAAAGCATCTATTAAATCGAATAGTAGCAGATATTCGCTCTTTAGAGAACCTAGACAAAGGTGACATTAATCAAATCCCAGGCATGAATCCATGAATGAAAATACGCTTCCTCGAGGTAGCGCTTCCAGAGAGCTGGAGAAGCGCGTGACGGCTGGCAGCTGCGGTGGCAACCGGCTAATCTGGGACTCGGCTCACCCACTGCCAGCTCCCGAGTATTGATTAGCGATTGGAATCCATTTCCCCACCCAGGGGTGGGAAACAGCCGCCCCCTCCAATTGTGACTTCTGACTGCACCTGGGACTCCCGCTACAGCCCCTTCCGAGGGCGTCTGCCCGCCCCGGCTTCTCCCGCTTCTCCGTTCGCACAGAGTAGCCGGCAGAACAAAAGCAAAAGCCAGCCCGGCTTCCGACTGCTTTTCTGATGCAGGGTAGCCCAGGAAGAGCCTGGGGGAGCCGGCTCAGGACCGAGCTGTAATGTCAAACCGAGCCGCCCGCCCTCGCCAGCAGATTCCGGCTCCAGATCGCCAAGCGGGGAAAAGCTGCTCGACTCCCTCCGTCCCGGCTCTCTCCGAGGCCACGCACCAGCAGAGTGGGCGCCTCGATCGGGTGGAGCAGGGGGAGGGCGCTATATTAACCCTTGAATGAGGAGTGAAGGAGGATAATGGGGAAGTAGGGCGGACCCCACAATCGAAATCGCAATCCGAACTCACAGTGCCTACTGGCCCTTGGCGACCCCAAATGCGCGGGACTGTCCTCGGGGATGGCGTCCCCTCGCGGCGCCGGGTCCCCGCGTCCTCCTCCCTTGTGCTTACCCGCTGGGGAGCCCAGCGACAACCTTCCCATCCAAACCCGCGATCCAGGGACAACACCCGCGCGCGCGGTCCACGGAGGAAGAGGTCACCGAGGGCGGCCGGGGTGGGTCCCGCGGAGACGAATCCCACCGTTTGGAAACTCGCTAGTTTGGCATTTTCTTGGCCTTGGGCATTTACCGTTCAGGTGAGGTAAGGGGCTGTAGAGCGAGGGGGGACGTCTCATCCTTTCCCTTCTCCCAACTCCGAGAGGCGCGGGCAGCGGGAGAAGCAGCCAGCGAGAGGGAGCCACTTACCCGAGGCGGAGCTCGAGAGCGCGGCGGCCCGGGCGCGAGCGGCGCCTTTGTCTGCGGCCGCGACGCCGGCGCGCTCCGCCAGGCCGGTCCCAGCCCCGGCGCGCGGCGAGCTCCCGCCGGCGCCCCGACAGCCCCGCTAGCTGCTCCGGCTTGGGCTCGGCCCCCGCCCGCACGGCCACCGCCGCGGCTCCGCCCCGAGCCGGGCCCCGCCCCCGGCCCGCTGGGCCCCCACCTGCTGCGGCGGCCAGAGCTGGGGATCCGGCCCGGGGCGGCCGGAGTGGGCGCTTCCCGCGCTCACTCCTCTCCTCCTGCAGCCTCCGTCGCGCTGCTCCCCGGTTGCGCGCTGTGTAGACGGATCTTCCCTGATCTGCCCTCTCGGAACCAAGCTCACCTGGGGAGCCCGGCGCCCCGGTTTCCGGCGTCGAGTCCCTGTCCTGGGGCAGCCAGGCCTTCCCGCCTGAGCCCACGCTCCCCAGAGTCCTCTGTCACCTTAGAAGCCCTCCCCGGGGAGGGGGCCTCTCCGACTCTGTCCAGGAGGGAGGGGGCGGCGGGAAGCAGAGTCCTCCTGAGCTCCGGCCGAGAAAGCTGGCCTGGCTACCCCGCCAGCACCCGGCTGCTGCAGTGCCCGGGCCCTGCGGAGGGGCGGGGAGAAGGAGCCGGCGGGGACCGGACTGCTCCGGGCTTGGGGAGACCCGCGGCGGTGGGGCACCCAGCCCATGGTCGAGCCGGCGCAGAGTGCACGTGAGCGGGTCCCCATCGGCCCAGATTCTGAGTTGACCGCCCAAATCCGTGCTCATTTGCACGGCCGGAATAAAACTAGCAGAAAGAAACCATCATTTGGAGAACGAGAAAAGGAACTGGAGAAGCCACCAGCCCCGTAACATTGGCGTGAGTGGTGTTTACTTGGTGCCAGAAGTGGTCTGCAACGAGTAGATGCTTCGTTGAATGTGTGCACCCCATCGCAATGGCTGAGGAGCTGCTTTCCTGGCAGAGAAAAGATGTGATAACCTAAATATTGTATAATGAGGTCACTAGTAACTTTAACTGCCCACAAGTCCCCCCTTCTTCCAACACCCAAAGCTTTCAGTGTCGTACTCTGACACCTCAAAGGGTCTGCTGTGTACAATGGTCGCTCTGCTCATCCTGGCCTTTACTCCCCCAGAGCCTAGTACAATTCCAGTGCTTAATAGGCGCTCCATAATTGTTGAAAGAATTAATGTGTGAATCATACAAATGTGCTAATTGTAAGGTGAGCAAAAACCCACAAATCATGGGATATTGAAAAACGAACTAAATGGTTAGCAGAGATGGTCTGGTCCCATGAAGGGTATTGAATGTTAGCTGTATTGTGTAGAAACAATTACTATTAATCCTATGTACATAGGTAATGAGTGTAGGATTATATGCCGAATTGGAGAAAGCAGTTATATGGACCTTCCTTAACCTAAAAGAGTAGGTGGGGGAAGGAAGGAGAGTGTCACACACCACGTGTGTACATCTGTGTTAAGACATTTCAGTGTGTCTTCCCCAAAGAGAACATTTTAACATTTTGCTACTTTAATTTTCATTACAAATGAGTATTGTCAGTTCTTCGAGTATTCATAAATATGAAATGGCCTGTGTTTACTTATTTTTATAGCATCTCCTCTAGGAAGGGAGAAGCCCCAAGGATGCTCATTTTATCCAAAACAAAAAAGGAAGAAAGAAACAAAGACGAATGCCCCTCTGCATTAAGCCTACTGGCAGCAGAGTGGGGTCTGCTGACTGGACATGAAGAGACTGACCCAGGGCAGCTCCAGGGGAGCTCAAAGTCTCCCTTCTGGTTGCTTCTCTGGGTGTCTTCCATCTGGAAACTGCTCTTGGGAGCTGTTTGTGCTTGACCACGCGAGATCATTTATCTCTTCCATTTGGCAACTGGGAAAATGTAATTTTCTCTGTGTGATGAGCATGAGTGAATGGCTCATGCATAGTGAACGGCTGTCCTCCAAGTTGTGGGGCAAGCGACTGTGAAATATGCATTTCAATATCAGAGCCCATTACCGCACTGTGCCAAGGAAATGAATGGGAACTGGGGTGTATGTCTAGGCGCCCTCCACCACGTTCACGTCATACAGTGTCCTCCTGTGTCTGCTGCTATCAGGAAGCAAGTTCCTCCAGAGCAAAGACTCCCAAAGAAGCAGCTGGCTGAGGTGGGTTTCAGTCAACAAAAAATAGCTGCACAGAACTCAGGAGTTGGGAAGTGTGCCAGTTCATTCTGTGTTAAGACTTCTTTAGAGTTCTTTTGCTGGGGACAGTCCCAGCATTTCCCACCGCCTATGACTAGACACCACCACAAGCTGTACCTCAGTGGCTAGGCCAGGAGTGGAGGTGTACCAATATTTGGCATAGCCCTAAAGGGTACGGGGGGCGGGGCGGGGGCAGAGGCTAAGCAAGAAAAGGCCATGCCTGCCTTACTTAGGGTATTAAGATGTGATTTTTCAAATATTATTCTGGCTAAATTTATCTCTCATGGTATCCATTTTTTTCAGTCCTAGGTAGAAAAGGGGAGACAATTTTGATGATTAAATACTGCTTTTCCCCTCCCCACCTGTTCTGCTTCAAGGAGGAACTGGCATCAGAACCAATGACTAAAGGTGGCCTGTCCTCCAGAGGGAGGCACTGGCATGTGTGAGAAACCAACTGGACCATGCTTTTGTTTTAGATGATGGAGGCCTCTGGGCAGGGGCCTCTACACAGGCCTGTGCTAGGCCAAGTACCCTTCTCCTTTCTTGAGTTGCTCCTGTTTGGGAGAGAGCTCATTGTCTATTTATCTATCTTGTTCTTTCCCCATCCCTCTCTCTCCTCCTTTCCCCCCCTCTCTTTTCCAAGTCCAGCCCATCCAGCCTCTGCAAGGAAGGTAAGACAAGTCTGAGGCTATTCTCACAGCCTGCGACCTAAGGCTTAGGAAGCAGAAACTGCTCTCTTCGCTTTTACTTCAGGCTGCTCTGGAAACACCTTTCCTCATGGACAGAGATGAGCATCACGTGCAGATATAGACTTGGGGGAAGGAGGCAATAGGCTTGCTGGGTTGTGTGGTTCTGGCCACAAGCCACCGACTCCAAATTTGCATGTTCAGTCAAGTCACCCAAAACATTTTTTTAAGAATTATTTATTTTGGGACCAGCAGTTAGTGTAATGGCTATGTCGCTGGACTCCCACGTAGTCAACCGCGGTTTGAGTCCCGGACCCGGTGGCTTAAACTCACACCGGGCGTGCGTACGTGCGTGCCCAAGATCCCGAGAGGAGAATGGAGGAGAAAGGATTGCGGCGTGGCCATCCCCTCTGGGGGGTGATTTCTCACTTTCTATCTCTCTGTCTCTGTCTGTCTGGCGAGTGCACGTGCCCTATAGCAAAAATCTCTCCAAAAAAAGAAAGAAAGAAAAAAGAATTATTTATTTTAATTTTATTTATCATTTTTTAAAATTTGCTACAGAGTGGGAACTGGCAGGTGGCATGATGGCTAAGGGTGCTGGACTACCACATGGCTGACTGTGGTTTGAGTCCCAGACCTGGCAGCTTTCTTTCTCTCTTCTCCCCCCCACCACTCTGCTCAAATTTAAATAAATAAATAAATAAATAAATAAATAAATAAAATTTGCTACAGGGCATGCATGCTCACTAGAGAGAGAGAGAGAGAGAGAGAGAGAGAGAGAGAAAGCCACCAAGTCTAGGACTTGAACCACAGCCAGCCATGTGGGAATCCAGTGCCCCAACTACCATCTTAAAGTACACTGAGAGAAAGAAACAGGAGGTGACTACTGTGGCCTGCCTATCAACATCTGTCCCCATTGGTCAGCTCCTGACTTTCTTCCTCTGCCTGTAAATAAACACTCCCTGTTCTGTCTGAGGTCACTCTCCACTGGTGTACACGATCTCAACTCTTCTCACATGTTCAAAGATTTCACCTTATAAATGCTCTTGCCCCTCTTTAACCACCAGTTTTTCTTCACCAACTTCCAAATAGAATTTAATGTCACCCATCTTTAAAAAACACAACAAGGCCAACAGGTGCTGTGGTAGTTAAGGATGATGGAACTCCCACATGGTCAACTGTGATTCAAGTCCAGGCGGCTTGTGTTCTCACTTTTTCTCTCGTTCTCTATTTCTCTGGTCAAAATTAAATAAATAAATAAATAAAGTTAAATAAAATAATTCTTAAAAAAAATTTTAAAAACACAATGAAACAAAAAATACTCTTTGATTCCATTCTTCCCCAGTTGTTGCCTCAGCACTCTTCTCCCCTTTGCAAGAAAATCCAGCAAAACAAAACTTGCCTCCTCTCACCATCTCTGCTTCTTCTCCTCCTGTTCTCTCTTAAGTCATTTTAATCACCACTCTGCTCCTGTCAAGGTCTTGGTGACCTACAGGTGTTTTATTCTAATGATCAGCTCTCGGGCTTTGTTTTACTTGAACAGCATTAGGCATAATTAACCACTCCTTTCTTTGAAGTACTTTTTCTCACTTAGTTCCCAGGACACCTCTGGTTTTCATCCAACCTTGCTGGCCCTTCTGGGAATGACAGATGTTAGCTACACAGCTAACGACCTACAAAATGGAAAAATACAAAAGGCATTTCCACAAAATTCAGAACCAAGACAGAGATATTTGCTCTCTCCTCTATTATTAACCTTGTTTTAGAGGCCAAAAAAAAGCAATAAGACATGAAAATGAAATAGTTTATGTAAAGATTGAAGAGACAAAGACATCTTTATTTATATATACTATAATTATACAACTGAAACCCTGAAGTCTTTAGCTCATTAAAAAAAGCTATTAGGGAGACCAGTAGGTGGCATAGTGGCTAAAGCACTGGACTCCCACATGGCCCAACACAGGTCAAGCTCCAGACTCAGTGGCTTAAAAATCACACTGGGTGTGTGTATGCCCAAAATCCCAAGAGGAGAATGGGAGAGAAAAGATTATGGCATAGCCAACACCATTGGGGGAGTAATTTCTCACTTTCTCATGTTTCTCTATGGTGAGTACGCATGCCCTATGGCAAAAACTCTAAAAAAACAAACAAACAAACAAAAAAACATAAACAACAACAACAAACTATTAGGATAAAAGAATGCAATAATATGGCTAGAAATTGTGGGAAAAATAGCTATGAATTAAAACTTGGTTCTTTATTTCTTTTCTAAATATTTATTTTTGTTATTATTTTTTAATTTTAATTTTTAATTTTAATCTCCAGAGAGAAAGAGAAAGTGAAAAAGCAAACCATCAGATCTGCTACTCAAACTGTGGTCAGCCATGTGGGAGTCCAGCACCTTAATCACCACACCACCTGCCATCCCAAAACTTGTTTTTTTAAAAAAGGACAATAAAATATGTAAAGTCCTCATAAGCCTAATAATGGAAAAGAGAGAAAATAATGCAGTATTTTTAATGAAAAAAGTGACATAAGTGTAGGTTCAACATAAACTCCAAAAGTTACCAAAGAAAATTGAATGCAAGGAGTAGCCCTGCAGGGGAAGCCAGATCCCACATAACCAACCAGGGTTCAAATTCCAGCCCTGGTGGCTTGACAAACATGCTGGAGATGTTTGCTATGCCTAGGATCCTACTGGGAAAGAGAATATGAGAAAAGGCTTGCTGCATGACCAGGCTGCATTATGGGGGAGAGGGATTCCTTCTCTCTCACACTCCCTCTTTTATGTTTATTATGTTTATGTTCCCTGTATCTTCTAAAAAGATGCAATTCCCTGGTAAGCCTTTTTTAAAAAGATTTATTTATTTAATTCCATTTGTTATTAGCATTATTTTTTTTAAAAAAAAAATTGACCAGATAGAGACGAGAGAGAGAGAGAGTGAGAAAGCAAGCCGCCAGGTCTGGGACTTGAATTGCAATCGGCCATGTGGGATTCCAGCTCCTTTAACCACCACACCACCTGCTGGCCCCCCTAGTAAGACATTCAAAATTGTAGCATTTTTTTAAAGAATTATTTTATTTTACCATATTTATTTTTTAATTTAACCAGAGAGGGACAGAGTGAGAGAGAAAAAAAGTGAGAAAGTAAGCTGCCAGGTCCAGGACTCAAACCGTGGTCAGCCATGTGGGAGTCCAGCACCCTTATCCACCATGCCACCTACTGGCCCCAAAGCTGTAGTATTTTTGTGTTTTTGTATGTTTGTTTGTGTGTTTGTTTAATCAGGCACAGTCTCTGTTTCCAGAGTTCACAGTCTGGAGGAGGATATATATACATATTAATTACATGCTTACACAAATGATTGATCTTTCTTGTATGAGAGTCTAACTGGGAGGCCTTAGGAAAGGATTAATGAAGGAGTAAAAATTAACTTGTCTGTGGAACAGAAAAGCAACTGAAGCAGAGGAAACAGTGTGAGGGAACACAGATGAAACATTTGAAAGTGTTCTACAAGCTAGAGGACAGAGCAGAGAGGAAAGCAGCCACAGAGAAAGCAGGGCTGAAGCTGTGCAAGGTCTGTGGCTTCTGGCAAGGATTTCAGCCTCTATCCCAAGTGTCATAAGAAACTCATTCAACATTTTGAGAACAGCAGGGTCGAGCCCCTACTTATAAATTACTTCCCCTGTAAGGTCTGCAAAGATTGTCACCATACAGCATACATTTTCCAGGATCCTTGTCACTAGCATCATTCAGTGATCTCGACCCCCGGATCCCCCTCCTGATATCTCATAAGTGTCAGTGGAAATTCTGCCATGTCTTCTAGGCAAGTCAGCCCAGGTGACAGGTATCCAGCGGTTTGGGGCAGATCGTGGCTCTCACCCGATTCCCACAGGCAAGGCACATCTCTTAGCCTTCTAGATTCAAGGAAGTTTCCTGATGAGGGTGGACCATCCCAGCATTCTCTTCTTCAACCTATGTATGACAGATGAGACCTTCCCAAAATTCTGTGCTCCTCACCCTGTTTTTACCTCCCTTGGTCCTGTGTGTTTCAAACTACAGCTCATAGCCCATTATGGGCTGGGAAGTCAGGCAGACAGGTCATGCCAGCATTCTTGAAGCAATAAAATAGAACAGAATAGAAAATATCCAAATTCTATGATAAGATTATCACTTTTTGACATTTTCATTTCAGATAAATGTTTGTGAGTGGGTGTGGATGTGTGTGCACACATGCCATAGGTCACACCACTAAATGGCTTTAAAAATTATGAGTTATGATCATAACAGTTGGAGATGCTGGGCAGGAGCACAACAGTAAAATGTGATGCTCTGCAAGGCTGACCCACATGGAAGGGTTATTGGTTCACAGCCAAAGACATCCCTGAGTATGTGGACCACATGTATACCCATGATCCAGGCTGGATGAAGCTAGGAATGGATCATAGTGTCAAGACCCTGCTGGGGGTATTATATCTCTGTCTCTGTTCCTCTCTCTCTCTGTCTCTCTCACTTATGGAATATATAAATACAACTTCAAAAAATGTTTGAGACTACAGGACCAGCAGTTGCCATAATGGCTATGTCACTGGACTCCCATGTAGTCGACCGCAGTTTGAGTCCCGGATCCGGTGGCTTAAACTCACACCAGGCACAGGTGTGTCTGTGCCCAAGATCCCCAGGGGAGATTGGAGGAGAAGGGATTGCGGCATGGCCATCCCCCTGGGGGTAGGGGAGTGATTTCTCGCTTTCTGTCTCTCTATCTCTCTCTGTCTTTCTGGTGAGCACACGCACCCTATAGCAAAAATCTCTCCAAAAAAAAAAAAAAAAAAAAATGTTTGAGACTCACTCCATCTGCTCTGTGTCTAAACTTGAACTTACTGAGATTCGACTCTCTTATTTTCTTTCTCTAAGACATTTTTACTCATCTCCTGACCTGTTAAAATATCCTATCCCTCTTATACAAACAATCACTATTACTAGAATATATTAGGTTGTTGAGAAAGTCATGATGCATTTTTGCGTAGAAAAACAGAAAAATAACGCCATGATTTTCCTGACTCCCTAATAGTTGTGTTTTCCCTCTAATCATGGTGCCTAATGAGTTTCTCTCCTCACTATCAGCAGTGCTCATCCTTCAAAGTGCCCCACGATTTGATGAATAGCCCATAGCCACAAAGACTTAAAGCTCACTGCCTCTGTCTTGGTACCTAATTGAGCTAACCAGAACCATGAATGTCTTTCTTCAGTTCTGGAAGTCTTCATTAAACATGCTTTATTGTCCTAGGTTCTTAAACAAACATGCCGAGCTACTATGCCCCCTGCTGTTCCAGGAGGCTTGAAGATTATGGACCCAAAGTTTGTCCTAGTCAATAAACTATTGGGCACTCACTACATGCTTAAAACAGCACTTGTATTTATAACCTGATAGTTGTAACCATTGGATAATGACTGTCAGTTGGTTAACGTTTTAAACATGGGCTGTTTGTTCTTTGCCTATCCTGCCTCCCCTCTTCACCCCAAGTAAACATTATCATGGCCCCAGCTTTTCTAAATCTGGATGTGAACTTAACAAATATAGAAAGCAGTCTCTTACCATCTCAGTAAACACTCAGTAAATGTGAATTGGATCACTGTCTCTGATGCCAGATGAGAAATACGCGGTTATAATTACAAATAGGCACCACATGGTTTTACTGTTTTTGTTTACACGAACTTAAAAGTCTCAAGAGATATTAAAGTATTTTTTTTCCAACTGCTAAAATAATTTTTGCTCCAAAAGTCAGAAATAAATGGTTTTTGGCTATGTGGAGACCATCATCTTAAAATGACTGTATAATCTAGAAGAAACTGCATGACCCAACACACATCCAAACCAGCCTCTGTCTTAGCCTTGAAAATTTTATTAGTAATGGCATTTCTTATGATTAGTCCTGCTCGTATGAGTGTTTTCAGGGGCAGGGGTAGGGGGAAACTGTGGCCGAGTAGATTAAATACAAATAATATTTTTAATGTTTTTAATATAAATAACACGTACACACATCTCCAGTGAAAACATAATTATTGGGTCGTTGGAAAAGTCATGATGCATTTTTGCATAGAAAAACAGAGAAATACATCATGACTTTTCCAACAACCCAATATTTCCAGTTATTTCACTAGGGCAATCAGTCAACTATCAAAGACCAGAACACACATTTTATTCAACTAACCCAAGAATATAATAATCTGAAACCTTACAGGAAGTGCCATCATTTGGGGAAAAGAATTTGTACAAACCTGAGTCCACTTAAATAAAGGCTCTCTTGTGGGTAGGAGATGTGTGTACCCGAAAGAAAGGAAGGCTTGGTGCATTGATTAGGAGTGTGTATTTGGGGACCAGCAGTTGGCGTAATGGCTATGTCCCTGAACTCCCAGGTAGTCGACTGCGGTTCAAGTCCTGGACCTGGTGGCTTAAACTCATGCTGGGCGCGTGTGCGTGCGTGCCCAAGGTCCCGAGAGGAGAATGGAGGAGAAGGGATTGCGGCGTGGCCATCCCCCCCCCCGGGGGGGGGGCGTGATTTCTCGCTTTCTGTCTCTCTGTCTCTCTCTGTCTTTCTGGCGTGCGAACGCTCTCTATAGGAGTGTGTATTTGCATGCTGCCCACCATCTTCCTGGTTTGTTTTTACAGAACCCTCAAGTGTGTCAGTTAATCCTGCCTGTGGGTAAGATTGTGCTTAGATGTTTCAAGAAGGTGTGAAATATTTATGTGCCATTTTCTACAAAGGCACCCAGCTTCAGGTAATCATTTCAGAGACTAACAGTTCTCAGGAAGGTCCAGGGTCTCATACAAGGTAATTAACATCCATCTTTCTCCATAAAACTACAAATAGGACTCATTTATGAATGGTTAATACCTATCCCCACTTTGGTTTTGTTTTCCAGAAGAAAATCTATGATTATTATAGAAAGGAATATGAGGCAATTTGCAATATTAAAAAAAACATAAAAAACTACACAGCAGTCTTCTAAGAGTTGGTATATCAGTCTTGGTTTAGAATTATCCTCAGCATTTTATTAACTGAGGATGGCAGTTGTTCAAAGCTGGCAAAGATGAAGACAGCCTCTGCCCAATACTGGCAGATGTGACTGATAATAGACTCCCACCTAGCTGTCACAGGGTTGTTTTTCCCTAATGCAAAAGGACCCTGGCTGGCCAAAAAATAATGTTCCAATTAAGATGTGCACACAGTCTGTGATGGACGAAGTTGGTGCCAAAGTCACTTAGGAAATTCAGTTAAGAAGGGTCAGGGCTCCGATTACGCTTCCTTGAGTGTTGAAGAGGAAGACAGTCAAAAACTCATGCAGTGACGGGGTAGCATGATGAGAGACTGGATTGAGCTTCTGACATGCTGCATTCTGCCATGAATAAGCTGTGTAACGCTGGCAAGGCATCGTCCTTCTCTGGGTTGTGTTTTCTCATCTGTAAAACGGGAGTGCTCACCTACTTTTGCATCACCTCTGAACCATGTAGCCTCGCCTTATTTCGCTGGCCACCTCAGGGACTGTTCATGCTCAGGTACCCCTGACAGCACCTCACCTCTTACTCATACTGTGCACCTCTGGCATGTGCTCTGGGGCTCCCCTGTGGCACCTAAGGTGTGATGAGACCCAGTGGGCACCCTTGAGTATTAATGGAAGGGTAAAATTTTGATCAATGAGTTTGAGAGCCAGCAGATAAATTATTTTCATCTTATCCCAAGACAAACTGTCCCATGATGCAGCAGCTCATGTGGCTCTTCAGAAGAGGACCTGGTAAGATTAGGCGATCAGTTGAGCTTGACGCCAAGGTGGCTGGCTCCATAATGGGCTTGCCTGTTTTCCTGCCCTTCTTCCCTGCCCTGGATCCTTCTCCCCTGCTTCCCCAGCACTGGCACTGACGTGCTCCCTAATGAAGTAGAGAGGTGTTTGTCTTGGGATCTGCTCTGGGGAATCCCAGGCGAGGGTTCAACTAACAGCTCTGTTCATCAGTGTCTTAAGATTCATGCATATACTCAGCCCCCACTCCCCACCCACTGAAGGACTGTAAGGCAGAAGGCAAATTCGTTGTTTTACGTAGTGTCTTTCCACGTAAAGTTCACTTAAAACAGAGAAAGGTCTGATGTTAAAACATATTTGAAAGCTCCTGGAGTAAGTACTATCAGACATCTTTGGGAGAAACCATCACAGAGGAGAAAGTAGGTGTCTGATACACTATTGGTGCCTGAGGAATCTCAAGAGAAAGACCAGGAAGGTAGCTGAACCCTGTGTTGGAGATACAGGTTTGAACTGTCACCACAATGTGGGTAACGGGGCAATCTGTGTTTGTGATTGGTGTTCCCAGAAAACAGACAAATCGGAAGAGGGTCTGGGAGGGGAACAAAAACCACAAACTACAGCAACCCTTTCCATTGCCCATGCAAAGTCACTCCTCACATCCTACTATCTATTTTTCCTTCTGAAACAACACTGATTTGTTCAGGAAGTGGGTTGAAGTCCCTTGATCTTAGGAAGTTAACACCTTTGCAGCTCTCCAGAGGATGAATCATTATGCCTTAAAGCCTGGTATGTGACCCAGTTTTAGTTAATGCAACACAGTAGGAAGTCTGAAAAAAAATTTTTTTAAACTTTTTCTGAATAAAAAGATTGGAGAGAGATAAAGAGAGAGGTCACTTCGTTCTTTCTTTCTTGAATGTGGATGTGATGTCTGGTACCACAGCAGCCACATTGTGATCTTCAGACAACAAGCACTTAGGGAAGGCCAAGAAAATCTCAGAGATACTGGCCTTAGCATCAGTGAATCACTAAACCAATTTTGGTAGCTATATGCCATCTTCTTATATGTAAGAAGAAGGAGTCCTGGGACCAGCAGATGGTATAATGGTTACATCACTGGACTCCCACATAGTTGACTGCAGTTCAAGTCCCAGACCCAGCAGTTTCAAACTCATGCCAGGTGTGTTTGTGGGCCCAATATTTCAAAAGAAGAATGGAGGAGAAGGGATTGTGGTGTAGCCATCCCACCAGGGGTGATTTCTCACTTTCTGTCTTTCTCTCTCCAGCAAGTGCACACACCCTATAGCAAAAAATCTCTCTCTAAGAAAAAAAATATCTTTATTAACCTCAGTCAATGTTAGTAGGGCTTTCTGTTACTGGCAGACAAAATCATTACTGAGCTTTAGTAAGATATGGCAGAGACCCAGCAGGAGAAATAAGACAAAGATTCAGAAATCAAAGAAACAGTGTTTAGAGGAAGAAGGAGCAGTTGATAGTACAAATGCTACAAAAGAGTCAAATAAGATACTAAAAAGCATGCACGGGATTTGTCAAGTGAGAAGTCACTGGTAGCGTCATCGTAGAGGCATAGTCCATAGGGAACTGCTGCGCAATGCTGGAACCACATTTAAGGCCCAGTTTCAAATCCAGATCAACCTAAACATGCCAGGCTCAGAGGTGTGTGCCTGTAATCCTAGCTAACCAGAAAACTGGAGGACCATGGCATGGCAAGACCCTGTTGAAAATACCTTTCTCGTTGTCTCAAGTTTTTAAAAACGAAATTACAGGTGATCTCAATGAGAACCCTTTTAGAGAGTCTGAGGTATCAAATGCCAGATTCCAGAGGCAAAAAATGGAAAAGGAAGAGGAGACATCAAATATAGAATGTGATGCAGCAGAAAACACCATGCTTTGTGAGATAATCCTACCTGTGAAGGTTCCCATTTCAAGTCTGGAAACCTCCCTGAGTACACTGGGTATGTGTGTGCCTGTGGTCTGAGGCTGCTAAAAGCTGAGGTGGATTGTGGCATTAGGTCCTAGTTGGGGGACTATCTCTTTCTTTCTGTCTCTCTTGTTCATAGAATAAATAAATAAATAAATAAATAAATGTAAAAACATATGTAGAGATAGCTCTTCAAGAAATTTCAGCTGAGGGGAACCAGCAGTTAGCGTAATGGCTATGTCGCTGGACTCCCACATAGTCGACCGCGGTTCGCGTCCCGGACCTGGTGGCTTAAAACTTACACCTGGCGCGTGTGCATGCGTGCCCAAGATCCCGAGAGGAAAATGGAGGAGAAGGGATTGCGGCGTGACCATCCCCCCTGGGGGGTGATTTCTCGCTTTCTGTCTCTATGTCTCTCTCTGTCTGTCTGGCAAGTGCATGCGCTCTATAGCAAAAATCTCTCCAAAAGAAAAAAAAAGAATAAAAAGAAATTTCAGCTGAGTATGTATTGAAATGCTGCTGAGCTTTGACCTAGACTTTCACTTTTAGGGATCTAGCCAAAGGAAATAGAGGTACTGACAACAATTTAGACACATGGGTGATAACTGCATTTTTATTTATAATGCAGAAATGTTGGCAACAAGATAAATTTTAAATAACAGGGAAATTGTTGAATAAATTATAGTATGTCTTTATGATAGCATATTCTTTCAGATAATATACACGATATTTTGAAATAATTTTTTAATGATATGGAGTAATATTTATAATGTGTCAAGTAAAAAAAGTGGACTATAAAAATGTAATTATAAATTTCTTATGTTTTATACATTATTTATATGCAAAGTGAAAGGCATGAAAGAAATATATAAAAATATCAAAAGTTATAGGAGAACCTCTTCAATTTTGTATTTTATATTCCAAAATTAGCATTTATTGGGGACAGCAGGTGGCATGGTGGTTAAGGCATTGGAATTCCCACATGGCTGACCCCAGTTTGAGTCCCATACCTGGTGACTTGCTTTCTCTTTCTCTCCTCTCTCTCTTTCTTTCTCTCTGTCTTTCTTTGCAAAATTCATGTGAAAAAATAAATAATAAATAAATAAAATAATTCTTTTTAAAAAATTAGCACTTATTATCTTTGTAACCAGGAAAAGTCATTTTTCAAAAAAAATGAACCTTGCTGGGAAGGAAAAGAAATAGAATAGTGGCTGTGGAGCCCTTAGAAGGACACAGACATAAAAAACTAGCAGTGTTTTTAATTTCCAAAAACGAGGTCTATACAATGTAGTGTGTTTCCCTCTGAGATCAGGCTGCCAGGAACCTTGGAAGCAATTTGGATGTTTAGTCACAAGTATGTTATTCACTTTTCTTTGCATATTTGGTTTATCCCCTTTTCCTGGTCTCCAAAGAAGAATAATATTAAATAATATTAAATAATCTAGTACTATGGGCAATGCCATGGCCTTCCATGAGCTCAAAGCCCCCTTAGTCAAGAGACACAGGTAAAAGATAGCAAATACCTCTCTTGGCAAGATTCAGGTGAGAGACCTTTATGAGAACTGGAATCAGAGCAGAGGGACAATGAAAACCCATTACTCAGAGCACAGACTGGGAACAAGAGAGGCAAGAACCGCTAATGGTGTCCAGGCAAAGGTACTTGTTATATCTGTGGCAGCATCAGGACAGCCTGGCCATGGAAGAGGCAGATCTCCCCAGAGGACAGGTAGGAGGCAGCATAGCAGAGGAAGCCACAGAAAGAAGGTATAACCAGCACATCCAGGCCAAGTTCTCTGCGCACCTTCCAATCCTCCCGTTGCAGGTCCGGGCTTGTGTGCTTCCACTTAGGTTATTGAAGTCTTGCAAGGCTCATGACCAGTGATAAAATATTCATTTTTTTCCAGACAGATTTCATTCTAGAACTTTCTCTGGCTTTTCTAAGGAATAAGTGAGGAACTCAGTTATTAGGCTGTCAACCACCCTATGTTTAAATCTAAGTCTTCCGCAGGCACAGATGGGCTGTGTCATGATATCCATGCAGAGAGAAGACTCACTGCGAGCGGGAGGACAGCACCCAAGCCTGGAGGTCTTCCTACCTCCTCCCATGACAGAAACTTTTGCTATGGATGTTGCGGGTAGTTATGAGAGTCAAAGGAGATGATCATATGTCTACACTGAGCAAACCACAAGAAGCTGCATGACTATCAGGCGTTACTATTACTCTTTCTCTATAGGGAAGCCAGCGTCTAAGATGGGTATTGTGGCATTTCATATTTGCAGACTCTAGGCCATTAAGGAAATCCTCAAGTAAAGAACTGATCCTAGAAGGTGAATATAGCTTTCGATTGATTATGACTGGCCCCAATGTTACCATTTAGAATGAAAATCCTTTATTTGGCTCTTGAAAATCCCTGCAACAGGTCTAAAGAATGAGCTCATGATTGTTTCTGCATAAAGGGAAGAAAAGGATAAGGGAGCATTCAGAAGGAATACTCTCTCTTGGCACAGTCTAGTCTCCCAAAAACTATTTGCTGAAAGAGCTACTTAAATTCCACAAACCTTTAGAGTTGAGAGGGGCTGCAAACCTCATCTGAGAGGTGCACGTGTTTGGGGGAACAAAGCTGCTCTACTCAGCAGCTGGATATTCAGCACCTCAGAAAGGAGAAGCCACGGAGAGTGACACTGGGCTGTGCAACGTGGCTGCTGGGTGCAGGTGGTCCTTCCAGAAGGACGAGTGGAACAGCACAGTCCTGGCACTCCTCTCATAAAAAGGTGACAGGTCTGTGAGAAAGAGCAGGTGCCGGTTGGGCATGCATGAATTGAGCATATTTTGAGGCCTCTGGGATCAGGGAACAGTGGATAAAAGCATTGCTGGGAATTAAAATTAATGTGCAACAATGACCTTCTCTGTTCACTAAATGGTCATTGAGTCTTGAGAAGAGCAAGCATTAATTATTCATCCATTCAATATTTGTTTACTGGATACTTACTATGTACGTAGTAAATTCTAGATACAGGGGAGAAAATAATAAAGTGACCTACCGTCCACAGTTTTCTCCCTGAAGGTAGTCACAGGTTAGTGATGAAGGTAAATCATTTGACACAGCAGGATGACAGTGTCACATGCCAGAGATAATTGACAGGTGAAAGTTCCAACAAAGTGCTAAAAATTGAAAGAGGTAAGGACGATTTGGGGCTAGCCAGGTAGGTAAGTTTTCCAGGAGGAGGTGCAAGTTGATTTCAACCTTAAAGGATTCACAGAATTGAACAGTCAGAAGAGAGGGTCAACCCAGGGCTGGCTGTGGGTGGGGGAGCAGCATGTGCAAAGACAAGGAGGTGGAGTGGATAGGGAATGTGGAGGCAGCCCAGGAAGACCCTAATCTAGTAAAGGCTTTGTAAAACAATGGAAATCAAGGCTAGAGAAACAACTTAGGTCCTGGTTGCATCCTGGAAAGGATTTTGAAATGCCACTGAGGCTGATCCTGTGTGTTTAAGCATATGGGGTGTTAGACACTGGGTCTGCATTTGAGTCACTGATCAAGTGTACACATCACGTATGAACAGCAGCCAGTGGGGCAGTCCCGGAGCATCAGGTGAGTGTTACGTAGCTGCCATTCCTGGAAACAGTAGCAGGAACCTGAGGAAGGGGGCTCACAAAGTAAGGTGCTTGCAAAACACCTACACCATGCTTTCAGGGAGAGGTTTGGCTGAGGGGAATTTAAATAAGAGATTTGAGAAAATTCCCTCATGGTCTCTGCACTTGCAAGGTCAGCATATTGGAAAAATAATCTCAAGTTGAAAGTAAGCAATGGAAAATGTCTTTGTCTTCTTTTCCCTGAAATTCACAGCTTCCAATGGTTAGGAAAAGGGCATACTCAGAATGGAGACATGTTGAGTTAAGTGTCATTAAGTCTTAATTTTTCAGAGAAGGCTTCATATGCTATGTCTGATGCAGGTCCTTGTCCTCTGCTTACCTCTCACTCTATCTACCTTTAGGCAGTAACAGGGTGTTTTAGCACTCTCCTGGGCCAAAAGGGGATAGGGGGCTCGTTCTGTTCTGTCTGAAAATAGTGCAGGTGTTAGCACAATTTCCTTACTGCTCCACAACATTTCCATCTTGGCAACTGGCTGGAAAGGGGAGGTGAGTGAGGGTGTGAGGTAAGTCAAGTCAGGACTGTGCAGAGTTTCAGGACTTGGTTGGGAAGTGAGCACTCCTACCAGATGGGTTGAGGATATGTGCTGGCTGCAACTAAATGAAGTCCTTCCTAGATGGAAACTGGGAAGACAGCCATTTCCAGCTCATGCAGCATTGGAGAGCCCCTAAAAAGGATACCCATGCCTGCTGCAATGACACGGGTGGTAGGGCACTGCTCTGTGATACTGGAGCCACATAGGAGACCCGGGTTGGGCTCCCAGATCCAACCGAACACACTGTGCGTGCCCATGCATGCTAGTGGTCCTGACTGGCAAGGAGGCTGGGAGGAGGGCTGCAGCACAGCAAGACCCTGTGAAAGGCATCTTTCTTGCTCTTATTTTTTCTAGTTTTACTGTAGGGTGTGTGCACTCACCAGAGAGAGAGAGAGAGAGAAGGGGAGTGTGTGGGAGTGAGAAATCAGCTCCTGGGGGGATGACCATACCATAATCCCTTCTCCATTCTCCTCTTGGGATTTGGGGCACATGTGTGTTTTTTAAACTGCTGGGTCAAGGACTAAAACTGTGTAGTCAGCCCTGTGGAATACAGCTGCCTTAGCCACCATGCCATCAGTTGACCCTCTATTTCTCAACTAAAAAAAAAAAAAAGAAAATTAATTTAAAAAATAGTATCCATTTACCTGCAACTGTGAACTCAGTTTGTGCGAGTCTTGAGCAGTTGCTACCAAGACTCCATTTCTTTCCTATAAATGTGAAAGATATCCAAATGCTTGACAAGCCCTTATTGACAAGGCTATGTTGTTGAGGAACTGCAAAGTGGTACAAGTCTATGGAATAAAATGTAGCAATATTGGCCAAAGCTAAGGGATCGTTGAGAAAGTCATGATGCCTTTTTGCATCAAAAAATACATCACAACTTTGCTGACAACTTACTACATGTGCATATGTATTTTGCTCCAATCATTCCAGTTCTGGGAATTCCTCGAAAGTTAATCCTGCACACATATGAAATAATGATTTCAGAGAGGCTCAATGCAGTGTGGTTTGTGATAGCAAAAGACTGGAAACGGCCCAAGTCTACTCTAAAGGCACTGCTTAAGAAAATAAAAACTGTGATATGTATGGAGAGGCCCATAACTTTTTAAAAAGGAATGAGGGAAAGTTCTCTGTACTGGTATGCAAATACTTCCAAGATGTGCTAAATTTAAAAAAAAAAAGAAAAAAAAAAAGAAAAAAAAAGAAGAAGAACTAGGAGTAGATCAGGGAAGGGTTTCTCTATTTCTAAGAATAACCTTGCAGAAACAAAGTAACTAACTCCCCATTTTAGTAGCAGAGACAAGAAACTTTCAACCAATATGCATGATTGGGTAGAATCCAAAGGCAACTACAAAACCTATGAGAAAAGGAAAACTTAGTTTCATAGAATAAATCAACATATTTCTATGTAGTGGTAATAAGCAACTGAAGAGTAAAATGTCTCAAAACTATCATTTATAATATCTTCAAAAATCACAAAATACTTAGGAATAAATCTAATAGATTGTGTGCATGACATGTACACTAAAGCTATAAAGTACTACTAAAAAATGTGAGGTTCACCATGTTCATTGATTGACTTGGTATTATTAAGATGTCTATTCTCATCAAATTGATTTATGGATTCATGCTATCTCTATCAAAATCCATCTGAATTTTTTTTAATTGACAAGTTAATTCTAAAATTTATGTGGAAATTTTAAGGACATGAAAGAGCAAAAAATTTCTGGAAAAGAACAAAATTGAAATATACTACCAGCTTTTAAGACATTTTAAAGCTTCAATTACTCCAGATACTATGATTGGCTTAAGAAAAATAAAATAGATCGGGGAACCAACAGCGTAATGGCTATGTCGCTGGACTCCCATGTAGTCAATCGTGGTTCGCGTCCCGGACCCAGTGGCTTAAAACACGCTGGGCGCGTGTGCGTGCGTGCCCAAGATCCCAAGAGAAGAATGGAGGAGAAGGGATTGCAGCGTGACCATCCCCCCTGGGGGGTGATTTCTTGCTTTCTGTCTCTCTGTCTCTGTCCGGCGAGCGCACGCGCCCTATAGCGAAAACCTCTCAAGAAAAATAAAAAAGAAAATAGATCAATATAATAAAAGAGATGACCGAGATATAGAGCCACACATGAAGAGTCAATTGATTTTTGACAAAGATTCCAAGATAATTCAAAGGGGGAGAGTAAAGTGTTTTTAATGTTAGTGCTAGAACAACTTATTATTTGTATCTTAAAACTTAATCTTTATTAATACCTTATGCCATACACAAAATAATTCAAGCTTCTAGAAAAAAAATAAACATGGGAGAATACTTTTATCATTTTAAATTAGGCAAAGATTTTAATTAATTTATTTCATTTAATTTGTTACTTTTTTTTTCCCTTTGGTAATTTGAGCAGAGAGAGAAAGAGAAAATGAGAAAGCAAGCTGCAAGGTCCAGGACTCAAATCTCACAAATGGCCACATAGGAGTCTAGCACCTGAACCACCAAGCCACCTGCCAGTCCAGGCAAAGATTTTTTTTAAGACACAAAAATCATTAACCATGAAAAGCAGGTATATTGGCTCCTAGCAAAATTAAATATTTCTGTCCATCAAATCACATCATCAAGAAGTAAGTATTCAGGGGATCAGCAATGGCTATGTTGCTGGACTCCCATGTAGCCGACTGCAGTTCAAGCCCTGAATCCGGTGGCTTAAACTCACGCTGGGCACGTGTGCGTGCGTGCCCAAGATCCTGAGAGGAGAATGGACGAGAAGGAATTGTGGTGTGGCCATCCCCCCAGGGTGTGATTTCTCGCTTTCTGTCTCTCTGTCTCTCTCTTTCTGGCAAGTACACGTGCCCTATAGCAAAAACCTCTCAAAAAAAAAAAAAAAAAGAAGTATTCAAGACCAGCTTTATAGATAGTGGTTAAGGGAGCTGGATCCCACATTGCTGACTACAGTTTGATTCCTAGACCCAGGGGTTTGAAAAGCATACCAGAGCTTGTGCCAGTGTGCCCAAAACCCCAGCAAGATAGAGAACTGGAGAAAGGATTGCAGCATGACCCTACCCCACTGAGGGGTGTTTTCTCCCCTCTTCTCCGTTTCTTTGTTTCCCCATCTCTCTCTGGCAAACTCACGTGCCCCTGGCAATTTAAAACACACACACACACACACACACACACACACACATACACACACACATACACACACACACACACACACACAAAACACAGAATGAGAGAAAATATTTGCCTAAAGACTAACACTTGTCTAAACAATGAAGGACTCTTATAACTCATTAATAAAAAGACAAACAATCCAATAAAACGTAGACAAAGAGTTGATCAAAACATGACAAAAGTGGTATAAAATGATCAATATGCAAACATAAAGATGCTCGACATTATTCATCATTAGTGAATGCAAATTAAAACTAAAACAAAACAGCACTACATACCCACCAGAATTGCTAAGATTGAAAATTGGACAAAATTCAGTGTTTACTGAGTATTTGGAGCAGCTGGGAGTAAAATATAAAGCACTTTGGAAAAAGACTTCGCAGTTTCTTAGAGTTAAACATACTCCTAGCCTATGACTCAGCAATTCTATTCCTAGGTATTTACCCAAGAGAAGTTAATCCTTTTAAATTAAATGTAGAATGTCCCTAGTAAAGGCCGAAAGAGAATTTTACCAGAATGCCTTGCTTTTCTGAGGTTCATTTTTCTTAGGACAAGGCCCATGTTTCAGTAGTGGAGATGGAACTCCACACAGGAGTACTGAAGAAGCGGAAGAAACCAAACTGACATAGGTTTAACTTTAAGTTTATATAACTGAAAACCATTTTCTATTTTAGAATATCTTATATTTTGTATTCTGATGTACCTAAAAGTTTTGTTAAACAGATCATGTTTGTGAGGATTTATCCCTCACTTCATGTCATTAGCCAAATCAACCAAAAAAGTGACCTTGAAATCTTGTATTTGCCTTCTTACTACATATATGAACTCTCTCATGTAAATAAATACTGTAGTAACCCATTCTGAGATAGCCTTATTTCAGAAATATTTCAAACTGATGCAAATGAAAAGATTCTCTTTTCCTTTAAGACTAAAAACATGTCATGCTATACAGTTACAACTCAATCCCTGTTAATAAAACCATGCAGTGAAATAAAGAACTCCAATAAAAGTAATTATATAGCTAAGTCCAAAAGTCACTATTAATATATTTCTAGTTAGTAGCTATTCTTTTTCCTTATAGAACTTAACAGACAACTATTAGTTCGTTGGGAAATTCATGACATATTTTTCTGTTTTCTATGCAAAAATGTGTCATGACTTTCCTGACAATAAATAAAACCAGAATTATAATTCTATGTTGATGGGCATACAATGTATGAAGATGCAATTTATGACATTAACAACATATAACAGAGTGATGAAGTAGATAGGAGCAAAGTTTTTGTATACAGGCACTCCTCACTTAATGACCAAGTTTTGTTCCTATAATTATATCATTTAGCAAACTAGTTGATAAGCCAGGAGTTTAAAGGCAGATGTCTTGCGTATTGTTGTAGCACCATAGGCTATATGTTTTTCAATAGATATCATAGACATCATGTGACACCACCCTAGACTAACGTAATTCTTTTTTTTAATATTCCATCATTGTACATCTTTATAACACACAATATGGTTTTTCAAAGTATGCATGTAGTATAAGACACTCAAATAGAGAATATTACTATATATATTATTTTCAACAGAGAACTTTACATTCTCTTGTTTGTTAAATGTTTCTTTCCATTTCTACCACTCGTCCTCTACCATTTCTTCCCCTCCCTTATAGTCTCTGATATCTACACTTACTCTCTCTACTAACATCTTCAGATCTTTCCATTTCTTTCACAGAGCTCAGACATTCAGTACACAGTGAGCAGGGATATACAGTGTGAGTCTTGCAAAGTCTGGCCCACTTCACTTAGCCTTAAGACTTCCATATTCATTCACTTTGACTCTCTTTCTGTAGTTGATTTCAAGATTAATGCCTTCAAGGTCAGAGAAGATACTGGATAGAGTTTCTATATTTTATTATTTGTAGAGGCTTGTTTTGTGCTCTCTTATGTGGTCAATCTTCAAAAAATGTTCCATGTGGAGATGAGAAAAAAGTATATTTTGTGGTTGCTGGGTAAAATGTTCTAAATATGTCTGTCAGGTTCATTTGATTTATGATATCAATTATACTCTGTCTTTTTTTACTTATTTTTTGTCTAGAAGACCTGTCCAGTGATGACAGTGGGGTGTTGAAATCACCAACAATTAGCATATTGCAATCTATATTGCTCTTTTTATCTAACAGTTCTTCTTTTTCATATTTGGGTGTCCCAGTGTCGAGTGTGTAAATATTGGGTCATCAGAAAAGTCATAATATATTTTTCTATGTATTTCTATGCAAAAATACATCATGACTTTTTCAATGACCCAGTATTTATAACTATTATATCTTCTTAGTGAATGAATCCTTTTAGAACTATGTAGTATCCTTCCTTATCTCTTTTTACCATTTTTATCTTAAAGTCTATTTTGTTTAATATCAGTATCACAACTCCAGCCTTTTTTTTGATTTGTTTGCATGAAATGACTTGTTCCACCCTTCACTTTCAGTCTAGGTTTTTGTTAATGAAGTGTATTTCTTTTCTTTTCTTTTCTTTTCTTTTCTTTTTTTCTTTTTGGAGAGTTTTTTTCACTATAGGGCGCGTGTGCTCGCCAGACAGACAGAGAGAGACATAGAGACAGAAAGCGAGAAATCACCCCCCAGGGGGGATGGTCACGCCGCAATCCCTTCTCCTCCATTTTCCTCTCGGGATCTTGGGCACACACGCACACGCGCCCAGCGTGAGTTTTAAGCCACTGGATCTGGGACACGAACCGCGGTCAACTATGTGGGAGTCCAGCGACATAGCCATTACGCTAACTGCTGGTTCCCCTATGAAGTGTATTTCTTATGAGCAACATAGTTCCTTTTTTTTTTTTTTTTAATTGTTTCAGTCAATCTGTGTGTTTTAGTGGGGGAATTTAATCCATTAACATCTAATGTTACTATTGATTTGTGTACTTATTTGTGTCATTGTGTGACTCTTTTTTTTTTTTTTCAATTTGTTTTCTTTCTCCTTACTTCTGTCGATCTCCTTTTAGTTTTCCTGGTATGGTATTACCATAGACAAATGTAATTCTACCCATACAAAAAGCATATATTAGATAAGCACCACAAAGTGACAAGATATACTACAATAGAATAATGTAAATCTGGTGTAATTGTTTTTGTTTATTTTGAATACAACTATAGGTGCACAATAAGGTACAATTTTATAAATAAAATGTGTAGTCTTGTGTGATTGCAAATGCTTTGTGTAGTGAATACTGAGACAAAGACTGAGAAAGGGGATTTCTGACACTTACATAGGCTGAGAAAGAAGATTCCCTAATCTGGAGAACTGGCCATAGGTCCAAGTGGTAGTTAAACAGGTATGTTGTTAAACAAGAAGTGGCTAAGAGAGATGCAGATTAAAACCACAGTGAGATATGACCTAACCCCTGTCAGAATGGCAAAGATTAAATGTATAAAAAGTGATAAGTGTTGGCGGGGATGTGGTGAAAAGGGAATTCTCCTACACTGTTGGTGGGAATGTAGAACCACTGTGGAGAACAATATGGAGGTTCCTCAAATATCTACAAATAGAACTACCATTTGATCCAGCAATCCCACTTCTGGGTATCTACCCAAAGGACAAGAGAATGCTCAGTTGGAAAAGCACTTGCACATCAGTGTTTATTGCAGCTTTATTTACAATCACTAAGACATGGAACCTACCCAGATGTCCACAAAATGATGAATGGATTGAAAAAATGTGGCACATATACTCTATGGAATACTACTCAGCCAAAACAAAAACACAAACAAGACCCTGGCATTTGAAAGAAAGTGGTTGGATATGGGGGATCTATTGCTGAGTGAAGTAAGCCAGGATATGAAAGAAAGATATGGACCAGCAGTTAGTGTAATGGCTATGTCGCTGGACTTCCACATAGTTGACCACGGTTCGAGTCCTGGACCCGGCGATTTAAACTCACGCCGGGCGCGTGTGCGTGCGTGCCCAAGATCCCAAGAGGAGAATGGAGGAGAAGGGATTGCGGCGTGGCCATCTGCCCTGGGAGGTGATTTCTCGCTTTCTGTCTCTCTGTCTCCTTCTGTCTGTCTGGCGAGAGCACGTGCCCTATAGCAAAAACCTCTCCAAAAAAAAAAAAAAGAAAGAAAGAAAGAAAGATATTGTATATATCCACTTAATATATACCAACTATCTGCACTTTATGGTAGAGATCAAAATATTGGAGGGCATAAAAGCAGTGAAAATAGTTAGCGATGATAAAACAATGTGAAACGGGGCAGGAGAAGAGAAGAGGATAGAGAAGGATGGCAAAAGAACAAATAGAGAGGCATGATATTAGTGGGATATAGATATGGTTTATTACTCATTGATGATGACGTGTATAATATTCTCAACTGGATTGGTCTGAGAAGTATTTCATGTTGGGCAAAGTCTTTTTACAAGCAAAATGATAAATAGTGTTTGAATGTTTTAAAAATAATTGGAATAATAACAGTAATCTGAAAAAAATGAAAAGCTATTGGATGATGAGGAGGAGGATTTTAATGTCTTTGTATTGACTGAATGTATGGTATTCCTTCTGGAAAAAGAAATGTAATACACTGTAAAGTTATACGTGATTTGATGTAATATAAACAAGATTATGATAATAATAAATTTTTAAAATAAAATAAAATAATAAGGTTTAATTGAAGGGAAATATAATTGGTAAGCTTAAAATGATTGCTATGAATAAATGTTATAAAAGATTTGTCTTACCTGAAAAAAAAAGAAAAAAAAAAAACAAGAAGTGGCTGTACTATTGAAATTATGTTGATATTAACTCAAACTAGATTGTTATAAATTAAGTTGCTAATTATAACCCCTGGATGACTGTGAAGACAATAACAAAAGATATAGTGAGAGAAATAAGAAAAGAGTAAAAATGATACTAGACAATATCATTTGCTATGGTTTGGATGTGGTTTGTCCCCACCAAAATTCATAGTGAAATTTATTATAATTGCCAATATGATGGTGTTGGGAGGTGGGGCCTTTAAAAGATAATTAAGTCATTAAAATGGATTAATGTCTTTTTCACAAGACTGAGGTATTTCTTACAAGACTAGATTAGTTCTCCCAGTAGTGGATTGCTCCTCATGAGAGTGAGCTACTATAAAGTGAGGCTGACCTTGTGTTTTATTCATTTTGCACATGCTCACTCACCACTCTTAAGTGAGTTCCTGTCAAGTGATTACATCCAACATATCATGACCCAGAATGAGGCCCTAATAAGATATAGCCATCTAATCTTGGACTTCCCAGCCCCCAGAACTGTGATTTAAATAAACCTCTATTCTTTATGGATTACCCAGTCATAGATTTTGTTATAGCAATAGAAAATCAACTAAGACATCAATCTAAATCAAAAGAAGACAGTAATACAAGACTTGAAGAATTCAAAAGACATAAGACATAGAAAACAAAAAGCAGTGTGGTAGAAGTAAGTCTTTCCTTATTGATAATTACATTAAATTTAACTGGATTAAATTCTCTAAAGGCATAAATTTATAAAGGTTGAAATCAGACTCCTACAATCAAAATGAAATGAGTCTAGTAGTTAACAACAGAAGGAAAATAAGAAAGCTTACAAATGTGTCAAAATTAACACACCCTCAAATAAATGACAAGAGAAAATAGAAAATACTGAGATAAATAAAAGTAGAAACACAAATACAAAAACTTATGAGATACTGCTAAAGCGGTGTGAATAGAGAATATATAAAAAGATAATAATCTAATCTATAAGAAAAGCAAACTAAACCAATAACAAGCAGGAAGAAAGAATTAGAGCAGAGATAAATGAAATAGAGAACAGGTAAACTATAGCAAGAACCAATGAATAAAGTTGTTGTTTGTTTTTTTTTTTCCATCCAAAGTACACTATATATTGTCTCAGTCAAGCACATCAACAAACATGTTATTGTCAGTAAATGATCTTCCATTTCTTGTCTTCTGTATGTTTTGCTTTTTTTCCCCCCATCCTTGATTTTCTATCTCTTACCCTCTGCCATCTCCCACTCTCCTCCCACAGTCTCTGGTATCTATGTTTGCTTTCTATACTGTTTTCTCCTCACATTTTATTGTAACGCCAAAGACCCTAATCAATCCAAATACCCTCATAGCAAACACAGGTGATACCCACATTTCCATGAACACAAGTCTTACTTTACGCATCCTATAAAGTAGCACCTAGCTGTGGCTACATATCCTACTGAGGTCATTGAATATATATATATTTTTTTTTTCTGAAACTTTTTTTTTGTAACTCAATTTACATTCCTTCCCTAAGCTTCATCACAGCATACAAAATGCAATCTCCCATCCAGTACACACTGCATAGTGATACAATCATGCACATTACAAAAAATTTTCCATTACTAGTTCCTAGAATTACTTCCACCCCTCTTTCTGACCCTCTGTCCCTTCCCACCCTCCTCTCACACCACCTCCGGTGTCTACAATTGTCCTTCATTCCCTTCCCACCCACATTGCATTGATCACACAATTTCCTACATAATCTAACTACTTTCAGTGGTGAGTTCACTCATTACTACTAAGGAAACCAGTTTTAACTTAACTCAAAGAAATGCCAAGGAACTTTGCTTAAAGCCAGGAGACAAGTTAGGATTCTGTTCAAATGGAAGGTGCATGAACCTATCAGTCTCATGTACTTTTATCTTCTGTTCTGGTTCAATTTTCCTGATTAAATTCTGGGATATAATATTCAACTCCAGACTTGTCCCTATGATTAAGTTGGCCACTTTCATAGTTTTTGGACTCTTATTTCCGTGTGTCTGTGCTTAATTTTCTTGATACAGCACACCCTTGAGAACTTCTTGGAGATCTGGTCTGGTGCTGATAAATTCTTTCAGGTTTTGTTTATCTGAGAATGTTCTTGTCTTTTCTTCCCACCTGAAAGATAATCTTGCCGGGTACAGTATTCTTGGCTGAAATTGCTTCTCTCGTAACACTTTGAATATATTTTCCCATTCTCTCCTCGCTCGCATTGTTTCCGATGAGAGATCTGCTGTTAGCCTGATGGGATGTCCTTTGTAGGTAACTTGATGTTTCTCTCTTGCCAATCTTAGTATCTTGTCTTTGTCTGCGGTTTTGGTCAACCTGGCTATAATGTGTCTTGGAGAAGATCTTCTTGGGTTGATTCTATTTGGGGTCCTTTGTATTTCCTGGGACTGGATCTTCGAATGCCTCTCTAGGTTTGGAAAGTTTTCTTGCAGGATTTCATGGAATAGATTATCAATGCCCTTATGGGTCTCTTCACCTTCTGGAATGCCAATTATCCGGATATTTGGACGTTTGATGGTATCCAGTACTTCTCGCATATCATTCTCAAATTTTCGAGCCATTTTCTCAGTCTTCGTGGTGGATTTTTCTAAGCCAGCCATTTTCTCTTCTACATCTGAGATTCTATTTTCTGAATGATCTAGTCTGCTTTTAATACTTTCAAGGGAGATTTTGACTTCTTTTATTATAGACTTCATCTCTAGCAGTTCCGTTTGAGTCTTTTGTAAAGTGTGTAATTCCTCTTTTAGATCTTGCAAGAATTTCCTCATCTCCTGGAACTCGGCAACTTCTTTCTCCTTTCTCTTTAGCAGTTCATTATCTTTCTTTTCTTCCATCTCTGTTAGCTTCAACATTACGAATGCTCTAAATTCCTTATCAGACATTTCCATGACTTTCACCGAACTGCTTGTGGATGAAGGAGAGTTACTCTTTTCCCGTGGAGGAGAGGTATTTTCTCGTTTTCCCATATTTCTCGTGATCCGGCGGTGATTTCTTGTCATCTGATGAATGGCGTGTTTCTTTCAAATTCTTGAAGTTAAGCCTCAATGTTCAGGAGCAAGCAGACAGAGGTGTTCTAGAATCTGTTTGCCGTTCTGTTGTGATCGCACACTAGCTCTGCTTGCTGGAGGCTGAATTATGAGTAGAAAATCTTCATTTCTCCTGTTCCCTGAAATATCTAGTTCCCAGTAGCCATGAGGAGTCTTCTCAGAGAAGGGCTCAACTCTCCTGCCACACTAGCTCTGCTTGCTGGAGGCTGAATTATGAGTAGAAAATCTTCATTTCTCCTGTTCCCTGAAATATCTAGTTCCCAGTAGCCATGAGGAGTCTTCTCAGAGAAGGGCTCAACTCTCCTGCCACACTAGCTCTGCTTGCTGGAGGCTGAATTATGAGTAGAAACTCTTCATTTCTCCTGTTCCCTGAAATATCTAGTTCCCAGTAGCCATGAGGAGTCTTCTCAGAGCTGTTTTTTTTTTTTTTTAAAGTCAACATAATAGACAAATCTTTAGCTATGCTAAGAAACAGAGAAGGCACCAATTACTAAAAGTGGAATGAGAATAGATATTACTGCCAATCCTGCAGATATAAAAAGGATTACAGAGTAGGAGACAGAGCGGTTGTAGCCGCGAGAGGTTGTAGCCACGTTTCCTACATCCAGCTGCAGTCGGTTTTCTTTGCCTAGTACCTGGTAGCGAGAGATTCAGAATCAAATCTCTTTTCCCTCTCCTTTCTTGCTTTTTGGCTCTGTGAGGAATCTTACCATCAATTGCAATGGCCAGCAATGTTACCAACAAGACACATCCTCACTCCATGAACTCCCGTGTATTCATTGGGAATCTCAACACTCTTGTGGTCAAGAAGTCTGATGTAGAAGCAATCTTCTCGAAATACGGCAAAATTGTGGGCTGCTCTGTTCATAAGGGCTTTGCCTTCATTCAGTATGTTAATGAGAGGAATGCCCTGGTTGCTGTGGCAGGAGAGGATGGCAGGATGATTGCTGGACATGTTTTAGATATTGATCTGGCTGCAGAGTCAAAAGTAAACCAAGGAAAAGCAGGTGTGAAATGATCTGCAGCGGAGATGTACGGCTCCTCTTTTGACTTGGCCTGTGACTTTCAACACTGGGCTGTTCAACACAAATGTAACTGTATTTTTGTGAATGGGAGTTGGCATGTCAAATGCATCTCTAGAAAATAGTGTAATAGTCTTAAGATTTGTTTTCTAAAGTTGACACTTTATGGGTTATCTTAGTGAACAGCCTGATGTTTGGGATCTTTTTCTCTCAAAATAAAGAAGTCCTTATTAAACTCGGAAGTTGGAGGAAAAAATAAAATAAAATAAATAAAAAGGATTACAATAGAATACTGTAGTAAATTCTTATCATTTCATCTTGCCTCAGCATCCATTTTCAATATAAGTTTAAATTTCTCCTACCAGAAGAAGGAATTAGTCACTCTTGACACAATTTCAGGTTCTCCATCTTCTCCCAGTTTCTCAATGTAGCCAATCCAGATATCTATCTGCTGTGATTTGAATGTGTCCCCCAAAAATGTATATATTAAAACTTGGTGAGTTATGGTAGAGGTGTTGTGAGAATGGAGACTTAATTCAATTATGACATTAAATGGTGGGATCTTTGGGAGATCATCAAGGTGGAGCCTCCATGGTTGAGTCCTGGTAGCTTTAAAAGAAGAGCAGACACACAGACATGCTTTGTTCTGCTCAGACTCTTGCCACGTGATGTGCTGCACCACCATGGGACTTTGCAGATATTACCCATCAAGAAGACCACCACCAGATGTGGCCCACTGACCATAGACCTCAAAAACCATGAACAGGGGCCAGCAGATGGCATAGCAGTTTTGTCACTGGACTCTCACATGACTGACTGCGGTTTGAGTCTTGGATCTTGTGCTTGAAACTCACGCTGTGTTTGTGTGTGTGTGTGTGTGTGTGTGCATGCGTGCTCAAGAACATAGGAGGAGAATGGAAGAGAAGGGATTGTGGTGTGACCATTCCCCCTCCAGAGGATGATTTCTCGCTTTCCTTCTCACTGTCTCTGTCTTTTTCTCTGACAAGTGCATGTGCCCTAAGGCAAAAACCTCTACAAAAAAATAAAAAGAGTCAAATAAACCTCTATTCTTTATAAATTACTCAGTATAATATTCAGTTATTTGGGACACAAAAGCAGATGAAAAACATTACTTTATACAACCGTATCCTGGTGACCACCTCCTCAAGGATAAGCCAGATGCAAACGTACTGATCCTCATTTCCCACATAAACTGCCCAGATGGGCTACAGCGAACATCACTCAGTCACAAGCATGACTCCACAGAACTTGTGCCTGCTTGCTCTAAAGCCAGCAATTAAACTCCATGCATGAAACCTGCTTTGGTAACTCCTTGAATCCCAATAAAGGCTTTGATCCACAGGTCTCTCTCTCCCTCTTGCTCCCAACTCACAGGTTGAGCTCCCAGCTGCTTTCAGACTTCCTGTTGGTGCCTCTACCTCTCAGAGATCTATAAATCATAAATTTCTTCTGCTTCATACATTTTGGTTTCAACTCCTTATTGTGCTCACTTGACTGACATACTCGAATCTAACTCTCCTTCTAGTCAGGTCTCTCCTAGAAAGTGTCTATCTTGGTCCACTGTTGTCTACCCTGGAGATTAGTCAGGGCAGGGCTAGAATTAATAGCCACTGTCCAGAGAGTGAGAAGCCTATAAGTCCAAATTAGAGAAAAATATAATGAACACTGTGAACAATTATATACCATCAAAATAAAAAGCCTAGGTGAAATGAACAAATTCCTAGAATACAAATACTATCAAAACTGACTCAAAAAGAAATAAAAAATCTAAATAGAGCTATAATGAATAGAGAGATTGATTCAGTAATCAAAAGACTTTCAAAAATAAAAACAAAAAGATGGCACACTGGTGAATTCAATCAAATATTTAGAGAAAAATCAATACCAATCATTCATTTTTTAAAAGAATTATTTTATTTAACTTTTATTTATTCATTTATTTAATTTTAATTTGATCAAAGAGGGACAGAGCGAGAGCAAGAGAGAGAAAGTGAGAAAGCAAGCCGCCCAGTCTGGAACTCCAACTGTGGTCGGCCATATGGGAGTCCAGCACCCTTAACCACGCCACCTGCTGGCCCAATACCAATCATTCTTACACTGCTCTAAAAAACAGAGAAGAGAACACCTTCTAACTCATTCTGAGGCCAGTATTACTTCAATACCGAAGTCAGACACAGATCGTATAAGGGGAGAGAGAAACATAGCCCAATATCCTTTATGAGCATAGATGTAGAAGTCATCAATAAAATACTAGCAAACTAAATACAGCAACATATTAAAAGGATTACGTATCTTGGTCAAATGGGATTTATTTCAAAAGTGCAATAGTTGTCCAACATACAAAAAAAAAAAAAATCAATGCAATACACCATATTAATATAATGCAGGCAAAAATTTCACAAAGTACCTTAACTGATACAGGAAAAGCATCTGACAAATTCAATTACCTCTTGGGATAAAAATACTCAACAAAGATTGGAAAGGAACTGCCTCAGCCTGCAAAAGGCAGTATCATTTTTAATGGTGAAAGACTAAAATATTTCCCCTGTGATTAAGAACAAGACAAAAATGTTTGTTCTCATTGCTTATATTCAACATTGTACTTGAAGTTCTACCAGGGCAATTAGGCAATCATAAGTAAATAAATAAATAAACAGCATCTAAATAGGAAATAAAAAAGTAAAACTATCTCTAACGCAAAGATGACATGGTTTTATCTACAGAAAACCCTACAGGACTGACAAAACCCTACAGTAACAATGAAACAAATTCACCCAATTTTGAAGATACAAGCTCAACATATAAAAATAAGCAGCAGTTGGGGCCAGCAGGTAGCATGGTGGTTAAGGTGCTGGACTCCCACATGGCCGATTGTGGTTAAAGTCTCAGACTTGGTGACTTGCCTTCTCACTTTCCTTCTCTCTCTCTCTGGTCAAATTCAATAATAAAAAATAAATAAATAAATAATTTTAAAAAGAAGCCATTCTATACACTAGAAATGAATAACTTGAAGATTAAAGTCAGAAAATAATTCTATTTACAATAGTGTCAAAATAATAAACTGCTAAGAAATAAATTTAATGAAGTGCAGGACTTGTACACTGAAAACTACAAAATATTATTATAAGAAATTAAAGAAGATCTAAATAAATGCAAAGCCATCCTATATTCTTGGACTGGAAGACTTAATACTGTTAAAATGGCAATACTGCACAAATCAATCTACAGATTCAATGTAATCTTCATCAAAATCCCAACAGATATTTTATAGAAATAGAAATATTTATACTCAAATTCATATGGAATCACAAGGGGCTCCAAATAACTGAACAGTCTTGAAAAAGAACAAAAGTATGAAGACATTTCCCAATTTCAAAACTTAAAGCTATAATAATCAAGACAGTGTGGTACTAGCATAGGGTAGACAAATACACCAATGCAATAGAATTGAGAGTTCAGAAATAAGACCACATATCTGTATAAAACTGAGTTTTCACAAGGATTCTAAGACCATTCAATGAGGGGGGAAAATAGTCTTTTCAATAAATACTTCTGGGAAAAGTGAATATCTGCATGTAAAAGAATGAATTTGGACCCTTATCTCATATCATGTACATATAAATTAACTCAAAATGCATATAATCCTGAATGTAAAAGAGAAAACTATGAAACTCATCAAAGAAAACGTAAGGATAGATTTGTACAACCATGAATTTGGTAATAGGTTCTTAGATAGGACACCAAAACCACAAGAAATAAAAGAGAAAATAAATTAGAATTCATCAAAATGAAAAACTTTTACGCATCAAAGGATACCATCACAAAAATGAAAATGGGAGTAAATGCGAGTCATTTATCTGGTAAGGGTCTAGAATCTGGAATATTTAAAGTACTCTTACAACTCAATAATAAAAAGACAAATAACCCTCCAAAATTTGCCAAAAATTTGAATAATTTTTTAAAGAAGATATATAAATACCAATAGGAATATGAAAATCCACTCAACATCATTTGCCATCAGGAAAAAGCAAATCAAGGTGGGACTAGCAGATAGTGTAATGGTTACATCACTGGACTCCTATGTAGTCAACCACGGTTTAAGACTGGACCCAGCAGCTTAAAACTCACACGGGGTGCATGAGTGTGCATGCCTAAGATCCCGAGAGGAGAATGGAGGAGAAGGGATTGTGGTGTGGCCATCTTCCTGTGGGGGGTGGGGGAGGGAGTTCTTGATTTCTGTCTCTCTGTCTCTGTCTCCCTGGCAAGCACACGCTCCCTATAGCAAAAATCTGTCTCTTAAAAAAAGAAAGAAAGAAATGGTAAATCAAAACCATAGTGAGATACCATTTCATACCCACATGATTGGCTATGATTTTTAAAATGGAGCTATTGGATTGTCAGGAAAGTCAGTATATTTTTTCTATGTTTCTATGCAAATATGCATCATGTCTTTTCCAATAACCCAATACAAGTGTTAGCAAGTATGTGGAGGAATTGGAATCCCAATATATTGCTGATGGGAATGCAAATTGGTATCATCAACTATGTAAAGAAGTATTTCTTCAAATAGTTGAACATAGAATTATCATATAACCAGGCAATTCTACTACTAAGTTCATGCCCATTTAACAGATATGGATATTTTATAGAGATAGAAATCAGATTAGTGATTTCCAGAGGCTGGAGAAAGTGGGAATAGGGAGAGACTGCTTAAATGAGCACAGGGTTTCTTTTGGGAGTGGCAAAATGTTCTGGAATTAGATAGTGGTTATAGTTGCACAACATTGTGAATGTACTAAAAATCACTCTTATACAATTTAAAATAGCTAAAATAATGAATTCTATGTTACATAAATTGCACCACAAAAAACAAGAAAATAAACACAGCAAAATGGATTATTAAGCAGACTGCTGGGGCTTTGCTTTGATACAGTTAAATGAAGTCACTTTGCAACTCTTCCCTGAAACTCTTCATTTACTTGGAAAAAGAAAACTCAGTAATTCCAGGGCTACCAGGGTCATTATATAAGTTGGTCTATAATTGCAGGCCTATTTCTGGGTGGCATTTGCCATGGATCCATATTATCACATGAAGTACATGATTGTTTCCAATATCCCTCAGATCCACATTCCCAAAATACAGCCCTGATTTCTTCCCATATTAATACTTGGTCTTTCTCCACAATCCTTACATCTGGCAAAGGGCATTTCCACATGACATTTTGAATGTTTCTCTTATACCATATCCAATTAATCCTTATGTCTAGATATTTGACCTCCTAAGTGGCTTTCCAACCCATTCACTTCTCTTCATCATTATGCCAACACCTTAGTTCAATACACCATCACCCTTTACCAGCACAACTATAATAGACAGTCTCACCACATGTTCCTTAACCCTTTTCAGTCCATTTTCATCCTCTGTGCTCTTCGTATTTTAAATATGCAAATCTAATTATTTCCCTCTTCTGTTTAAAGCCTTTCATTGGCTCCCCATTGCTATTAGAATAAAATCCTCAAGAATTGAAAAGTCGGGACCAGCAGTTAGCATAATGGCTATGTCGCTGGATTCCCATGTAGTCGACCGTGGTTAGAGTCCCGGACCCAGTGGATCTTGGGCACGCCGGGTGCATGTGCGTGCGTGCCCAAGATCCCGAGAGGAGAATGGAGAAGGGATTATGGAGTGGCCATCCCCCCGGGGGGTGATTCTCGCTTTCTGTCTCTGTGTTTCTCTCTGTCTCTCGGGCGAGCACACGCACCCTATAGCGAAAACCTCTCCAAAAAAAAAAAGGAATTGAAATGTCAAGACCCTGTGTGATTTGGCTCCTGTCTATCCCTACAGCTTCTCCATTAGCTCACTCCACTTCAATCATGGAAGAGTCTGTTTCTCTCCACCTCAGGGCAGCCATACACATGCTTATTTCTTTCTGAAACATTTTGCCTCTTCTTCTCTCTGCATCTATCCAGCCCTACTTATTTTCAGAGCTCAGATGATGTCACTTACTGAAGAAAGTCTTCCTGAAGAAGTCCTCCCAGGATGGGTTTAGTTGCCCTTAGTGCAGTGGTCTCCAATCTTCCTAGCACCAAGGACCAGCCTCATGGAAGACAATCCCTCCACAAAATGGAGAACTGGCGATGGTCCCAGGGTGACCCAAGTGTACAACACTCATTATGCACCCCTAATACATTGTAACATACAATGAAATCACACAATAGTGTTGACACTCCCATAAGAATCCGGTACCACTACTGATGCAACAGGAGGAGGAGCCCATGTGAGCAATGGAGAGTGGCTGCAAACACTGGTGAAGTCTTGCTGGCTTACCCACTGCCCACCTTCCACTATGGGGCTGGGAGTAGGAGGACCAACAGGCCACAGGCTACAGCCCATGGGGTTGGAGACCCCTGCCTTAGTGGGCTAAGTGTCTAGAGCTCCTCTTTTATAGCACATACTACTCTTATAATTTAAAATTTGTGTGATTAATTGCTCAATGTTTGACTTCCTCTAAAATGCAAGACCCATGAGGGTAGGTACTATCTTGTGCAATGCTATAGCCCCTGTGCCAATCACAGTGCCAAGAATATGGTGGGTTGTTAATGCATAGTTGCAGACTTGATATGACAGAATGAAATCAAAGCTCAGAGATACCTTAGTAATCAGTTCACACCTGAATGAAAATGAGCTGGCAACCTTCAAGAGAAAAAATGCAGCCCAGGCGTGCTGCTAGCTCTACATTCCTTATTGCAGAGGTGGGGTGAGGCCCTGGGAGTGGAAATGGTGCATCTATCACCAAGGAGTCATGTTCCAAACCAGCCAAGCACACTCAGGATCCCAGTAAACAGTTCCATGCCTTATTTGAACATATTACAACAAACACATTTCCAGGACAGTGGAACTTAGGGTGTGGATTACCCATTTCGTTCAATCTGACTTTCCAGACTTCAAAAATGCACAATCTTTTTTTCTAGACTCTTGGGTACCTCAAGTGGTCAACCCCTTGCAGAGGGTAGAGGAATATCTGGTCTTATGATCCTCAGCAATTGTCAGGGGAGATGGAGCAAAGGGAGAAATATTAGATGCCCCCGTGATCTAACCATAGGGAGAGAGACAGACAATTAAACAGATCCTTCATATAACCCACGTTAACCCCAAGTAACTTATTGGGTTGTCAGGAAAGTCATGACACGTTTTTGCAGAGAAAAACAGAAAAATATGTCATGACTTTCCCAGCAACCTAATATTTCCTGGACATCATGTTAGTGAAGAGAATATTTCCTACTTTTCCTCTAGTTTTATTACCAAAGATCCCACTCTTATTTCAGCTTCGGGCAGGACCCTTTAAAGGGATAGATCCACCCCCCCCCCCCCCCACCCAAGACTTGGCATCTGAAGGAGTGGCATTACCTCCTGATGGAAGGAAGCTAACAGTGATTTTTTATCAACCTCATAGGTTTTCTAAGAGTCTGACCTAAGTTTGTATTTCTTAGAGAAAACAAGTGTAAAGAGGAATTATTTCCATAAGGTGTTCAAAGATAGGAATGACATTGCACAAATAGGCTCCTTCACTCCTTCATGTGCTTCCATTTTCTCCTTCAAGGAAAATGAGCCTCAGTCTATAAATGGCAGAATAGATATGAGTGAGGCCAGGTGTCCCGACCTGGGGGACAGTCGAACAGGTTCCCTGGGGGAGGGAGTGAGAGATGGGACAAACACACGCGCACACATGCACACACACACACACACAGAGTGGAGACAATACGAGGTGCTGATCAAGTCTTCTTCTTCTTCCATTTATTGAGGAAAAATGACGAGTTATATACAGGCTGGTGGGCACCGATTGGTTGCCCAAAATGCAAATGAGATAGAACAGCATGAACCAATCATTGGTGTAGGTGGATCTCTCCCATTGCCTAGAAACCCAACCGCTTCGGGGGAGAATAGTTGGTCACATGATTTCTGAGAAATGGTTTGCTCAGTGAGGAAGTGAAGCCTAATGGTTTCCATGATGGTGGATAGCTCAAGATGGCGGATAGCTCAAGATGGCTTCCGTATGCAGTGCCCTCCACAGCCAGGTAGTCAAGATGAATGAAGAGCAGTGTTTGAAAGCAATGAGCTGGTCCAAGTGCCTTTAACCTCCCAACCTGGTCAGGCTGTATCTGGGGAAGTGAGCAAACTCATGAAGAAGATAGGTCAGCCCAGGCCAGACTTCTGAGGACCTTGGAGAATGGGAGAGATTTCAGAAGGCTAGAAACAGACTGAATTTGATGTCAATTCTGATGATTAAAGTCATAATTCATGGGCTTTGAATGTTAGGGAACCCACCACAGGCCTTGTATAGAAAACTTACCACATTTCTTCCCTTTCTTAGTAGGATTTCTGGGCTAGGAAATAGGATTATACAGCAGGTGGTGCATCTGCATTTCTGCAAAGTGCCAGACACTATGCACACCTAAGAGCACTCACGCAAAGGCACCTGATTACTACTAGCACCATCACCACCTGGAGGCAGAGTTCCTGAGACATTCCTCAGGACTCTGGCTTTAGCTTGCTTCTGTTCCCAAGCTGTTATCACTAAAGTTCTTCTGTTCCCAAACTGTCATGCTAAAAAAGTCTTTGCATCTAGCCCATATTTTTTCCTATTTCCCCAACGGTGAGATTTTAAAAATTTAAACACTGATAAACTTAAGGTCCTGAACTTCAGTCCAGAAAATCAGCTATACATCTGTAACACTAGAAAGATGTTTAGCTAGAGAGGCACTTAAAACCTCTTAAGAGTGCATAATTATTTGCCTCATTCTGAAAGGATCCGCAGAGCAAGGGCTACTGTTGGATGACGATGTCAGCATTCCGTGACCTCTGCTCCCTCCTTGATATAAGTCTATTAATTTTATGATCTGATATCCAGGGCTCTGTGACTTGATCTTGATTCACATAGAAAGTATTTCCCCGAAGGGCTTTCAAGAAAGTTGATTTCCTTCCTGAAAGACAGGGCAGGAGTTTCTCTGTCTTGTGTATTTGTCTCCCAATGGCTGGATGACACATAAACAGCCAACGACGCGCACCACAGGGAACAATGGCAAAAAGTCACGTGTAGAGAAACCCCCTGTATTTGAAGCATTCAAGATTAAAAGCTCTTTTCATCCTTTCATTTGATCCTCTTCTACACAAGCCTGTGAGATAAGCTGGGCAGGTGTCTCCAAGTGACTGATGGGGGATCAAATATCCTGAGAGCCGCTGAGGCTCCTCAGCTTCTCATTGTCACAGCTCACCCCAGAAGCTAGGTTTGCAACCTCAAGTTCTACTCTCTATACTCAAAACCATCCCACATATATGTGTGCAAAAATATATAGTTTAAAATCAAATCATCTTATGAAAAAGAATTCCCTATGTATTTGTTTAATCAACAACTAGTATTAATATTTAACAGCTGTGAACTATTTAAAAGAGCCTATTTGTGTAAATCACTGCTCCCACAATGGGAGTGGAAGTGGGGTGGGATGAGGGGCAGATGTAGGGCAAGAAGTAGAAGTGATCCAAGTCTCAAAGGCCCTCAGAAGTCAGGAGATCAGACAGTAACAGTGCAGAGTCACTAGCTGAGAGTGAGCTATGGGAGGACAAAATCCACCAGTGAAAGGGAGAAATGGGATTGGACAAAAATTTAGAGTCTATCTGCTCTGGTTGAATTCTTTACAAGTTTAAAGGGAAGTGGTTAGAGGTTTGCTGTTGTTGTTATAAATGGAATGTTAATACTGGTATTTCAGACAAGGCAATGGAAGAAATATTTTTGGTTTCAGGGGACATTTCTTGAGGGTCCCTTGATCCCAAATGCATAAACAGACCCTCCATGTCTGACAGTTCTTGCTGCATGATCCAGAGGCAGCTCCCTCTGGTCTTCCTCTCCCTCCTTCTTGAATTTGGAGTTTGAATCCATTGACTCCTTCCTCCTCCAACACCTTCCTAGTTTGTGATGCTTTCTTATTCCTGTCCCTGGCCAGGCCTAATTCTGGTCTTTCTGAAGGGTATTGATGTACTGAGTTTGTAAAATAAAACTTCAAATTCTTTCTCCTTGCCACTGTTTTACGTCAGTGTGTCTCAGAGTGTGGTCCTCAGGCCGGTAGCATGATTTTTACCTGGGAATGTGCTAGAAATGCAAATTATTAGGTGCAATCCCAGATCTACTGAATCAGAAAATCTGGGGTTGGAGCCCAGAAATCTGTGCTGTAAGTCCTCCAGATGATTCTGACGCATGCTCCAATGTGAGACCCAGTGGTGTAGAGAACCGAGGCATTAAGCAGGATGACATTCCCTTCTCTGCCCATTTTCTTGCTCTTCCTTCAAAAGCCTCTTCAGATGCTGCCTCTCCCTGCAGCTCGTCCTGTATGAATCATCTAGCCTCACCTCTCCACATCACTCTCTGGATTCTATCCTGCTTTGTACCACCTTTTCCCACATTTACATGTTTGTCTGTCTTGGTTCCTGTAGCCAAAGCGCTCTAGCTGGGCACTTGTACTCATAGAGAAATCCAATGCACATCCCTACCCCTAGAACATCCAGCAGGAACATGCAACACACACACAAACCTCTCTTTTCCTATGATATAATCAAATCACATGTATTAATACATGCTGAGATTTCCCATAACCATGGCTTGCACCATCTGCCCCCAAATTGTTCTCATATCTTCCTGCAGAGTTTACTGGAAGTCTTTGCTCTGCTTCTCCTCTGATTTGTCCTCTGTCCCTCCCCATCCCCACCAGAGAAATTTTTGTCATTCTACTGAATATCCCAGCCCTGGCAGGCAGCCTATTGGAAGCCTCTTCTCAGTGTATTATGTAACCACCCCAACTGCGTTTCCAAACGTGCATTCTACAGTAGCTACTTCTCTAGGGACATCCTTTTCTAACCTAATTCATACTGTTAGCCTTTTATTCTACCTCCTACCTCTGCCAAAATTTAGACATCCATGTGTCCAATTCTCAACCCGAGACCCTTTTTTTCCAACAGTTTTTCCACCTACACTTCATGTCTCCTATTCTGATCAGCCTAGTAAGCCATTGGTAATTATCATGTGTGTGATCTGCTATGGTTAGCCTATCTAATCTTCGTTTGTAATCCATCAAGTCAAAGTAATTCATCTTTAGATCTAGGGCACTTAAGAAATGGTGCTGCCTGAGAGATTTACTTGAAGAAAGTACCTATTCTGACTAAAACACTAATGTAAGTGCACTAAACCACTAATTAAGTGCAAAGCATTTATTATATATTTTTTAATTTGTCATAGAGCACATATACTTGATGGAGAAATGCAGAGACAAAGACAAAGTGAGAAAGCTCCTTCCACAGGATAACTATGCCACAATCCTTTCTCTTCCATTCTCCTCTCATAATTCTGGGTACACACACATATGTCCAGCATGTTTCTCAAGCTGCCAGGTCTAGGACTTGAACCTCACAGTCACCCCCATGGGTTCTAACCACCCTAACCACAAGGCCATGGCTGGCCTGGCACTTACCTATTTTACCCACTCCAGGCACAGAACTGTAACTGTAATGGGATTCACTAACCCTAGACAGTTCCATACAACTTTTTTGCCACTTTGATTAACTTGAGGCTTGACATAAAAAAAGACTGAACCCATATTCTACAAAAATCATATATTTATAAATAGGTACTTTGATATATAGATTTTAATAAGGTTACATACAAGACAACTATGAAGAGAATCCTAAGTTCTTCTCTTTCCCCCACCCCCAAATCAAAATGGAGAGCGAGTGTGCATGCACTCAGGAGAGAATGAGAGAAAAACACCCTTAACAGGCTCTCATCATACCATGGTCTCCTTTCCCCAGCTCTCCAGCTTGTCAAGAACTTGTGCATCCATGCATATACCTCGTGTATTTCAGGCTAAACAGCTGGGAATCTGAACCCTGGTCAGCCATATGATTTCCAGCACTGCAGTTCATTATACTACTGACTACACCACCAGGCTGGGCCCATAGGTTCTGATACTACCCTCTAGCTCTTTGTCACAAGGAACTGTTGATAAGCCTTAGTCAGTACAGCCAATGTTCTATCAGATCTAACCTGGAGGCCTTTTTCTATGTCTCATCATGTGTCTCACTCTATTGTGATATTCAGACACCTATCTCATGGTATAGACTGAACTCTCAGTAGTAAGTTTTCTACCAATACATGTGAGAAAACTTCCCTGTAAGCTTAGTCTTTACTTAACGGTTTCTATAAAGTCTGTTTGCACCAATACCTTCTGGGAGATGCTGGCTACCTGCTCCAATAATAAACAAAGTAATCCCTCTCTGGTTGCCTAATATATTAATAGATGACTGTGTCTCTCTGTTCTTTGCTAGCTGCTTCCTCTCTGATGAGTCAGCTTTTTTTTCCTGCATATGGTGGCAAAGAGATGAATGTTTTAAATCTCTTGGGGGACAGTAACTTCCTGGGTTTGTAGAAGGATAAAAATTCTGACCCTCTGTTACTCAATTCCTTGACACTTTCTGTGAAATACCATTATAAATTCCCAGGGATAGCAACAGGACAACATTGTTTAATTACTATTTGTCCACTATTATAAAGATGGTGTTGAATTCTTCACTAAGAGGCATTACTGAATCCATTATTTAGATAAAGAATCCGAGACTAAGAATGTTATGTGATTTGTCCAAGATGATCAGTTTGTGTGAGACAGAGCAAAGTCCTAATCTATGGCCCTTCTTCCACTTGGATGTACTTGCTCTGAGTCCTGATTAAGGGGAAGTGCCTACTCTTCCACCAGCTGAGCTCATCCTTTACTGCTACTCAGACAATCAGGTCTTCTTTTTATTTAATTAATTAATTAATTTAAATTTGAGAGAGACAGAGAGAGAAAGTGAGAAAACAAGGTCCAGGACCCAAACCACAGTCACCCATGTGGGAGTCTAGCACCTTAACCATCATGCCACCTGCTGGCCCTCAGACAATCAGTTCTATCTAGACAATTCTTACCTGGACTTCATAAGCCTCATTGTTCCTTCCACTTCCATTATATTCTCAGAGCTGATTTACTCATCAGGAGAGTCAGGACAGCATAGACGTTAAGAGCATTGAGATGGAACCAAACAACATGGGTTCAAATCCAGATTCTACTACTTGCTAGAATGTGACCTTGGACAAGCTAATTGCCTTCTTGAAAAATGTCAACAGTATTAATACCTACCTGTCTTGATAATAATACCTGCCACCTCTGCAAGATCATAAAGAGTAAATACCTTATATAGGTAAAGCACTTAGAAGAGTGCCTATCACATAACAAACACATTCAAACATATCTACATATTTGCTATTCCTTTTATTCATCACTTATCCCCCTATCTTTTGCATCCTCTGTGACCTTTCTTTAGTACAAGGCTATTCCTTTTCTTTCTTCTTATGATCTCTCACTCACCTGCTCTGACCACAGTACTTCAGTCCAATTACTCTTAGATGAACCTGATTCTGATCTTCTTCATTAATTGTGAACTAAGGGATCAACAACTCCTTTTTCTTGCTTATTTTTTCTATATCAAAATATCTTCTTTTTTTTTAATGCCAGAAAGTGTGTGGACACACTTAAGACAGTGAGGCAGAGAAAGCACCCCCCAACAGGGCCTGGTCATACTATAATCCTTTTTATTCCAGTTTTCCATCCCATAAAGATCTAGAGCATTCACACATGCCTAACATGAAGCTGCCAGGGCCAGGATTCGAACCTTAGTCAGCCATATAGACTCCAGCTTTATCTGTGCAGCACCTTAACCACCGTGTCATGGAGATGATCCTCAAATACTCTTTGCTACATGACAGTTGGCATGGACCACAGGTAAGATGTGGAGACAGAAGCCCTCAGTTCAGGTCTGAGCTCTGCCACTTAGAGCTGCTAGATTTTGGGTAAGATATTGAACTTTCTGGGCTACTTTTCCCATTTTAAAAATGGATATAATTCTCCCTTATCTAATTTACAGGATATTTGTGAGGATAAAATGAGAAAATGTATGTAAAGACATTCTGAGTCTGCAGTATGTATTACTACTTTTTTATGAGTTGAGACAATTCAGTGAGGTTGCAAAGTTCATTATTGGATCCTACTTCCAGGTAGGTACCTTCTTACTCTTTTAGACAACTACCTCTCTCTTTTCTTTTCTTTCTTTAATTAAGATTTTTGCTATAGGGCACGTGTGGCTGCCAGAGACACAGAGAGAGACAGAGAGGAAGAAAGTGAGAAATTACTCCCAGCAGGATGGGCACACCGTGATCCCTTCTTCTCCATTCTCTTCTTGGGATTTGGGCATGCATACACACGCGCCCAGTGTGTTTCAAGCCTCTGGGTCCAGAACTCAAACTGCAGTCAACCATGTGGGAATCTAGGACCTCAACCACTGCTGGCCCACCTGCTGACCCCGGCAACTACTCTTGTTAACAAGGCCATTGTGAACTCATCACTCCCCACCTCTCTAATAAGAGATGTAAGTACACAGTAAGTTCATTCATTCTTGGGACTTAGGGACTCCATCAGGCAAGGGCTGAAAGCAACAGTAGTCAATTTGAGTAAATTTGAATAGAAGGCACTTATTGGGGCTCAGAGAAGTCATGAGAGCCTAGAGGATCAGTCCTGGAAGAGAGGCAGCTAGAACCAAACAGTAGCTACAAAGCAGGCAGAGTCAGTGTGCTGCTGCTGTGACAAAAAGTTGGTTCTTGCACTTAGGAAACTGCTCATGCAAAATCTAGAGTCCCAGGAGAAAATCTCTTGGCTGCCCACAGATCACTGAGTCCAGCTCCTGACTGTACCAGGGATGAAGAGAGCAAGGATCTGGCCCCTGTGAGGGATGTTGGCCCTATGACATCATACAGAGGGGTGAATATTAGATCTCCTCAAAGCTATCAAGAGTTATGCAAAAGATCAAAACATAATAATACCCACTGAAGAGATGAGCCACCTTTCTCTAAGGGGATTTGTAGGTTAAAGATTGTAGAACTGTTTTAAGAATAAATAAGAGAGAAAAAGACAGAGACAGAAAGGAGGTGTCTGGCAATAAAAATTTTCATGAGACCCCTCCCCCAAATCATGTCTTATACTCAGCTGGCTCCTGCCTGTGGAGAGCAGCCAATCTGAGAAAACTTGGTGACCTTTAGGCACATGTAGAGCATATTCAGCCAAGCAGGTCCAGATACCAGCCCATTGGTAAAGCCATCTAAATCTCACAAGCCAGTACTGGGTTGTTCCAACCCTCTGACGGCTGGTGCCTGGGATCCATGTCTGAACACAGCCTACCCTAGAAGTGCGCTCTCAGCACCACGTGTCATGGGTCTCTCAGCCTCTCTGCTCCAACGCGGTTTGTTCTTGCAAGTCAGTTTTGCCAACAGTTAACAATGGTCTCACAAAAAAATGTATCTTGGTCTAACCTTCCCTAGAGCATATCTGCCTATTTCCATGAAGACTCTGAGACATGGTGGCAAGAGTCTGTGGAACAAACCTCATCACATTTCACTGTTTGATCCTGCATATCCATTGCTACTTCTCATCATGGCCTAGCTCATTAGGAATATATTTCCACCCTTTATTCTCAGCCTCCCTTGGGTTCCTAGCCTCTGCAAGGAATCACAGGTCTGATATTTGAGAGGTAGAGAAGAAACCAGAGCCCTGCATTAATTGCCTACCACACTGGTCTCCTTGAAGGAGTTACTTCTAATTTCCATCTAATTTCCAACTCCAATTCTAAGGAGTTCCAAGTTGAAGTCTGAAATCTGCTTCCATGGAGGTGAGATGCCTTGCTTGTTTCCTGGGAGGTCCGCTGGGCTGTGGAGCTCTATTTAGGAAACTATTACCCCTTGTCTTTAGCTCCGGATTTCATGGGGCCGGTGACTGCCTTCAGACTGCTGGAAGTGGGCTCCTGGGGCTCCTTAAGCATTGAATAGGGCCAGCTCTGAACTCTAGCTGCTAGCAGTCAGGGGTTTTCTCCTTTGCTTATTATTTATTGCTCTGGCTATTTTCCAATGAAGCTTTGTTCTTGAATTTCACCATGGCCACGTGAGTTTCTCAGAAAAGACTGCTCTTTCCATGGAAATTGGAAATGTATCACTCAGACCTCTAAGTTTGGATATGAAATTTGATTAATTGCATTTTTCAAGTGATTTTAGAATTGAGCATGCCACTGGGAAGATGGAGTAATCATTACATGCGTGCACTGCTCTACGCAAAGCATGAGGCAAGATGTCACCATCCTATAGAATTTCTCAGCCTTGAAGTTCAGAGTTGAGGGAGCCCCTGTAGAAAGAGGATAAGGACGGGAAGCATAGATTTTTTAGTTTGGTGGTTTCTTTGAGTATAAGAGAGGTAACAATCTGGTCATTGTTCAGGGAATAGCAGAGGAGGCAGCAGTGACTGAGAGGAGGGGAACTAGGGAGCAGGAAACTATCAGAGCTTCCAACTCTGACGTTAGAAATAGGGCACTGAGTTCCCACAAAAGTGATTGAACAAAGGCCTCAACATTTCACACACTGGCCTTAATAATCTCAACAAAATATCTCATTCAGCTGCAATTAACCACATAATTGGATAGTTAAGTTTGAGGAGGGGGGAAAGGTATGAAATAGTCCCAGAGCATTCTGACTGCAATTCGTTTTAAACTGTTCACGTGGTTCCTCCTTTCTGAAGCTAATTATTGTTCCTATTCTCTCTTTCTAAATTTGCCTCATAATCATTTAATTCATTGCTGTAGTCCAATCTCATTGGCCTCAGCTCAGCAAACTGGTTTTGCCCCTAAAAAAACAATGTCTCTAATAACACAGAGAATATGATTTTCTGTGTCTGGACAATATTACTAAAGATAAGGATTTTATTTTCTCTTGTTTAATCAGGTAGTCATTAGAATGGGCCTGACTGCATCAACTAAACCGATGGTTCTGCATTGTGGGTCCTAGACCACCAGCATCACCTGGGAGCTTGTTAGAAATGCAAGAATCCATTGGCGAAAGGTCAATAGGAAATCCAAATCTCTGATCCAAATCCCTCCCAGAATGCAAAGGGCTCTGTAGTCTCAGGGAGGGGAGCAGAAGCCTAGGGTTGGGGAGGGGTGGTGGTGGTGAAAGAAACAGGATCCTGGTTCTGACTTGATTTGGGTAAGTCACTTCCCCACACTAGGACTCAGTTTTATTATCCATACAATAAAGGATGTTAGACTAAATTACCTCCAAAGTTCTATCCAGCTCTAAATGCCTATGAGATTATTTTTGGCTTTTGCTCTACCCTTTGGGGTAGAGCCATGAAAGGCATTTTACTGTCTTTTTTCTGTTGTTTTACTTACAGGGAAAAAATCAATCACATGAAAAATATTATTGAACTATGAACTGCACTCCTTAAAAAAAAACCTTGACTTTGGAAAGTGGCTTTGATAGAGGGAAGAACCTTAATTTTCATATGTAATGTACCTTCAAAGCCTCCTGATTTAGAAATCATCATTTAACACTTATCCAAATTATTTTAGATGTCATGATTAATGTTGTATTGGCCATTCTTATAACCAAAGCTTTTCTCCTATGCCAGGTTATTTCCTTAGATAGAATTCCTAAGAGTGTGTTGTAGGGTCAAAGATGAAGGTCTTCATGGGGAGAGCTCTTCTCTTTTTTTTTTTGGAGAGGTTTTCGCTATAGGGCGCGTGCTCTCGCCAGACAGACAGAGAGAGACATAGAGACAGAAAGCGAGAAATCACCCCCCAGGGGGGATGGTCACGCCACAATCCCTTCTCCATTCTCCTCTCGGGATCTTGGGCACGCACGCACATGCGCCCGGCATGAGTTTTAAGCCACCGGGTCCGGGACGCGAACCGCGGTCGACTACGTGGGAGTCCAGCGACATAGCCATTACGCTAACTGCTGGTTCCCAAGGGAGAGCTCTTCTCTTATCTCTAGCTCGTATGCTCCTGCTACTTTATGGAAGTCAAGGGGATCTGCACTTGTTGTACTCTGGGTCCCCAGGGACCTTCATTTTCCAGGTCAGTACATGTGGTTGGAGTGGGTGTCAAGCTGAACCAACTCCCTCTTTCTTCCCCTGTAGCCACATTCTCCACCTGCAGCTATGCCTAAGGTTACTACCCATTAGAAGTATAGAGCAGTGACCTAGGTGGCCCCTTTTCTGACTCTTCTCTTTCCTTGACTCCAACAGGGGTGGCTGTCACTCCTCTGGGGCTCAGAATTCGTGGTCTCTCATGGAGTGGTTTATCACCTGCATTGATTCAAGGCCATTTAGACTCAATTATCTGTAGACAAGAAACACTGCATGTAATCTAGCCAAGTACTAGAGTTCAAATCTTGGGTTTAGAGCCAAAACCCCTCCTCATAGGAAAGAGTTCATGTTCCTTCCCTTGCTTCCTTTGTGCATGCCTCCAGGGGTACCATGTGGAGAAAAAGTTTTTTTCAGCAAAGGTGCCATTTGTCTACATCTGAGTCCATAGCCAAATACACAGTCAATATATCTTCAACAAAAGGGTTTTAAGGCTATTCATATTTTTGCCAACTTCTATAATGAGCACTTATTATTTTATAAAAAGAAAAAGGTTGTATTTTAAAAAGCCTTATAATTACTCCCAACTGTTCATTTTTCCCAACTATACATTTCTAGAGTAACTAGAATGTAATCCACTGCTCCTTGACTGACTGACTTTATGTAACAGATCTGGTATATGCTTGATGATTGGGCTGATGATATTTAGTCAGTAAAGGAACATAAAAATAGGTCACAATGATTTTGTTAAAAATGTTTTTTGAAGGAGGAAAAAAGTAAACCTGAAGAAAGATGGCATTTAAGAAAAACATAAAGGAGAAACAAAGAGTGATGCTGTGTTCCTAGGGAGTATATAGCCATAACCATCTTGCAGTAACTGTTAAGATGCTCAGGAATGAGAGACTGGGAAACCAAATGGAGCCAGGAGCTCTCTCGGTAGTCCCCAGATATGGAGCCATTCACCCAGAACATTTTGTCCTTTTAGAGGTGGATGAGGAGCTTGTTCTGAATTACTTAACATTTCCACTGTCACAATATTCACTTTCTCCACTCTACCACAAAAAGCTCTGTCCCAGTTACCTAAGTCTGATAAACATTTGCATGGTTAAGCCCTGGGGGTTTTTTAACCTTGTTCCCTGGAACAAGGAAGAGAATCAACAAGAGTGAATAACAGCAGAGAAAAGTTACCAGGAGAACAGCTGGAAGACACCACTGGGAAAGGTGTTTCTCCTACCAACTCAAGCACTACAGTCCTGAAGCTATTTGAGATTAGCCACCTGTAAAGATTAGATTCTTGGTCTAAAGAGGAAGTACTTTTTGAAATGTCAAAAGCCTTAGGGTAGTAACCACAGAGGTAAGTTTGGCTGAAGTTGTCTGGGCAGAGTTTCTTCAGAGGAGAAAAATTGGATTGTTGGCCAGTTTGAATGCTTGAAGGAAAATTAATTACTAGAAAAGTTTAAAGGTATTCCCAATACTGTGTTTAGACCATTGCCAGATCACCCACTGAGAAATAAAGAACATTCAGGGTTCAGTTATTCTTTTCTCAGATATATTGCTAAATCAAATAGTTTTTAACAAAGGACATGTATTTCTTTTTTCTTTATTAATTTCTTTAAATTCATGATAGGAGTCAGCAGGTAGCATGGTGGTGGAGGCAATGGACTTCTACATGGTCAACCACGGTTCAAGTCTCAGATCTGGTGGCTGGTGGCTTGAAAATCATGGCAGGTGTGTGTATATGCATGCCCAAAATCCAGAGAAGAGAATGAAGGAGAAGGGACTGAGGCATGGCCATTCCCCCAGGGAGATTTTATATATATATATATATATATATATATATATATATATATATATATATATATCCCCCACCCCCAGGATAGAGCACATGTGTGTGCACATGGGAGAAAGAGAGAGAAGCACCCTCAACAGGTTTTCATCATGCCATGATTTCCTTCTCCCACATGTGCCCAGTGTATTTCAGATTGACTCTGGGGTCTGAACTCACAATTGGCCACATGGCTTTCATCAGTTCAGGTCAGTATGCTACCAACTATGCCAGGCTGGACTGACATACATTTCTTTATCTTTTTTGTCTAAATATCATCAGCTCAATGATTAGCCCTTATTTACATAATGCTGTATTCTGAATACAATCATGGATAGGCTCTTATTTTTTTTTCCGCTTACTTATTCCATGAGTGAGAGAGACAAAGAGAAACAGAGATATACTATCCTTTTTTTTTTTTTTTTTTGAGAGGTTTTTGCTATAGGGCGCTTGCACTCGCCAGACAGAGAGAGACATAGAGACAGAAAGCTAGAAATCACCCCCCAGGGGGGATGGTCACGCCGCAATCCCTTCTCCTCCATTCTCCTCTCGGGATCTTAGGCACGCACGCACACGCGCCTGGCGTGAGTTTTAAGCCACCGGGTCCAGGAAGTGAACCGTGGTCGACTACGTGGGAGTCCAGCGACATAGCCATTACGCTAACTGCTGGTTCCCAGAGATATACTATCCTTGATAGGGTCTTGATGTCACACACACTCAACTCCCAGACTCAGCTAGCCACAAGAGTGCCTGGTGTATTCAGGAAGCTCTCCAGACATGAACCAGCATACTTCCCATGTGAGTCTGCCTCATAGAAGGTCTTGTTTTACCACAGCACCACCATTCAGTTCCTATGCTAGCTCTTTTTAATCTTCTCAACAGTCCGATAAGGTGAACAATGGAGGTTTGTTGTCCTACTCTGCAGATAAGGAAACTGAGGACTCAAGGTCATACTGAGAGTTAAGTGGCAGAACTGAGACCAAATCTAGAACCTCAAACTCCAGGTCTGGAGTCTTCCAGTATTGCCTGAGACAACCAAACTCCAGTGTACACTCAGCTCTCTAATGTCAACAATAATGTTTATAACAAAGCACTGAACGTGGATAATATTTGTTTTAAATACAGTCTTACCCAAGCAATAAATCACAAAAGCAGTGAATTAGTGCATTTAACTATTGGGTTGTCAGGAAAGTCATGACACATTTTTGCATAAATATGTCATGACTTTCAGATCCTAGAGTCTATCTGAAATACACTGGGCACGTCTAGGAGAAGGAAATCATGGCATAATGAAACCCTGTTGAGGGTGCTTCTCTCTCTTTCTCCCATGCACACACACATGCTCTCTATCATGAAAAAATATGTCATGACTTAAAATGCTAATGGAGATTAAACCACATTTATATGAAGATAGAGTAAAATAATTTTTAAAGAATTATTTCATTTATTTATTTATTATTACTATTTTTTCACATGAGCTTTGCCAGAGAAAGACAGAGAGAGAGAGAAAGAGAGAGTGAGAGCAAGCAAGCCTCCAGGTCCTGGACTCAAACCACGGTCGGCCATGTGGGAATTCCAACGCCTTAACCACCACACCACCTGTTGGCCCCATAGACTGAAATGGTTTTAACTATTTAGGGTCAAACGGAACAGATTGAAAGGGACTAATGATTGGGAACTTAGCTTTCTTTCAACATTAGAAACTAGACATTAGCTCTGAGTGTTGTTTCAGGACAGGCACAAATAGCAGGGTTGTATGATTCATTATTGTGTGAATCAAAAGCTAGTGCAGCCCTGACTTTTTTATTTTTAAAATTGTTTGTTTCTTTGTTGTTGTTGTTGTTGTTGTTTTGCTGTAAGGCATATGCTCTCCTGGAAAGAGACAGAAAAATGAGAGAGAAGACAGTGAGAAGGAAAGTGAGAAATCACCCCCAAAGGGGATAGCCACACTGCAATCCCTTCTCCTTCATTCTCCTCCTGGGATTTTGAGCATGCATGTGCATGTGTCTGGAGTGATTTTCAAGCTACCAGATCCAGGACTTGAACCATGGTAGGCCATGTGGAAGGCCAGCACCTTAACTGCCACCTGCCACCTGCTGGCCCAGCCATACTCTTAACAGCTAGAGATTTGTTCGAACACCCACCCACTTAGAAAATCTAAACTCTTATTCTCAATTTTTACAAAGTCCCAAAGGTATTCTCATGGTCACCTCTAACTCTTCTTTCTTCTGATGAATTACTTGAATTTACAAACTTTACACTATTCCATGCTGGATCTACCCATGCTGATAGGGCACTTAGTCTGTTTCTTTGATTTCCTTCGTCCTCTCCTACTAAGAAAGCAACATGAAATAAACACAATTTGATCATAGGGCCATTGTTTGCATATAAATGTTTGGAGAAATCAATATACATATTGGAGGAGCACAATTTTAAATGATGTATCAGTCTTCCTTTCTGTAAGTCAGTTTGGCCATTGTACCACTAGATATTTCACTGACCGGACTCCCTACCTATAGTATATTATGGTTTGGATAATGGTTTGTCACCAAAAGGTTCATGTTTTGAAATTTGGTCCCCAGTGGTATGATGTTGGGAGGTGGTGAGGACTAGTGGGCAGTGATTGGCTCATGGAAGCACCAACCTCGTGAATGGATTAATGCTTTTTCAGGAGAGACCAGCTCTAGCTCTCACGAGTAGGGGTGAGTTCTCATAAGAACAGGCTATTATAAAAGGAAAATAGTTGCCCCGGGTCATTTTCTCTACTCACACTTGCCATCCTCTCTTCTTCTGCTAGCTATGTTGTGACACAGGCCAAGCTGATGGCGGTCCTATGTCTGTGCACTTCCCAGTCACCAGAATTGTAGGTCAAATAAAGCCCTATTTCCATATTAATCCCTCAGTCTCAGATACTTCTACTAGTGGATTAAGACAATGTCTGTGGTACCCCGGCCTGTGTCAACTAGCTAGTTCTTTTTCCCTTTTAGCTCTTTTCCTAATCCTCTCCCCATTCCTCCTCCCTGCAGATTGTCCTCAAGAATTCCAAAATAGGGACCAGCAGTTGGCATAATGGCTATGTCGCTGGATTCCCCTGTAGTCAACCGCGGTTCCAGTCCGGGACCTGGTGGCTTAAACTCAAGCCGGGTATGTGCCGAGAGGAGAATGGAGGAGAAGGGATTATGACATGGCCATCCTCCTGGGGGGTGATTTCTTGCTTTCTGTCTCTCTGTCTTTCCAGCAAGCACACATGCCCTATGGCAACAACCTCTCAAAAAAAAAAAAAAGAAAAAATCCAAAATCTTTCAGTTATTTATTAAGACCTGTATTTCAGCTTTCACCAGCCCATATCAAAAGCCATAATGGTGCTCAGTTGGAAAATGGGGATATACTCATTTTCATATTAGCACTGAAGACTGGCAAAGAATCTGATACCCCTGACTTTCACAGCATCTACACTCTTTTAAAATGCATTTATAATTTTTAAAAGTATTTCCTTATACTATTTTATTTTCAAAGTAGCAAGAAAGTTTTAGACTAGGACAGTTGGAAGTTGATAATTACATGATCCTTAACAGATTGGACTCACCTCAGGGCCCAAGGACATAGCCCTGGGGATATTTCCAGATATTGCAGAGGTTTGTATCAAAATGGTTCTTTATTCTTACTTTATAATAGCATCTTCATATGTGAGAGAAGGTAGAGATCAGTGGGAGAGCTGAAGAACATTAGAAAGCTTCTATTTTCTTTAGACAAATAACCATCAAGATGTAAAGAACCAAGCCACTATAGTGGCATGGTGGTAAGACCCACAATGCTGAGGCCTTATGGGAAGGTCCCAGGTTCATGTACCAAAGTCTCCTTGTACACATGGGGTAGGCTAGTGCATGCCCATGATCTTGGCTAACTGGGACTGGAGGGTGGATTGCAGTGTAAGGGCCCTGTTGGAGTGCCTTCTCTCTCTCTTTCATAGAAGAAATAAATAAACTTTGAAAAATAAAGAGAGATGTAATGAACCTTCTTAGCCTATTAGGGACTAATCGCAACTTAGTTGGGTTAATTGTACAGTAGAATATTTATGGGCCAGCTCCACAACCTGATGGTTAAGAAACCTAGATCCTGGGGCTGGCAGGTGGAGTGGTGGTTAAAGGTGTTGGATTTCCACATGGCCAACTGCAGTTTGAGCCCAGGACCTGGTGGCCTGCTTTTTTGCTTTCCCTTTCTCTCTGTCTCTGTCTGGTCAAATTAAAAAATAATAATAACAAATGAAATTAAATAGACAATAAATAATTCTTTTTAAAAAAAAGAAAGAAAGAAACCTGGATCCCACATGGTCAGCTTTGTGGTTTGAGTCTCAGAACTGGCAGTTTGGGAAACACACTGGGTATAGGTACATGCGTGCCTAAAATCTAAAAAGGAGGGAGAGATGAAGAAGAAGAGATTGCAACATGTCCATTTCCCATGAGAGGTGCTTTCTCTACTCTCTCACTCTCTACCTCTCTGTTTCTCTGGCAAGTTCATGCAAAAAAAGAAAAAGAAAAAAGTGAAACAAGCCCAACAGAATGAAAAAATATTAGACGTCATATCTGTTATCACAAGAGATACTTTGCTTTTTATCTTGTAGTGGTAATTAGAAAATCCAAATTAATTTAATTTAATTTTTAAGTTTCTATCCTTCTTTAATGAGCAAGAGGGACAGAGAGAGAGACAGACAGAGTTACCCTCAATCCCATCTGGACCCAGATCACAGGCATATGCCTGCCTGATGTACTCAGAGAGGTTTGCAGAAGTGAACCTGGGACTCTCCCATATGGGTGAGCCTTGCAGAGCATTGTGGTTTATCACTGCCCAGCTGTAAATTTTCTTTCTTTGTAGCTGAGTTCTGAAAGTGTGAGAATATTAATGAGTTTAAAAAAAAGAAATTATTTAAACAGGAAATACCATGAATAAGCTGTCAGCTAGAAATATTAAGCCAAGGAAACTTAAACCACTAACTTGAGAATTTTATTTTTCCAAATTTCTTATTCACAGTCTGAGAACTTATTTATATGCAGTATTTGAGACATTATGTAAATATGTTAAATGGAGAGTCGGAGCCCATACTTAGTCCAGTCTGTTTCTCTCCGTTAAGGTGTATGCTAACTAAATCATATCAGTAGTATCATCTTCAATGTCTTTTATTAACTTCATAAGTGAAAAGTAGTAGAAATTTTTATGCTAATGATTATTACAATTACAGCAAATATGTCTGAGTGTTTCTAAGTACCAGCAATAGATACTTAACTAGGCTTTTTTTCTTCATTATGGAAAATTGAATACACCCAAAAGTAGAACCCTTACTCCCATGCCCCAAACAAAAATTTCAGCTTTCTGTTACTCTTTTTTTCATTCATTCCCCCTAACATATTTAATCAATTATATTAAACTAGACCACAGATACTGTATTTCATCTGTAAATACTTCTCTGGATATCTCTAAGAGAGAAAGACTTTCAAAATCGTAGCCACAAAACTGACAACCAACAACATTTACAATAATTCATCTATTCTTCTAATTGTCCAAATTCAGGTGTTTCTAATTATCACAGAAATGTCTTTCATAGTTGGTATATTCCACTCAGCATCCAAATAAGGTTCATATATTGCATTTTGCTATTAAATCCTAAGTCTCTTTTAATTCTTAATAGTTCTCTTTTTGTATGTGACTTATTTTTTTAATAAACTAGCAGTTTTTTTGCCCAGTTTAGAATTTCCCACTTTAAGGCCTTGGTTGATTGTATTTTTGTGGTATTGTTGAATACATGCCATCATACCCTGTATTTCTCTGGTAAACCTAGAGTTTGAATTCAAGCTCTGTTTGCAGGGAGGGGCAAGGCTGCTTCCTGGAAAGTGCTCTATGTTTCCTATCACCCATATCAGGGTCTCTTTAATGACTGGATGACCCATTTAGTGATGCTAAGGTTCAAGTGGAGCCTGATTTCATTCATTCTGTGATTTCCTGTGTTTCACCTAAATGACTTTAGTGTCCACTGATGAGCAGTGTTTATATCTGTTATTTTGTTAAGGTTGAAATTGTGACCTTTTTTCTAATTTTGTCATTGTTCCTGAAAGGATTAGCTATCAGTCACCTATCAATGAGAATTTTTCTCATAAATTTTTTTGTTTCCCTGAAAATCCAGATACATCTTGAAAGGCAGAATAAATATTTGATTTATTCTGTTTATCAATTTTCAGTATAATGAGTTGGTATCCTAGCAACTTCTGAATGACCAATGTTTGTATTTGTATTTTCATTATAAACTCATGGAATTTTGTATGTTTTATGTGTTTGAATCCATTGTACTTATTTTTCTTATTAGTCCCTAAATGTCTTATGTTTGGCAGTGAAAGCCCTTTGAAATGGGCTCCTTGGTCATTTTGACATGAACCTAGAAGTTTTATGGGGCAGACAGAGTTCCCAAATTCTGAACATTAATCAGACTTCTGTAAAGTTTAGAATGATAGCATTGCATAGTTGAAAAAAGTTTTGAGGGTTGTTTAGTCCAACCAAATAAAGAGTCTTTTCTCCAGTTGCCTGGGCTTAAGGTCTCGAACCTGTGGAAAGAGGGGAAACTCTCTAGATCACAATGCAGGCCTTGCTATCAGTGGAATGTTTCAGTTATCAGAAAGTTCTCTACATTTTACTCACTCTGCTCCTGACTCCCACCTAAAGGGTTGTAATTATCTTGTTTTTTTTGTGTATGTTGTAATCTAATAGTATAGGTTAAAAGAACACAAAGTGTTGGAGAAATCAAGTTACATAGTGGGACCAAATCAAGTTTTTGGTTAACTAAACCCCCCTTTGAAAAATCAGTGTATATGGCAGAACTGTTTAGACAGTATAGTAGAATATAAAACGAAACATTAAATTCCTACCCCTGTCACCAGACCTGCTTTCCAGAAGTTACTATTGTTTGAAGTTCCTTTTTATCTTTCCAGAAATTTTCTTTAACTTTTAAAAAAATTTCTTCCATAAAAGAGAGAGAGAGAGAAACAGCCATCCACCATAGTGTCTTCATGCCATGATCTATCCCCAGCTTCAGTCAGCCCCAGATCATTGGCACAACCACACCTGGCATGTTCAGGGATGTCTCCAAGTGAAAACCTAGACTCTTTCCACATGGTCAGCCATTCAGAGCATCACATTTTCACCACTGTATCACTGTCCAATCCCTCTTTTTTGCTTAATATCTTGGACATCTTTTCATATTGGGACATATAGATCTATTGAAATAGTCTTAATGACTACAGAGGCATTCCACCTGTAAGATATTCCTTAACTGACTTAGCCAATATCTTATCACTTAATTTGTATATCTTTGTGCAGTTGTATAAGTATATCCTTTGGAAAAATTCCTGAAAGTTTAACTACAGAGTTAATTTGTTTTAGGTTTTGATGGATATTGACAAAATTGCTATCAGAAAAATTACAAAAAGTTTGTCTTTATACCATGCTTATTTCATATCTGTGCTAAAATATTAAAAATCTTTTTATCTTTGTCAATGTATAGGTAAAAATGACTTCATGTTATATTTTGCACTTTTATCTTTAAGGTGATAATTTGCATTTCTTTTTGTGAAATTTTATATTTGTATTATACAACTGCTTTTCCATAGGTTCAGTTTACTTATTGACTTTTAAACTTGTATGTTAAGAAAATAAATGATTTGTTTTCCATATGTTATAATTATTTTTCCTAGTTTCATAATAGTAATTTTTTTAAACTTTGCCAGAGAGTGAGTGTGCTCACCAGAGAGAGATAGAGAAAGAGAGGGAACATGAGAAAGCATTCTCCATGGGCCATGGTCATGCCACAATCCCTTCTCAATTCCCCCTCCTTTTGCAATTTTGGGCACACAGGCTTACATAACCAACATGGGTCTTAAACATGTAGTGACCGTGTTTCTCCAGGACTTGAAGAGAACAGCTGGCTATGTGGGATCCAACTTCCTTATACACCAGGCCACAGACCAGCCCAATAATAGTATTTTAACATCATAAATTTCTTTTTCTTCAAAAGAAAGTTTGAGGCATTATGTCATTTTAGGGGAGGAATTCCCTACTGTGAGATTATATAGAAATAATCATCCCAAGTTCATTCTGCCAGTTTTTATAGTTTTATTAATTATACTTAAATTTGGGATTTATCTGAAAATGATTTCACTGTAAAGAGTGAAAAAGGGATTTAACTTTAAATCATTGATTAAATAATTTATATATTCTATGATGATACAAAATGACACATTATGTTCTATTTTTATTGAATAAAAATGTTTCTAGACTCAGACAGTTTGCCACACAAAGCCCTTTATTGAAAGAACTACAAGAGAAAGATCTCCATCAAAAAGGAAAGTGAATTTGTGAAAGAAGGGATGGAAAAATAAGTGATACACAAACAAAAGTAAAACACAAGAAGCATTGCTTATAAAACTAGTATTTAAAAAATAAATTGGGGGGCCAGCCAATGGTGTGGTGGTTGGGGTGGCTAAATCCCACATGGTTGACTATGCGGCTCAAGTTGTGGATGCAGAGGCTTGGGAAACATGCCAGGAGGCCCATGGAAGAGAAGCGATTGAGATGTGACAGTTCCCTGTGAACTATGGTTTTTTACTTTCCTTCTCTCTCTCTCTCTCTGTCGCTCTCTGGCAATTTTTAAAAATTAGATCTAAAATTCTGGATAATAACAACATGGTTGAGGGTAAATAAGGTTTGGGGGCTGTAGGGGAGCGGCGGAATAGTGTTCTTGAGCCAAACCTGTGGCACAGTGGTTAAGGGAGCCAGATCCCACATGGCTGACTATGATTTAAATCCCTGCTTTAGAAGCTTGGAAAATAAGCCAAGTACGTGTGTATGCCTATATGCCAAATCTCAACAGGATAGAGAACTGGAGGAAGAGGAACTGCATTGTGACTATACCCCATTGGAGGGTGCTTTCTCCCTCTCCCTCTGTCTTCATCTTGCTCTGGTGAGTACATGTACTCTCTGAAAATTAGAAATAAAAACAAAGAAATAAAATATGTTCTGGTCATGGTCTAGGGAAAATATGTAGTGATTATTTTTAGGGTTTTTGAAAATATAAACTTAATATGCATGTGACAACTTTAGAGATAATTATACTTACTATAGTGGTTAAAATGATAAAGTCTGACAATATCAAGAGTCGATCATGATTGGGAACCAACAGTTAGCGTAATGGCTATGTCGCTGGACTCCCATGTAGTCGACCGCGGTTCGCGTCCCGGACCCAGTGGTTTAAAAAAACTCACGCCGGGCGCGTGTGCGTGCGTGCCCAAGATCCCAAGAGCAGAATGGAGGAGAAGGGATTGCGGCGTGACCATCCCCCCTGGGGGTGATTTCTCGCTTTCTGTCTCTATGTCTCTCTCTGTCTGTCTGGCGAGCACACACGCCCTATAGCGAAAACCTCTCAAAAAAAAAAAAGAGTCGATCATGATACAGAACAAGAGTTCTCAAACACTTTTGATGGAAGGAGTCTATATTTCAATGAGCACTTTGAAAAACAGTTTGGGATCATCTACTAAAGTTGAAGATTCTCTTATTCTGCGACCAAGCACTTTTACTCCTCTGTATGTATAGATGATATAAATACAGATATCCAAGAGAAACTTCAGTACATGTACACCAAGACACACATACAAGAAAGTTCCTAATAGCAATACTCAGTATTAAAAACAAGAAACAACTAAAATCATCATCAGTAAAATATAAAATATATTACATTCTGTTTCTACTACAAAATTCTAAACAGTAAGAAAAGAGAACTACAGCAATATTTCTACAGCCTAGATGAATCTTAAAAACTGTGTAGCCAAAGAAGTCAAACATAAAAGAATATCTTCTATTTAATTCCATTTATTAAGTTCAAAGATAGATAAAACTAGACTATCTTATTCAGATATACAAACTAAGTGGGCTAAGAACCGATTACTATAAAAGTTTGAATAGTACCAGACTACCTCTGGGGAGAAGAAGTTGTGATTGGGAAGGAACTAAACAAATGTGAAATGTAACACATTATTAAAAAGCAAATTCCCTGGGGACCATGGAGGCCAGCAGGTGGTGTGGTGGTTAAGGCACTGGATTCCCTCATGTCAGACCATGGTTTGAGTCCTGGACCCAGCAGCTTGAAAATCACACAAGGTGTGTGTGTGTGCATGCCCGAAATCTCTAGAGAAGAATGGAGGAGAAGGGATTGAGGCACGGCCATGTCCCCTGGGGGGTGCTTTCTTACTGTCTCCCTCTGTTTCTCCAGAGAGTGCACGTACCCTACAGCAAAAATCTCTCTAGAAAAAAAAAAGAAGAAATTACCAGGAGGAGAATGGAGGAGAAAGGAGGTGGAGGGGGGATTTCTCACTTTCTCTCTCTCCGGCAAGCTTATATGCCCTATGGCAAAAACTTAAAAAAAATAAAATAAAAATTAAAAAAAGCAAACACCCTGGTACCACCATTCAGATACACAGATGGAACATAGTCAATCCTTTGGAAACCCCAACATATACCTTCCTAATTAAAAGAGCCTCTAGAAAAAATTCCAAACGTATTAGTAATTCCCATAATATCAGTTAGTGCCCACCCTATAGCTTAGCAGTTAGGAGAAGTCAGATCCCACATGGTCAACCATCGTTCAAGTCCCAATCCTGGTGGCATAAGAGACATACTGTGTGTGTGTGTGCATGCCCCAAATCCTGACACGATGGAGAAATGGAAGAGAAAGGATTGAAATGTAACCACATTTTGGGGGGTGCTTTCTCCCTCTCCTTCTCTTCCTGTCTCTCTCTGGGGGAGCGTGTGCACATGTCCCCTGGCAATTAAAAGAAAACTGATGAGTTGAACTCATATTTAAATATTTATCAGGGCTGGCAGGTGGCATGGTGGTTAAGGCGCTGGACTCCCACATGGCCAACCGTAGTTCAAATCCTGGACCTGGTGTCTTGCTTTCTCACTTTCTCTTTTGCTGTCTATCTCTGCTGTCCATGGTCAAATTAAAAAAATAAATAATAACAAATAAAATTAAATAAATCTTTAAAAATACATAATTATCATCTGAGGGAGATCTGATATCTTCATAACACTGTGTCTTCTGTGTAAGAACTAGTTCTATTTCCCCTTTAGTCAAATCTTCCTTTATGATTTCCAGCAGAATTTTAAAGTTCCTTTCATTTTCCACTGTCATTGTGCCTGGGGTTTCCAACCTGGTCTTGATTTCTGTTTGTTTTCTGTTTTAAAAAAAAGTCTAAGTGGGACCAGCAGTAATGGTTACATTGTTGGACTCCCACATAGTTGATCATGGTTTAAGTCTGGGACCTGGCAGCTTAAACTCATGCCGGGCACATGTGCATGTGTGCCCAAAATCCCAAAAGGAGAATGGAGGGGAAGGGATTGTAGTGTAGCCATTCCCCGGGGGGTGATTTCTTGCTTTTTGTCTCTTTACATCTCTGTCTCTCTGTCTCTCCAGCAAGCATATGCACCCTGTAGCAAAATCTCTCTTAAAAAATAAAAGCCTAGGAGGCCAGGATGTGGTGTGGTGGTTAAAGGTGCTGGATTCCCACATGGCTGACCAGGGTTCAAGTCCTGGACCTGGCGCTGGCGGCTTGCTTTCTCACTTTCCATCTCTCTCTCTCTCTCTCTCTCTCTCTCTCTCTCTCTCTCTCTCCCTATCTGGTCGAACTAAAATAAAATAAATAAAGTTAAATAAATATTTTTTTAACAAAAGGAAAGAAAAGAAAACATATTTTAAAAAAATAAAATAAAAGCCTAAGTAAAGTAGTTGGCTTTTGTTCCAGTTAAGTTTCAAGCTTTTGTTTTTTATATGAATTCGAGCCCGTGCTTGAATCTTTCACATCTCTATTTTCACACAAACTGCTGGTATAAAATGGTGGGTGGTGTGGAGCTAAAAGCAGAGCTTTGGACTATGCTCAAATGATTCTTTTCTAAATAGATACATGACCCTATATATAAAAAAAATTGGGAGCCAGCAGGTGGCGTGCTGGTTAAGATGCTAGACTCCCATATGGCTGACTGCTGTTTGAGTCCCAGACCTGGTGGCTTGCTTTCTCACATTCTCTCTCTCTCTCTCTCTCTCTCTCTCTCCCTCCCTCCCACCCTCCCTCCCTCCCTCTGTGTTGTGTGTGTGTGTGTGTGTGTGTGTGTGTGTGTGTGTGTCTGGTAAGCATGCACACCCTGTAGCAAATTTAAAAATAATAATAATGATAAAATAATTATTTTTTATAATGTAAAAATAGTTGTATAAACACCTGTCACTTTATCTAACAGCACTACCATATGATCTTGATTTATCCATCTTCGAGCATACCATAAAATAATTTATAGCACTTACTAAAATCCAAATAAAGTATAACTACCATAGTTCCTTGATTTTGTTGCTAAGTATATCTCGGGGTAGGGAAGAATGAAATTACATTGACCTGATTTATTCTCAGTGAAGCTGGGCCGGCTTCCCATAGCCCTCATTTTCTGAGTACTCATGAACCATCCATTAAATAATCTCTTTGGAATTTATTGGGTACCAACATGAAGCTTAGCATCTACGTTTTCCAAAATTGACTCTATAGCATAGAAAACTACTGTTACTTTCTACTTCTCTGGATTAGAATAATATAGCACATCTATGACTTTAGCTATATCTACCATAATAGGAAGAACTATCTTAACAGCCTGGGAGGGTAGTTCAGGTTGGCAGTTAAGAGTTCTTAACTTTTACCCATCTTGGGCTTCAGAGACCAAGACATTGTTTATTCCATTTGTTCCTATTTGATTTTTTCATCTCCTTGATAAATATGAGTTTAAAAAAGGGAAAAAGGGTATTATATGTTATTTTTATCATTTGTTCTATTATGTCAACTGCCTCAAGCAATTGAATTTTATTCTCCTATTGACTGATAGCAGGAAGTTCAAAATGCTCCATATTTTTTGTGGCTTTTCTTATTCCTCACAATTTACCAGCCCACCCCTGCCACTGGTTTCCATAAGCAAGAGAGATAATTTAGAAAGTCCAAGTTTCTAATTCCAGTTTGTTTTGACAGGACCTATCAAAGCTCTGTGTGTGTGTGTGTGTGTGTGTGTGTGTGTGTGATTAGATAGACTTGGCTTCAGAATCATTTTTAAATTTTAAACTTGACTTCACTGATCTAGTAGTGGGGGATTTTCCCTTGGGGGGACAGTTCTGAGTTTGCACACTCCTCTGGGGATTCATTTTGTGTGTCAGTCACTAATGGGGAAGGAGGTGGACTGAACATTTTATAATTAACTTCCCACAAGAACGACTTGTTCTTTAAATTCAGAAGCCAAGAAACTTTGAATGGAATCAGTTTAGAGGGCCTGAGTTTTTTTTTTTTTCTTTCTTTCTTTCTTTCTTTTTTTGTAAATTCAAGTGGAGCAATTCGTATTCAGTCTGAACCAAAATCCTGTCTAACTTTATTTGCATCACAGTCGCTGGCACAAATCGCCTGGTGATAAAATGACCCTGTGTAAAGATCTGGGAATAAAAACAAAAAAGTAAGAGAAAAGGAAAAAGAAGGGTGTAGGGAAAAAGGAACAGCAAAAGGGCAAGCCAGGAGAAGTTCGGGAGGAAGGGAAGAGGGGGAGGGAGAAGAGTATCTGTAATCAGAAGAAATTCAAGTTTGAAGTTGCCCTAAAGAATTTCTAATTTAATGTTTATTTCAATGGTGAGGACATTGAGTCCCAAAGAACCTAACTTCCAGGACGACACTCAAATAGTTATTGACAAAAACCTGTAGCCTTGGTCTCCCAATCCGTTCTCAGTTTTCTTTCTGTCTCCTCCTCCCTCCACACAGGCTCGTTCATTAATTTTTTTAAACATGCATTAATTTAAAAATAGGACTGATTCAATATGACAATAGAAACAACAGCCTTCTAGAAAAGTTCGAGAGAAAGGTTTGGATGTATTTGGAAGGCTATGAAAAAGCTGGGCTATTTCAGTCAAGCATCTGACAGCTATTTGTCCAAACACAGTGATCTGCCCACCTGAATACTGAACATTGAGTTTTCTTCTGTCACAGAAACTTCTTAAGCGCCAATGTCAAAGCTCCCTCCAGTTGCTCAGGGAAACCAGTTACTGTCTTGACAGCTTTCCAGGATTTGCCTCCAATCCTGACCCAGGAGTACTGAGATTCCAGAAAGGAAAGGAGTGAATCTAGCAGGGGCTTCCATTCTAATTCTCTAGTCTTGCACTAATAGGTCAGCCTCCCATACTGTCACATAAAATACTGCTGCTCAAGGATTTTTCTTTTTCACCCATATCTAACTTTAGTACCAGTAATAATACAGCTGCAATAAGAATATAAACAAAATACATTCCAACTCACAAAAAAAAATTTGGAGATTTCTTCCTGCCTGGAAAAAAAGGCCCAGATCCCAGAACTACTGTAATCGCTTGTTGACAAGTGTCTCTGGCACCCTAAGACAGGTTTTCAGAATCTAACAAAATGGGCAGCAACTCTGCAACATCCTGGTATCAGTCGGTGTGCTCCAAGAAGTGGCCAGTGTATGGGGCAGACGTTCTAAGTTAAAAGGAGGAGATGTTAAAGAAGAGGACCTGCAAGCAAGAGGCTTGAGGCAAGAATTGCTGCTGAAGGGCCTAAAAGCCAGAAAGGACCAGGGTGGAGATATGAGTTAGAGATTTCCTCCTAAATTCAGTATGGTTCTAGCAGTGCATGGGCAAAGACAAAAAACGGAACACTAGACAGCAGTGCTGGCCTCTGAGAGACTTTGCATCTTTGGGAGTCTCAAGAAATAGTACCCCAAGCTGGTGGGCAGGGGAGTCTGCTCTTGGAGAGTAGCAGTGGCCACAGTGGTGAGACACTGCCCTCAAGTGGCTTGTGGGCTGGGGACCTCCATGATCTGGGACATACCAGAATTAATTGAGGGTCACTGAAGATCCTTCAGTCCTGTAGGTGGCAACTGAGAACCAGAAAACTCATGTATTGCCTTTAGCATAGGGTGCCATAGAGTGGGGAGGCCTGAGAAGAGGCTATTCTCCTCCTCCTACACCCATGCACAACCTATCTCCAGAATCCCTGAATTCCAGGCTCACAGAAAAAGATCATTTAATTCAAAATGAATCAAATATCAAAATGTAAAGAATTACAACTATAAAATTCTTAGGAGAAAGCAAAGGACTAAGTCTTTGGGTCTTGTTTTTGTTTTGTTTTGTTTTGTTTTAATTTGCAGAGGGCATGTGTACTCACCAGAGGGATGGAATGTGGAGAGGGCAGGGATGGAAGGGACACACCCTGCTGGTTATGGTCACACCACAATCCCTTCTCTTCCATTTCTCTATCCTGTTGGGATTTAGGCATACATGCACACACACCCAGAGTGTTTTTCAAACTGCTAGGGCTAGGATTTGAACTGTGATTGCCCATGTGAGATTAGGCTCCCATAATCACTAGTCCATAAGGCTAGCCCTAGGAGTAAATCTTAATGATCGTGAATTTAGCAATTAATTCTTGGATATGCCACCAAACACATGAGCCACAAAAGAAAAAATAAATTGAATTTCTTCAAAATCGAACATTTCTGAACTTCAAAAGACACTTATCAAGAGAATGAAAAAAGTGGGAACCAGCAGTTAGCGTAATGGCTATGTCGCTGGACTCCCACATAGTCGACCACGGTTCGCGTCCCGGACCCGGTGGCTTAAAACTCACGCTGGGCGCGTGTGCGTGCGTGCCCAAGATCCCGAGAGGAGAATGGAGGAGAAGGGATTGCGGGGTGACCATCCCCCCGGGGGGTGATTTCTCGCTTTCTGTCTCTCTGTCTCTCTCTCTGTCTGGCGAGTGCACGCGCCCTATAGCGAAAACCTCTCCAGAAAAATAAAAATAAAAAAATTAAAAAAATTAAAAAAAAAAAAGAGAATGAAAAAAGGGACCAGCAGTTGGTGTAATGGCTATCTCACTGGACACCCATGTAGTCGACTGCGGTTCATGTCCCGGACCTGGTTGGCTTAAACTCATACCAGGCGTGTATGAGTGCGTCCCCAAGATCCCGAGAGGAGAAGGGATTGCGGCTTGTCCATCCCCCCCGGGGGGGGGGCGGTGATATTTTGCTCTCTGTCTCTCTCTGTCTTTCTGGCAAGCGCGCATGCACCCTATAGCAAAAACCTCCCCCTCTCAAAAAAAGAGAGAGAGAGAATGAAAAGACAACCCATAGAATGGGAGAAGATATTTGCAATATATGTATGTGTATATATATATATATATATATATATATATATATATATACACACACACACACACACACACACACACGTGTGTGTGTGTGTGTGTGTGTGTATGACATGGATTTCCATTTAGACTATCTTGAATTCATATAACTGAACAATAAAAAGACAAATGATCCAATTTTAAAATGGATAAGGGACTAAGATAGGCATTTCCTGAAAGAAGATACACACATGGCCAATAAGCACATGAAAAAAATGTCCAATATCACTAATCATTAGAGAAATGCAAATAAAAGCCACAACAAGCTAGCATTCCACCCCTACTAAGATAACAATTTTTAAAACAGAAAATAACTAGTGTTGGTGAGGATGTAGACAAATTAAAACCCTCATACACTGCTGAAAGGAATGTACAATGTTGCAGCAATTTTGGAAAACAATCAGTAATTTTTTCAAATGATTAAACATATTTTACCATATAACCCAACAATTATACTGTTAGGTATAAACACGAGAAAAATGAAAACATATGTTCACACCAAAACTTGTACTAGAATGTTTTCAGCAGTGTTATTCATAGTAAACAAAAGTGGAAATAACCCAGCAGTTCATCAATTAATGAATGGGTAAACTAACTGTGGTAGATCTATATTGTGAAATGTTATTCAGTCATAAAAAGGAATAAAATACTGACACATGCTACAGGATAAATGAACCTTGCGACCATCGTGCTAATGAAAGAAGGTATCTGTGAAAGATCACATATGATTTTATCTACATGAAATATCTAGAATAAGCAAATAGAGAGAGACAAAAAAATAGATTAGTGGTTGATTAGGGATAGGGGACTAGGGAGCTCATAGCTAAAGTAAGAGTTTCCTTCTGATGTGATGAAAATGTTCAAGTAGCACCTTGGTGATAGTTTCAAATACTTTTGGAAATACTGTTGAATTTTATTAAATAAAACTACTGAACTGTACACTTTCTATGTATGCATTATATATGGATTACATCTCTGTAACATTATTTAAGGGGAAAAAAAGGAAAAGAAAAAGAAGCAAGTCTCCAGGTTTAGCTCCCACACAGAGGGATGCAATTGTATGTAGCATGACTATCAGGAGGAGGAAGTCACGGGGGCCACCTTAGAATTCTTCTCACTATGTACTGAAAAAGAGGCAGAGGAGAGTTTGTCTTTTACAGACATAGAACAGAGTTACCATGCATTTTGCTCTCTGTCCCTAATGATATGTGACCAGTAATATCCTGAGCCCTAATCAAAGACCCTGATTAGCATAAGCAACTTTCCCTTCAATGGAGGGGTTAGCTTAGAAGGAGTGAAGAGTTGGGTCGACATGGTGAGGGCTGGTATGTGAGCAGCCTTGGAGCATCCTTAATCATCTCCTTTGAACCTCCATGCATAAATTAGGCACACATATAACCCAGAAAGATGAAATAATTTACCTATGGTCACCAAACTAATAAGTGGGGCCACCTTGGTGGTGCAGCAGTAGAACGCTGCTCAAGCAGTGCTGGGTCCCTCTAGAAGATTGAGGGTTTGGTTCCCCAGTCAACCTATATACACTGGACACACATACCGCCCCCCATCCTAGCTGGCTGGGAGGTTTGGGGGTAAATGTGGCATGGGATTCTATTGAAGGTCTCTCTCTCTCTCTCTCTCTGTCTCTCACTCTCATAGAAGAAATAAATAAACTTATTAAAAAACTCTAAAAAGTCAATGTATCAGGATTGAAATATAAGTGTTTCTGATTTTAAATAACATTTTAGTGCTTATTCCTCTGTGCTAAGCAACCTTCCTTTTTTTTTTTTTTGGCATGAAAGTTAATTTAGGAAAGATTAGCATGTTTACTACATTGTTTTTTCTCCAGCAAACTAAAAATGGCTTTATTAAATCTCAAAGAGGGAAAAATGTGTATTTGTGAAAATTACATTATTGATTTTATTGAACAGAAGAATGCCAATAGGAAAATTGGCTCTGCTTTTACTTACTAAAATACTAGTATCTATGTGCATTTTTGTACAACAGACAACAGTATTTTAATCTTTCACACTTGCATTTGCACTGTACCTTACAGCTTATAAAATGTATTCATGTATATTATCTTGTTTATTTCTCAAAACATACCTTATGAGATAGTAATCATTACTAGCCCATTTGGAAAAGGGAAACTAAAACCTGAGAAGTGAAATAATCTGCCCAAGGTTATCCAAGTTTAACTGCAGAGTTAAGCTAAAGTTGGTTTATTTGATTCAATGCTACATTTACCAAGTATATTAGGATGATTTTGGCAGCAAGTAAAATCATAGCAGACTAACATTTATTTTAAATAACAAAGGCATATTGAAAACCTTACATTCTAAGAAAATCAGAAGGTAGCTCCAGGCTGGGTACAATGTCTCTATAATATCATCAAGAGCCTAACTAGAGGTCTAGCCCCATAGCCCACTGGTTAAGCCAGATACCACATGGCTGACTACAGTTCAAATCCCACCCTGAAGTTTGAAAAACACACAAGATGCATATATGCATGCTCCAAATCCAGATAGGATGGAGAAATGCAGGAGAAGGGATCGTGGCATTATTCCTCTCTTTCTCTTCTCTCTCTCTCTTTCTCTCTGCCTCTGACAAGTACACAGGCCCTCTGGCAACCAACATCATCATCATCATCATCATCATCATCATCATCATCTAGGTAGAAAGTACTTAACCTTCTCGGACCAGCAGATGGCATAATGGTTACATCACTGGTCTCCCACGTAGTGGACCACAGTTCGAGTCCCATACCCGGCGGCTTAAAACTCACACTGGGCACATGTGCATGAATGCCCAAAATCCCAAAAGGAGAATGGAGAAGGGATTGCAGCATAGCCATTCTCTCTGAGGGGGTGATTTCTTGCTTTCTGTTTCTCTGTCTCTCTTTGTCTCTCCAGTGAGCGCATGCGCCCTATAGCAAAAATCTCTCAAAAAAAAAAAAAAAAGAAAGAAAAATTGTACTTAACCTTCTGCTCTGCCATGAGAATGTTGGCTCTTGGTCTTTGAGTTTATAACTTTATATAGTCACAAGATTCCACTGCATCATCAAACATGACATCATCACTTCAATGTCTTAACCATCAAAGAAGGAGAAAGCAAAGAACAGTTCTCTAACACTTTTTCTTATTATGGAAAAGGCATTCCCAGAAACTGTCTTTCAATCTCACTGAGTTTCAAGTTCACTCCTAGCTACAGGAAGGCTGGGAAAGTATCTAAGAAGTATGGGGTTACCATATCTGTCATGACCAGTTACTTGTCATCTCACAGATTAGAGAAAAAGTCTATCTTTCTTGAGACCAGAAGATTTTCATCATGCAGTTAAGTCACGGTTCTGTTAGCAGAAAGAAGGTGGGTATAATAGCTGTTGAAGAAGCAACTAGCTTTGTTCACCAGGCCAAGCTATCCCTGGAGAGATATAGATGAATAGCATATAACCTCACATGACTAAATACAGACCTTTCTCCCTCCTGTAGTTGTACCTCCTACCCTCACTCCACACCAATAGGAGAGCACAGACAGACAGGACAATCCTGAGCAGCCCTGCCAGTTTCCAAAAAGGGCTGGCACTAGGGTTTTCTGCCACTCTGATCTGGACTGGATATACTAAAGTTTAGCCTTCTTCCTCATATTTATTTTCTTTTTCTCTTCTTTAGCACATTCTGCTTTGAGCTACTAAAAAAAAAAAAAATAGTTTCCAAACACATAGGAGAGTAATAATATCACCCAATAGCCTACTTGAAACCCTTCAATGATGGCCTTTGTTTTAGAATAAAGACCAAAATCCTTACCAAAAACAAGGTGGTGCATGGCCGACCTCTGCCTACTTTCCCAGCCCCATTTCACACTTTCTCAGGAAATGATTCTCCTACGAGTAGGTTACATCCTTGAACTTTACATTGTCAAGACCCAGTAAACTCTTTTTAGACCTCGCTTCCTGCACTGTGCAATTTTGCAATTATTTTTGTGATTGATTAATCTCCAATTCCTCCCTCTAGAGTATAAGCACTATAAGGGCAAGAACTTTGTTTTGGCACCTATACCCAGCAGAGATTGTTAATAACCTCCCAATATCTAGTTTCCATTTTTTCTTTAGAAAAATCCTAGATTTGTTGAGGACAGCCATGCACTCATCTAAAATACTGCATGTTCTGTACTCCATACATTCTAGCTTCCCTTGCAGCACGATGTGTCCATGAAACCAAGTTCTGACCAATTAGATTTAAGTAGAGTATGTGTAATAATTCTGGAAAGTCTCCTTGAAAGGAAGAATGTGAGCCCATCTTTATTCTTCCTTTCTCTATGCTGGAATTTGTACATGAGAGCTGGAGCTGGAGCAGCCCACTTAGACGCTGAAGTGTCATCCCAAGGATGGGAGAACAGCAAGCTAGACAGAGCCTGGGTTCTTGGCTATTGTGCAGCGCACACACGAGTCCTAGGGTGAGTGCCAGTCTCTTAGTGTGTTAGGATAAATAAACTTCTATTTCTTTAGGCAATTGTTTTAGTATTTTTTTTTCTTTCTGTCACATGCTGCCAGATTTCATCATAACTAGTACAATATTGAATCACCTAACCTGCACATAAGTAGAATCTCAATGAACATCTGTGGAAGGAAGGAAGGGAAGGAAAAGAAAGGAGAGGAGAGGAGAAGAGAGGAGAGGAGAGGAGAGGAGAGGAGAGGAGAGGAGAGGAGAGGAGAGGAAAGGAAAAAAGCAGGCAGGCTCTGGTAGAGAATGAATACTTTTTTTTATAAACATATAAATGAATAACTATGAGAGTCCAGGAGACAGGGTAATTGATCCCAAGGTAACTGGGGAAATTGTCAAATTTTGATGTGGTGCTTTGTGTCATTACTTTCATAATTCACTGCAATAATCTCTTTGATGGCACTACCATGCTGTGTTGCTGTTATTTTATTTATAATTAATGTATACTCATTGCAAAAGGATTTTTTAAAAATATGTGGAATAGAAAATAGAAAGTAAAAGTCACCCTTCTTGCCAGATTCCCTAAAGCCAAGTGCCCAGAGAAATCAGCTACCTGGTATGCTTCCTGAAGTGTCTGTGCCTCTATAAGCATGTATTAACAGATCTTCTGTCTTCTCTGTATGCAGAACTCCTGTTACTCAGATGGGATTGTATCACTCTGGTAGTTCTGCCCCTCAGGCATCCTTGGCCCCCTCTAGGCTCTGTATGGTCATCTGTTTTGGTGTTTATCAGGTGCTAGACAGACACCTCATTAGAATTCCAGTGAGTCTGAGCTTCCTCATTTTTGTTTTGTTTGTTTTTTTAAAAATTTCATTTGTGCTTCAAATTTTATACCTAAAACACACTGACTTCACAGGAAATCCACTCCAAAAAATGTTTTCCAAGCTAAGCATGATTCCCCTTAGTGTCCCCCAACAGAGCATGTACATGTGAATTACTTAACTTCAACGTACAACCACCACAGTCCTGCCAATACTCGAGCTTATACACCTTGTTCACCTAAACTGGAGTTTTGAATGTTCCCAGTAATACTCTAATTTCATTATCAAAGGTTTTCTGGGATAATATCAGTCACTTGAATTCTTTGGCTACATTTGAAGATGAAGCCCCTCCAAACTCTTAGCTGATTCTTTTCGAGAGGGCATCAGCAATCAGCTGGGACACACAGTCCATCTATACTGCAATCCCACTGGCCTCTCTGGGAGGTATGTGCACGAGAGACTTTCTACTCTGGGCCCAAGTCCAGAGCCACTAGCACAGTGCCTACCAGAAGATCCTCTTTGATTCTCAGAATCTGAGGATGAGGAGACTGTACCATTTACAGAAATCTCATCACAAAGATCCTTTCTCTCCACATCTTAAGATGATAGATATTCACCTGACTTTTTTCAAAGTCCACAGCCAACTCCATTCATTCATTTCAGGGCTCCACCCATTATTTTCAAGCTTCGAACTACAGCCCTGCAGACACCAAAGAATGGCCATCACCCAAAGCCCGAGGCTGCTCGCCAGGTTCGGTTCCATGGTGAGCAGCCAAGGTGCCCAGTCATGAAGTCCTTTTTTTTTTTTTTTTAAAGAACTATTTATTTATTAAATTTATTATTATTATTGTCAGGACCAGCAGTTAGCATAATGGCTATGTCTGGCTATGTCGCTGAATTCCCATGTGGTCGACCGCAGTTCGAGTCCTGGACATGGTGACTTAAACTCACGCCGGGCACATGTGCATGTGTGCCCAAGATCCCAAGAGAAGAATGGAGGAGAAGGGATTGTGGCGTGGCCATCCTCCCTAGGGGGTGATTTCTCACTTTCTATCTCTCTGTCTCTCTCTGTCTTTCTGGCGAGCACACACGCCCTATATCAAAAACCTCTCCAAAAAAATAAAAATAAAAAAGTATTATTATTATTATTTAACTAACCAAAGAGAGACACAGAGAGAGAAAGGCAAAGTGAGAAAGTGAGCCTACAGATCCAGGACTCAAACTTCTGTCAGCCACATGGTAGTCCAGCACCTTAACCACCACACTACCTGCTGGACTTCCTCATCTTTGAAGTGTTGGGGGGACCAGGAGATGGTGTAATGATGACATCATGGGACTTTCACATGGCCATCTGCGGTTCAAGTCCCAGACCTGATGGCTTGAAACTCATGCCGGGAACGCAGTGTGCGTGCATGCCCAAGATCCCAGGAAGAGAATGGAGGAAAAGGTATTGTCTCCCAGGATTGGCCATCCCCCTGGGGCGGTGATTTATCACTTTCTTCTCTCTCTCTTTTCTCCCTTTTCCTCTCTCTCTCTGGTGAATGCATGTACCCTATGACAAAAACCTCTAAAAAAAAACAAAATCAAGTACTGGAACCTAAAACAGGCACTCAACCAGTGCTGCCACACGAAGGCCGAGGAGACATGTGGGACTTCAGTTGACCTAGGATGAGTAGCAGAGATGGAATTTCCCTCAGTGACAAGCTGTTCTCCTAAAAACAGCCTTGTGGTTGCTGGAAAATTTATTCTCCCATCCCTGGGCCTCCTCAGGACCCGCCTCCATGCTCTAGAGTGGGGGCACCTGGAGTGTTAAAGGAGTTAAACTCCTCAGCTGGAACTAGCAGAGCTACCCAAGACTCTGGAGGAAAAGAGTAAAACACAAAGAGCCAGGCCCTGAAATTAAACTGAAGCACTGGCTCCCTGTATCCCCTGAAGCTGTCTCTTGGGGTCTCATTAAAATGCAGCTCGGAGAAGGAGAAGAGCCTCTGCAGGCCCCTTCCAGACCAGTGTGAGGAAAACAACTGAGGTTTTTAAAAGAAAGAAAGATAAAGGCACTAAAAGGAGATTCCTAGCAGTCTCAGGCCTCTGAGGTGGGGGCACTTCCCTCAGTGGAGAGGAAAATGCGTGCCTGGAAGCAACTCTGAGATGCCATAAAAGGGAAAATACAGCCATTCCTGGCCCCCTTTCCCAAAGTTCTGTATCACTGTTAGGGTTTGCCTACTTTGAGTTTTCATTAATTGGCTAAATCCCAATTTTCATACGCCTAACAAGACATCAGACTGGCTTCATGAAATTCAAAAAGGTTTGAGTAGCAATCTATCACCAGGATGTAGAAGAGTCTGTACAACCTCCTCCCTTCCTCAGCCCTCCTCGACCCCTCAGCCTCCTTTCTTCCCCCAGCTCTGAGGCCAACTCTGCCCTTAGGAAAAATTGAAGCCAGCTCTTCCTCTGACCCTGCCTGTTGATGGTCACCAATTGTTTTGCCCAGTCTAGCAGTAGCCCTAAGAGAGGCAACCAGAGTTTGTTAAGCATTTGGAGGTGTTACAGAAAAAATAAAAAAACATACTTCAATGGAAAACTGTGAGCTACCTAGATTCTAAGGACACCCCAGGAATTATCTGATTCTGATTCTTGGGACGCTCAGCCACTTCCTGGGACACTGTCAGTAACTGATAGCAATCGAAGTCCTCTTGTCTCTAGACATGCAGATGGGCCTGGCTGGTAGAGGTAAGCTGACTGCTGCTTTGCTGTGGAAAAGGTGAGCTCCATCTCCATTTGTCCATTCATCTAATATTCCGTCATGCCTGTCAACTTGTGTTTTAATTCTTCCTTTAAACAGGTTACAGTATCTGGTTTCCTCACTGATTCATCAATTGAAAAAATCTTTAACACACATTCATTTTGTATCTATGAGAGTCACTATTTTGCCTTTTCTAAAAATTATTTTAACTTGTATTCTAACATTCAATATATGCACATTTAATACGTATGTGTACACATGCATATACGGTAACATGTGCACGGTGCTTCAGAAACCCAGAAGAGTAAGAATAAAGATGATGTTATAGCTGAATCTTGAAGGGGGTCCAGGGATTTGCCAGGAAGAGGAGATGAGGCACAGATGTCCTGGAGGAAGGAGCATCAGCTCCTGCAGTGTATAGACGTGCCAAAACTAGAGGCGTATGGGCTGGGATTTTAGTGGTTCTGGGGCAGGACACAAAATGGAGACTGAGGCTAATGAGAGAAGAGAAATTGAGTCATAAAGAGACTTGAGTAGAGGAAAAGGTGTTTGGAGTTAGCTTCTAAATCATCCAAAGGCATTGAATGGGTTTAAGCACATTTTTAAGGAGGGTGGATTGTGGGACAGTGGTAAACTGGGATACTTTGCAAGGGTGATCAGCATGGGAAGGTTCTGGATTCTCATCCATCATTCTCATCCAGCCTCCCTGGGTATGCCAGGCAAGTGTGTGCCCATGGCTGGCCAAAGCTGGGGGTGGATGGCAGCTTCAAAAGTCTATTGGGGGTACGGTCACTCTGTAACTGTTTCTCTCACTCATGGAAGAAATAAACGTAACAAATATATATTAAATCTATAACAGTACTGGTCTCCTATAGTGGAGGAAAAAGTAACAATCATGAGCTATTGTACGTGGTCAGGCCCTGCCCTGTGAATTCAGAGCAAATGAAGGAGAAAGGAAGAGGAGCGAGAAAGGGGAAAGAGAAGGGAAGGGAAAGGAGAGAAAGTGGGGGAGAGAGAGAAATGAAAGCACAGGCGCAGAGAACCTGTGGGCTTTGGGTTCCAGAAGACCCCATGTTTCTAAATCTGGAGTAAGTGGGTCTCTGTTGTCAATCCTGTTAAAAGGTATTTTAATGTTCTCAGAGATTATTTGCTTTTACTCTGCCACCTGAGGAAAGTGGCATCTGAAATGTGTAAATGAGAAAACGGAGTCTCAGGAAGGCTTCATGGTTGAGGGAAGAGAATGGTTAGACACTACTATGGTGGCCCAAATGAGAAATGACTCAGGCCTAACCAAAGCAGGGTTTAATGGGAAGATGGGGAGAATGAAAGGAAAAGAAGCCTAAAACTGGGTCTCAGAGGTGGCAGGGGAGCCTTTGTTCAAATGAACTTAGGCATTGCTATTCAGGTGAAGTGAGCACAGGAGAGAGCTGGCCTCCCAGATGCAACCTAGGCTTTGGGGAATTCAAATTAACTGATAATAATAATAATAGTCAGAAAGCTCACAACAACCCTAATTGGTGAAAATTATTATTTCTTTGTAAATGAGACCACTGAGATCAGGAGGATTAAATAACTCAACTACACATATACAGTTATTGAATTATGGAGCTGAAATTTTCTTTTTTTTTTTTTTTTTTAGAGGTTTTTGCCTTAGGGAGCATGCACTCACTGGAGAGAGAGGGAAACAGAGACAGTGAGAGGGAAAGTGAGAAATCACCCCCCTAAAGGGGATGGCCATCCAGTAATTCCTTCTTCCTCAATCTCCTCCCAGGATCTTGGGCATGCATGCACACATGCATGGTGTGAGTTTCAAGCCTCCAGGTCTAGGACTCAAACTGTGGTCGGTCATGTGACATAACCACTACAGTCCAGCGACATAACCACAATACCATCTCCTGGCTCATGGAGCTGAAATTTTAGCACACCCAGCTAAGTAGGTAAGACATGTAAGAGCACCCATGGAGAACTCTCAACAATGACATATGGTTGAGTGAAAAAAAACCTGCCAAAGAACTACCATAGAACTGCATGTATGGTACAATTCCAAGTTTGATAAACTAGTATATATGCATATGTACATATATACGTATATATGTGTGCTTATGTATGTATGTATATACACACAGAGAGATGCCTGAAAGGTTGTTTACCAAAGAGTTAATAGTGGTAGAAGGTCAGATGATTTTTAAGCTTTTCTCTAGTTACCTTTTTGTATTATTTGAATTCATTTTGATGAGAATGTTTGGTTATATAAACACCATAAAGATATTCTTGAAATAACTGGGTGGGTAGGCAAGCAGGCAGAATGGAGTTTAAGGCAGCTAGATCCCATAAGGCTGACAACACCGTCTGAGTCCTTGACCTGGTAACCTGAAAATACATGAGGCATGTGTGCATGAATGCCTAAAAAATCCCCAGAGGGAAATGGAGGAGAAGGGATTGTGACATGGCCATATCTCCTGGGGTTGATTTATCACTTTCCCTCTCTCTCTGTCTCCATCTCTCTCTGATGAATGCACATGCACTTTGGGGAAAAAAAATTGGGTGGATTAACAGTCCAAAGTGAATTCAAAGGTTAATTGACATCCAGGAATACAGGTTGGTAAAATTCAGACACAAACCAAAGAAAAGAGATGGTGCATCCATCAGAAATGTGGGCGCCAGAGAAAGCTTAGATCGATCCAAACAAGAGGTGCTCAGAAAGTTCATAGAAAATGCATATTATGAAAAAATTATGTGTGGGTTTCCAATTTTTTTTGCACCAAAATAAATTCATACTTAAATTCCATTTTCCCACAAACTTTTCAAAGTTTCCTCATATTTTCAGGTTATTATGCCAAAGACAAGGAAACAGCCAAGGCCATGATCAAATTCATTTTGACATTTGGGAAGCCTGAATTCACTGTGCAAGTCCAGGAATAACCAGGTCCATGAGGACCATGTCTCTGACATCATCTTAGCAGACCCTGTCCCTTTGAAATGACAAGTACAAATTACGCAGAGACAGAAGAAAATACACACAGGGTTTCTTCCATTAAGTCAGTGTTTTCTTCTTAGGTCATTGAGAAAGTCATGACATATTTTTTAATGTTCTTCTGTGAAAAAATGTGTCATGACTTTTCTGATGACCCACTTTATCTCTATGAAGAAGTCACTTCAAATATGGTACCACTCTGTTAACAATACAGCTCATTAGGTTACAGCCAATGCTCTTAAAATGTTATCATGTTTACTAACAAGACATCTGGATTATAATCATTTTGATCGCCACTGAATAATTTCACCTCTTTGAAAAAATGACAGATTAAGTCAGTGGCATTATCTTTTGAGAGGCTGGGCTTTTAAGGGATCATAGCTAATTTTCCTGGTTGTTCCTGAGTGTAGCAATTGTTCATATAAAGTTGCCAGAGGCTCAGTCCCAGCCTTGTCCTAGAAAAGTGATTGCAAATGACTCCTAGTTGGACACAGGTAGAACAGACATGGGATTAGGGAGACTGGCGTCTACCCTGCCTGTTCCCTAGTTACCATATTTAGAAAAGAAGCTGCTGGAAGTGGAGTTGTCAAAAAGGTTGTTTATAGAGTGTTGGAAGGTAACTCAGCAGACTGAGAGCCAGAGGAAGGGAGCCAAGGACACCCTGCATTAAAGAACTCAGGAAGATCAGAAATGAGCTTGGGCTCCTGCAGCCAGGACATGGATGCAGGTGCAAAACAGGTTCAGGCCAAAGAAGCATGCTGACAGTTAATATGCCAGCTCCAGGCCCAGCCCTTTGGTCCTTGAAATGACCACAGCCCAAGCAGTGCCAGCTCCAGGAGCTCCTAATGTTATGCAGCAGCTCAGAGAGGGATGGAACAGAGGATCACTTGAAGACCTTTCAGCACTCCCATGGATTTGTCCGGCTCTCTGTATGAGTATGGAAGAGTCTCCAGAGTATTCCTGGCCTGGAGGCTTGAGCAAGGTACTGCCTGGCAGCTGTGACTCCCTGAGCATACCTGTCTTACCCATTTCCCAAGGGAAGCAGCCTGGAACCATCTGCACCATCGCCATCACTACTGCTTCCTCAGGAGAAGGCTAGCAATTTTGTTTTCATGATTAACTGCAAAGTTAAAAGTATGAGGTGAAAATCAAAGAAGCCCTAAGTGGCTCTTTTCACAGTTTGGGGGTTCTTTGTTTGTTTTTGTTTTTAACATGAATGCACAGTGTACTTTTATTCTCACTGCTACCCTCTTTTTGGAGGCATATGACAAACGTCTTCTGTATAGGAGAAGCCTATGTCAGACAAACCCACCCAGGGAACACGCTGCGCCTTCACAGAGCAAACACATGGCACTGGTTATGTTGATAAACAAACGAAACATCCAACGTGTAAGGATAAGAATTTGCCTCTTCCCCTTAATTTGACCAAGCGAATGATCAGTTCTCATACTACCCTTCTTTTTTCTATAAGGGAAAATAACTACCAATAAATTGTCCTTGTCTGAAAGCTAGAATTCCATTTTTAAAGAAAGGAAAGGACTTGTTTCTAATTTTTTGATGTGTTTTATGTAACTAAAGACATCTGACAGGGATGGGTGGGTTTGTCAGTCAAGGAATGGAAGTAGCCCTTGTCTCCAAGCATGACTGGACTTCTGACATGGAAGTAAGCAGGAAAGACAACATTGTACTAGAACGTGCATTAGGGGAAGGAGGGATTACAAATTATGCTATATTCAAGAACAGTAAGTGCCTTTATTAAGCTGGCTTGATACTATATAGTATCTGATAATTACTGTTTGCTCACTGGAAGGGAGAGAAAGAGAGAGTGACAGAGAGATGCATTTTTCTCATTGCATTGAAATGTTTTCTAGGTCTTGCATTTTATTTAACTTTGTAGATGTTTATGCCTTGTCTCTCTAGCTAGATTATAGGAACCGTAAGAGCAGGCTTGAGTTGGCCCTTTATAGAAAAAAGTTGACACCCTCCTGATATCATGAGTATTTCAGTTAATGGCCTAGCTTTTAGATGTGTGGTACATGCATAATTATACATATTATTATATTAACAACTGAGATAGTGCTATGATGGAAGTGAACAAGGCACAATTATAGAGAGTAACAGGGAAATCCTATTTGCCGTATTTCATTGATTCTTGGTATGTATTTTTAATATCTTCATATTTCTGAAATAAAAATTCAACTTATAGTTGATGGGGTTTGAGATTATATGATTACAGGGATTTTAATTTTTTGAGTGATACATACATGTTACAATTAATGATATCTTTTTTTTTTTTTTTCTAGGTTTTTGCCCTAGGGCACATGTGCTTACAGAGAGAAAAAGAGAGAAGGAAAGTGAAAAATCACCCTTCAGGGGAGATAGTCACACCACAATCCCTTCTCTACCATTCTCCTCTCAGGATTTTGAACAAGCACACACACATGCTGGGCCTAAGTTTCAAGTCACCAGGTCTGGCACTCAAACCATAGTTACCCATGTGGTAGTCCAGTGCATTAATTAACACACCATCTGTAGGCCCCACAACTGATATCTTAGGTTCAATGCTATAGAGCAGATAGGGCAATCAGGGAAAGCCTTTATTTAAGCCAAATTCTGAAGGTTGAGAGGAGCCAGATACGGGAACAGCAGAGGAAAGAACATTCCAAATACTGGGATCAGAATGTGAAAAATTCCAGAGTCAAAAGGAAGCTAGGTGTTCTTGAGGAACAAAGTGGAGGCCAGTGGGCTGCAGTGAGGAGGCAGGCTCCAGGAAGGGTTAGAGGTGATGTGTGCAGAGGGGCTATGTCATTCAGGGATTTGAAACCTGTGGCCAGAAGTTTGGATTTAAGCAGAACAATGACACAGAGCTTTGTAATTCTAAAGATTGTCTTTCTAAAACAAAAGTGTAAAATCCATGGTATGTAGTTATGGGACAAGATTCAAATCTGGGAGTCCAGTTAGGGGGCAATTTTAGCAGTAGGGCAAGAGATGGCCATGGTCGAACAATAGAGCTGAAAAAGGCACTGATTTAAGAGACGCTTAGTGTCCCAAGCAAGATCCTTCCCTCAATGTCTGACCATGAGCCTCTGAAGATGATGGCAGTGAGGGGTGAGGGAAGAAATTATAGAACAAAAGCCTTCTGGAGCTGGCCCCATGACCTAGTGGTTAAGGAAACTGGATCCCACATGGCTAGTCTTGGTTTGAATCCCAGTTCCAGCAGCTTGAAAAAGACTCTGGGTATGCATGCATTTATGCTCCAAATCCCAACAGGATGGAGAAAAAGAGGAGAAATGATTGCAGCATGATCGTATCCCCATCTGAGGGTGCTTTCTTCCTCTGTCTTCTTCTCTCCCTCTAGTGTGCACACATGCCCTCTGGCAACATAAAAAGAATAAAAGCATTCTAGTACATATATGTTTGCTATAGTAGGTGGCTGTGGCTTGGCTTTCTGTAGTTACTGCCTCCGAGGATCTTCTGTACTTTCCCAAGTCTTCACACCATGGAGCCATCATGGGGAAAGGAAAGAAATCCCCAAACTGAAGAGGCAGCTTTGCTTCTTTCTGCTTCTAAGCATGACCTCTAGTTACCTTTGGCTCTTCCTCAACTCATCTTTCGGGACCAGCAGTTAGCATAATGGCTATGTCGCTGAACTCTCATGTAGTCGACTGTGGTCCCAGACCCGGTGGCTTAAACTCACACCGGGCACATGTGTGTGCATGCCCAAGATCCCAAGAGGAGAATGGAGGAGAAGGGATTACAGTGTGGCCATCCCCCCTGAGGGGTGATTTCTCACTTTCTATCTCTCAGTCTTTCTGGCAAGTGCACACACTCTGTTGTGAAAACCTCTCAAAAAAAAAAAACAAAAAAAAAAACAAAAAAAACAAACAAACAAAAAAACAACTCATCTTTCCACCAGCTCATATCTGCTCTATTAGCCATTTATATATGGGGAGACTTCAAAAACTTCATGGAAAACTGGAATTAAAATACAAGTTTAATTGGGTACAAAACCAAAATTGAAATTCATGCAGTATTTTTCATGACACACATGTTCCATGACCTTTTTGAAGACCTTTATATATTGCAGGTAGGTGGAATTGTGCATAATCTGTTTCATCTTGGACTCTTTGCATCTTTATCTTTCATCCCCAAATGGCCTTGCCAGATGGTTAATGGCAAGGCCTTAGTGTTCCTGGAGTTCACTAAAACCCAGACCACTTCCATCATGAGGCTTCACTGAGACATTCAACAGCTAACAGAATGTGGTAAGTGAATGATATGTCTATGCCCACACCCATGAAGCTCCAGAATAGTCCACAGTTGGAAACCAGTGTGCAGGGAGCTGAGGTGCTGTGGTCTTGCTGCCTCAGTCTCTCATCTTTCCAGCCCACGTGCTTCACCTGCTGAGAAGCTGCCCAGACATAGCTCACCGATCATGTATAGACTCCTCCACCTGGAAATGCTTCCTCTGCCTGCTGCCCCCCTAGGAATTTTGGGGCTTTGTGGGTGTAGATAAATTGCAGTTCAGATAATGACAAGGGAACCACATGAATGTTCCTGGTGATAGGAACTCCTATGCTCACCCACTCCTGCCTGCCTCCCACAGCCTCAGCCAGCACCAGAAGGCATCGCCATACTCCATGGGCCCAGCTGGGCCAGCAGGGTGCCACCTCTTCCCATCCACTCATCTCCCAGCACTCGGCTTTGCCTCCCCATCATCTGCGCAGTGAGGCCATTGCTAGTGACTGAGTGATGAATTGGGGGTGGAACACTATTTGCTGTCTCCAAAAATATCTGCTCCTGTGTGTTTTGAATGCCTCCAGCATTTGTCATCCTCTCTGCTCATTTAGTATTTCACTTATGATGCCTGGAGTGTTAGGTTCATTTAATGGCACCATATCGTATGTCTCCAACTAGGCAATAAACCTGTGGCATCACTGAGGTCATTCATCTCCTGCCGGGTGCTGCCCCACATACTATGAGCGAAGTGGGCTGTTGCTACATTTGGGCTGATATAATCTTGATTAGGTCTCCAAAGATTTCAAAATTCACTGAAGCATTCATATCTTGGAATTACTGTGGCTCAGGTGGGCTTAGCCACAAGACACCTAACCTAAAGACAGAGGGGAGAAGCCAGAAACAAGTAGATCTGAAGCCAGATGAAGCCCCAGACAGGCCAGCAAACCAAACTAGAGCACCATGGTGAAGTGTACATCATCCTGGATAGTACTGACAACCGAGGGGCAGGCCCTATACCCATGAATGGCAAATGGCTTAAATCTTGATGGCTAGCCCTAATTCTTTAGAGTGATTGTCTGGAATACTGTGTAGAAGAGAACCCTGAGGCTGCACCCATAACCAGCAGAAAAGATCATCTGGTTCATTGGCATTTTTGCATGGGCCCCGGGGAAAGGAGAGAGAGTGTGCGTGAGCCATTCTCCTCCGGACAGTGCTGGAAGTTCAGAGTTGGGTGGACAGCAGAATTCCTAGTCCAGAGTTGCTTCCATGAGGACAGATCCATGCTCAGAAGCAAAGATGAGGAAAAGCGGTCTGGCCTTCATGCCAGAGTGGGCTGACCTAGTGCAGACAGCTGGTCACTCAGTGGACAGCTGTGGACAGCTCTCCTTTGGGGCACCTGGAACGTATACCAGGAAATCAGTACAGAGGTACTCACAGTCATGGAGATAAGGCAAAAGGAGACATGCCCAGAGGAAGGCCGGAATGCCTTGTGTTCACCTCACATACCCCAGATGCTAAGCTCTTGGCAATCAGACTAATTCCAGACCCTACTCATTAGTGAGCTGAGCATTTTAAAATAATGGCAACCCTGTTCTGAATGTGCATGTGAGACTGGGCCCCTGCAACTTCTAAGGGCTGTGCTGCCGGCGGCAGGAATTAACAAGCACTGAGATCCTGATTTCATCATTTTTAACCTAGATAAGTACAATGGCCTCCCAGCCTCCAGTTTTATTCCACTCCACTTCGTCATTACTAACACTGCCTAAATGTTCTGTCTAAAGCATACTTCTCATCTGCTAGTCCCTTATTAAGGTTCTTCAGTGAATTTCCTTAACCTAGGTATAATAGTAAGATCTAAGTCCCCTAGCATGGCAGGGTGGGCACTCTGATATATACTGGCTCGCTGTTTAGTCCTGGGATTCACCATCCTCTCCCTTGTGCCCTAGGTTCCATTCACAAGGAACCATCTTAGAACACCTAAGGTACCATGCTGTTCCACAGTCATTCCTGTTCTTTCTCTGCCTAGAATGTCACTCCCACCCCCGATTAATAGCTGAGGTCATCAGATTTTAAAGATGACTTCCAATGACCTTTACCATTCTGTAATTTCCCGCTCCTGAGTATGGCCCAAATCCATGAGTATCATGGGTTATTAAGCAATTGACTTTGAGTTAGTATTGAGGATGGTCCTGATCCAATAAGAGGAGCTTTTTGTTAATAAAAGACAGAGAGTAGCACAAAGATGTGTTCCTTCTGGCTTTGAAGTCCTAAGTTTCTATATTGTGAGAAGAAGGGAAGAGGGGGGCACATAACAAGAACCAGAGAGTAGGGTCTAGCAGTTGACAGTGACCCCGATCAATAGCCAGTAAAGGGAACAAAACCCTTAGTTCTATAGCCGCAAGTAACTGAATTCTGCCAATAACCTGAATGATTTGGAAGAGGACCCAGAATTCCAGATGAGAACTACAGCTGGCTAACACTCTGATATTAAACTTGTAGGAAACTGAGAAAAGAACAAGGCTAAGGCTTGTGTGAACTCCTGACCCACAGAAACTATGTGATAATAAATGTGAATTGTTTAAGCTGCTATGTTTGTGGTAATTAGTGACATAGCAATGGAAAACTAATATAGCTGACTTGAAAAATCTTCCTTATCCTTCAAAATTCAGCTCAATCACCATCTCCTCTAAGATTTCTTTGACTCTACCTGGCCACATCTTCTATGTGGTCTCATGTTCCCTCTATAGCCTGAGTCTACTTTTTAACATGTTGCATGCTATCAACTAAATAGTGGTCCCCACTAAATTCATAAGTTGAAGCCCTAACCCCCAAGGTGATGGTATTTGGAGATGCAGTCTTTAAGATATAATTTTATTTGGGCCATCAGGTAGAGTGGTAGTTTAAGGCGCTGGACTCCCACATGTCAACCACAGTCCGTGTCTTGAACCCAGTGGCTTGAAAATCACACCGGGCATGTGTGTGTGAGTGCCCAAAATCCCAAGAGGATAATGGAGAAGAGGGATGGTGGCATGGTCATACCCTCTGGAGGGGTAATTTCTCACTTTCTATCTCTCTCTCCAGTGAGTGTACACGCCCTATAGCAAAAACTTAAAAACAAAAGAAAACAAATAATTAGGTTTAAATGAAGTCATGATGGCGGGCCCTCATGATAGGATTAGTAACTTTATGAAAAGAGGAGTAGTCACCAGAGCTCTCTCTGCCATGTGAGAACACAGTGATAAGGTGCCTGTCCACAAGCTAGGAAGACAGCCTTTACCAGAACCTAATCTCACTGGCACCTTGATATGTGACTCTCAGCACCTAGAACTGTGAAAGTTAAGTTTTCATTGTTTAAGTCATTCAGGCTAAAGTATCTTGTCATGGCAGTCTGAGCAGCCTAAGACATCTGCTTACATATCTGCATCCCTTTCTGGATTGTGAGATCCTTGAGAACAGCCATTGTCTTATTCATACCTCTTATTCATCCTATCTCTCCAGCACCTAGAACGGTGGCTGACATATGTAACAGCAATAACTAAGATTGGCAGCTGTGGCTCCCCCAGCCAAGCTTTGTGTTCTTCCCACATCCCTCAGACTTCTCTGGATACTGAGACCTTGGAAAGTCCTGCCTCTTAGGAATTCTCAGAGAGGAAATCTGTAAGACATGCCTCTAGTACAATTACATATTGGGGATACAAATGCCCACTTAGGCCTAACATCTCAGCCAGTTCATTTGTTGATAGTTTGGGGGAGATAAAATATTGGTTGTGGGGACCAGCAGTTAGCGTAATGGCTGTGTCGCTGGACTCCCACATAGTTGACCGTGGTTCGAGTCCCGGACCCGGTGGCTTAAACTCACGCCGGGCGCGTGTGCATGCGTGCCCAAGATCCCAAGAGGAGAATGGAGGAGAAGGGATTGCAGTGTGGCTATCCCCCCTGGGGGGTGATTTCTCGCTTTCTATCTCTCTGTCTCTCTGTCTGTCTGGCGAGCGCACGTGCCCTATAGCAAAAACCTCTCCAAAAAAAAAATATATATATATATTGGTTCTGAATATTTTACTATGAGAAAACTGGAAGCAGTCTCAGAGTATGTTCAACAGAGCCCTAGTTTCGTGAAAAAAAGTTCAGCAAAAAAAAAAAAAAAAAATGTTCAGCAAAGAAAAAGTCCAAAGTGAAGGGTTTTTGAAAATGTTTCTCATGATTTCCCTTTCCGATATTCAGACCATCTGAGATAGAGAATCTTGTTACAATGGAGTGAAATGAGACTCAGAGAGGTGAAATTACTTGTCCTAAGTACACAGTCAGCTTTGGCTAAGTCAGGAACAAAACCTATCATGGTTCCTATCTGACAACCAGTATCTGACCCCCTCTTCACATCGCCACACTGGAAAGTAGAACAAATCAGTTAGCACATTTCTCTTTCTGCTTATATGTTGCTGCCAAAAAATCAACCCAAATTTTGTGGTATATAATAAGAATGAATGCATCTAGGATCAGCTAGGCAATCCTTCCTTGCAATCTCTCATGCAATTATGGTTGAATGATGGCTGAGGTTGGGATCATCTCAAAGAGTGTCTGCAGGTTGACACTGCCTATCAGTGAGAAACGCAGCAGGAGCTATTGGTCAGAATACTAGCACATGGCCTTCCCAGGAGGCCTGGGTTTCTTCATCGTGTGGTGGCTGGATTCCAAGGGCAAGTGTCCCCATGAATCCCTTTTATGGCTTAGCCTTGGAGGTCACACAGCATCTCTTCTACAGCCTTCTTAGAAGCAAAATCATTAGGCTGCCCCCTATTTAAGGGGAAGGGAACTAGACTCCACCTCTTGATGGGAAGAATCTCAGAACATTTATAGACATGTCCCAAATCCAGCCCATTCCTATCCTACCTGATGAATTGTGGTCTTGCCCCCTCTCCCAGTTAAGCTCTTCTGGCCCCTGCATGTCAGTTAGTGGTAACATAGAGTGATTACAAGTACAGAGCTTTTCTCCTTCACCAGGTGCAAAACTTGGCAAATGTTAGTTTTATGTTTCTGTGACATGGGTAAAGTTTTTATTTTTAGAGGGGATATTGTTACTGGAATCTAGGCATTCCTAATATTTGATATCCACCTTGATACCTAGTCATACTCATCCTCATTATGGTCACACTCATTATGGTCTATTTTTCGTCATTAAGATGTTCCTCCATGTGTAGTAGAGATAAACCCCAGTGCCTAAAGTCAGATGCACAGGAAAGAGAACTTCCCTTATTTTTCCATAATTCAATCTCTTTCAAAGTCTCTAAGTCCTCCAACAAATTAATGAAATTGAAAGTGATTGGGGGGTCCTATGAACTTGCAGTTGATACTGGAACTTAGAGTGGACTTAGGGCCTCCCAAATTTTGCAGTTTTGTACTCTAATAAACTTGTAGCAAGAAACATCCTTATTCATATGGATTTAGACACTGGATTTAGACAGGGGTGTGTTTATTTAGGATAAGTTCCTAGAAGTCAGTGGCTGAGTCAATATTTTTTAACATTTTCGATTATAATAGATAATATTATACTATCTCCATGCCCCCAAATAATCTACTCAACTGACACTTTCCATAAATTGGAAATGTCTTTTTTCTCATATATTCAGTTTTTATTTTTGGCCAACCTAATGGGATTTTTTTAAATGACAGACTAAATAACACATGTATTTTGATTTGTTTTCAAAATTATTAGTAAGATTATATATATATATATTTTTTTTTTTGGAGAGGTTTTTGCTACAGGGTGCATGCACTCACCAGAAAGAAAGAGACAGAGAGACAGAAAGTGAGAAATCACACCCCCCCCCCCCCCCGGGGGTATGGCCACGCCGCAATCCCTTCTCCTCCATTCTCCTCTCAGGATCCTGGGCACATGCACACACGCCTGGCATGAGTTTAAGCCACTGGGTCCGGGACTCGAACCATGATTGACTACATGGGAGTCCAGCAACATAGCCATTATAAGATCTGCTGGTCCCAAGATTATATGTTTTTCAATTTTGTGCTTTGGTGAATTCTTGTCTTTTTCCTGAATTTCTACTGCATTTTAAATTTTATCTTACTAGTAAAAACACTAAGTATATCTTGAAATTAACCTTTTGACTTGGATCTGAAATGTTCAAAAGTAGAAATCATGTTTTCTTCTGGAAAACTGTTCTCTTCAAATGGCAACAGGGTGTTTCTGCATGAATTAAAAGTTACTAACATATTTCCCCAAAGGTACAACCACATTTCTGTTAAGTCTCAAAGCTTGAACCTATGTTGTCTAAAAGAATTTAAATACACTGACAAGAAAAGTCACTTATTCTGCCTGAGTTTAGAAAGAAATAATTTCATGCCAAATGGTAATTTGAAAATTGACTTATTACAGCAAAAATGAGGTCAAACCATAGAGTTTAATGTAAAGCTTTACTATGACTTCATCTAAATTCATCACCCCCAAATCATAGTAAATTGTCTTTCATAAAGATGATACTGTTTGTGTTGTGCTTCCTGGTAATTGAGTTACATTTGTGCTGGACCATCCTGCTGTCCCTTGAGTCTAGTACACGTGAGCCTGAGCAAGAGGGACCCTGGCCCTGGACCTGCACTGTCAAGGGCCTACAGATCCAAACCCACAGTCAAAATGTGCCTCAGTCACTCACCTTACAGTCATTTAATTTTTTTTTAATAACAACTTTTTATTATTATTCATGATAGGATAGAGTATAGGCACACACATGAGAGAGAGAGAGGAACATCCTGCACAGGGGTTGGTGGCACCCTTCCTCCAGTCATCCAGCCCTGCCGGGATCCTCGGCATGCATACACACACAAATATTTGCGTATTTGCAGGGCATCTGGGCAAGAGATTCAAACTGCACTCAGTATGTGGCTTCCAGTTCCACAGTCCAATCCTACTACTGTGCCACAGAGGCTGGGCCTTTTTTTTTTTTTTTTAAGTTTGTTCACTTATTTCTTTTATGAATAAGAGATAAGAGGCCAGGGGAGTAGGGGTGGGAGAGAGAAAAACAGCACCACCAACGGAAACTTGATTCTGTGGTCTGCCCCCAACTTTAGCCAGCCTGGGATGGTGGCCATACATGCACATGTGTGCATGGAATACTCAGGGAGGTCTCTGGATTCAATCCTGGAAACTTCCCATGTGGGATTACCTTGCAGAGCATCACATTTTCCCACTGGGCCGCCACCTGGTCCCACAGTCTTTTTCTTTTTTTTTTAATTTGCTATAGGGCATGTGTGCTCAACAGGGGGAGGGGGGAGAGAGAGAGAGAAAGCATTTGATACACATGGAAGCCTAAGGCCCTCTCTAGTGATGAAAACATCAACTTTTACAGGTAAATGTCTATTAAGAATGCTGCACAGAAAAGACTCTGGGAGAAAAAATTACATATGTCCTATGATGGAAGAACATCTTATTATATTGGGTCATTGAAAAAGTCATGACATATTTTTCTATGTTATTCTATGTAAAAATGTGTCATGACTTTTCCGATGACCCAGTATATAAATGTTCAAAACATAAAAAAGCTCTGGAAATATAATGAACATATCGAAATTTTTCTACAGCTAGAAAAATCTCTTTAAGACTAGAAATAGAAAAAAGCTGAGAGATGGGAGGAGCTGACACCAGCTTATACAAGTTTCTTAAAATGGTATAAGTGAGGGGAGTACTGCATGGAGGGCGGCAGAGAGGAATTATGTCACCTACTGTGTAGGATGTGGGAAAGTCACATCACCTCCCTAAACTTCAATTTATTTTCTTTTACATTAATAGTTTAAAGCTAAATTCTTTCTAAGGACTCCTACAGCCACGGAAAATTCCAAAGTTATTCCAAACACCTGCAAATTCTCACTAGCATCTTTCAAACTCGTCGATTATTATCTCTTAAGAGACGACAATGAGTCTTTTTCCCTTTCAATTAAAATTCTAGCCTGCTGGGACCAGCAGCTGGCATAACGGCTATGTTGCTGGACTCCCATTTAGTTGACCACAGTTTGAGTCCCGGATATAGCGGCTTAAACTCATGCTGGGCACGTGTGCATGCATGCCCAGATCCTGAGAGGAGAATGGAGGAGAAGGGATTGCAGCATGCCCATCACCCCTGGAGGGGTGATTTCTCACTTTGTCTCTCTCTTTCTAGTGAGCACACGCACCCTATAGCAAAAACCTCTCAAAAAAAAAAAAAAAAAAAAAAAAAGTAAAATAAATAAATAAATTCTAGCCTGCCTGGACCAGCCAGTGGTATTGTAGTTATGGTGGCTGGATCCCACATGGCTGACTGCATGGTTTGAATTCTGGATCCAGTGGCTTGAGAAACATGCTGGGTGCATGTGCATGTATGCCCAAGATCCTGAGGGGAGGGATAAAGAAGAAGGGATTGTGGTGTGACCATCCTCCATTGGGTGTGCTCCCTACCCCATCTCTCTCCAGCAAGTGCACAGAACCTCTATCAAATTTTTTAAAAAAAGAAATAATGGGGACCAGCAGGTGGCATGGTGGTTAAGGGCACTGGACTTCCACATGGCCGACCACAGTTTGAGTCCCAGACGTGGTGGCTTGCTTTCTCATGCTCTCTCTCTCTCACTATCACTGTCTGGTCAAATTAAAATAAATAATAAATGGATAAATAAAGTTAAATAATAAAATAATTCTTAAAAAAAAAAAAGAAATAAAAAACCCTAACCTGCCTAGAAATTATTTCTATCATCTCAGAAATCAGAAACCTATTTTGATTAACATTAATTGATATTGTCAACATCTCTGTTAAATCATATTTTTTGGAAACAAGTATTTGCCAACGTACTATTTGAGTTGTCTTTAGTGTTGACATACCTTGGGGTGTACATAATATGTGGCTTGTTCTCTTTTTTAGATCATTTAGGTTAAAAACAGCTGAGCCAAAGAATAATTCTTCTAGTTACCACCAACCAAGCCACCATATGGTCTTTTGCCCTGAGTCTGGCCTTTTAGGCGAGACATCCTGTTTGGAATGAACAGGTTTTGAATGTCAAATCTCAGAGTACTGACTCATATTTTTCTGACTGCTTTCCTGTTTTAATTAGAAACTATAATTTGTATCTTCAATATAAATCCTAAGAAATCTCAACAGCAAGAGAGCAGGCATAACTTGGATGGTAGTAGGGATGTTGATGATGATGACAGGTAACATTTACTGAGGGTTATGACATGCCAGGCACTATGTTAAGTATTGTTTAACTATGGTATAATATGTAACACATTTAGACTCCGTGCTTGGTGCTTGGTTGCTGTCACAGAGCTCCTAAAACTTGGAATTTTTGTATGATAGTGTCTTTTATTATTCATAAAGGTCCCCTTTCAGTCACATCTGAGGCACTAAGATTACTTAGGGTGAGGACCCTCAATACCCTCTAATTGGGGCTAGTCACTAGGACTACCAATTAATTAGTGGGTCAGAACTTTCGATCCCACCCACCTCCAGGAGAGGGATGAAGGCTGCAGTTTTAGAGCTATAAAAACTTGAACAACAATATTTGGAGAGCTTCCAGACTGGAAACACACTGAGGTCTTGGGAGGATGGTATACCCAGAGAGGGCATAAAAGTTCCACTACCTACCTATACCTTGTCCTGTGCATCACTTCTATTTGGCTATTCCTAAATTATATCTTTTATCACAAACTGGTAAATATAGAGTAGTTTTCGGAATTCTGTGAGTTGTTCTAGCAAATTTTGAAATCTGAAGAGGGGAACTATAAGAACTTCAGATTTATAGCCAGTTAGTCAGAAGTTCAGTAGCCCTGGACTTGCAACAGGCGTCTAAAGTGTAAACAGTCTTGTGGAACTAGACTCTTAAATCTGTGGAATCTCCAGGTAGTTAGTATCAGCACTGGACTAAATTGTTGGACAATCAGTTGGTGTCTGGGGAATTGGAGAACTCATTGTTGTTGTTGGAAACACCACAGGATGATACACACAATAACCCATTTGAATCCTCGTAATGATCTTATGAATTAAGTACAGGTACTATTCTTGTATTCATTGTACATGTGTAGACACCAAGCTCAAAGAGATTAAAATAACTTCTTTTAGGTCAAACTCCAGCCTATTCAAAACCTTTAAAAATGAAAGGTGAGTGGAATGATCTCAAGACCTGAGAATGCCTCAGCATGTCAGCAGCAGAAAGCAAGCCTCAGTTGTCAAGTCAGTTGGTCTGCACTTGCTCATACAACAAGCATTTATGAAAATTCTATCATGGGCTTAACTGCAAAGTCTTGTGATGACAGAGTCCCTGCAGTGAAGGAGTTTCCAACCTAATACCAGAATCAGTCAGTGTGTTTAAATTATTACAAAGGAGGAACAAAACATAATTTATAGGGAAGGTTGCGAGTAGATGGGCCAGGCATTTCAAGCTGCAGTGATAAACCAAGTTGCAGGCTCTGTAAATAACTATTCTTTTCTGGTTTATCTGAAAAACAACACTACATCACCTCAGAGGGTCATTTCTGTTTTTGTCTACTTCTATTTTAACAAAAATGCATGTAAAAAGTCAAATATCCCATTATCTGTTGACTGGCTGAAACAGTTGCTTTGTATGTTATCCATTTAGATATATATAGCCCAGAGAATTTTACCTGCAGAATGAGACAAAAAAAACTCTGCCTATACAGGATTTGCTGTGACCTCGGCACCTAGCCTGGATGACCTAAAGTACAGGCTCTCCTCCCAGTGACAAAGGACTCATTCTCCACTATTAACCTTGTTCACCAAAACTGCTCTGCTTGTAGTGGATCTTAGGTGAGGCTCCTGGGCACAAGCATTGTGTCAGTTTAATGCAGAGCTGAAAGGTGTCTCAAGGGCAATCCTGATTTAGAATGTTACATGTTATCCTGTTGTCTCAGGAAACCTTTTTGCTTATCAGACACAGTCTTAATTTTAATTTCATGAAATGTGATCACTGGAAGCTTAATGAAGGGTACCCTGAAATGGAGGACAGGAGTGAGGGGAGAGGTAGGGTTTAGGTATCTTGGATCCTGGACCCAGCTTTGGCAACCTGGGTGATCTTGGACAGACTTCATTCTGGAACCTCAGCGTTCTCATGAATATAATGTGACAGTTGGCCTAAGTGTTTTCCAATGGGAGCGCTAATGGCTTTTTAGTAGGGACCATTCTTATACAGAACAGTGTTTAATACCGCTAGACCCTTAAGCTTTGTCAGTTATAAAGCTCTCTACTCACCACCCTAAACATTTCCAAATGTCCTATGGCTAGAGAAGGGGTGATACTAACCACTTGTGGTCAGAAGTCACTGAACTAAGAAATCTCTAAAAGGGACTCTCAGTTATATGATTCTAACTTATACATGTTAAGATAAACATTATACCAAGGCTATTTCGCCCAAGTATCTGAGGCATGCTATATCAACAAAGGCTTGCAAAAATTTATCAATAAAGACCTACATGAGTGTCACATTGCTTGAGCTTTCTGTTTTTTCATTGTTGGTGCTTTGTTCCACATGTATGCCCACATGGTAGGGGCATTAATTTGAAGCCACTGAGGTCTCAGTAAAAGGGTCTTGTTGATGGCCAACTTTTTATCCAGTCCAGACAGACCATCATTTTCTATGATAATAGGTTTTCTGCTGCTTCACCTTTTCTAACAAATCTATTTCAGATCTGTACCTCTTCTTACCTGTCAAGTGAAGTTCAAAACTGAAGCCCTATGGCATATTACTACAAATTAAGAAAAATATGAAAATGGCCATTAGCCCTTCCTGTGGCTGGGGAGATCAGCATTTCCTGTATTCACATTGGCTGCTATGCTTTGGGTTTGACACTTGGCTGCCCCTCACGGAGCCTTCCCCACCACAAGCAGCTGGCAGAATCTGGGCTGCAACTGGTACCACCTTGCTGTTAATTGAAGTGATATGGCATACTGTGTTTAAGGGCTCGAATGCCTATGTGTATTTATGAAGCATGAATAAGTTAAGACTTTCTGCCTAAGAATCTCCTTCAAAGGCAGCTGCTCTGTGCTCCCAGCCAAGCCCTTAGCTTTGTGACGCAACACACAAAGCCAGCACTGCTCCTGGGCTGTGGCTTTGCTTACTCACCACCTGTGATGTGGAGCTCATTGTTCTGTCTTTTGAAATATCTTTCTAGCACAGGCTTCACAAAGCATCCTGTAAAATGAAATGCTTGTCACATTCCAGTGTGCAACCCTCCCTCTTGAGCTACCTGTGCAAGAGGTGGTGGCTGGAATCCATCTGCACTAAAGGGAACTGCTCTGGCCTGTGCGGATGGTGAAGTTTAGCTGGTTTCACTGTCTCTCAGGCACTGGTCAGGCCTGTAGCTCTGGGGACTTCTGTCCAACAGCAATAGACTAGTGGAGCCAACTCAGAGGTGAGTGCTAGAAGCCAGCCTAAAGCCAGGGGCCTTGAATGCTCTCCAGACTGACAAGGTCAGGCCAGGCACAAATGCACAACTGAACTGAGGCCAGAGCTTGCCTTCCTCAAGGCAAATGGAAAGTGATGTTTGTTGACTGCTCTTAATTATATTATTGCTAAGTGGAAATATTAAATACTTTGCTTTGTGAAGATCTATTCTTTTTTTTTTTTTAAGAGAGATTTTTGCTATAGGGCACATGAGCTCCCTGGAGGGATAGAGACAGAGAGACAGAAAGTGAGAAATCATCTCCGGGGGGGGGGGGGGAGGGGGGGATGGCCACACCACAATCCCTTCTCTTCCATTCTCCTCTCAGGATTTTGGGTACGCATGCATATGCACCCCACATGAGTTTTAAGATGCCATGTCCAGGACTCGAACCATGGTCAACTGTGTGTGAGTCCAGTGACATAACCATTACATCATCTGCTGGTCCTGAGATTCACTCTTAAGTGACCCTTCCCTGAGAATATCTACTGAGCAAAAAATGGCAGCATTGCAAAATTTTTTTTACTATACTTGCTACTGCAATATCATTAAATTCTTCATCTTATTTTTTCAAAAGTTTTCTGGTCTCACCTTTCTTTCCCCAACTTTGGCCAACACTGATATCCAGACCTTCATTAGCTTAGACACTTCCATTACTACTGTAAGAGAGAAAATATATTTTCTTAATCATCATACATTTGTAGTTGAGACACTCTCCTAAAGTAAAAGACAAGAGGAAAACCAGCATTTTATTATTCATGTAGGGTACATTAAAGAAAATCATACTCTCAAAGACTTGGCCAGCCCCACAGTGCAATGGTTAAATGCTATACGTAGGGAGCCGAGTCTCACATGGGCAACTGCAATTTGAATCCTTTCCCAGCAACTTGGAAAACAAGCTGGGTGTGTGTACACATGACCAGGATCCTGACAGGAAGGAGGAATTTAGGAAAGGGGATTACAGCATGACCAGACCCCATTGGAGGGCTCTTTCTGTCTCTGGTATGCACACATGCCCTCTGGCATTAAAAAAAAAAAAAGAAAAAAAGTAATGCTCTCAACTCAGTGACTTAAAAGTCTTCCTTAAATAGTATCTTAACAAAGAGCAATAAATCTTAGAGTAGTGACAAGACAAAGAAGCAAACATCTTCAGGCTCCAAAGGCAGGAAAATGTGGGAAGGCAGATTTATGAGACTAAGATCTGTTCCCAGAACTTTCTAATGTCATCTCTGAGCTGATAAGCAAGCTGTCCCCAGAAAAAAGAAAGTTTACTTCTCTGTCTATAGGCAGAAAGTGTGGCAGAGGGCTGGAAGACCTCATCTTTGTAAATTACTGTCCTGCCATCAGGCAAGCAGAGCAAAAGGTGGATTCCCCCCATGTTTTAACCTTTTTCAGTTCAATAACCTTCAGTGTTTTAGAGAGAAATATTTTAGTTTTCTTCAAAGGTTCGAGGATAGAAACAAAGAAGGGTAGCAAATGTTGCTCTTTCCGTAGATGAAAAACCTCATAAGCTCCCCAAGAATATTTAATTCTCTTATAATTGTAGAACAAGTCAAAACTTCTGGTTGTCCAGGATTATCTGAACATTCATTGAAGAGAAAATATGGAAGGGATCCTAATTCACATGTCCATCCACACCCCACTTCTAACCATACCCACAGTGCTGATGTAATAAACATTTCTACCTGCAGAGTAACCCAGCCCACCCTCCCTTAAGGAAGCAGGAAGGAAGCAGATGGATTCAGAGGGGAAAAGACATCTTCCAGAATCCTAAGGCAGGTACTATATTCATTCAGCCTCCCTAGGCTGCCTATGCATATACCCTAGGGTACTTGGTCATAACCTTTTATTCATGAGCTGTTTCTACTTACCTAGTATTTAGAAAGTAGCTCATCTTTTACTGATTTAAATCCTGCTATTGAAGGACATAGACAAAAAATTTTTATTTATTTATTTATTTGGAGAAGTTTTTGCTATAGGGCATATGTGCTCACCAGAGAGATAGAGAGATAGAAAGTGATAAATAACCCCCTAGGGGGGATGGCCACACCACAATCCCTTCTCCTCCATTCTCCTCTAGGGATCTTGAGCACACATGTGCCTGACCTGAGTTTAAGTCACCAGGTCTGGGACTCGAACCTCAGTCAACTACGTGGGAGTCCAGTGACATAGCCATTACACTAACTGCTGGTCCTGACAAAAAATTCTTATTTTTTTTCTTTTTTTGGAGAGGTTTTAGCTACAGGGCGCGTGCGCTCGTCAGAAAGACAGAGAGAGACAGAGAGACAGAAAGCGAGAAATCACCCCCCGGGGGGGATGGCCACGCCACAATCCCTTCTCCTCCATTCTCCTTTCAGGATCTTGGGCACGCACGCACACGCGCCCGGCGTGAGTTTTAAGCCACCGGGTCCGGGACGCAAACCACGGTCGACTACATGGGAGTCCAGCAACATAGCCATTACCGCTAACTGCTGGTCCCCTGACAAAAAATTCTTAAATGAAATTTGGCTAAGTATTGAAATTTCATGTTGCAGAACTTAAATTAGATTCAGTTGTTATTTCATACAACATCATTTAAACTCAGGGTGTTAATTCAAATTCTCTTTTCTCAATCTTTTACTCTAGAACAGGGTCAACAAACTACAACCCACAGGCCATCACCTGTGTTTGTAAATAGTTTATTGGAGTACAAAGTGCTACACCCACTCAATTACATATTATCTACCACGACTTTTGCTTGGACAGCAGAGTTGGATAAGTGAGATAGAAACCATATGGCCTGCAAAACCTAAAATATTTATGATCTGGCCCTTGCCATTCCCTGCCCTATAACTACCAAATGTCCCTTCCATACACAGGACAATAGTTCCAAAGCATGGGCTTTGCCTTGAGACTCACTTAAGTTCAAATCCCAGGTGTCCTACTAGCTATGGAATTGGACATAAATGTTCATCTCACAATTAAATCAGACTTTTAGGATTAATGGATTCAAAATCTCAGGCCCAGGTTCCTAGTATCTCTCTCCCTTGACACTCTCAGTGCTGTCTGCATGCTCAAACTGATAGTAGCAAAGCTGCAGCAGGGCAAGCCACACATCTAGACTCAAAGATGGCAGACAAATAAAAGAAAGCATCTTTCCCTAAGGTTCTCTCTTGGGAGCAAGGAATAACTTCCTAAAGCCCAACATTCTCATTGGCTCATCTATAATTGGCAGGTCACATGGCCATTCTTGAACCGATCATTGGATAGAGGAGTAAGATGATGCTTTTGCTAATCAGGACCCATGCAGCATAGTGCTACATAAGGAAGAAGTAAATATCTGAATAAAAGAAGAAGCTATTAGGAAGAGAAAAGCAGGACACTGATGCTAAAAAAGCAATCCACGGGGTCCACTAACCTGGCCATTAAAATGTTTCATCCTTCTAGATTTCTTTTTATTTTAGGTTTTGGCCATAAGGTGTGTGTGCTCACCAAAAAAAAGAGAAAGAGAAAAAGTGAGAAATCATCCTCACCGGGGAGGGATGACCACACCTCAATCCCTTCTCCTCCTGGAATTTTGGGCACACATGCACACATGCCTGGCATGATTTTTAAACTGCCAAGTCCAGGACTCAAACTATGGTCAGCAATGTGGGAATCCAACACCTTAACCACCACACCACCCGCTTGCCCGTAGACTTCTTTTAAAAATCGTTTTGTCCTGCCCTAGACAGTCCCACCAAATTTCAGCATTCACACTTACGTTTTCAAATGCTTCTTTGAAATTAATAAATATTTTCAGTCCAGAACTTTCCTCTGAGATTCAGATCTGTATATAAAATTATCTTCCTGAAATCAACTTTTGGATGTCCCAAAGGTGCTTCAAGTTCAGCTTATTTAAAAGCAGACAGGGGCCCGACAATGATGCAGCAGCAGGGCAGCCAGACTTATATGTGAAGTTCCAGGGTTTACATCCTAAGGCCTTCCTCTACACTCTAGATGAGTGTGTGTGTGTGTGTGTGTGTGCCCGCCTGTGATCCAGGCTGACTGAGGCTTAGCTTGGATTGCAGCACAAAATCCTTGTTGTAAGTGCCTTTCTTTCTTTCTTTCTCTGTCTCTCTCATGGAAGAAATGAATCATTTTTAAAAAAAAAAAAAGAAAAGCAGATCTCTACTACCTCCCCCACACAAACAACTCACATTCCTACCCCAACCTGGAACATGTATAGTGTCTTCTATTTCAGTGAGTGGTACCACCATTCATCCATGGACACAAGCCAGAAATCTGAAGCCATTGTTGCTACTTCCTTCTTTCTCACTTCCCATATTTAACCATCATCAAATCTGCTGAACTCATCTCTTCCTGTCACTGACATTGCTCAGGCTACCAACATCTAAATAAATGAAGTAGCCTAACCGGCATATCCACAACCCCTCTTTTCTCATCAGATCAGATCTTCAGAGGAATCTTTTTTATTATAATGCAAAAATTAATCATGTGACAACTCTTCCCAATTTAAGAACCTTAAAAATCTTCCTACTGATTTTAGAACCCAACTGTTAAAATAAGCCTTGAAGCTCTAGTGATCTGGTGTCTCTTGACTTCCCCCGCCTCATCTAACCCTCAATGTCTATAATCAACCATATGAGTGTGGATGAAGCCAGCATCTGAACACCTTTCCTTTGTTTGGGGAATTTCCCAACTTATAAAATTTTGTGGGCCTAGAGATTTCCTCCCACTAATTTTTTTTAAGATTTTTTTTTTTTTTTTTTTTTTTTTTTTTTGCTGTAGGACACATGTGCTCACCAGAGAGACAGAGAAAGACAAAGAGACAGAAAGCAAGAAATCAGCCCCCAGGAGGGATGGCCACGCTGCAATCCCTTCTCCTCCGTTTTCCTCTCGGGATTTTGGGCACATGCACACACGCACACGCTCAGTGGGAGTTTTAAGCCACTGGGTCTGGGACTCAAACCACAGTTGACTACATGGGAGTCCAGCTACGTAACCATTATGCCATCTACTGACCCCTCCTCTCACTATTTAAGCTGAAAATTTGCTTTTACCACATCCATTGCAGCTAAGGCAAAGACGTATGACCTCTGCTCCAACCATTAGATGCTCCCATACCAATCTGGAGCCAGTGACACAAAGGAACACCACATGGTACAATGTGCCAACATGAGGCTGAAGGTCTTGGCTGTTGTCACAATCAGTCTCCAGAGAGACCAAGGGATACAGAAAGAGAAGCAAGAGCCACTGCTAAGTAGTAGCAATGTCGGCAAAGCCAGTAGAACAGTTTGTGCTCCACAAAAGCAGCAGTAGAGGCTTCCAGAGGCCAGGTCTACAGCAGGATTTGGAATACCCCTCCTGGCTGCATTTCTTCTGCCTCCTTGAAGAGTTTGGAAACTGCTAAATATCCTGTATTAAATTCTTATTGTGCTTAAATTAGCTAGAATATACCTATTTTACCTAGATAAAATCCCTGACATAATTTGTCCCAGGAGTAGTTTACAAGAAATAGAGACTTAAAATAATAGCAGGAATTCAAACTTGACTATCCAATATGATTGAGGATGAAATCGGTAAAACTCAACAAATCCACATATTATGGTCTTAAATTATAATTGGTATTATCTGCACACACACAAAAAAATCAATTATTGGTAGGGCTTCAGGGACTAAATGACATCTGCCATAGAACAATCATCAGAAACACAAGTAATTCAAACACCAGGTAGTAAGGTGGTTGGTTGTTTCTTTTCTTTCTTTTTCTTTTCCTTTTCTTTTTTTAGATTTTTTGCCATAAGGTATTTATGCTTGCCAGAGAAAGAGAAGGAAGTGAGAAATCACCTCCCAGGGGGATGGCTACCCTGCAATCTCTTCTCCATGCTCCCCTTAGGATTTTGGGCATGCATTCACACATGCTCAGAATGTTTTTTCAGGCCACTGATCTGAGACTTGAACCTAGGGAGTTTGCCATTTCTTGACTACTGCACTGTCTGCTGGCTTCAAGGTTGTTCTGTCTTAACACAGAAGAACTTAAAAGAAATATTAGTAAGTCCTGAATACTCAGTTTAAGACAGGAACCGAAATAATAGCAACTGAAATAATGTGCTCTATTTTAGGGCTGTAAGGATGGGTTATACAAAAACTAAACTCAAAACTTAATCTTATGTATTGCTGAATTATTGTACAACATTAGGTAATTCACAGCCTCATTCATTCTTACACTGAAATTGAGGTATGAGGAAACAGTGAATTGGGATGGTGTGGGAAATAATATAAAATGCCTCTCAAATATCCAAGCCCCAGTAGAATCTTTCTCTTCCCTTCTGATGAAGCTATCTTTGCTTTTCTTAAGGACCCCTTAAAGATCATGGTCAAGGCAAGCACCTTCCCAGGGAAACCACTTCTTAAGATTTAGCTTTACCATCCCTCTTTGTATCCAGGCTGACTAGACTCCAGTCTTATGACTGGGATATAATTACAAAGAAAAACCGAGGAAGAGATGCACATACCAAAGGATATGCAAGATGTTCATTTTTATTTTCAAAACTTTGCAGAATAACCGTCTAGACTAAGGCAGAGGGAAGATAATTTTAGATCAAGCTGAATTGACTAGCACTTGTGTGTACCAGAACCTCTGAATGTTTGGTTGAACAGCTGGAAGTGATTTTAGTTGTGTTTTCAATTAGTTGACTGATACCTGGGCTCACAGGTGGACTTACTGTAAGATGTTGAGATGCCAGAAATTCACGGGCATAGTGAATTTAGTGCTTCTCAAACTTTAATGTGTATATAAATAGCATGGGAGTCTGATTAAAAATCTGATTAAGTGAGGTCTGGGGTAGAGTCCAAGATTTTAAATTTCTAACAAGCTCCTAGGTGATGTCAGTATTCCTGGTTCTCATACACTTTAAGAAGAAAAGATACAGGAAGGGGCACATGCCATGGGGATACAAGAATGCTGAAGTGGGTTTATCATGGCCATCCCACTCCTCCATCTTCTATGTACCCCAAAAGAACCCTGAAGCTACACCTGAGAATTACCAGTGAAAGTATTGCCATCATCTTCAAAAGTAGCAATAGAGGGAACCAGCAGTTAGCGTAATGGCTATGTCGCTGGACTCCCACGTAGTCGACTGCGGTTCGCGTCCCGGACCCAGTGGCTTAAAACTCACACCAGGCGCGTGTGCGTGCGTGCCCAAGATCCCGAGAGGAGAAAGGAGGAGAAGGGATTGCGGCGTGACTATCCCCCCTGGGGGGTGATTTATTGCTTTCTGTCTCTATGTCTCTCTCTGTCTGTCTGGCTAGTGCACGCGCCCTATAGCAAAAAAACCTCTCAAAAAAAAAAAAAGTAGCAATAGAGGGAACCAACAGTTAGCATAATGGCTATGTCTCTCTGCTCAAATTACCAAAGGGAAAAAAAAAGTAACAAATTAAATGAAATAAATTAATTAAAATCTTTGCCTAATTTAAAATGATAAAAGTATTCTCCCATGTTTATTTTTTTCTAGAAGCTTGAATTATTTTGTGTAGGCATAAGGTATTAATAAAGATTAAGTTTTAAGATACAAAAAAGAAGTTGTTCTAGCACTAACATTAAAAACACTTTACTCTCCCCCTTTGAATTATCTTGGAATCTTTGTCAAAAATCAATTGACTCTTCATGTGTGGCTCTATATCTAGGTCATCTCTTTTATTATATTGATCTATTTTCTTTTTTATTTTTCTTGAGAGGTTTTCGCTATAGGGTGCGTGCACTCGCCAGAGACAGAGAGACAGAAAGCGAGAAATCACCCCCCAGGGGGGATGGTCACGCTGCAATCCCTTCTTCTCCATTCTTCTCTTGGGATCTTGGGCACGCACGCACACGCGCCCAGCGTGTTTTAAGCCACTGGGTCCGGGATGCGAACCACGATTGACTACATGGGAGTCCAGCGACATAGCCATTACGCTAACTGTTGGTTCCCCGATCTATTTTATTTTTCTTAAGCCAATCATAGTATCTGGAGTAATTGAAGCTTTAAAATGTCTTAAAAGCTGGTAGTATATTTCAATTTTGTTCTTTTCCAGAAATTTTTTGCTCTTTCATGTCCTTAAAATTTCCACATAAATTTTAGAATTAACTTGTCAATTAAAAAAAATTCAGGGGAACCAGCAGTTAGCGTAATGGCTATGTCGCTGGACTCCCACGTAGTCGACCGTGGTTCGCGTCTCGGACCCGGTGGCTTACAACTCACGCCGGGCGCGTGTGCATGCGTGCCCAAGATCCCGAGAGGAAAATGGAGGAGAAGGGATTGCAACATGACCATCCCCCCTGGGGGGTGATTTCTCGCTTTCTGTCTCTATGTCTCTCTCTGTCTGTCTGGTGAACACACGTGCCCTATAGTGAAAACCTCTCAAAAAAAAAAAAAAAAGTAGCAATAGAGTTATTCTCTATAGATTAAGGAGAAACTGAAAAGAAAATAGGTTTTCTGATTTCAGTGACAATGTTGGAATTCCAGGGTAGATAAGCTCAGAATTAGCATTTAACTCCCTGAGGTAAGATGAGAGTGGTTACTTAACAGGATGAGAGTGGGCCCAGAGTAATACTCTAGAATGGTTGACCATAATTATCTTTGGCAATGGTCATCAATCATGAGCTCCTTAGACCTGAAATAGACAATCACTTAGTTCTTTCTGATCAATATAACAAACAATATAACTAAGTCTGATGAACAGAAAGGCCTGAACCACCATAGTAGTCATGGCTCCTGTCTTAGGTACAGTTCTTTTGGAAGGGAACCCTGGAATGAAGATTTCTATCCAAGTGATTTACTAAGGAAGTGCTTCCAGGAGAAACTGGTAAGAGAAAGCCTGGTAGGGAAGAGAAAGAAGCCAAGTATACAATTCCAAGCTAAATATTAGTCTCAACCTGATCTCACAAGGGAATTTTCAAATTTATGTCTCAGAATTTGTCCCAACTCCAGGCAAGCAAATTGGGCTTTCATACTCTTGTCCCAGTCAGTCATTGACTAGGAGCCCCAAGAGGGAGAGGTATCAAAAATACCCAGGAACTTCCAGTTCTCTGTCCATGTGTCAACTTAGCTCTAATAGTTGAAGGCCAGAATACTGAAAAGAGTGATAGGTATGGGACATTAGAAGCCAAAGAACTCTGATTGGAGCTGGGCACTATTGTTTTCAGGGACTAAGACTAATGAAGATTTTCTGCTGAGACTTCACCCTCCAGATCCCATTCCAGAGTAGAGGCAAAAAGTGTAGGCCTCTAGGGAACCAGCAGTTAGCGTAATGGCTATGTCGCTGGACTCCCATGTAGTCGACCGCGGTTCGCGTCCCGGACCCGGTAGCTTAAAACTCATGCCGGGCGCATGTGCGTGCGTGCCCAAGATCCCGAGAGAAGAGTGGAGGAGAAGGGATTGCGGCGTGACCATCCCCCCTGGGGGGGTGATTTCTCGCTTTCTGTCTCTATGTCTCTCTCTGTCTGTCTGGCGAGCGCACGCGCCCTATAGTGAAAATCTCTCAAAAAAAAAAAAAAAAAAAAAAAAAGTGTAGGCCTCCAGAGAAGACTCCTCCACTGGAGCTGAGAACTATTGCTTTCAAGGACTAAGACTAATGAATAATGAAGATTTTCTGCTGAGACTTCACCCTCCAGACCCCATTCCAGAATGGCAGGGCACCCCCTGTATCCTCTCTGTCTCTCTGTCTTTCCCTCTTTTTTTTTTTTTTTTTAATTTAAGGTAAAGTATTTTCTTGGCTCTCAGATCCTCCTTTATCTTACTAATTCACACCTTTCCCCCCTCTCATTTAGGAGAGGCAAAAAGCACAGGCCTCCAGAGAAGACTCACATGCTGCACAGTTTTCATTTTTTCTTTTAGAGGAGGGTGGGAAATGGCAGAGGGGGAAAAATATATATACAATATATATGAAACTAGAAATGGAAAATTATTGATAATAATATGTATGATTAAGCCACTATGCAGTATATTCTGTATGGGAAATCACGTTTTGTATGCTGTGACAATGATTAGTGAATGAATGTAAAATAATTAATTAATTTAAAAATTTTTTTAAATTTTTTAAAGAAAAGTTTTTTCTTTCTTTTTTTTCTTTTCTTTCTCTGTCTTTCTTTTTCTTTTACCTTCATCACTTTGCTGCTTAGCCTCTATGCACTAAGTGTTTAGACAGATCTAAGTGAACCATAGCCAAACATCTGAGTACTATTAGGGTCAGAATATTCCTCAATTCCCACTGAATCTGCCACACAAAGGGAGAAAAATGGAACGGCAGTGAGGTTGCAGATCATCTCCTCCTGCATGCCTCTGAACACTCAGATTGAACTTCAAGAAATTAGGAAGAAATATATAAACCATCAGATGACCAGAAATCATCACAGAGGGACAAAAAATACGAGAAATCAAGAAAATACTTCTCCCCTAAAGAAAAAGAATAACTCCTCTTCATCCATAGACAGTACAATAGAACTTGTGAAAATGTCTGATAAAGAATTTAGAATATTCATAGTAACAAAGCTAACAGAGATGCAAGAGAAGAGAGACAATGAAATCCGGAGGATGCAGGAGAAAAGACCAGACAAGAAGATGGCGGCGGAGTTGCAGTATGAGCCTGTGCTGTGTGTGAAGCCGGACGTCAGCGTCTACAGGATTCCGCCTTGGGCCTCCAACCGCGGTTACAGGGCATCTGACTGGAAATTAGACCAGCCTGATTGGACTGGTCGCCTCCGAATCACTTCAAAAGGGAAGATTGCCTATATCAAGCTTGAAGATAAAGTTTCAGGAGAGCTCTTTGCTCAGGCACCAGTGGAACAGTACCCTGGTATTGCTGTGGAGACAGTGACGGATTCCAGCCGCTACTTTGTAATCCGGATCCAGGATGGTACTGGGCGTAGTGCTTTCATTGGCATTGGCTTTTCAGACCGGGGAGATGCCTTTTGACTTTAATGTCTCCTTGCAGGATCACTTAAAGTGGGTAAAGCAGGAATCTGAGATTTCCAAAGAATCTCAGGAAATGGATAATCGTCCCAAGTTGGATCTGGGCTTCAAGGAAGGGCAGACCATCAAGTTGAGTACTGGGAACATCACAACGAAGAAAGGAGGTGCTTCTAAGCCCAGGACTGCAGGGGGCTGGGAGCCTCAGCTTGCTCCCACCCCCACCTGGAGGCAAAGTCACTATTCCTCCACCATCCTCCTCAGTTTGCCATCAGCAATCATGTTACCCCTCCACCCATTCCAAAATCTAACCATGGAGGTAGTGATGCAGATCTCCTTTTAGATTTGGATTCTCCTGCTCCTGTCAAAACACCAGCACCAGCTCCAGCCTCTGCAAGCAATGACTTGTGGGGAGACTTCAGCACTGCATCCAGCTCTGTTCCAAACCAGGCACCACAGCCATCCAACTGGGTCCAGTTTTGAATAGCATTGGCAGTACATTACGGACAGACTTGAAAAATGAAAATGACCCAGAGGGCACCAATTTGTGAGGGAAGTTTGGAAACCTCTCCTTCCCCAGAACCAAAATTACTGGACAATCTTTTTCATAGCTTCTCCATTGCATTGAGGCTGGTTCGTGTCACTCCCTGTGTTGTTGCTCTACAGCCAAGAAGGCATCTGTTCTCTACTGCTCATTACCAGGCAGGGGGAACAGTGGGTCTCATACGCGGGGCTGATTGTGCAGGGCTCCAAAGGCCTGCGTTTATTTGAGGGGAATAACCTCTAACATCTGTAAAATTGTTCTCCACCTTTTAAATTCTTTACCTTATTTCAGAATCATCTCACTACCCTTGTGTGCCTCTTCGCGAAGCCCTATTTAGCCATTTCAGGGGAGACAAAAACCTTGAAACTTCTTCTTCACTAACCCAAGACTAAAAATGGACAGGCTGACCTCAGTGTTTACAAATTCAGAATTTCGATAGGGGTAGGTTTGGAGAAAGACGTGTTTCCTGGGTCTCTGCTGCGCAGCCTCTTTGGGCTTATCCTGTTAGCAGACATCCAGTGTCGGGTGCAGCTCCATCACCCTCTTGTGTGTTTACATGTTTCTTCCTATGATGAGAGGGTTGCATTGGTGGCACCTCCACTATTCTTTTCTGTTTATTGAACAGTGTAGCATCTTTGGCCAGTGGGTATCCCTGGGATGAAGGAGATTCAGGGGGTTGTGTTTTCCAAGTCCTATTCTATGGAGATAATTTATTTCTTGCTGCATTTGAAGCACAGCATTAATGGGTACCCAGCCATGATTTGACCTGACCTTGAAGAATTTAGAGTTCTTAACCTGAACTGTAGAGCAGAGAAATTGGAAGCACTTCGCTCCTGTTAAATACCCACATTGCCTTTCTGCCTGGGTATTGTTTTATAACTGTTTCTTTTCCAGTCCATCTATCTGTTCAATAATTAGCTACTATGTATACTATTTTGTGAAGGAAACTGGAGAGTCACAGCCTTACCCTGACAGATTTCTCCCAAAGCTTTGATACTTTTCCGCAGGGTGTATCAAATTCAATCACTGTCCCACCATTTCTCTTTTCTGCTGCCCTACCATTCTTTTTACAATGCTGTGAAGAAAGTTCCCTTTCTTAGATGAATGGGTACTGTTTATTTGTCTCTTAATGGACAATTTCGAGGATAAAATGGGAGGATATAATTTCTTAACACCTATCGTGTGTGTGCACTATGGCTGAAGGGAGGCCTTATATTTAGTTTCAAACTACATTCTCCTGAATTTCCTTCTTTTTCTAACTTTGGGTCCATTTTAATTTAATTTTTTTTCCATTGTCTCCCCTTCCAGGCAGCTCTATTCTTGCAGAGCCATGACAGGACATTTTAAAATTCCAATAGAAAACACTAAAGGAAAGTCTGTAGAATCACTAGTGACTGACTACTGGGAACCTATTTTCTCACTCTTCCTCCATGTTGTGTTCTTTGTATTCTCAAGATGATAATATATTATGTATTTGAATTGCTGAAGAATTGAAAATGAAGTTTAAGATATATGTATATAAAGCGTATGCTGTATTGGTGCAATAATGGTAATTAAAAATATGAAAAAAGAAAAAAAAAAAAAAAAAAAAAAAAAAAAAGACCAGACAAGTTCTAGGAGGTGAGGAAATTCTTACATGATCTGAGAGAGGAAATATACACCATAAAAAATAATCAAATGGAGCTGTTAGAGATGAAGACTGTAATACTGGAAACCAAAACCTCCCTTGAAAGTATTAAAAACAGACTAGATCATACAGAAGATCAAATCTCAGATGTAGAAGACAGAATCACTGGACTAGAAAAATCTACCACAAAGACTGAAAAAATAGACCCCCCCCAAAATGAGAATAATATATGATAAATACTAGATACCATTAACTGTCCAAACAGCTGGATAATTGGTATCCCAGAAGGTGAATAGACTATTAAGGGTCTTGATAATCTATTCTATGAAATCCTGGAAGAAAACTTTCCAAATCTAGAGAGGCATTCAAAGATCCAGACCCAAGAAATACAAAGGACCCCACATAGAATCAACCCAAGAAGATCTTCTCCAAGACACATTATAGCCAGATTGACCAAAACCACAGACAAGAAGATACTAAGATTGGCAAGAGAGAAATGTCAACTTACCTACAAAGGATATCTCATCAGGCCAACAGTGGATCTCTCATTGGAAAAAATGCCAGCAAGGAAAGAATGGTAAAATATATTCAAAGTGTTAAGTGAAAAGCAATTTCAACCAAGAATACTATACCCAGCAAGATTATCCTTCATATGGGAAGAAAAGACAAGAACATTCTCAGATAAACATAACCTGAGAGAATTTACCAACACCAGATCGGCTCTCCAAGAAGTTCTGAAGGGAGTGCTATATCACGACAACTAAATACAGACACACAGAAATCAGAGTTCAAAAACAACTAAGAAAATGGCCAACTTAATGGTAGAGACAAGTCCAGAGTTGAATGTTATCTTCCAGAATTTAAAAGGAAAGAGTGGACCACAACAGAAGATATATTAAGTACATGAGACTGAACTGGTGAAATAGGATTTTATGACTTCTTCTTTTTTTTTTTTTTTTTTGGAGAGGTTTTTGCTATAGGGTGCATGCGCTTGCCAGACAGACAGAGAGAGACATAGAGACAGAAAGCGAGATATCACCCCCCAGGGGGGATGGCCATGCCGCAATCCCTTCTCCTCCATTCTCCTCTCAGGATCTTGGGCACGCACGCACACGCGCCCGATGTGAGTTTAAGCCACTAGGTCCGGGACTCGAACTGCGGTCGACTACGTGGGAGTCCAGCGACATAGCCATTACGCTAACTGCTGGTCCCAGGATTTTATGACTTTTGACTAAAACATTACTGATTGTCTTTTATGCTTTGTTTTCCAGATTTAAGGATTTTTGTCTTCTCTTGAGCTGTGGATAGGTTCATGTACCTACTATTTGAACAGAATCCTAACCTGTTTTCTGGCTTTAAGTCTTAAGCATAGTTCTCTTAACATTTTTAAATTTTCATTTATTAAAGCTAAAACTGCCTTTCTTGAAATTAAAAAATATATTTAAAGATACCTATTTAATGACTACAGTAAGCTAAGTAGGCTCAGCTAGGTGCTACTTCATAGTATATTCATTCTTCTCATAGAGTTTCATGCCGAAATTCAGACATGTGTTCACAGATATGTATATATCAGCTGAACTTGCTATTGAAAGTAGTTAATTAAAATATTTTGTGAATCAATAAAATGTGGGCGGGGGGAAGGAATGGAAAGCAATTGATACCAGAGACAGTGTGGGAGGAGAGTGGGAAATGGCATAGGGTGAACAAAGGAGAGAGAATACACACACACACACACACATATATATATACACATACATACATACATATATATGTGTGTATATATATATATATATATATATATATATATATATATATAAACAAGAAATGGAAAATTATTTGTTGATGATAACATATTATTAAGCCAATATACAGTGTATTCTGGATGAAAAATTGCATTTTGTATGTTGTGATGATGTTCAGTGAATGATGAAAAATGAGATTTAGGGACCAGCAGTTAGCGTAATGGCTATGTCGCTGGACTCCCACGTAGTCGACCGCGGTTCGAGTCCCGGACCCGGCGGCTTAAACTCACGCCGGGCGCGTGTGCGTGCGTGCCCAAGATCCCGAGAGGAGAATGGAGGAGAAGGGATTGAGGCGTGGCCATCCCCCCTGGGGGGTGATTTCCTGCTTTCTATCTCTCTGTCTCTCTCTGTCTGTCTGGCGAGCGCACGCGCCCTATAGCAAAAACCTCTCCAAAAAAAGAAAAAAAAAAAATGAGATTTAAAAAAGGAAAAGAAAAAAACCCTACAAAATCAGGGATAGGGTATGCAAAAATGGTAACACCTATCTTTAAAAAAAAAGTTAAATACAAGAAAAAAAGTGTCAGGAATTGCAGAATACTTTCACGGTTTTATAGAGTATCCCATATTCTGAATTTTTGGGGGACTATTTCTTGTAGCTATGTTGCTCTTGAGGCAGGAGAAAGCTAGAAAATGGAGGCAGATAAGGGAGCTGGAGCATCTGCTCACGTGGCTAGATAGAACAATCAACCAGGGGAGCCAGCAGATGATGTAATGGTTATGTTGCTGGACTCTTATGTAGTCGACCATGGTCTGAGTCCTAGACCCAGCAGCTTAAAATTCATGCCAGGCACATGTGGGTGCATGCCCATAATCCCAAGAGGAGAATAGGGGAGAAGGTATTGCAGTGTGGCCATCGCCCTAGGGGGTGATTTCTCATTTTCTGTCTCTCTGGCAAGCACACATGCCCTATAGCATAAATCTCTCTTAAAAATTTAAAAAAAAAAAATTTTTTTAAATCAATCAGGGCAGAAAATTCCCTGCCCAAGGTAACATAGACAGGAGATTAGTGGAGGATGTCTAACTGAATAAGCCACATTTGATATAGTCAATAAGATGAATCAGTGGGCCCAGATACATCTGACATAGCAAATGAGAAATCAGTGGACCCAGCCACATTTGATAGAGCCAAAGAAATGAGAACAACCAGTGGTCCCAGCCAATGATCAACTAACATGACCTAGATTTAAAAAATTGTAAATCTTGCAGAATGTAACTGCTGGGGCCCTTTGAGCCAGTCTTTCTCTGTCCACTCTGGCCTGCTCCTACCTCTCAGAGCTGTACTTTCACTTTTACTTAATAAACTACCTTTTCCTTTAACTATTGGCATGTTTCATTCAAATCTTTGTCCAAAACACCAAGAACCTGGATAGCATTACAGAAGCCATCCTGCAACACTCTGACCCACTTATATGCGCCAACTTTGGGTAGAGCTCACACTGAGAGACTTTTTAGCTGGTCCAGGCTGTAGTATTATCAGCCTGGCAGTCTGGTCTTTTTGGTCAATGAGATCCAGGCAGCTGTGGTATATCAGCATGCTATAAGGAGCCAAAGGCAAGTCCCAAGTGGATCATTTCAGTCACAGTGCTAAAGGGTATTGAAGGAAAATTATATCCTTTTTAGAAAGTAGCTAATATCCTTTCAAAAACCAGTTCCTAGATTATTACTAGGTGCCCAGAGACCAAGTTCCTAGTCACCAAGTGACAGCATGTGAGTTTCTCCTGACTGGTTGCTTCTTGATATACCAGGAAATAAAATCAGATGTGGCCAATAGCATTCCATCATGAAGGAGCAATATACAGCAGTCAGCCTCCAAGAGGGCTCCCAGTGATCTCTGTTTCCCTGTCTTCATGCCTTCCATAGTCCCCTTCTCCCACATTGTACGGAAGTTGGTCTAGGTGACCAGGAGAATACAACAGAAGTGATGGTATCAGCTTCTAAAGCTAGAACAAACACTATGATTTCCACCTTGTTTTCTCTCTTAGATCACTAACTCTGGAACAAGCCAGTTGCCTAGTCACAAGGACATTCAAGCAGTCCATAGAGAGGCATATGTGGCAAGGAATTGAAGCCTCTTCCCAACAGTCACAGAAAAGCTGGGGCAACCTGCCAACCTGCACGTGAGTGAACCACCTTGGAAGTGGATCCTCCAGTCCAGTCAAGCCCTTGAGTAATACCTTGAATACAGCTTTGTGAGAAACCCTGGGCCACAACCACCCACCTAAACCACTCCCAGATTCCTGACCCTCAAAAACTACATGAGATAATAGATGTTTGATGTTGTTTTAAGATGCTATGTTTTAGGGTAGTTTATTGTGCAGCAATAGAAAATAGAACAGTTCTTAAGTCAAATGTAAATGCATTCCCACTGGCCTACACCCATCACAGTGATGCCCTCCCTCAACTAATGGGCAGTTTCCTAGAGAGTTTGAGTTTTCAGAATACTCTGCATATTTTATAGGGACTAGTGGAATGACACAGTGGACCTTAAGGTCTATGTAGAAGGCAATTCCTCCTGACAGATAGTTTGAAGCAGTGCTTCTCAATGTCCACTTTGGTTTCCAAACCTACCCTGTGACTTGAGTCAAAACACATAAACTAGGCTCTGCTAGTTAGATACACCTGAGTGGCTATCGACTCAGCAGCTAATGATAAAAAAGCAGGAATCCATTCCTATGAAGCTGGTGGCAGTCAGAATTGCCGTGCCCATATTTCAGTAGTCACTACAATGTCCAGGCCCAGATATTGCTGGTACCAGTAACACCAATCCTAGTGGTATCTTAATGCACAAGCTCTGTAAAATTATTTTTAACATATTCCTTTATATCAGCCATCCTTCTTTCTTCCACAGAGCCTTATCTTCACTCCATGCTTTCTTATTGCTTCATTTAGCTATTTTCCATTGATTCTTGGCTATTAGCTCAAGTACACTTTTTATGGAAGACTTCGCTGATCCACCATTAAATATTTTCCTAGGAGGAGTCAGCTGGTGGCATGGTGATTAAAGCAGCTGGACCCTACATGGTTCGAGTACCAGACAGAGCTGATTGAAAAACATGCCAGGCATATGTGCTTGCATGCCCAAAATCCTGAAAGGGGAGTGAAATGGAGAAAAGACTGCAGTGACCATCCCCCATACTTTTCCTTCTCTGTCTCTCTCCAGTGTATGTAACCTCTGGCAAAAATTAAAATATATATATATATATATATATATACATATATATATATATCCTAGTAGTATTTACTTCTCTTGCCCATTTCCACCTTTGTGTGCCAATTTGACTAATGTAGATATTCCCTTTGGCACACAAGTTCCCTGACAGCCAGGATCATATCTATTTGGGCTGACACTATTTCTAGGAGTTAGTCATGTGCCTGGAACATAAAAAGAACATAATAAGCATTTGTTGATTGAATATACAAAAGAAAAGAATTAAAGCCATTTCTTCAACTATTTAAGGAATTACCACGAGGAATAGAATGAACGTATATGTGACACAGACATCATAATGTCTGCTCAGAGGAGCTTCCCAGTACGTGTTTACTCCATCCCACCTGGCTTTTCTTTCCTTATAGCCCTATTCCTCTTTGGTCTTCATCTAAAAAGGTACAGAACATTTTTCTCAAAACATGTAAAGAATATTTAATACTGCCAGCCTCAAAACACAGTTGAAGCCACTAAATTGTGTAAAGTTTGTTGAACCTCTGCTAATCAAACTAAATTACTAAATGTAAAAAAGACTCCAATTTGGGTCCACCTGCAGAAAGAACCCAAATCTCTCAAAGTCTTGCCTTGTTAAAACTCTGACCGTTCCTGATTCCTACACATAAATGACATGCCTGTAGCACTGGCTATGCTGAGAAGTGCCTTTTCATTCTTAGGTTCATTTGTATAGCGTAGGCTTGTGTGCAGACTCTGTTGCGTCCCCCTCACTGATAAATTTATTCAGCCTCACTCCATGTTCTTAGCTTGAAGTGCCAATTAGAAGCTGTCTTGGGGTCGCTGATATAAGGATATGTAACTAAATATATATTATTACGTGAGCATTTGAAAGGGAGGGTGATCTGTGTGAAATGCATGAGCACACATAGCATGAACTTGGAAGTTGGCACCGTCCCACCCGCCCACACGCGGCTTCACAGAGATGTTGCCATGGCATTTCTTCAACAAGAGCAAGACTCCTTGCTTGAATGCTATTGTTCTTTCAGAGAATCGCCGGCACCTGCAAGGTCTGTTTAAATGCCAGACACCAAAACAAGGCCCTTAACTACTTGATGATTCACTTTTGGCCTAACTGAACACAAAGCCACCAGTTAAGAGTATGCGTTCATCCAAGACATCAGAGAGAGGTACTTTTCATTCAGAGGAGTTTAAAGACTGAGATTCATTCACTTAATCTTTTGTTAGTTCAAAAATGGTGAAAGCTTTTTTTTTTAAATTCAGTAATTTCTAGTTCTACATTTTAAAAGCTAAGAAACAGCTAAGTTACCTTAGCATGAAGGCAGCTCAGTATAGATGGCCTTTTATGTAACTCACCCTAATTAAACTGAAAAAATGCTCAGCAAAGAATCTAGCTGGATCACCAGTGAACAGTTCTGACGCCTTTCCCCATAACCCACTGAAATTGGAGCAGTCGCCCATTTTTCCTGTCACAAAACCCAGACGCATAACATTCTGTAAATTATTCTTCCTACCAGTGTCGGAGGAAAATATAATAAAAGGAAGTTGTTTATGCAGTAAAGAACTTTCTAACAGCACTAACTAGACTGTCCTAGGCTAATACTATTTCAGTTTCTTTACCTCAGAAAACCAGCAAGCTGTGTCAGGACCCTCCTGCACACTCTTACCGGCCCAGGAGAGCTCCTGGCAGTAGAGTGAGGCCCCACCCCAAGGACGGCATTACAAACTGTTGGATATCAGCCTTCTCTGAGATGTTGTACTGAAGTTTTATGAGGTGTGTGGGCTTTTTCTTTCTGTATCTGCTTCACGTGCAGTAATTATTTGCTGCTGTAGGCTAACTTGGGGCTTTACTGAACTGAGACCTGAAACTAGAGAGTAAATCAGCCTTGCTTCCTGGAAGGCTGCTTTCTCTTATTTTTCCTCTTTTTCTTTGTGTGTGTATGGGAGGGGGTGGTGGTGGAGGGTGATTTTCATTAAAACAGTAGAGTGTGAATTGATTGACCTGAGTTCTAGTCAGTTATACTTGCTGACTAGCTACTGTAGCCAAATTACATTCTTATTCATTTGTAAAATTAGTTGGGTCAGATACTCTCTAAATTGTTTGAAATCAAAACAGAATTCTGTTGAGCCAAAGCTAGATTGTTAAATAGAGAAGGCATTAACCAGAAACATGACTTCAGGCACAAAGAAAGATGCCGGAGTGTCCTCTGCTGGCCAGCAGGTTAAGAGCATTAATGATGACCTGCTATGTGCCAAACACTCATAAGTAGCTCTTGTTCAGCTATTTTCTTGGTGACCCCAGGAAAAGAACCTATGACCCAAATTTTGCCCATGGCATGCATTACTATTAAGTTAAATACTAGCTGCATGCTGACAGCCCATAGAATGTAGCCCGCAGAAATATGACCTGCACGGACAATAAAAATAAATTAGTGGGGCAGGTGGCATGGTGGTTAAGGTGCTGTACTCCCACATGGCCAACAGCAGTTTGAATCCCAGACCTGGTGGATTGCTTTCTTACTCTCCCATTCTCTTGCTCTCACTCTCTGTCTCTTTGTTCAAATTAAAAAATAAATAATAATAACAAATACAATTAAATAATTTTTAAAAATATAAAAAAGAAAGAAAAACAAATTAGTTGCCTCCATTTAAACACTGGGCACTTTTGCACAACTATAAAATTCTGGATCTATGGCTTCTAACAATAACCTTCTCTTGGGGAAGACATGAGCTAAAACTTAGTTAAGGCTTCTCCCTTTAGAAAGGGGCAAGTGTTGTTGGGGCTAGCAAATGGCATGGTGGTTAGGGTGCTGGACTCCCACATGGCTGACCACAGTTCAAGTCCCGGACCTGGTGACTTGCTTTCTCACTTTCCCTCTCTCTCTGTCTCTCTCTGGTCAAACTGGAAAATAATAATAATAATAATAAATAAAGTTAAATTTAAAAAAATAATTCTTAAAAAAAAAAAGAAAGGGCAAGTGTTGGTCCCATTTCCATGTTGTCCCAGCCCACTTCTCGGTGACTTCATCTACCTGGTTGCTACAGGTATGGCTGTTTGCACTCTAGTAAATAAATGGTAATAATATTAATGATTTTTTTTTTTTGGAGAGGTTTTTGCTACAGGGCGTATGCACTCACCAGAAAGACAGAGAGAGACAGAGAGACAGAAAGCGAGAAATCACCCCCCAGGAGGGATGGCCACGCTGCAATCCCTTCTCCTTTCTCTTCTCGGGATCCTGGGCACGCACACACATGCGCCTGGAGTGAGTTTAAGCCACCAGGTCTGGGACTCGAACCGCAGTTGACTACATGGGAGTCCATCAATATAGCCATTATGCTAACTGCTGGTCCCATATTATTGGTATTTTTATAGCTGGTACTTAGGAATGGTATTCTAGGTCCATTTCAGGCTGCTCTTTTTAAATTTTCATAGCCACTAGAGGGCAATACAGAATCAGGTTTAAAAAAAAAATAGCACAGTTAACATTATGTTTTTAAAATTTTAATTGTCAGAGGGTAAGTGCACTCAACAGAGAGACAGAGAAAGAGACAGAGAGAAAACACCCCCATGAAGAGGGCACAGTCATGCTGTTATCCTTTTTCCTCCATTTCTCTCTGTCAGGTCTTTGGGCACTCACACTTACCCTTAGCATGTTTTTCAAACCTCCAGGGTCAGTATTCAAACCATGATGGAGCATGCGGGATCCTGCTTACAATGCACAGTGCTTAACTATTGCTTTATGGAGCTGGGTCCAAATTTAATATTTTTTAATATTTTTAATATTTTTACACATGTTCTTCAACATGGGAATAATTTATAGAAGTATATACTGTATATTTATGTGCACACACATAGAGAAGTCTTTTTTCCCCTTTGGATAATGAGGACAAAACTGATGTGATGGGCCATTTTTACTTTTAACATCATAAAGACTGGAAGATACCATCAGTCCTCAGCAGAGATCAGAGACCCACGTAACTTAAAACTCATCCCCTAAGTAGTTATACTAGGAGGAAAAGCACAAAGAAATGGTATCCTTTTCTATACTTCCAATCTCCTAGAGCCATGAATTTTGGTATTCACTCACATGCCATGGGGGATTGTAGAGGTGGGGAAGATGCAAAAAGATTAGGAGCAGAGACTATAAGGGCCAACAGATGGTGCGGAGGTTGAGGCAGCTGGATCCCACATGGTTGACTGAGCAGTTGAGTTCTGGACTCAGCAGTTTGAAAAACAGGCCAAGTGCATGTGTGTGCATGCCCAAAATCCAGAGAGGAGAATGGAGAAGGGATTGTGGCATGGCCAAAGAGCAGAGGCTGTGCGGGTATCTACCTGAATTCAGATCCCAGCTATGCCACTTACTAGCGTGAAAGCTGCTGATGTCAAGGCGAAGTTATTTATGTCGGATCCAAACCAAAGCAGAGACATAAAGGAGGGGAACTTACGCTTGTATGTTTGAAATAAGAATGATCACAAATACTCTAAAAGTCCTATGCACGAATACACACAACAAGAAAGAACTATTATAAGAACTCTTTGACAATACAACAATTCCAGATGAATTGCCTCTATGAGGATATCTTCCTAGCAATAATCAGTGTTACCAATGGATAATTGCCAGCTCTGTGACTAATGAACTTTTATTTCAGGACTTTTTGGGTGAACTTCATGCCTTTAAAAGCTTGTTTGCCTTAACCTCCATGGATATACCTGTGATCTGCATAGTATACATAGCCCAAATTACAACCCCTTGCTCATTCCTAATAAATTCATCTATTTTGAGAGCCACTCTCCCGGTTGTTATTTTAGATTACCCTAGATGTGGACTGTTTGGCTAGTCACTTTCAGTGTGATGTTTTCCATATCAGTACAATAGAGTTGTTAAGAAGATTAAATGAATTATTTTAAACAGGGTTAGTTTTATGGATGTGTGATTAGTGTTATCTGACAGACCTCTCTCCCCCTTCTCAGGGGGCCTTTTACTTGGCGTTTAACTATTGCACGTCCTCATCTTGATATTTGTCATAATTCTTTTTAAGATAGGGCCTTGCTATGTCATGATCTTCCTGCCTTAGCCTCCTAGCTAGGACTATAGGTACATACTACCTGGCTCCACACAGGGTCTTGCTTTGCTATCCAGGCCAGCCTCGAGTTCTAGATCTCCCTGCTTCACCCTCTGAAATGCTGGGATTTCAGGTACACAGTCACCATGTTGGCCTTTAGGTTGGAATGAGAATTGAACCTGAGTCTCCCATGTGGTTCCAATCTATGGAGCATGATATCTTACTGCAGCATCATGTGCCATCATGGCTGTGCCCCAAATTCATCATAATTTTCTATTTCAATCTGTACTTTATAAGTGAGGTCTGCTGGAGCAGTGGAGCACATGTCTCAACTCACACGTGGTCCTACTCCCCCCGACCCCCACCGTGTGCCTCCTCTCCCTGCCCCTTGTTCCCTGGCACCCCAGGGCAATGGCAATACTGAAATAACTAACAGGAAAGTTCCCTCTGGGAACATAGGTCACTAGTTGCCAGATTTTAGAAATGGGGGTGGTGGGGTGAAGGGAGTGAGGCAGCCTCTAAGCTGAATTGTGAACACATAGGTAAAGCTCAATACAACTACAAGCAAGAGAGAGTGCAGAGGCCAGGAAGGTAAGGCCAGAGGCACTGACCTAGAGCCAGTTTGTTCTAAGCTGGCTACAGCTGCCAAACTGACTCTGACAAAAACAAAAAACCCAGATAGAATTAAGAAAAGTTCAGCATTTCCCTCAAGATTAAGTATGTTTGTAGAACATGGCTTCTCTTAAAGAATGCTTCCAGATGATCAAGAATCTATGGCGCAAGAAATTACCTTTGAGTTAATTACGAATGATCTTAAGGTAACACAAACCTTATCAGTTCTTAAGGGCAAGACATTAGGAAATTCAAAATCAGGGCCAGCCCTGCAGCCTAATGGTTTAAGTCAGATCCCAATGGTCAACTGCAGTTAGAATCCTGAAAAACATGTTGGGGCACATATGCATTGGTGCCCCAAATCCCAACAGGATGGAGAAATGGAGAAGAGAGGCTTTTTCCTTCCCCTGTGCCCCTCTTTCTGGTGAGCACATGCACCCTCTGGCAATAACATCAACAAAATCCACAATCAATCAAAGGCCAGATGGTAGCACAGCAGTAAAATAAAACACTCTGCAAGACTGACCCATGTGGAGCGTTCTGGATTCATGTCTGGAGACCTGAGTATACCAGGCACATGGATGCTCATGATCCAGGGCTGGCTGAGTCTGGGAACAGATAGCAGCATCGAGACACTGTTGGGGGTACCTGTTTCTCGCTCATGAAATACATAAATAAATGAACTTTAAAAAAAGAAATTCAAATTGGATGGACAAACAAGGTAATAATTGTTTATTTAAACTTTAGGGGCAGCCAGTGGCATGGTGGTTAAGGTGACTGAATCCCACATGGCCAACTGAGCTGTTTGAGTCCTAGACCTGGTGACTTGAAAAATGCCAACACATATGTGTGCATGTTCAAAATCCCTAGAGAAGGGAGGAGGAGGGACTGCGGTGTGGCCATACCCTCTGGGTGGTGATTTCTTGCTTTCCCTCTCTCTTTGTATCTGTCTCTCTCTGGTGAGTGCACTTGCCCTATAGCAAAAACTAAAAATATGTATGTATGTATGTATATAATATGTATATCTACATATAAAATAAAATACATATATGTTAATATATTAAGGATTCCCAAACTTTAATGAATCAACTGAGAATTCTTCAGCATCCATACACTCATGTTATCAGTGACTGTACTTTAATAAGGAAATCAGTAATAAGCTTATTATCAAATAAGGTAAAGGAAACATAAAGACTGAGGAAAATTATGGTAGCTTTGCACTTAGAAGGTAATAAAAACTTCTAAATACTTTTATATCAAATATTAATAGAATATTAAAAAGTTATTTAATTTTAAAATTCAAAAGTATTAAAATCCTCTATGGCAACACACCACATTTTTAAACAGCTTAAGCATTCTAATCCAACAAGCCATGTCAATTCAGATGTAGGAAATTTAGACTGATTGTTTACAATGCTCTAAACTAAAATTGATATCATAAGACCATACATAATCCTGTTAATGTTTACTCTAATCATTAACAGTTTTCCATTTATTATAAAATGCTTTAAATAACCCGAACTTGGAAGGAATCCACCTCTCCCTAAATTTACATGTACTATTCGTTTTCTACCAAAATTGATTACAAACTATGAAAGCTGTTTTCCTTTAATTGCCCTCTTAAGTTTTATAATGGTAAACATTTTAGAAAACATTGTGATTCTAATTATAATGGCTAAATCTAAATACATGGCTTTTCATATTATTGTATTTCTCAAAGTTCTATAGAACTTCCATAAGTAAGTAGCAATAAATGAGAGATATCATAGACTGAAAACCTTACCTAGATTTATGTTATTTTTTTAATTGCCAGAGGGCTTGTGTGTTCACCAGAGAGAGATAGCTGGAGAGGGAGAAAGCATCTCCCACAGGGCGTGGTCATGCTGCAATCCCTTCCTCATTCCTCCATCTTGTTAGTAATCTGTGGTTGCGCATGCACCTAGTCTGTTTCACAACCTGCCAGGGCTGAGATTCAAACCGCAGTTGGCCATGTGTGCTCCAGCTCCCTTCATCACTAGGCTAGGGGACCAACGCAACCTTACCTAGATTTATAAAAAAGAAATTCATAATGTTACTTACTACTCTTGCTGCTTTCATGACTCAGTTTGTCTCGACTATAAACAAAACCTGTTTTCTTCTCTTTTCTTATATCCCCTAAATATGATGAGTGGGTATCAAATTCAACTTAAGAAAAGGAAAAAAAAAATTTTATAGAAGTCTCAGAAAGATTTGGCGGGGACCAGCAGTTAGCGTAATGGCTATGTCGCTGGACGTAGTCGACCGCAGTTTGCGTCCCGGACCCGGTGGCTTAAAACTCACGCCGGGCACGTGTGCGTGCGTGCCCAAGATCCCAAGAGGAGAATGGAGGAGAAGGGATTGTGGCATGACCATCCCCCCCGGGGGTGATTTCTCTCTTTCTGTCTCTCTGTCTCTCTGTCTGTCTGGCGAGCACGCACGCCCTATAGCGAAAACCTCTCCAAAAAAAAAAGAAAGATTTGGCTAAACAGAATATAGACTTTTTGAAATATAATGCTATTTATTAAATTGTTAAGCACCAAAGTGCCTAACGATGAGTAACTAATGAAATAAATACATCATAAAAGAAAATATATAACTAAATTATATTGTAAAATAGTATTTAATGGCATAAAAAATGTTCATAGAAGAATGTATCTCCACTCTGAATAGCAATTTCCCTTTGGAGAAGGTGGTGCATTTTCTATGATTTCTTTTCATTTTTTTACGTGAATGGCTGTGTGTAAGGCAATTATTGTACCTAGTACATTAAATCATTTTGGAAGAACACTGGATTCAGCTAGCAGACAATTTAATTAATCACAGTCTATGATTTATCTCTTTTTAAAAAAATTATTATTTAACCTCTACAAGGAAAACTATGAAAATCTAAAAAAAGAAATTGAAAATGACACAAAAAAAGTGGAAGGACATCCCATGTTCCTGGATTGGAAAAATTAATGTAATCAAAATGGCAATTCTACCCAAATTAATCTACATATTTAATGCAATCCCAATCAAACATCCAGAGATATTCTTCACAGATCTAGAAAAGACAATCATAGTATCTGTCTGGAATCACAAAAGACCCCTTATTGCCAAAACAATCCTGCACAAGAGTGGAGTAGGAGGCATCTCACTCCATGACCCCAAAATATATTTCAAAGCTGTGATAATCAAAACAGCATGGTAATGGCATAAAAACAGATAATTGGGCCAACAGAACAGAATAGAGATCAGACCCCAGAAATAAACCCCAAAACATACAGTCAACTGGTTTTTGACAAAGGGCACCAGTCAATCCAACAGGAAAAGGAAAATCTCTTTAGCAAATAGTGCTGGAAAAACTGAGTATCTACCTGCAGAAAGATGAATGTGGACCTCTATTTCTTACCATTAACAAAAATCAACTCAATGTGGATCAAAGATCTAAACTTCAGACCTCAAACTATAAAACTACTGGTGGAAAACACTGGGAAATCTGGAAGACAAGTGTAGGCAAAGACTTCTTAAATAAGATCCCCAAAGCACAGACAATAATCCCCAAAATGGACAAGTGGGATTACATCAAATTTAAAAGTTTCTACACAGTAAAAGACAGTTATTAGTGTGAACCAACAACCCTCAGAGTGAGAGAATATTTGTGTAAACTATGCCTCAGATAAGGGACTGATAACCAGAATACACAGGGAACTCATGCAGCTTATCCAAAGAAAATGATCAACCCAATTAAAAGATGGGAAAATTAACTGAATAAACAACTAAGGAAGACATGAACAGCCAAAAAGCATATGAAAAATGCTCAACATCCCTCATCATAAGGGAGATGCAGATCAAAACCACAATGAGATACTACTTAACCCCAGTCAGAATGGCTAAGATTAAAAAATTTTTAAATGATAAGTACTGGCAAGGATATGGTGAAAGGGGAACTCTCCTACACTATTGGTGGGAATGTAAATTAGTAAATGTAAATATGAGGTTCCTCCAAACTCTACAAATAGAACTACCATATGATCCAGCAATTCTACTCCTGGGTATTTACTCAAAGGATAGGAGAATACTTAGTCAGAAAAGTGTTTGCATATCTATGTTTATTACAGCATTATTCACAATTGCTAAGACAGAACCAATTCAAATGTCCATGAACAGAGGTACGGATTGAAAAAGTATGGCAAGGGAGCAGCAGTTGGCATAATGGCTATGTCACTGGACTCCCATGTGGTTGACCACAGTTCAAGTCCCAAATCCGGTGGCTTAAACTCACTCTAAGCACATGTGTGTGAGTGCCCAAGATCCCGAGAGGAAAATGGAGGAGAAGGGATTGTGGCATGGCCATCCCCCCAGGGGGTGACTTTTCGCTTTCTGTCACATATATTCTATGGGATACTACTCAGCCGTAAAAAAAACGAGATCTTGACATTTGATAGAAAGTGGACAAATTTGGAAGATTTACTGCTGAGTGAAGCAAGCCAGGCTATGAAAGAAGGACATTGTATATCTCCACTTAATATATACCGACTGTCCGCACTCTATGGTGGAAACTGAAAGCTCAGAGGATATAGAAACATGGAAAATGGTTATGGATACTGGAGACATTATGGGAAGAGGGGGAGAGAGGGGCAAGACATTTATGGGACACAGAAATGAATTATTATCTGTTGATGATAATGTGTATAATATCCTCAACTGGACTGGTATGAAGTGTATTCATATTGGGTAAATTCACTTTACAAGTTAAGTGATGTATAGTGATTGAATGCATAAAATAAAATAAAGTTTAAAAACAAAAAAAACACAAAATTTATTTAATTTTATTTATCATTATTATTTTTAAATTTGCTACAGTGCACGTGAACTTACAGAGAGAAAGAGAAAATGAGAAAGTAAGCCAGCAGGATTCAAACTGTGGCTAGCCATGTCCAGCGCTTTAACCAACATGCCAACTGCTGGCCCCATGATTTATCTTTTTGAGAAGTTAGAGCAGAATCCCATTAATCCTTACAATGGCATTATTGCTCACTTTGTATTCTATTTTCTCTATTAAGTGAAGAGAAAAGAGTAGGTACCAAATAGAGCTGGGCATAATCCTGGATTCTCCCCTGAGTATGTGTTGTTCATGGGAATATTAGGTACTGTTCCTTCTATGTGGAGTCCATTTCCTCTTAAGCACCTCAAGCCTTATACCAGATGCCATTTCTCACAGGAAGCCTTTTTTGATTCCTATACATATTTATGCTAGGCACTTTCATGTGTCCCTATTATAACCTGTTTACCCACATCCAAGCATTTATCACATTATTTTTTGCTTACTTAGATATATTCTCCCCTAGAATATAAACTTCATGGAAGGAAAAATTCATATCTTTCTTGCTATCACTGATTTTCAGCCCTTAACATAGTGCCTGAGTCAAGGCAGATGCTCAAGAAGTATTTGTCAAGTAAATAAACAGATCTATCTCATCTACAGAGTGGAAAACGATGAAAAAAACACAGTGTAAAGGTTCCTCCAGGGATCTGCTATAAAGCCATATTAGAGAAGTAAATTTCAGGAGGCTAAGTGTTCAGCTTACATGTATCCAGGAGAGCTGAAGGTAAGATTGAGTTGAGGAATGAATATACAGTGATCTAAAGGGAACACAGAAAACATAATTCACAAAGGCCTGACTACAAGGTCCAATCAGTTAGGAAGAAAAATCAGTAGCTAAGATGACTGGGACATTTCCTTTCCATCCTTATAAATAATCCATGATGGGGGACAGATATCATAGCTATCACACCCTCTGAGATGATAACTACCAAGAGGAGGTTCTGTCAGTATACCATGCAATTAGTTCCTTATAAAATTAAACATTATACCACACCAAAGTTCTTGTGGCCCAATGTCTTAATGTTACAAACAAATATTTTTAAAACAAGAATATTGTTTTTATCATTGTGTCTCTGCCTTGGTGGCATACATCAGCAATAAAAGACATCTAACACATGAATTCCCACCCAGCATGCAGGGTTAGAACGCTGCTGCTTACTAATTTTGAAAGGACGATCTGGGCTCCAGAACTGGAAATACAGCAATTTGAATTGTTGGGCTGCTCCAATCCAAGAGTATCTTCTGACCCAGAGCAGGTCAAGGAGGCAAATGGAGCAAATGCCATTCTCACTCTTCCAAGACAGAAGTTGGCTGATACCCATTAATGGCATAGGTGTTTGTGAATACACATCTCCAACTCCACCTCCAAGAAGAACCTCAGAATAGAAGAGAACCACCCACCTCTATGCCCTGCCCACATACAACAGCAGAGGCTTGGATGTAACAATCCAGAGATATAAATGATCAGTATGATTTATCATGGTCTTTAATTTGGAAATGATTACAATAAGTTAGTCATTTAGTTCTATTTTACTAATACCAATAGCTGCTTCTGATAACACAAAGGACCAGAGAAAAGACAGCTGGTGGGGGCTCAATTCTTAGCTTTAATAATGAAAGTAGAAATAGAAGCACAATTCTCTCAATATTCATCTAAGCTTTAAAAACAGGTCAGAATTAAGGGTACACATGTGTCATTCTTGAAATAAAAAAGGTCCTAAATACAATTGTTCAAAATATTAAAGTGTAGGGACCAGCAAATGGTAATGTTGCTGAACTCCCATGTAGTCGACTGTGATTCAAGTCTCAGACCCGGCAGCTTAAAACTCACACTGGGCATGTGTGTATATGTGTGTGTGTATGTGTGTATGTGTGCTCAAAATCATGAAAGGATAATGGAGAAGGGGTTGTGGTATGGCCATCCCTTCAGGGGGTGGGGGTGGGTGATTTCTCACTTTCTGTCTCTTTGTCTCTCTCTGGCAAGCACACATGCCCTACAGCAAAAATCTCTAAATAAAAAAAATGAAAGTGTGGTCTTCTTACTCTCTATTCTCAATGGGAAAATATTATAAACTAAAAAACACACAGCAGGCACATAACATTTTTTATTACTAGTGACCCAGGGAGATAAAGGTTAATACCTACACTCTAAAAGGATACTTCACTGCTCTCACCCAAAAGGTCAAGAGATAGCTTCCTAGGTTCTGATTCCAATAATAAAGGCACAGCTTAAAATGTGCTAACTCCCACAAATGCTAACTATAAATTCTATTACAAATATTATAAAGCAATTATTTAAAGGTTCTAGAAAATTACCAAAGCAGGAAGAACTAGAAGAAATATGTCCTTGGGACCAGCAATTAGCGTAATGGCTATGTCGCTGAACTCCCATGTAGCCGACCGTGGTTCGAGTCCTAGACCCAGTGGCTTAAACTCACGCCGGGCGCATGTGCGTGCATGCCCAAGATCCCGAGAGGAGAATGGAGAAGGGATTGCGGTGTGGCCATCCCCCCTGGGGGTTGATTTTTCGCTTTCTGTCACTCTGTTTTTCTGGTGAGCACATGCACTCTATAGCAAAAACCTCTCCAAAAGAAAGAAAAAAGAAATATGTCCTTTTTTTTTTTTTTTCCTTTTTTTTGGAGAGGTTTATTTCTTTTTGAAAGAAAACTAATCTCTTACTTGAGTTTTATTTTCAAGCAAAGTGATAGGCTTGTTGTAACTTTTTTTCTTTCAATAGCATTTTCAGGGCTGACCCTACAGTACAGGGTCAAGTTCTTAAAATCAAATTACCTATTTTCCAAGAAGACTATCAACCTGCTCAGGTTACCTTTTCACCCAAATAAGAAAAACTCAACACTTTCTTCTATGAGTGTTACAGATACATAATGCTTCTGACACCAAGTGTGTGAAGTATCTTCCCCATAACACCCTATTCTCCAAATTTCTGGACACAACTAGGTGTCCTACAATCCAATTAGGACATTAGCTACCTGGAGTTAGTACAGATTGTACAGGTTAAGGGTTTAGTTCCACAGATTACCCTCACTTCAGACACGAAGCTCAACTAGTAGGGTGTCTACACTGGTGTCCAAGTGGCTGCAAATCAGGGGTTCCCACAACTCTCCCCTCAGGATTGATCATTTGATATGATGACTCAGGATACTCAGAGAAACATTTATGTTTACCAGCATATTCTAAAAGATGTGATAAAGGACACAGTCAGACCAACAGAGACGTAGGGTGAGTTCTGAAAGGGTCCCAAGCATAGGAGTTTTGTCCTCACAATGTTGGGATGCCAGACTCTGTGGGTACATTGATGTACTTGCCAATTTGGAAGCCCTCGAAACCCATAGTTTAGGGATTTTTATGGCTTCTTCACACAGGCATGATCAACTTTTATTTTTTAACTAGGTCTTCTGACAATTCCTGTCCCTGGAGATAGGCAGGCAGTGGGCCAAAAGTGCAAACCTTCTAATCGTGGCTTCATCTTTGTGACCAGCCCCGTCCTGAGGGACCAGACACAGTGGTAATAAAAACACAATACTGCTCTGAGTCCTGAAAGTTGACAACTTCTTTGCATCAGAAAGGCTGCTCCTGGTAACCATGCCACAAAACTAATATACTGAATTACATTGTAAACATTATGGATATCGTTTGGATTACCATAAGAAAAAGAGAAAGAAGAAAGGCAAGAAGCTCATGAAATTCAAAGAAGGCAAAAAAGATGATTGGTCTGAAGGTAAAGCTCTATCATAAACAGTGTCATGCTAAGCAAATACAAATGAAAAAGACTATCAAGATGCATGAAAAGAACACCAGAATGATGAAAAGACTCCACTAGGAGCAGTACCTGCCTATCTGCTGGACAGAGAACAGTCCCGAGCTAAAGTACTTTCAAATATGATTAAACAAAAACGGAAAGAGAAAACAGGAAAATGGGAAGTACCTCTACCCAAAGTTTAAGCCCAGGGAAAAGCAGAAGTATTAAAAGTTATTCAAACAGGAAAGAGAAAGAAGAAGGCATGGAAGAGGATGGTTACAAAAGTTTGCTTTGTTAGAGATGGGTTTACTAGAAAACTGACTAAATATGATAGATTCCTTAGGCCAGTGGGCTTGTTTCAAGAAGGCCCACATAACATATCCTGAACTGAAAACCACCTTTTGCCTGCCAATACCTAAAGAAGAATCCTTCATCCCCACTATATACAACTTTGGGCATTACCACCAAAAGTATTGTCATTGAGGTGAACGTGAGTGAATTGGGTATTGTGACACAGGAGGCAAGGTTATTTGGAAGAATTATGCCCAAGTTACCAAGAATCCTGAAAATGATGGATGCAGAAATGCTGCCTTACTGGTTTGACAGCAGTTTCATACAAGTAACTACCTGTAATTTTTGAAGATGATACACCAATCTGGAAAACCACCATGACTGTGATGTTTCTGAATATAGTCGGTCTTCCATGCCTACAGTCATCAAAAGATTATTTATTAAATTGTACAAAAACATTAAAGTGGCCTGGTTTTACAAATAAAATAAATAAGTAAAATAAAATACAATGCTGTGAAAAGGTAAAGCACACACAAAAGTTCCCAGTTCAATCCTGGAGACCTCCCTGAGTCTGCCAGGCACACACTTGCCTAATCTGGGGCTGACTGCAACATGGTGACTCTGTTAGGGTGCCATCTCTGTCTTTCTGAAAAATGAACTTAAAAAAAAAGTAACCCTAGTAGAGCAAAAGATGCTCCTATCATCAGGACATTCAAAGAGATTAGGCACTTTCCATCAGAAACTGGGGTCAAAGACCGAATATTAGGACAAAATATGCTTCTTTACCTCTTAGGAAATTACAAGGGTTTTAGTAGCTCTGAACAAGGAACCAGGATAAAGATCAAATGTGTATTCTTTTTTTGTATCATATCATGTCACCACAACATATTTTTATTACAATTTGATTACAGGTTGAAGCTTAAACAGTGGTTTATACCAAATGCATTTCAGGTGAACTAGTTGCTAAGGGCATGTGGGAATGCACATCAGATGGAAAAGCCATCCTTAAATCCAACTTCTAGACAGCTTACCTGAGACTGAGGTGCAGTTGATGGTATTTTGACACTAGTGACCTATAATTCTAAAAGGCCTGGGTATGTTGGACCTTATCTTCTTGACTCTTTTCTTCTAATATCACATGTATCCATCTTATTCCAATAAGACTTCAGCATTATCCACTAAACACAAAAGCTAGACATGAACTAAGAAAATTCTTAGTTCCATTATGTACCTACTTACATAGTAAGTAGGTACATAATTGCTAAAAGTGAATTTTGAAAATATATACACTTTACCTAAAAAAGTTTTATTTTTATAAGAAACAAGAACGAAAATGAAAGTTAATTTTATATATATATATCCTATATATATCTATATATATATATAGATATATATAGGAATAGCTGCTGTACCCTACTGTTGGTCCACTCAAAATCTCACAAGAGCCTCAGGTTATAACATATCGGGTAAGTCCCCCTCCTCGGACCTCTGATAGCCTCCGGCAGTGTCGTAAAATATTCAGTAACACATGAAATTTCTTGTCAACTTTCAAAGCTGTGAACTCCTTTATGTCAGCTTCCACTATAAAATAATGACCTGAAAATACAAATAACTTGAATGAGGTCAACTTTCCAAATGAGCCTTTAATGCATTAAATTATAAATAAGTGGCATTAATCAATTTTTACTGTTGCTATTTAATAAACAAAAGCTCTGGTATTCTTGCTAAAATAATAATTGTTCTATCAACTGAAGTTATGTAATACCTACTGTAGCATTTCAGAATTGTAGCCCTGTTTATTAGATTACTAGTAATCTAATAAACTTTTCAAGAGGCAATATAGTTAAAAGAATGAAACCATAGCAGCTCTGTTACTTAGCTGGATGATCTCAGGCAAGTAAGTTAAGTAAGTTAAGCTCTCTACCTAGTCAGCAAAAAATGGGATAATAACAGTACCTCCCCTTTCAGGGTGTTGTGAGGAAAGCTCATAGTGAAAGATCTGGTACACTGTAAACGCTATATAGGCACAACCAACTGTGCTCATTACTATCCTAATTCTCAAAACGTCAGGTATGTTTCCACAGTATAGTTCCACAACACACTCTAACACAGCATTTCTCAGATTCAGCACTTTAGACATTTTAGGTCAGATCATTCATCTTGTAGGGACTGTCCTATAAACTGCAGGGAGTTTTAGTAGCATCTCTGGCCTCTGACTACTAGGTTCTAGGAGTACCCCAGTCCTAGCTTTAATAACCAAAAATGTCTCCAGACCTGGAAAAATGTCCCTAGTAGGAAAACTGTCCCTGATTAGGAATTAATACAACAGAATTTTTTAGAAATATCTTTGTTTCGGGAACCAGCAGGTGGCATGGTGGTTAAGGTACTGGACATTCCTAAATGGCCAAACACGATTCGAGTCCTGGACCTGATGGCTTGCTTGCTCACTTTCTCTCTCTCTCTCTCTCTCTCTCTCTCTCTCTCTGTCTCTCTGGTCAAATTAAAATAAATGAATAAACAAAAAAATTTAAATAAAATAATTTTTTTTTAAAATACCTTTGCTTCTCATGATATAGTTAGACTCCAAATAGTTGACAAATATATATGCTATCAGTTTACCTTTGGTATCCTTTGTTTCTTCATCAATAAATCTGTGATAGAGATTTCTGGCCACAGAATTCATAGACTTTTTTGGCTGATGTAGGATCTTATATTTACTAATTACTGCCTTGTTGATTTCTTTAATAACATCATTAATTTGAGAATAGGTTAAACGTGATTTCATGTACCTATAAAAAAGCATATGGTTTATTATTTTTTTAATAAAGCAATTTTTATCATACAAAATTATTGTGAAAAACATTATGTATGATGACTTTGTACAACAGAATACTATAGAGCCTTTTATAAAAAGAATTTTATATGAATTTCCAAATAAACCAGACACATCTCAATAGTCAAAAAGTTAAACAGAGGAACCAGCAGTTAGCGTAATGGCTATGTCGCTGGACTCCCACGTAGTCAACCACGGTTCGAGTCCCGGACCCGGCGGCTTAAACTCACGCTGGGCGCGTGTGCGTGCGTGCCCAAGATCCCGAGAGGAGAATGGAGGAGAAGGGATTGCGGCGTGGCCATCCCCCCTGGGGGGTGATTTCTCGCTTTCTATCTCTCTGTCTCTCTCTGTCTGTCTGGCGAGCGCACGCGCCCTATAGCAAAAACCTCTCCAAAAAAAAAAGTTAAACAGAGATGACAACATAACAGTACTTATTTTCTCCAATAAGGTTTGGAAGCATTAATTTCTTTTCTCCACTTATGGAGAATTAATATTATAATTTAAAATAAGCTTTCAAATTCTGATTCATACATACTTATTAACTGTAAGACAGAAGTTTATTTAAACATTTTCAAATGTTTGTGAGCAAAGGAAAAATATAAATTAGGGGCTAGGGGTGGCCGGCAGGTGGCACAGTGGTAAAGATGTTGGACTCTCACATGGCCAACTGCAATGAGTCAAGTCCCAGACCTGGGAGCTTGAAACTCACGTGGGGCGTGTGACCATGCATGCCCAAAATGCTAGGAGGAGAATGGAGAAAAGGGATTGTGGTGTGGCCATCTCCCCTAGAGGGCGATTTTTCACTTTCCCTCTCACTGTCTCTCTGGCAAGCTTATGTGCCCTATGGCAAAAATCTTAAAAAAGAGTTAGGGTTTGGACAGTGAGATAGAGATAAAATGTAGTACTGCTTTGCAAGGCTGACCCACATAGGAAGGTTCCAGGTTTATGTCTGGAGACCTCCCTGAGTAAGCCATGCATATATGTGCCCTTGATCTGGAGCTAGCTCTAGCTGAGGGTGAATTATGGCATCAAGACCCTGTTGGGGGTACTGTCTCTCTCTGACTCATGGAAGAAATAAGTGAACTTAAAAAAACAAAGAAAAGAAATTATATAACTCATAGCATTCTAGTCTGATGTAAAAACAATGATCAGTTCAGAGAAAAGGAGGAGAAACACCAGGAGGAAGTGGAGGAAAAAATGAAGGACAATAAAGATGAAAATGAAGATTAAGAGGGAACCAGCAGTTAGCGTAATGGCTATGTCGCTGGACTCCCACGTAGTTGACTGCAGTTTGCGTCCTGGACCCTGTGGCTTAAAACTCACGCTGGGCGTGTGTGCGTGCGGGCCCAAGATCCCGAAAGGAGAATGGAGGAGAAGGGATTGCGGCGTGACCATCCCCCCTGGGGGTGATTTCTCGCTTTCTGTCTCTATGTCTCTCTCTGTCTGATTTGCAAGCGCACGCGCCCTATAGCGAAAACCTCTCAAAAAAAAAAAAAAAAAAGATTAAGACAAGGAAAAACTGATGGGCAAAGGATGCAAAGAAATGAAAAGGTTCTGAATTTAAGCTGCAAGAGCAGAGGAGACCACATTCTTTTTTCCTCCATTTCTCCATCTGGTAAGGACTTTCAGCACATATGCACACACATCCAGCATGTTTTTCAAGCCACAGGGATGGGATCTGAACTGCAGTCAGTCATGTGCGATCCAGCTCCTAATGTACAGCGCTTAACCACCATCCAACGGGGCCAGCCCTATATAACTATTAAAATCCAAGTTTTCAGGACCAGTGGATGGCATAATGGTTACATTGCTGGACTCCCACAGTCAAACACGGTTTGAGTCCTGGACCCGTTAGCTTAATGCTCACACCAGGCACATGTGCATGCATGCCTAAGATCCCAAGAGGAAAATGGAGAAGGGACTGTAACGTGGTCATACTTCCTGAGGGCTAATTGTTGTCTTACTATCTCTCTGTCTCTCTGGTGAGCGCACATGCTCTATAGCAAAAAAATAAAAATAAATAAATAAATAAAACTCTCTAAAAACAAAACAAAACAAAGAAACAAGTTTTCAATCAAAGTCTAAAATGGAAAAGTACCCATATTAAAAATAAGTAATCTTGCAGCCAGCAGATGGCATAGCAGTTGTATCACTAGACTCCTACATGGCCACCTGCAGTTTGAGTTTCAGACTCAGTGGCTTAAAAATCACCCCAGACCTGTGTGCATGCATGCCCAAGATCTCAGAAGGAGAACAGAGGAGAAGGGACTGTAACATGGCCATCCTCCCTGTGGGCTGATTTCTCGCTTTCTGTCTCTGTCTCTCTGGCAAGCACACATGCCCTATAGCAAAAATCTCTCCACCCCAAAAAAAGAAGTATTCTATATTTATATTATAACTATACCTTGGTAATAATTATCAGAAATACCTGTAATACATGTTTAATTTGATAAAATCTAGAAAGAAATGTCCTTTCTTATCTGAATAGGAAAATTACAGATGAGTTTGATTTCCTGACACAAAATGCTTTTTTAGAAACAAATATTATTTGTATAATAAATTAAAAAATAGAAAACAAGAAATGTAACATAAAATAAAGCTTAGAAATTAAGCAAAGCCCTGGAATTATGAGAGTCAAAAAACATGGATTTTTATAACTGGTTCCTATGAAAAAGAAAAGGAGACTTTCTTCTGGAGGAGGCATCTAATCATATTCATTCCTGTATTCTCCTCAGTGACCCAAGAATACACCACAGACACAAAAAAAGTATATAGTATAAGGGACAAAAGTAAACCAGACATACAAAACATTATCCTCTGTAATTCTCAAATCCACACAATACACTCAGTTTCCTTAAAATTACAGCAAACTATAGCACTTCTGGGGATGGCAGGTGGCATGGTAGTTAAGGGCACTGGACTCCCACATGGCCGACTGCAGTTCAAGTCCTGGACCTGGTGGTTTACTTTCTCACTTTCCCTCTCTCTCTCTCACTCTGACCTTCTCTGGTCAAATAGAAAGAAAGAAACAGAGAGAGAGAGAGAGAGAGAGAGAGAGAGAGAGAATGGGAGAAGGGGAGAGAGGGAGAAAGAAAGAAAGAAAGAAAGAAAGAAAGAAAGAAAGAAAGAAAGAAAGAAAGTTAAATAAAATAATTCTTAAAAAACAAAAAAACGGGAACCAGCAGTTAGCGTAATGGCTATGTCGCTGGACTCCCATGTAGTCGACCGCGGTTCGCGTCTCGGACCCGGTGGCTTACAACTCACGCCGGGCGTGTGTGCATGCGTGCCCAAGATCCCGAGAGGAGAATGGAGGAGAAGGGATTGCGGCGTGACCATCCCCCCTGGGGGGTGATTTCTCGCTTTCTGTCTCTATGTCTCTCTCTGTCTGGCGAGCGCACACGCCCTATAGCGAAAAACCTCTCAAAAAAAAAAAAAAACTAAGGCTACTTGTAAATGTAATCAGTAGGCTGGCTCACTCCATGGCTCAGCAGTAATACGTCGCTCAAGAGAAGCAGGATCTGGGCCAGCCCCATAGCCTAGTGCTCCTAAGGGAGCAGTATCCTACCTGGTCAATTGTAGTTCAAATCCTGGCCCCAGTGGCTTGAAAAATATGTCGGCTACATGTGTTCCTAAAATCCCATCACATCCTGATAGGATGGAGAAATGGAGAAGGGATTGCGGCATGACCATTGACGGTGGGTGTTCTCTCCCTCTCTGTTTCTTAGAGTAAGCACACATCCTCTGGTAATTTAAAAAAAAGAGAGACGGGACCAGCAGTTGGCATAATGGCTATGTCGCTGAACTCCCATGTAGTCGACTGCGGTTCAAGTCCCGGACCTGGTGGCTTAAACTCATGCTGGGCGCATGTGTGTGTGTGTGCCCAAGCTCCCAAGAGGAGAACAGAGGAGAAGGGATTGTAGTGTGGCCATCCCCCTTGAGGAGTGATTTCTCGCTTTCTATCTCTCTGTCTCTCTCTGTCTTTCTGGTGAGCACACGCACCCTATAGCAAAAACCTCTCAAAAGAAAAAAAAAAAAAAAGAGAGAGAGAAAGAGAAATTGGATCCCACATAGTGACCATGGTTCAAATCTCTGGGCCAGTCAGCCTTAAAAACACCATGCATGTGGCAACCGCTGGAAGGCTATAAGAAGGGGATCAAGACATGACATGACGTGACGTGACCAGATCTTATGGAGGATGTTCCTCTCTCTTTACTTTCTCGCATGTGTACACACACACTCTATCATGATTTAAAAATATATATAATTTGTAAATCTGTATCACATACAAAAAAATTATCAGATATGGAAGGTGAGCACTGAAGTTATTAATGTAATGGTTTAAAAGATTTGAAAGAAGTCCTAAATACACTGCAGAGATCTGTGGTATCAAGAGTCTGTGGAAACTATGGTTAGAAACAATGCCATGTTGGGCCTGGATGGTATGGCAGTAAAACCTGATGGTCTCCAAGGCTGACCCACATGGGAAGATTCTACCTTCACACCTAGAGCTATCTGAAGCTGGAGGAGGATCGCAGCATCAAGACCCTGTTAGGGATACCTTCCGTCTCTTTCTCTTTTTTGCTCATAAAAGAAATATATAAACCTTAAATATATATATATATATATATATAAAGAAATAAAAGAAAAGGAAAAACAAGGCACAAAAATGAGTTTAGAAAAGAGAGGGAAAAGAAATCCAAGTTAGGTCTTGAGAGAACCTTACCAATAAAAAGATTTATCTCTAGATATATCTACAAAAAGAGATTTTACAAAAACCAAAGTATCTTCAAAATTTTTTCTGCCTTCTCATAGTACAGTGTAAAACTATTCTTTTTAGAGAGAGATTTTTGCTATGGGGCACATGCACTCTCCAGAGAGACAGAAAGTATGAATCATCCCCCAGGAGGGATAGCCATGCCGTAATCCCTTCTCCTCCATTCTGGACACACACACACACACACATGCACCCAGCATGAGTTTTAAGCCACCAGGTCTGGAACTCGACTATGTGGGAGTCCAGTGATGAAACCATTCCACCATCTGCTGGTCCCAATGTAAAACTACTTTAAAGCTCAATGTTCGAACACATTTGAGCATATTGTAAGATTTATGACCTCAACAATCACATATGTTGGTTACTAAAGAGCTGAACATTCATATTTATCTTAAGTACTTACGCAGGAACACTATCAAACTCATCACAAGTTATAAATGGCATTTCTTTAATACTTCTTTGTTCTTTTGGCAGCTTCTTTGTGGGTGCAGGTTCCTCAACTTTGACTGGTTCTTCAGGGTCAACATCTGATTCTTTAGCCCTACAGAATAAAGATGTACATACGTTCAGGTAATCATCCAGTTTTTCTCAATTGAAAATAATCAATATTAAATATGATTCATCCTGTAATGATTTTTTTTTTAAATTTTGCTAAAGGGCACATGTGCCAGAGAGAGAGAGAAAGAGAGAGCATCCCTCAGGGGGACGGCCATGCTGCAATCCCTTCTCCTCCATTCTTCTCTTGGGATTTGGAGTGCACATGCACATGCATCCAGCCTGTTCTTCGAGTGGCCAGGTCCAGGACTCGAATTGCATAGTCAGTTATGTGAAATTCAGCTCCCTTAACCACTACACCACTGGCTGGCCCCATCTGTTATGATATTTTATAGCCAGCATTTTTCTCTATCTCTATCCCTATTGTTCATAAACATCTAAATAGTGAAGAGAATGTTGAAAAATTAAGTCCCTACATCCTCAGTAATATAGCTACATTTATGTATATATTCAAAATATGGTCTATGTGGTACATACACTAGACATCTTCATCAATTGTCCATCTGCTCCTCAAAGTCATCACATGTAAAGTTGAATGTAACTGAATGGCTTCCTGACTTCCCTCATTCTGAACCTGGAAACATCCCTATAGACTTTTTATTTTAGAGATGCTTTTGTTACATGGCATGTACGCTTGCTGAAGAGACAAAGAAAAAGAAAGCAAGAAATCACCACCCAGAAAGATAGCCATGCTGTAATCCTTTCTTCTCCATTCTGTCAGGATTTTAGGCACACATACCCACATGCCCATTGTGAGTTTCAAGCCACTGGGTCTAGAACTGAAACTGCCGTCGACCATGTGAGAGTCCAGCACCTTAACCACTACACTACCTGCTGGCCTCCTTAGACTTTTATTTATACTAGTTTATCATTATGGTTGTTAATGCTAGTCCCCGCCTATTGCAGACTCATTTTAATTGCCAGCAATGAGCATCAGTCACCCTCGGATACAGTCTGCCCAGATTTTTAAGTCAGTGAGAAGTCTACTAATATAGCTCCTACCCCACTAGCAAATGGAATCTAGGGCCCTAGCAGGTAGTGTAGTGGTTAAGGTGCCAGACTTCCATGTGGCTGATCACGGTTCAAGTCCCAGACCCAGTGGCTTCAAACTCATATACCAGGAGTGTATGTGTGCATGCCCCAGATCCCAAGAGGATAATAGACAAGAAGGGATTACAGTGTGACCATCCCCACTGGGGCGTGGTTTCTCACTTTCTCTCTCTTCCTCTAAGAAATTCTCACTTTCTGTCTCTCTGTCTCTTCGGCAAGTACACATGCCCTATAGCAAAAAAATATCACAAACAAACAACAAAACGAAACAAACAAACAAACAAAAAACGTCTATAAAAATGGAGTCTGGAAACAGACTAGTTTCTAGGCTGCTTATCTTCCAGGTATGGAAAAGATGTTGCTAGCAGTGAGTCAAGCCATAGTGAAGGGAATCCCCAGGAAGAAAGGATGTTAGATCCTAAGATGACAGCTGAGCATGAAACAGAGGGTAACCAGGCCTGACAGTGTGACTCAGGAGATGGTTATGTTGCAAACTATTGATTCACAATAAAGATGCCCAATGCTACGGTATCAACATCTTGTGTGACTCCTAACATGAGACTCCATCGTGAGACTGGCTCATTGCTACCTGTACTTGCTTACCTTGACCATGTGGTAAGGATGCACATAATTTTTCCTCATTCCCTGATTATGTATGTCAGTTGAAATGAGTCAATTCAAACAACAGAAAACTTCTGCTTTATCTACCCCTAAGAGCTAAAGCAAGGCCATAGTGAGCTTAGCGGAAGAAAATCTTCCCATTTCTCTGGTCATATTCCTACTAGATGTCCAACATCTGGTCCACCTAATAATCATGGTAGAAATTCTATGATGACCTACCTTTTTCCCTATCACTCACTCACAAGCCTGTCCACTAATGTTCTCCTCTAGTAGGAAAATTCCAGGTCCCTGACCATGCTTAGGAAATCTGTTGCACTTCTTTTCCTGGAGACCTTTAACTATGTGCAATAACATGGCTCTTTTCCTGTACAGCAAGGTTCACTCTTGCCTTTTGGTTTCTCAAATTTAAATAGCATATAGTTTATGGAAACACACAGACAGAAGCATGATTATCATAACATCAAGAAAGTGATTACCTCACCTCTCTGATAAAGGGAGGGTACACATCAGAAATAAAGTATTGATAATGTCTTACTTCTTAACCTGGCAGGTAGATACATGGATATTTGTTTTATTATTATCCTTTAATTTGCTACTAAGAAAATGGGGTGATAGTAAAGAAGACAAAATTTCAAAAACAAAACAGTGGTAAACAAGATGAAATCTGAAGGGCAAGATCAGAGTTGAAGAGGGACTGTGGACCTCTATGTGATCTTCAAACAATTGGTTTAAAAAGTGGTTGCAATTGGCAGTTGAACGCTAGCAGTAGGGCCTCTGGGAAAAAGGCAAAGCACAGACATACATATACTATCAGTGAACAGACAAAAAGGACATTAGTTCCAGGGGAAAAAATTAGCTAAGGTTATTGTTCCTTTGGCTATTTTTTTTTTTTTTTGGAGAGGTTTTTGCTATACGGCGCGTGTGCTCACCAGAAAGACAGAGAGAGACAGAGAAAGAAAGCAAGAAATCATCCCCCAGGGGGGATGGCCATGATGCAATCCTTTCTCCTCCATTGTCCTCTTGAAATTTGAGCACACACGTACACACATGTGCCCAGTGTGAATTTAAGCCACCAGGTCCGGGACTAGAACTACAGTTGACTACATGGGAGTCCAGTGACATAGCCATTACGCCAACTGCTGGTTCCCCTTTGGCTATTATTAAGATGAAAAGTTCATTAAATTACTTTTCACTCTAAAGCAGTGGTCCTCAAGGGTCAAGGGAGATTTTTGCCCGAAGAGGTCATTTGGCCATGTCCGGAGACATTTCTCATTGCCACAGTTGGGTAGTGGAGGGGGATGTTATTAGAATCTAGTGAGCAGAGATCAAGGAGGTTACAAACTGTTCTAGTGTCAAGACAAAGAATTATCCAGCTTAAAATGTCAATAGAGCTGAGATCAACTAACTACTCTAAGGGGAAGAACTCAGTGGAAACAGAGAGCCTAGATATTTACCTTTGCGAAACAAGGGGTGACGTTTTTCTCAGAGACAGAAACTAAGAAAACTGATGACGATAAGAGGAAATACTGTTTCTAATGTAAGTGACCAAAAAACTGGATAATCAGTGACAAGATTTCAAGTACATGGAAGAGTAAAAACTTTGAGGAATTTGTCTTCGTGGATTTAAATCCAGATAGCATGAATAATTCAAAATCTACTTACATGCTCTGGGTTACTGTTACTTGAGGCAAATGGAGAGGAATGTTCTCTTTGAGATGTTCTACATCTTTATAATCTTCTTCGAGAGATTCACAGAGTTCCTAAAATTAAAAAGAAATGCTCACAAATAAGCCTCTCTCCACCCTGTGTATGTTTTAAGACATTATAATGGACATTTATAGCCTCGTGGTTAAGGCAATCAGATCCCACAAGGCCAACTGTGGTTCAAATCTCACACCCAGTGGCTTGAAAAATATGCCAGTCACAAGTGTGTGCATGCCCCAAATCCCAATAGGATGGAGAAATGGAAGAGAAGGGACTGCAGCAAGACCACACCCCATGGCAGGAAGAGAGGTTTTTCCTACAACTCTCTCTGGTTAGCACACATATCCCCTGACAATTAAAAAAAAGAGAGAGACATCACTTTTCAGCCTTTTGCTAAGATCAAGTGTAAAAAAAAAGAGAGAGTGAAAAGGAAATACTATAACCATAATCACAGTAACTCTAAGTGTTGAGAAGGCATAATGAAATAGAAAAACACTGAATGCTACAGTATAAGAGGCCTGGGGCCAGCAGGTGGCATGGTAGTTAAGGTGCTAGACTTCTACATAGTCAGCCATAGTTCGAGTTCCAGACAGGTAGCTTGAAAATTACACTGGGTACATGTGTGTGCCTGCCCAAAATCCCAAGAGGAAAATGGAGGAGAAGGGACTGTGGCATGGCCATTCCCCCAGGGGCTGATTTCTCATCTTGCTCCCCACCCCCCACCCCAGCGAGCATACAAGCCCTATGGCAAAAACTTTTTTTTCCTAAGTTTACTTTTTTTTTTTTTTTTTTTTTTTTAAAAAAAAAGAAGAATCCATTGATGTCTAGAACTGTTTTTGGATGATGTTATAACATTCTTCCTTCCTGAAGTTTTTCAGAGAACTGTCACTATAATCACAATATAATTACACAGGGTTGAGGCTTATGGCTTTCCCAAATACTTCACCCTTGGGAAGCAACTTTTAAGTATCTGGGAGACTGATGTTTCATTTTGACTGACAGCAAAGTAGGCATAATCACACCCATTCCAATAATTGAAAAATCCTTACAGACTTTAAGGACTGTAAGGCTGAATGGAACCATATAGAAACCACCTTGTTCAATCTCACTAAACACTTCAATTGATCTAACAGCCCGAGGTAATTATGGTATAGACTGACTATTTGCCTATCAAGAAGTAAATAAGCACTTTTTATTAAATGAAGTAAATTAGAAGACTAATTTAGAACAAAATGTGCCTGTGAATGAGGATCAATTTTTCTTTACTTAAAAATCCTTATACTACATTTTATAAAAATAGAAAAATGCACAAATATAAGGGAGCTAAGAAATAGTCCAGCACGATATATTATTTTTCATGTGAGGAGCCTGAGATCTCAAGTACAATGGCTTCCTCAGGGTTGGGGCAGGGAGGATGAAAACTGACATCTCTTCATCTAAGGCTGTACACATCACTCTACCAGGACATCATTTGCTAAAAGTACACCTACCAAGAATTACTTAGAAAACCCTCCTATTTTACAAAATGCAGTCCCACTAGCCATGACCATAAAGAAAGAAATATCTGTTGAGGGGTCAGCAGGTGATGTGGTGGTTAAAGCAGCTGGACTTCCATGTGGCTGACCACAGTTCAGGTCCTGGACTTGGAGGCTTGCTTTCTCACTTTCCCTCTCTCTCTCTAGTGAACTTCAAAATATAAAGTTTAACAACAAAAAAGGAAATAGCTGCTGAGCTCTGGACTCTATACTGGGAAAATAAAATACAAATGGGGGGCCATCAGATGGCATAGCAGTTATGTCACTGGACTCCCACACGGCCAACCACAGTTCAAATCCCGGACCTGGTGGCTTGAAACTCACATCGGGCACATGTGCGTGCAAGCCTAAAAGAATAGAAAAGGGATTACAGCATGGCCATCCCCTCTAGGATGTGATTTTTCACTCCTCTCTCTCTCTTCCTCTCTCTGGTGAGTGCACACACCCTAAGGGAAAAACCTCTTAAAAAAAAAAAAAACCACAAGTGGCACTTTATAACATTAATAATATACAAAGTCAAGAACATTACAAATGTACGGGAACCAGCAGTTAGCGTAATGGCTATGTCGCTGGACTCCCACGTAGTTGACCGCGGTTCATGTCTCGGACCCAGTGGCTTAAAACTCACGCCGGGCGCGTGTGCGTGCGTGCCCAAGATCCCGAGAGGAGAATGGAGGAGAAGGGATTGCGGCGTGACCATCCCCCCTGGGGGGTGATTTCTCGCTTTCTGTCTCTATGTCTCTCTCTGTCTGTCTGGCGAGCGCACGCGCCCTATAGCGAAAAACCTCTCCAAAAAAAAAAAAAAAAAGAACATTACAAATGTAAAGAATCCTTAAAAATCACTTGATAAGAACAAGCTCATGGCCCGCGGGTTAAGAAGCCTGGATTTCACAGGGCCAACCATGTGGTTTGAATCTGACTTGTTGGCTTTAAAAGCACACCAACTTTGTGTGCATGCCCAAAATCCAGAAAGGAAGAAGAAACAGAGGAAACAGAATTGCAGCACGACTATGCCCCATGGGTTGCCTTTTCACTTTCCCTCTCTTTCTTTCTCATCACTGCTGTGAGCGCACACACCCTGTGGCAAAGTTAAAAAACAAAAAAACAAAAAAACAAAAAAAAAAAAACTTAATTATCTGATGATTAGGAAATTTGTATTTATTGCTTTTTCACTTTGTTTCTTCATTAGAAAAACAGTACCTTAAAAAAAAAAAAAAAAAGAAAAACAGTACCTTGAGAGAGCTGTTGGTTTGTTCTTGATATTGAATTTCCAATTCCAATTTATTCAGAAGTTCATTTATCACAATGATCTCATCTCCTATTTTATGTAACATAGACTTCAAAGTGGGTTCTTGACCTATTATAAAGATCAAATGGAGGACCAGCAGTTAGCATAATGGCTATGGCATTGAACTCCCATGTAGGCAACTGCGGTTCAAGTCCCGAACCTGGTGGCTTAAACTCACGCTGAGCGCGTGTGCGTGCATGCCCAAGATCCCGAGAGGAAAATGGAGAAGGGACTGGGTCGTAGCCATCCCCCCTGGGGGTTGATTTCTCGCTTTCTGTCTCTCTGTCTATCTCTGTCTTTCTGGCAAGCGCACGTGCCCTATAGCAAAAACCTCTCCAAAAAAAAAAAAAAAAAAAAAAAAAAAAAAAAAAAAAAAAAAGATCAAATGGGAAACATAGTATATAAAAAAGCAATAATGTATAAGAACCCATGAGAACTCTTGGTACAGAGAACTGTACTTTAGTGTCTGAGTCTGTTATTGGGTTGCTAACAAAAATACCTGACACTGAGTGACTTTCTAAAGAAATATAGGTTTATTCAACTCACAGTTTGGAGGCACAGGATCCAATTTCCACTGGCTACAGCATTACAGAGGGTGGAATCGTAAGCAGAGCACAATGTGGTCTGTATGTGTAACCTCTGCCTATCTCGTGTCCTCTCTTTATACACACACCAGAACTCTAAACCATAGAGTTCTAGTTACCCAATCACTAATCTTCTCTCAAAAGTCCCTAATGAGATTTAATCATTAGAACATCTGAACATCTGAATGGGGGGAGGACAGAGACAAATCATAGCACTTATTTTGAGACATTGGGTTTGGAAAAAAGAATACTGCCTCAGCCCCTCATACTTCTTTCTCTCTCTCTCTCTCTCTCTCTCTCTCTCTCTCTCTCTCATTTAAGTTTATTTCTTCCATGAGTGAGAGCCAGAGACAGAGAAAGCACCCCTAACTGGTTCTGGATGCCAAGATCCATTCACTGCCAGCTCAGGATCATGGGTAAGTATGTGCCTGGCATACTCAGAAAGGTCTCCTGATTTGAATCATGAGCCTTCCCATGTGGAACTCTCTTAGAGCCTTGAATTTTACCCTGTACAACTTCAGGTTTTGTTGTTTTGTTTTGTTTTGTTCTGTTCCCCTTTTAGTACTTCCATTTAGCTCTAGAACCACAAATATCCACATAACCTGCAAATCTGACTACTGGTCTATGTGTCTCAGAAAAAGATAAATAAATAAATCTAACTAATACCCAGCTCTTCATTCTTTTTTTTTTTGGGGGGGGGGGGTTGCCATAGGGCATGTGCGCTCGCCAGACAGACAGACAAAAGCGAGAAATCACCCCCCAGGAGGAATGGCCACACCACAATCCCTTCTCCTCCATTCTCCTCTCGGGATCTTGGGCACGCACGTGCACATGCCCGGCGTGAGTTTTAAGCCACCGGGTCCAGGACTCGAACTGCGGTCAACTACATAGAAGTCCAGCGACACAGCCATTATGCTAACTGCTGGTCCCCCTAGCTCTTCATTCTATGTCTTTTGCATTTTCAGTATCCTCTGCAATATTCAAAATCATGACACTAAAGTGTTTTTAAAATCACCATTTGAAATCTAAAATTACTTTTCTAAGATACATCATCTTAAGCAGCCACAAGATATCATTCAAAATGGAGCAATAATCAAAATGCATTTTCTGTATACAAAGTCAGTTGGCTGTTTTACTTACCACAGTTTCTTAATGACAGAGTTTTTTTAATATTGCTAATCTTTTCATTAACATGAGAGCATAACTGTTCCAGATCGGAGGACGCCATCCTTTAAGCCTCTGAAGAAAAAAACAAACACATTTGTACAAAAAGTCAGAAAAATTTCAGTCCAGTTTCAGAACTGAGAATGGTGAATATACAGTAAATCACATTTCCTTGAAAGAAAAAGAAAAACTTTCAAGGACAATTTTTTTGAATTCTGCAAAATTCAGTTTCTAACCAAATTCCTAGCGCTTCCTGTAGTCAATGGATCCCAAACCAGCGTACAGGGCACAAACTTGGGGTAACTTCCCTAAGGATTTAGGAGTTCGAAAGCAAAAGATAACATTGGTGTTTTGTTTTTTTTTTTGAGAAATGCAAAATATATGCGCATTTTAAAGAAACACACTGTAATTTCAAAGAAACAGGCCCAGGTAAGCATTTTTTTCCATGCTTTGGGGGTTGGGACTTTACAGCCTGGGATTGGTAAGGAGGCGCAGAGAAGGGAAGAACTCCGTTACTGTTCACCCCGAGGGTCAGTGAGGGGGGCCGGTATAAAGCGTCCACTCCCGCCAAACCCCCGAAGGAGTGTCAAGCCCTGGCCTCTGCTCGACGCGCCCGGCCGCGGATCCCCCACCCGCCCAGCGACGACCCCAGCTGCCTCCGAGGTAAGAATCCCCACGCCAGACTCCAACCTCTAGTGAGTCCAGGAGCAAAGGGCACACTACTCGCCGTTATGGCGCAAACCGTGGACACCTCAGTTTCAGCCGGAAGTCCGTGATCACTAGACGCGACTCTGGGAACAAAATTCAAACTCCGCGCCTCCCGCCGGCGCCGCGCACGCGCACAACCGCGCTCCCGGCAGGTCAACTCAACTACAGCTCGCGTTTCCGCCGTCATCCGGGACCACAGTGGGGCGGGCGGTGAGCGGCCGAGGTGGGGCCATGGGCGGGACGGGGAGGGGCCTTGAGCGGGACGGGGAGGGGCCATGGACTGGTCGTGGGCGGGGCCGGGCCGGGCCGGGGCGGGGCATTGGCGGAACGAAGACGGGATAGGATTGGGTGAAAGGCTGCCAGGCGGATGCCCCGCCTACCCAGGGCAGTCACAGGTGATCTCAATTGATCACCCGGTCTTGCCCGCCTCCCAGCCATTGGCCAAGAGCTTGTGGGGCTAAAATAGCCAGCCAAAATAGTGGTTCTCTAAATTTCCTGCACATCAGACACTCAGGAGATGAGGCCCAAGCCATTATATATTTTTAAAACACCCCAGATAATTTCTTTTACTTCTTTTAAGAATTACTTCTTTTATTTTTTAATTTTTTTTAATTTATTTATTTATTTTTTTTATTTTTTTTTTTTCACATGAGTTTTGCCAGAGAAAGAGGGAGAATGAGAAAACAAGTCACCAGGTCCAGGACTCGAACCACAGTCGGCCATGTGGGAATTCCAGCACCTTAACCACCAGGCCACCTCCTGCCCCCACCCCAGATAATTTCACCCAAGTGTGTGAGCTAAAAGATACAGACCTCGTCTTTGTGGAGCTTACAATGAACAAAGTTAAAATGAGAAAAGCAAAAGTTTAATTCCCCTTGTTGAAAAACAAAGAGAAAAGCATCCTAGGGCTGGAATGACTGCTCTACAGTCATCAAATAGCAAGTTCTTCCAGTCTTTTGGCTCCTAGTAAATTTGTTATTCCTGTAGCATAAAAGCCCATGCTTCAGGATTTGACAAACTCTTGAAAAGCGTCTTCAGCATCCTGTTACTTGTGGAAGCAAACCAAGCAAAAAGTGGTCAAGATATATCTTGACAAGGCCCAATTTGTTCAACTTTGAAGACTTGGTTTTGGTACATGCAGTTGGGCCTTATTGTGGAGAATTGGGCCCTTTCTGTTGATCGCTACTGGCTGCTGGCATTGCAGTTTTCAGTGCATCTCATTGAGGCTGAGCATCCTCAAACATAATGGTTTCACAGGATTCAGAAAGTTGTAGTGGATCAGACCAGCGGCAAATCACCAAGCAGCGACCGTGGCCTTTTTTTTTTTTTTTTTTTTGGTGCAAGTTTAGCTTTAGGAAGTACTTTTGGGGACCAGCAGTTAGCGTAATGGCTATGTCGCTGGACTCCCACATAGTCGACTGCGGTTCAAGTCCCGGACCCAGTGGCTTAAACTCATGCCAGGCGTGTGTGCGTGCGTGCCCAAGATCCCGAGAGGAGAATGGAGGAGAAGGGATTGTGGTGTGGCCATCCCCTCGGGGAGGGGGGGGGGGTGATTTCTCACTGTCTATCTCTCTGTCTCTCTCTGTCTGTCTGGCGAGCGCACACGCCCTATAGCAAAAAAACCTCTCCAAAAAAGAAAAGAAAGTACTTTTGGAGCTTCTTCTTAGTCCAACCACTGAGCTGGTTGTCACATAAAATCCACTTTTTGTTGTACATCATAATCTGATCAAGAAATGGTTCATTGCATAGGATAGTAGATGACACTTTTAAAACGATGATTTTTTTAAATTTCAGCCAGCTCAAGGACCAGCAGATGCTGTAATGGTTACATCGCTGGACACCCACGTAGTCAATTGCAATTTGAGTCCCAGACCTGGCGACTTGAAACTCATGCCAGACACATGTGCGTGCATGCCCATGATCCAAAGAAGAGAATGGAGGAGAAGGGATTGCAGTATGACCATCCCCGCTGGGGGCTGATTTCTCACTTTCTGTCTCTCTGTCTGTCAGCGAGTGTACATGCACTACAGCAAAAATCTCTCAAAAAAAATTTCAGTCATCTCATGAGGCACCCACTTACAGAGCTTTTTGCCTTTCCAATTTGCTTCAAATGCTGAACAGCTGTAGAACAGTCAACATTGAGTTCTTCACAAACTTCTCGTGTAGCTGGAAGAGGATCAGTTTCGATGATTGCTCTCAGTTGGACATTTTCAACTTCCGGTGGCTGCCCATTGTGCTCATCTTCAAGGTTCTCATCTCTTTTTGTAAAATTTCTTGAGCCACCACTACATTATACATTCATTAGTGATTTCTGTTGTTTATACACCATAAAGCCTATGTATGGTATTCTGAATAAATTAAAATAGTGAAATTTTTGGAGTGTCCAAAAAGTCAAAGGACTCCCTTCTACTCAGTTCCCATCCATAAACATGACGGTTCTTCCCCAGGTGTGGCAAGGTAAAACTACCAGGGCCCAGGCCAACAAAGCCACGTGGGAAGGTACAGGTTTGTGTCCTGTAGTCCTAGATTGTGCACAGGTGCCCATGTCTGTGATCCTGGCTGGATGTGCCTAGGCGTGAGTCATGGCATAAAGACTCTGTTGGCTCTCTCTCTCTCTCTCTCTCTCTCTCTCTCTGTCTCAAGAAAAATAAAAGGCTACTAGGGCCCCTCACATCAGCTCACTCGTAGGGTAGAGAGGTTTCATGCTAGGAGAGGCAAGCCAAGACTAGAGGCTACCATCTCCATTTAGCATACAGAGCCGTGGTTCAAAGGTTTTGCCAAAGTGGAGAGGGGCAGCCTTTAAGAACATAGGTTTCTCAAGCTCTGTAGAATTTGTCAGGGTAGGCAGATAATCAGACATGAGCAGGGAAGGGAGACTCTAGAGACCCATGGCACTGCCCATGGGAAGCACCCCAAATTGCCCTATTTGTAGTTTTGTGAGAAAATTCAGCTACTCAAGATAGAGGGCAGCAGAGAGGAGTTTATTTAACTTAGAACATATTCAGTATTGAAACTAGGGATTTACATAACTTGACGAGACTTTATGTACCTTGGCACATGCTCAGTACTGAATTTGGTTGTCCTCAAGTAACCTTTAACTCATTAACATATCTTTTGCATTGACTCATGGGAAATTATATAACAAGGCTGAACTGAGCATGTACTGAAGTGAAAGGGGGAGGAGCCAGGATTTAAAAGCACACCATACAGAAACCTGAATGCTGGTATCCCCTCCTGGAGTCAGCCTGCTTCTACTTCTCAGGCGTGTAATTTCACTTTCACTTTTCTCTGCTTTGTACTTTCATTTTACCCTGTTATAAAGCTTTATTGTTTCACTATAAGACTGTCTCTTGGCTGAATTCTCTCTCCCAAGAAGACAAGAATGAAGGTATTCATCTCCACACTAACAAATGGAACTGAGTTCATTTAAAACAGTGGGGAAGTTCAAGTCTAAGGGTCCCCTTGAAAACAATGAAGATTTTGGTGTAAAGCAAGGAAGAGGATGTCATTAGCTCCACTTAATTAGGCAGAACATTGTAAACTCTGTGCCAGCGAGTTCATCATACAGAACCAGAAAAAGAGACAGCTGGGACCAGCAGATAGCATAATGGCTATGTCGCTGAACTCCCATGTCTGTCTGGTGAGCACACACACCCTATAGCAAAAAAAAACTCTCAAAAAAACAAAACAAAACAAAACAAAACTACTGCTGCCTGACTTCTGGCATGGCATTCTGGAGAGCTCCACTGACCCTAACCCCAGCAAAATTGGTGTAAAGTATTAAGCAACCATACAAAGCCTCTGAAATTATCCCTAGGGCAAACAGAAAATGAAGAAACATTAACTATAATATGGTCTCCTTCTTACAAAAGTATTTCTTTCTCTGTAGCTATTTCTTAATCCCATACATGATAACAAAGTTGTGTGAAAGGATGTTCAACTAATAACTATGATTACTTCTTTTTTTTTCTCTTTAAATTTATTTATTTTTTACATTAATTCACTATACATCATTACAGCATACAAATGAATTTTCCATCCAAAATACACTGTGTATTGGCTCAGTCAAGCACATCAACATACATGTTTTCAGCAAATAATTTTCCAATTCTTATGTCTTATATACTTTGGTTTTTGTTTTGCCATCCTTGATTCCTTATCACTCATCCTCTGCCATGTCCCACCCTCCTCCCACATTGTCTCTGGTATCCATAGTTGCTTTCTATGCCTTCCCTCCCCCCCATTTAATTGATTTGCTAATGAACTTAATTAGTCTAAATATATCCAATAGCTAGCACAGCTGATATATACCTATACATGAACCCAAGTCTGACTTTAGGCATAAACCCCAGTGAGTAGAATGAACATATTATAAAGTAGTACCCAGCTGGGGCTATATAGCTTATTGCAGTCATCAAATATGAATTTTTTAAAAAATTTCGATACGAACAGTTTTACCATTTTTTTTTCCCTCCTGCAACTTTTTTTTTTTTAATTACTTAACATTCATTCCCTAGCCCGCCCCCCGCCCCCCGCGCCTGCGTGGAGGCGGGGGCGGCAGCGAGGTGGCGGGCGAGCCAGCGGACTCTCCTCTGCTCTCCGCGGGTGACGGCCCGGACCGCCTGGCTCCCGCTGCCTCTCCGGCACGGGGTCTGTCCCGCGCTCGGCGCCGACGCGGGCCAGTGGCACCAAAAGGCCGAGGTTGCCGTCCTTTCTGTCTCTGGCCGGGCAGGCGAGTGGGAGATGGCGCTGGGTCCCGGGCACATTCGCGGGCTCGGGGCTGGCGTGTGGCCGTTGGGCCTGCGCATGGCTGCCGGGCCGGCGCGAGGCCGCCGGACCTGCGAGTGGCCGCTGGGCGCACGCGTGGCCACCGGACTTGCGAGTGGCCGCCGGGTCTGAGTGTGGCTGCCGGGCCTGCGCCTATGCGTGGCCGCCGGGCCTGCTCCCGGCCATCGGGCCTATGTGTGGCCACCGGGACTGCGCCTACGCACAACTGCCGGGCCGGAGCGTGGTCGCCGGGCCGTGTGGCCGCCGGGCCCACATGTGGCTCCCGGGCCTGTGAGTAGCTGCCGGGCCCGCGTGTGGCCACCGGGCTTGCGCATGACCCCCGGGTCGACAAATGGCCGCCGGGCCTGAGCATGGCCGCCAGTCCTGCGCGTGCCCACGGGGCCTGCGCCTGTATGTAACTGCCGGGCCTGCCAGTGGCTGCCAGGCATGAGCGTGGCCGCTGGGCCTGCACCTGCGAGTGGCTGCCGGGTCAGCGTGTGGCTGTCGGGCCTGCGTGTGGCTGCTGGGCCTGCACCCGTATGCAGCGGCCGGGTCTGCGGGTGACCACCAAGCCTGCGGGTGGCCGCCGGGCATGCGCCCATGCATGGTCGCCGGGCCTACACATGGCTGCTGGGCCTGCACCCGGGCATGGCCGCCAGGCCTGTGCATGGCTACCGGGCAGCCACCCAGGCGTGGCCAACGAGTCAACATGTGACCACCGGGCCAGCGCGTGGCCAACTGAAGTTTGCAAGCGGCAAACTGAAGCCAAAAACAAGAATTAAGATCTTGCAAATATAAGCAACAGAAAGAATCTTTAGATGTCTTGGACCAATTGAGAAATATATTGTATAGGAGGACTTTCGCTGCCCATGGACAGTGAGAAGATGATGGTTACCAGCCCTGCATTACCTCAGGGAAAAACAAGAACTATTCTACCATTCTTGGGGAAGCCAGACACTCGAGGATGACTCACGGTGCAGATCCCCACAACACCACTCTTGGTAATCACAGGATAGTGGCTGTGCCGCATCAACTGATAACCATCTCAGCCTACCAGAACTGTGCTCCTAGAACCGTATTCCATAGATGCTGGAGACAGCATGGGAGAGGTAATGGGAATGAATGATGGAGGGCGGTCCAGGGAACAATCATCGCGTTTGATGGACACAAGGATGAAGGGCGGTCTACTGATGATGATGTATGTGATGGTATCACTGTCTTGACCAATGTGATCTGTACTCATGCTGGAAAAACCATGCTGCACACTGTAAAGATGTGCAATGAAAAAAAAATAATAATAACAAAAATAATATCAGCACTCCAGCAGAGGGAGAAAGATCTGAGGATTTGATAGCGGAAAGGACAAATGTGGATGCCAGAGGCTGTAAGGGAGAGGAGTGGGGGGGTCGGGAATGGGTGGTGGAGAGTGGGCGTGGGGGGCAAAGGGAGGAGTCATTTGTCACCAGAAAATGTAGGGTTCTCTGTTGAAAACTAGATACATGTATCTATATTGTACACATCATAATGAGAACTTTATGTAAAATGAATGTGATTGATCTGAGAAAGAAAAATAAAGGAAAAAAAAAAAGAAGAAGAAGAAATTGAATTTATCTGAAAAAAAAAAAAAAACCATTCATTCCCTGAGCATCATCACAACGTACTAAATGTGGTTTCCCATCTAGAATAAACTGCATAGTGGCTTAATCATGCATGTTATCATCAATAATATTCCATTTCTACTTTCATACACATGTATATGTATATATGTTTTTTACCCCATGTTTGACCCTCTGCCCTTTCCCACTCTCTTATTACACTATCTCTGCTATATACAGTTGTCTTCCATTCCTTTTTTCCCAACATTTTGTTGATCACACAATATCATAAGTAATCTAACTACTTTCAGCAGGTAATTTCGAGAGGAGTAGTTTTGAACTGGTAATGATATTTCCTTGAAACTTAAAGCCTAGAAACAGGTTAGTATTCTGTTCAAATAGTAGGTACATGCACCTATCAACAGCTCAAGACAGGACAAAAATCCTTTAAAACCAAAAAACAAAGCTTAGGAGAAAAGCAGCAATAATTTAGTCAAGTCACAGAATGTTGTTTCATCGGTTCAGTCTCATGTACTTAATCTTTCTTCTGTTAAGGTTTGACCTTCCAGATTGAATTCTGGGATATGATATTCATCTCCAAACATTGTCCCTACAATTAAGTTGCCCATTTTCTTAGTTTTTGAGCTCTTATTTCTGTGTGTCTGCATTTAATTTTACTGACATAGCACTCCCTTAAGAACTTCTTAGAGATCTGGTCTGGTGCTGGTAAATTCTTTCAGGTTTTGTTTATCTGGGAAAGTTCGTGTCTTTTCTTCCCAAATGAACGATAATCTTGCTGGGTACAGAATTCTCGGTTGAAGTTGCTTTTCCCTTAATACTTTGAATATATTTTCCCATTCACTCCTCGCTTGCATTGTTTCCAATGAGAGTTCTGCCGTTAGTCTGATGGGATACCCTTTGTAGGTAACTTGCCTTTTTTCTCTAGCCAGTCTTAGTATCTTGTCTTTGTCTGTGGTTTTGGTCAATCTGGCTATAATGTGTCTTGGAAAAGATCTTCTTGGGTTGATTCTATTTGGGGTCCTCTGTATTTCTTGGGACTGAATCTTTGAGTGCCTCTCCAGGTTTGGAAAGTTTTCTTGCAGGATTTCATGGAATAGATTATCAATGCCCTTATGAGTCTCTTCACCCTCTGGGATGCCTATTATCTGGATGTTTGGACGTTTAATTGTATCTAGTACTTCTCACATATTATTCTCAAATTTTTGGGCCATTTTCTCAGTCTTCATGGTGGATTTTTCTAGGCCAGCCATTTTCTCTTCTACATTAGAGATTCTATTTTCTGTATGATCTAGTCTGCTTTTAATACTTTCAAGGGAGATTTTGACTTCTTGTATTATAGCCTTCATCTCTAACAGTTCCATCTGATTCTTTTGTAAAGTGTGAAATTCCTCTTTTAGATCTTGCATGAATTTCCTCACCTCCTGGAACTCTTCAACTCCTTTCTCCTTCCTCTTCAGCAGTTCCTTGTCTCTCTTCTCTTCCATCTCTGTTAGCTTGGTCATTATGAATGTTCTGAATTCTTTATCAGACATTTCCATGATTTTCATTGAACTGTGTGTGGATGAAGAGGAGCTATCCGTTTCCCTTGTGGGAGAAGTATTTTCCTGCTTCCCCACATTTCTTGTGGTCCTGCAGTGATTTCTAGTCATCTGGTGGATGTTCGGTTTCTTCCCGAACTTGGAGGTTCAATCTGAGGGTCGAGGAGTGTGCAGAAAAGGAAGCAGAGAAAGGGAAACAATACCAACAACAGAAAAAAAAACAGACAAGAAGCAGAGAAAAAGAAGAGAAAAACTTTTAAATAAATCTAAAGAAAAATTAATATTCAAAAATTTCAATAAAACTCAAAAATTAGAAAACCGGCGCGAAATGGCTAGATCGCAGGAGCCATGGAGCTGACTGTCTCTTAAAGAAGGGTTGTTCTGGGAGGAGGAGAGGGATTATTAACAAGATAAAGGGCTAGCTAGGAGGGGCCAAAGGGCCCTGTAAAACGCCTCACCTTAAAAAATTCTAAAAAGCAAAAATTAAAAAAAAATGACAGAGAGAGACAGAGGACAGAGACAGAGGTAGAGAGAGACAAGGACTGATACAGAGAGAGGAGACTTGAAAGGGGTCTTCCTACCATGAAGGTTTTGTATGCTGGAGGCCCAGTTAGCAGTGGGACATCTTCCTTTCTCCCAAAATGGCTAGATCACAGGAGCCATGGAGCTGACTGTCTCTTGAAGAAGGGCTGTTCTACCTATGATTACTTCTGGGTAGAGTGATATGGTTCAAATCTTTTTCACTCACATTTTGATTCACTCTGAATTTTTCTATGTGAGCATCTATCATTTGAATGAATAAGTAATCCAGCATGAGTTTTCTTTTAAAAAGGAGGTTGAGGCCCAGCCCCATGGTGCAGTGCTTAAGGAAGTCAGATCCCATGCAACCTTTCCATGGTTCAAATCCTGGCTCATTGGCATGAAAAATATGCCAGACACACATGCATGCATGCCCAAAATCCAAGCAGGATGGAAAAATGGAGAAAAGATTGTGGTGTGATCATGCCCCATTAAGGAGTATTCTCTCTCTCTCTCTCTCTTTCTCTCTCTCTGTCACTCTGTGGTTAGTACATGCATCTTCTGGCAATAAATAAAAGGGGGAGCAGGATTGGACTAGAAACAAATATGTCAAGTAGGTTAACAGTAGTTACTTACATTGCTACTGCTATTATAGGACTTTTTCCCCATGGTTTTTGTTTGTTTGTTTGTTTGTTCATTTGTTTGTTTTTGAGAGGTTTTTGCTATAGGGCGCGTGCGCTTGCCAGAAAGACAGAGATAGAAATCGAGAAATCACCTACCCAGGGGGGATGGTCATGCCACAATCAATCCCTTCTCATCTAATCTTCTCTTGGGGTCTTGGGCACACATGCACATGCACCCAGCATGAGTTTAAGCCACTGGGTCTGGGACTCAAACTGCGGTTGACTACATGGGAGTCCAGCAACACAGCCATTATGCCAACTGCTAGTCCCTTTGGTTTTTATTTTCTTATTTTAGAGAAAGATTTTTGCTATAGGGCACATGTGCTCACTGGAAAGACAGAGACAGAGAGACAGAAAGTGAGATAGATGGCCAGGGGAGGATGGGAAATGACCATGTCACAATCCCTTCTCCTCCAATCTCCCTCAGGATTTTGGGCATGCAAGCGCACTTGCCCAGCATGAGTCTTAAGCCAATGGATCTGGGACTCAAACTGTGGTTGACTACATAGAGTCCACCATTACGCCATCTACTGGCCCCACCCAGTGTTTTCAATATACATAAATAAAACACACACTATCTTAGTTCAGGCTGCTAAACAAAATACCTTAGACTGGGTGTATTAAACAACAAACATTTCTTTTTCACAGTCTTGGAGGTTGGGAAGTTCAAGATCAAGGTGCCAGCTGATTCTATTCCTGGTGAGGGCCCTCTTTCTAAGTTGCTAATAGCTGCCTTCTCATTGTGTTCTCATATGCTGGAAAAAGAGATGTTTTCTTTTCTTTTAAGACCACCAATCTTATCAGATTAGGACCCTACCATTAAGGCTTTATTTAATTACCTCCTAAATGCTATATCTCCAAACTCAGTCATAGTGGGGTTAGATCTTCAACATGTATTTGGGAAAAATATGATTCAGTCTGTAGCATACTCAAATAATTCCTTTTTACTGGGACCAGCAGTTAGTGTAATGGCTATGTCGCTGGACTCCCATGTAGTCGACCATGGTTCGCGTTCCGGATTCAGTGGCTTAAAACTCATGCCAGGTCCGTGTGCATGCGTGCCCAAGATCTCGAGAAGAGAATGGAGGAGAAAGGATTGCAGCGTGGCCATCCCCCCCCTCCGGGTGGGGGTGATTTCTTGCTTTCTGTCTCTCTGTCTCTCTGTCTGGCAAGCACATGCGCCCTATAGCAAAAACCTCTTCCAAAAAATATATATAATAATTCCTTCTTACTAGGAAAGGCTGATCTTTTTATGTCTCTGGCTCTAGAATCTGTGACAGAATGTGTATAGAAAATAAGAGGATACGGTGAAAGGACCAGCCATCAACTGAGAGGAAGGAGCAAAGACACACATGACAAAATTTACTTAACGAGTTTTCAGTAATAAGAAAATCCATTCTCTTCTAGTTCACATAACCTAGATGATGGTTGTTGGATCTGATGGTATAAATGCCCAAGCCAAACGACAGCGGTGTATGAGCAACCTCTTAGCCCTGACAGGCTGTAGATGAGCTGACCGTGAGAGATTCTAAGCTGACTGGAAGTTGGAGTGATAAAACACTATCACTTAGATTTACCTGTATTTCTAGTGATGAACCAAACCTCTCTACACATTGAGGAGGTAGACCAAGAGCTCTGAAGGACAGACTTTTGTGTTCAAAATGTTATGTTTACAAAATGGTGAGGGTGTTCACTTAATCTGTATGTACTTCCTTAGTGGTTAAGCTGTGTCCCTTGATGATGCCCAAAGGATGAAGTATTACCACAAAACAGAATTCCTTACCTGTGTTTGGTATCGATTAAGCTCCAACCAAATGAAAGTTGATTTCTGTATTTGCTGTTTTCAAACTTGATACAACAGATTTTTGCATTGCCATGCTAGCTGGAAGGCTTACTTGCCACATGGCCACAAGGTGGCAGGGTAGCACCATTCTTCTTTTATTTATTTATTTATTTATTTATTTATTTATTTATTTATTTATTTATTTATTTATTTATTTTGAAGAGGTTTTTGCTATAGGGCGCGTGCGCTCTCTAGACAGACAGAGACAGAAAGCGAGAAATCACGCCCCAGGGGGGATGGCCACGCCGCAATCCCTTCTCCTCCATTCTCCTCTCAGGATCTTGGGCACGCACGCACACGGGCCCGGCGTGAGTTTAAGCCACCAGGTCCAGGGTCTACTACGTGGGAGTCCAGCGACATAGCCATTATGCTAACTGCTGGTCCCGACCACCATTCTTCTTAAGAGCATTGGTGAAACAAATCCCAGCGGAGTCTGTGGCCACAGATAGAAGTCCGCGTGCTCTAAAATTTATGAAGCTAAACTTCATTTCCTTCTTTTCTGATCATTCTTTAGCACATGTTTTTAATGGAAAATTCTAACAGCACAGAAAAGTATTAAGAATAAAAAACAAAACTCATTTTTCCACCCATCAGAAACAATAGGTCTAGGTCCTGGTCCTGGGATAAAATGGCAGTGTGTGGACCATCCCTAGCATTCTCTATCAACACCACCTGTTCAGCATTCCCTCCTCTGTCACCTCCTTAGTGACGTACTTCCTATCTATATCACTCTCACTTCCTCCATTGTTATACCTAATATGTTGTTTTACTTGCTGTGAAGAATTGTTACACTCGACATATTGTCTAATGGCTAAGTTAGTAGTTTGCTGTGAAAAAAAAATGTTTGATTGTAATGCTGCTTGCGAGAGCACACCTGACTCCATTTTGTAGCATATTCAGACTGGTATTAGTTATGTTCCCAGAAATTCAACATTCAGCCGACACCTACTGCTTATCCCTAATAGCAGACTAGCCATTTGCTGACCAATAGCCTGAAGGATGTAAGCATGTTCTATGCTTCATGCCCCTGCCCCATCACTGGCAAAAATATGTAAACAAATCCCATAGACTTACACATAAAATGTTACAAAAATATTTTGATGTTTTGTCAAGTCACCATGAACCTGTCAAAATCAGACATAAAAAGAGGAGCCTGGGGCTGGCAAGTGGCGTGGTGGTTAAGGGCGCTGGACTCCCACATGGCCAACCACGGTTCGAGTCCTGGACCTGGCGGCTTGCTTTCTCACTTTCTTTCTCTTTCTCTCTCTAACTCTGTTTCTCTCAAATTAAAATAAATAAATGAATAAATAAAGTTAAATAAAATAATTCTTAGAAAAAAAATTTAAAAAAAAAAAAAAGAGGAGCCTGAGCCCAGCTCATTGACTCTATCCTCCGCTTGGGCCAGATCCCATCTCACTGCATCTGATACTTCACTTGCTGAGGGAGGCTCTGTTGGTTTTGTACACCGACTCCTCCTCTCCCAGACGGCCCTCCGCTCTGCATCTTTGATGCTCCCCTGTTGGCTACCAGTCTCAACCTCTGTACTCTAGCATCACCAGGTGGACCGTTTATTCATCATCTTCACCCTCTGCCACCCCACACTCGACCATCTTGTGGAAGCCACCACCATGGTTCCCTAAGATCTTTGTGTAGCTCCTCTCCGGCTCACCAATTGTGCCTCGTACGCCTAGCATACTCGGCACTCACCCTCCCCACCCCCTCGCCCTTGCGGACTGCATTCCCTGTCACTGCGCTAGCATAGGACTTGTAAGCCCCTCTTTCCTGGTGTGATTAAAGCAACCTGAAAGACAAACCTGAGTCCTATTCTCCTTCCACGGGCTTGAGCACAGATTGGCTGTATCTACTTGGGCAGCTGGTAAGAGTGAACTGGACCTCTTTTAAAGTCATGCTTCCTGAATGCCATAAACTCTCCCTCTCTCTCTTGCTCCCCTTCCAAAACTCCCCCTTGCCTCTCTGCATGACATCCCTTCATCTAATATTGCTCCATCTTCCCTATTGTCCATTCTTCTTCTTAACACTCATCTCTATTTCAGATCACTTTGTTATTGTCTCCACTGCTAAAGTGTGGGGACCACGTTGACAAATAATTTGTCCTGCCAACCCCAGAGAGTACAACCCTTGAACAATGTCTGGAGCAAAGCAGGCCCTCTATGTTTCTAATGAATGTTTGGCTGTGTTTCCTTGAGACATTATTATGTGTAAAATAATGTATTCTGTTTTTGCATTTCATATGTTTCACTTAAACATTTTCTGGGTCATTAGAGCCAGTTTAAAACGACCCATTCCCCTCTCTTCATCAAATGCAAACTGGTTTGTTTAAAAATGTTTCTTTATTCATGATAGGGCAAGTATTCACATGAGAGAGCAAAGCACCCCCAATGGGATCCGACCATGCCATGATCCCCCTCCTCAAATATTCCGGACTATGAGATCCCGAGTACCTGTGCATATTCTCAGGCCTACCCAGTTAGTGGTTTTGACTGTGGTAGATATGTTGGAACCGGCTTTCCTTGAGCAGTGCGTTACCAGTATGCCACTCCACGGTGCCAGCTCTGCGATAGGACTTTAATTACTTTGTTATTTTTTTGTTACAAATGACATTGCAACAAATGCCTATGCTAAAAGCTTTGACTATAATTTGATTATTTCGTTAGGATATCTAGATTCAAATTAGTAGGAGGATGAGAATAAATTGCTTAAGGTTCTTAAATTACTCCAAAGTAACACAGGAAAACAGCATATTCTTTCTTTAATGATCTAGTTCTCTCACCTCTTGCCAACGAAATAAACATTTTTAGATTTTTCCTCACCAAAGAAAGCTAAGAAACACAAATTACTGTGAGTAACCAAACCCTAATCCCACCTCTAAGACCAACACTAACCCCATATAATCACCCTTTTTAAAATGCATAATGGTTGGTTCTGAAAACTTGGATCTACATGACCAAAAGAAGAACATTAGAAAAGGAATAAATGAAGGTAAGTAAAGTCTGTTTTGTTTTTGTTTTATTTTGCCAGAAGGTACATATACTCTTCAGAGAGAGAGCTAAAGCAAGAACCCCCCAATAGGGTATAGTCATGCCTCCCTCCCTCCTCCTCTATTTCTCTATTCCATTAGTATTTGGGGTATGCAGGCACCCATCCTCTGAGTGTTTTTCAAGCCACTGGACTGAGATTCAAAATGTGGCTGGCGGCAGAATCCAGTTCCCTATGCACAAGGCTTAACTACTACACCATGGGGCCAGCCCTGTTTTTAAATTAAGTGACCTCACAAATAATAATTTATTCAAAATAGTAAAAAGTAAAGGGATGGTCAATCTTTTCAACCAGATTTTCTGACTTTCTTACATCCCCACTTCCCAAGCTGCCTCATAATGTGAATAAATTAGTTCCCACGGTGTCACCCTCCCTGCCTTCCACGAAACCCACCGGGGGCGCTCCTCATCCCTTCTGTCCCTGGACGCGAACCTGCTGGGTCTGGCTCTGCGATCTGCCACCCACGACGTGGAGCAAAGGGTCCAGTCCTTTGGGGACAGAGTGGCGTGGCGGCGGGCTCCTCCCGCAGCGGATCAGGCTATCCCCCGCAGGCTGAAGGGCCGCGCGTCTCCGCCAAGAGCCGCCCCGGCTGTGGGCGGTGGGCGGTGGGCTGTGGGCAGCGTGCACCGAGCACCTCCCACGACGGCCCTGGTTTCCTGTCGCTAAGCGAAGCCCCCCGGGCTCAAAAGCGCGCTGGCTGCGGGGTTTCCAGGTGGGACCTCGGTCTCCAGAAGCGGGTTCAGGGTGGGCAGGCCGACCCCACGCTGGACCCGACTGCTGGGAGCCGCTGGGCGGGATGCCGAGCTCCGGGGGCCTCCACAGCCTGGCTGAGCTTCCTGGGGCAGTCTGAAGGGATGCGGCGGGGGACGATGCTGCGGCTGCAGGGCGAGCTGCCGGGCCACCCCTGCGATTTGGACAGGGGCGATGACAAAAGTATCCTTAGTACTGGGAAACTTCTAAAGTAGATGTGATCTGCCTCGAGCTTTACAGTTGTCGCCGTGTATACGCTGCAGGTGACCAAGGGGTTGTTAATTAGATCCTCGACTTTCCTTTTGCGAGTTCCGGAGTCTCCCCTGCCTCTCGGGCTGAAGCCTCAGGAGGAGCGAGAGCCTCGGGGAGACCGGCGGGCGCAGCTCCTCAACGCCAGGAAGAACTTCCGGCTCTTGTGTCTCTGGTACTCATGGTGATGGTGCATACTTCTGCCAGTCCCCACTCCAAGTCCCCCTCTAAGCCGCTCAGGATACACCATGGCAACCAAAGTCGTGTCCCAGAAGTGAATCCTGGTTTCTCAGGTCGCTCTGATCTGGAGACCCCCCCCCCCCCCCCTTGAAAGGCGACGCGGAAATGCATTTGCGGCACCAGGGCAGCTGGCAGAGGGTGGGAAAGCGACAAAGTTCTCCCTATGGGGTCATCTTGGTGAGTGTCCGGGACCCTAAGTGGCCCCATCAAGTCCTGCTAGATTTGAAGAACTATCCCTTAAGAAGTGACTCGGTATGAGTGCTGAGATTTGACAGATGAGAAAACATAAAAAGTCTGATCTCTGCCTCCCCACTGCCCTGACACACCCAAATCTCCATGCTTCCCTGTAATGTATATATTTATATATTTACAAGGGAGGGTAAGGATATATATATATATATATATATATATATATATATATTTTTTTTTTAAGAAGGCATGTACAATCAGAGACAGGTGGGGAGAGGAGTGAAAAAGCACCCCTCATTGAGAATGGTCACAGCTGCAGAGCTGCAGTCCCTTCTCCTTTCTCCCTCCTGTCAGGATTTTGGGCATGCTCACACATATGTCCAGCATGTTTTTCAGGCCAGTGGGTCCAGGACTCCAACTATGCTGTTGGCCAAATGAGAACCAGTGGCCTTAAACCATGATGGCACCAGAGGTCCCAACAAGGATCTATATTTATATTTAAAAAGTATTAAAGAATCATTCTTGTGGACATCTTCAAGACCTCTTGGTCTAAGACACTTTGGGAAGGTCATATCTTAAGAGAGGAATAGGTGTCACTAAAGGACCAGCAGGAGATTGGAGATCTGAGTCCTGAGTTGGTCATTATGCAGCTGTATGGTCTCTGGCACTACTTGCACCTCCTTTGGGGAAGGAATGTTTCCTAAACCCTCTTTTCTGAGCTTTCTTTAGGTTGTCAACCACCTCAGGTACAAGGAGTAGGTGCCTGTGAGAACTGGCAGGGGGGAGGAGGACAGGGGAATGCTGCCTCCTGCAAAAAAATGACAAGCCCTGCACAGAACCCCAGACACAGGCAACATAAACTATTGGACAAAGCACCTGGGGTCCTTTATTTCTGCAAACCCATTCCGCCAGGCCAGAAACCCCTTCAGCTGCATCTGAGTGATGACCAAGGTCCTGATTGAGTCCCAACTGGTTGCACAGCAGTGTGAGAGACACAGTGGTGACTACAATGAGTCCTATAAGGATTCCTACCTTCATGGAGCTTAGAATCTAACTGTGGAACCAATTTCCCTGGTTGTGAAATCATTCCGTGTTAAGAGAGGAGGTGCTTTACTGTTTGCAGGGTAGTTTTGAGAAGCGAAAGGAGATAAAGGATAATTAAGGGGAAGTGGATGGAGAATGCAGAATAGTAGGAAATGGCTTTGTGAAGCTCCCTTTTGCTCATAGCAAACCTTATTCAACATGTAGACCTGCTCCTTCTTTTCTATTTCCAAAGACTTCAGGAATCCCGGAGCCAGAAAGCAGTAGGTTGGAGGCTTCTGAGGATGGTAACATTCAAGATGCTATTTGCAGATCGGTTTTATGGGTGATATGCAGATCTACAATACTAGGCCCTGGACCAGAGATGGGTTGCCAGGGCTCATGTATGAATCAACCCTAGAAGGAAAACGTACCACCAAACCAGAGAAACGTGCCAACTCAGTACTCTGAGCTTATAGAAGTAAACAGAAATGGAAGAGAAAGAGGAAAAAATCGGTACATCTGCTTCTCCCCAAGAACCTGGTGTGATAAGAAGTTGGATATTAAGGGTGCGAGAGTTTGGTCAGGGAAGGGGAATAAAATTAAAGCCACCACAAAACAACCTAAACAAGCCATCTTCATTAGTTTTAAGCTGCTTCTAGAAGGTACCTAACAGTGTCTCTAAACATTTCTTCAGGGAGAGAGCAACTGAAAATGTAAAGTGAGGGACCAGAAGGTTGCATGGTTAAGGCGTTGGACTCCTACATGTCTGACCGCAGTTCCAAGTCCCAGACCAGGAGGTGTGCTTTTTCACTTTCTTTCCCTGCCTGTCTGTGTCTCTCTCTCTGGTGAGCACGCACGCGCTATAGGAAAAAAACAAATTTTTTTTACGAGAGGTTTTTGCTATCGGGCGTGTGCGCTCCCCAGAAAGAGAGAGACAGAAAGCGAGAAATCCCCACCACCACCACCACCAGGGGGGTGGCCACACCGCAATCCCTTCTCCTCCATTCTTCTCTCGGGATCTTGGACACGCGCGCCAGATGAGAAAAGATGTTGTGACGCTCATCATTATCTAAATATTCACCTGAATCTCCACGAGCTTTAAGGGCGAGCAGGTAAGGAAGACCAGGGACTTGACCAATGATGAGGCGCGGACTGCGCTGACTCAGTAGCTCTGCCCCGGACGTCGCGCAGCCCAGCGTCTTCAGTTCCCATGGTGACAGCCTACTTCCGGTCTCTTGTTTCCTGGGTCTCCTTTCTCCGCCCCTGGCACATCCGTAAAATCCCAAGAATACAAGATTCACGGGTTGACGTCTTGTAGCGGGAGGTGAAGGGCCCCACTCCCAGCGGGATGACCATGGGACACCGGGAGTTGGAGTATGTGAGGCCCTGAGATTTCTCCCACTTTCCCCGCCCTCAACTATATGCAGTTGGCGCTCCTCTTGGGAGGGGGAAGGTGGCCCTGGCAAGAAGATTTGACAGATGAGGATACACAAGGAAAGACGGTTAACCTACAGTATTTCCAAGAAATGTCCTCCAGTACCCAGCTTTAATATATAGATTATGTCTCTGGATAATCATTGCTTGGGGACTTTGTAAGTCTTTCAGCCGCCAAGACTACTGGGAGGTACAAGACCTGGGATCTTGGCTGGTCGTTAACCAGCATTGTGATCCAGAACTTGTTTAGCTCCTCTTGGGGTATGGTTGTGGAATGTGATGGGTATGGTTGTGGAATGTGATGGAGCGGTCATCTCTCAGCTTTTTACGACTGCTTTTCGTTACCTGTTTACCCCTGGGGGGCTGCTTTGCAGAACTGGCCCTGCAGAGATTTAGCCCCTGTGAGGAAGGTTCAGGTAGTAGTGATTATTCCTGTGCATTCCCCTGCAGGAAACACTCAGGGATCTTAATCATCTAATTCAGAAAACAACTGGCCATGCATGAAACCGTTTAGACTAATATGCATTATCTCTAGGTCCTATGACCTAGAATCTGGAACTGGAAACACCTAGAGAAATAATCTGGTGTGTGCAAACTGTAGGCTTCAAGGCAATATTTATGGAGATATTTCTCCTGATGAAAAACAAAAACATCTATTTTGATACAAAAATTCTGTATGAAATATTGCCAAACCAAGTCCAGCAGTATATAAAAAGGGGTTTTACATAATGATCAATAGATATTTAATATGGGAATGCAAAGCTAATTCAGTATTTGAAAATGTGTCTATATAATTCACCATATCAATAGACTAAAGAAGAGGAAGCACACGATCATCACAACAGATACAAAAAGAACATTTGAAAAAAATCAATATCCGATTATAATAGAAATAGAACAAACTGATACAGGCCTCCATAGAAAACCGTAGTTAATGATATGCTTGAAAATAAAAGACTGGGGGCCAGCAAGTGGCATGGTGGTTAAAGGCGCTGGACTCCCACATGGCGGACCAAGGCTCAAGTCTTGGACCTGGTGGCTTGCTTTCTCACTTCCTCTCTCTCTGTGTCTCTCTGATCAAACTGGAAAATAATAATAATAATAATAATAATAAATAAAGTTAAATAAAATAATTCTTTAAAAAAAGAAAAGGAAAGACTGAATTCTTTCTCAGAAGACTGTGAAATAGGTAAGGATGTGCACTCTCACCTCCCACATTAATCCTTGTACTGCAAGTCCTAGTCAATGCAATGAGGCAGGAAAAGTTGTCCAGAAATTGAAAAAGAAGAAATAATACTGTCTATATTCTCAGATAACATTATTGTCTACTAGGAAATCACAAGAAAATGTTTAAATCTATAACTAATCATTGAATTTAGCAAGGTTGTAGAATGCAAGATCACTATACAAAAACTCATTGAATTTCTACTGTATTAGCAATGAATATATAAAAAATAAAAGTTTTGTTAATAAAACTATTTGTAATAGCTTCAAAAAATGACATTCTTAGCTACATTCATATAACAATATATGTACTAGTTCTATATGCCAAAAGCAAAAAAATGAAGAAAAAAATCAAAACAAGCCTAAATATATATATTCGGTGTGTGTGTGTATGTATGTATATACATATAATGTTTATGGATTGAAAAACTCAATATTGTTAAGGGATCAATTCTCCTTACACCAATATATTGATTCAGTGCAAACCTGGTCAAAATCATAGCAAGATATGTTGTAGAAAATTTTAATTTTAAAGTTGGAATGATTGATTCTAAAACTAATATGGAAAGTCAATGGAATGACAATAATCAAAACAATAAAACAATCTTGGAAAAGAACAATAAAGTTGCAGCAAGTTTACACTACCTGATTTCAAGGTTTCCTATAAAGTCACAATAGTTAAGAGTATGTCATTTTAGGGAGTAGCAGGTGGTGTGGTGGCTAAGTGTGCTGGACTCCCACATGGTCGACCATAGTTCGAGTCCCAGACCAAGTGGCTTACTTTCTCTCTCTCTCTCTTTTTCACTCTGTCCCTCTCTGGTCAAATTAAAATAATTAAAATAAATAAATAAATAAAGTTAAATAAAATAATTCTTTCTAAAAAAAACAAGAGTATGTGATTTTAGCAAAAACTAGATAGATCAGTAGATCAAGATAGAGAGTACAGAAACAAGCCCACATGTACATGGTCATAAAGATACAAAAGTATTCAACGGAAAAAGAAGTTTCTTCAACAAACAGTGCTAGAGCCATTAGACATTCATATGCAAAATAATAAAAGCAATATCGTCTTACATAAAATGAATCATAGCCCTACATACATAATCCTAAACGATAAAATTTTAGAACAAGACATGTGAGAACATTCTTGTGATCTTGAGTTAGGCAAAGATCTCTTAGAAACTATGCAAAAAGTACAGTCTATAATAGAAACTATTCGGGGGCCAACAAGTGGTCTGGTGGTTAAGGCACTGAACTCCCACATGGTCAATCACGATTCCAACCCTGGACCTGGAGGCTTGAAAATCATGCAAGGTGTGTGTGAGTGCATGTCCAAGATCCTGAGAGGAGAATGGAGGACAAGGGATTGCAGGGGATCATTCTCTCTGGGAGTTTAATTTTTTACTTTCCCCCTCTGCCTCTCTCAGTCTCTAGCAAGTACATGCACCCTGTGGCAAAAAAACTAAAAGAAAAAAAATGTGTAGACTGGAAGTCACCAAAATTAGAAACTATTGCTCTATAAAAACACTATAATAAATGAATTAAAAGGCAAACAACCTGAGGGCACACATTTGCAAAATGTGTCTAATAAAGAACTTGTACTGGGGCCTGCAGGTAGCATGGTGGTTAAGGGTGTTGGACTCCCACATGGTTGACCACAGTTTTGAGTCCTAGACCTGGTGGCTTGCTTTCTCACTTTTCTTCTCTCTTTCTCTCTCACTCTGTCCCTCTCTGGTCAAATTAAAATAAATAAGTAAATAAAATTTTTTTTTTATAAAATAACTTGTATTTATAGGGGAACAGCTTAGTGCTAGCATTATAATGGATTTGCATATACATCTACTACATAGGCAAGGCTAAAACTAGTTGATTCAAGTCTTAGCAGAAAGTACAATATTCTCCAAGAACATGACAGCATGGAAGGCTTGTGAGAAAATACTACAAGGTCATTTCCTACTTGCCTCTTTATCTTCCTGGAGATACTGTAGTGAGACAGTTTCTTATTGCCTTCTAGGTTCTACCAAAGTATGAGCCTTTTGCTTAGTTGCCCATGGCATTGGCTGCTCAGCAAACAGGTATTTTGATACCATCTATGTTACATTTTTGTATAGTTCCTTTTGTATTAGTGTTGTCCTGTGGGTCAAAGGATACAGGGATTGGGCACAGTTGGCCCTTCTTGCTTTCACTATCTATGAAAGTAACAAAACTACACAAATCAAAAAAGGGTTCTTTGGTTTTTTATAGGCCAAATCAATCTTGCTTTGCCTTACTTTGCCTTGAATAATAATCAAAATATGTAAAGAACTCTCAAAACTCAATAGCAAGAAAACTAACAACTGACAAAAAGAAAAAAAAAAGGCTGAAATGGCTGGCCCTGTACGATAGCAGTTAAGCCCTGTACGTAGGAGCCAGGTCCCATATGGCTGACCATAGTTTTTCTCTTGGCCCAGTGGCTTGAAAAACACACTGCCTGGGACTGGCAGTTGGCGTAATGGCTATGTCGCTGGACTCCCACGTAGTCGACCGCGGTTCGAGTCCCGGACCCGGTGGCTTAAACTCACGCCGGGCGCATGTGCGTGCGTGCCCAAGATCCCGAGAGGAGAATGGAGGAGAAGGGATTGCGGCGTGGCCATCCCCCCTGGGGGGTGATTTCCTGCTTTCTATCTCTCTGTCTCTCTCTGTCTGGCGAGCGCACGCGCCCTATAGCAAAAACCTCTCCAAAAAAAGAAAAAAAAAAAAAAAAGAGAAAAACACACTGCCATGTTTGCCTGCATGCTCAAAATACTGGCAGGATGGAAAAAGGGTAGAAAAAGGATTTCACTCCTGTTTATACACAAGAGAAAGAGAAACATATATCTGTGTAAAAAGTTGTACACAAGTGTTCATAGCAGCATTATTCATAAAGGCCAAAAAAGTGAAAACAACCCAGATGCCCATCAATGAATGAATGGATAAGTAAAATGTATATCCAAAATATTATTTGGAAATGAAAAGGAATAAAGTACTAGTGCATACTATTACATGGATGAATCTTGAAATTGTGTCAAGGTTAGAAAGCATTAGAAAGGATTGGAAACATTAGATTACAGGAAATGATTGCCTAGGACTGAGGGTTAGGGAGACATGGGGGATGATTGTTAAATGGGTACAGAGTTTCTTTCTCGAGTGATGAAAACATTCAAAAACATTGAAAACAGCATAACACTGTGAATATACAAGAGTACTTCAAAAAATTTGCGGAAAAGTGGGATTAAAATGAGTTTATTTTGGTGCAAAATATTTCAAAATCCATCCACACTTATTTCATAATATACATCTTCAATGACCAGTTTGATGGCCTCTTGTATTTAAAAATCTTGCACTTGGGGCTGGCAGGTAGCGTGGTGGTTAAGGTGCTGGACTCCCACATGGCCGACCACAGTTCGAGTCCCAAACCTGGCAGCTTGCTTTCTCACTTTCCCTTTCTCTCTCTCTGGTCAAGTTAAAAATAATAATAAATAAAATAATTATTTTTAAAAATACAAATAAAAATATCTTGCACTTTAAAGGTGTAAATTTAATTGTACATGAATTATATTAAAATAAAGTTGTTCTTTTTCTTTTAGAGATTTTTGCTATAGGGCATGTGCACTCACCAGAGACACTGAGAGTCACAGAGAAATAGAAAGCAAGAAATCACCCCCCAGCAGTGATGGCCATGCCACAACCCCTCTCCTCCATTCTCCTCTTGGGGTCTTGGGCATGCACGCACGCCTGGCCTGAGTTTTAAGCCACTGAGTCCAGGACTTGAACCACAGTCCACTATGTGGGAGTACAACAACATAACTATTATGCCATCTGCTGGTCCATTTGTTCTCTTTTGTAAAATACATGACAAATATAATGTATTGCTAGTAGAACTGGTACAGCCAGTCTGGCAAAGTTTAGTAGTTTTTTAAAGGCAAACATAGGTCTGGCCCAGTAGCCAAGTAGTTGGTGGACCTAGATCCACATGGCTAACCGCAGCTTGAATCTGGCCCTGTAGCTTCAAGGATGCACCTGGCAATTTTGCATGAGTGCCCAAGATCCTGAAGCAATAAAGAAATGAAGAAGGACTTGACACATGGTTATAACCCACTGAGGGGCTCTCTTGCTCTCTCTCTCTCTTTCCCTCTCTGGTGAGTACACCTCTGGCGATTAAAACAAAAAATTAGTAAACATACACTTGCCCTATAACCCTGCAATCCCACTTATAGAATTACTCAAGAAAAATAAAAATTCATATTCATGCACAAAAAACTGTAAGCAAATATTAATAACAACTTTTTATCGTAACCACACAAAACTAGACCCAACCTAAATTCTCCTCAATAGATAGATAAACAACATATAGCACATCGATACAAAGAAATACAACCCGGGACCAGCAGTTGGCATAATGGCTATGTCGCTGGGCATAGCCAATCATCATGGTTGATCTGTATATCTGCCTTATACAACCACCTTCTGGTAACCACCTGCCTATGTGACATCTAAACAATAACCAACTTGACTCACCCTACTGACCCCTGAGTCCCATATGGACTCCAAAGATATGCCACAGTGACCACCACTCAGTCACAGCACTACCCCGTGGAATGGGTGCCTGCTTGCTCTGAGCCATTAGTTAGAACTCCCTGAAGGAAACCTGCTTGGCTAATATCTTTGACCCCAATAAAGACCTCTGCCTAGCAGTACATCTTTCTCAGGCTCCCTGCCTGCTAGTTTAGGGCATTGTCCCTGCAATTTTCTCAATGGCTCCCATCAGTACCCTTCTTCCCTTGTGAACATGCAATAAACTGCTTCTGTTATTTCATGTATTTCTGTTGTGTTGCCTCCTCTGTCTCATCCACCTGACATACCTGAATCTAACTTTTCTTCTGGTCCAGGCTTTCCTAGAGAGCAGCTATCTTGGCAGGAGTTACTCATGTAAGTAGATACAGGTCAGACAAGAGCCATAACGATATCTGCCAGCATAAACAAGTTTCCTGTGAGAATGACACCTGCCCACAGGTCAGACATTTAGGCATTAGGACATCCACCAGGATAAAATTAAAAAGTACCAAAAGGAAGATATATTTGAACTTCCATGACAAAATTTCCAGAACCTCAGGGTAGGGCTAGGGTTATGGTCACTCTCCAGAAAGAGAACTCAGAATGAATTAGAGAGAAATACATGCTTCCATCTTCACCAATGAGAGCAGCAGTTTTAGAGACCCCACAAGGATTTGCAATGTTATTTTCAATATGAGTACGGCTCATACACCGATGTGTAGGAAGTGTTGGTAAAGAGTAGAAAAATAAAATGTGAATTGGAGCCAAGCTGAGAAAGGTTTTGTCTGATGTTTGAGAAAGTTGTCAATAGAGGAGAACCTGGGACATCCGTGGGACCAAGACATGGTCTTGCAGATATAGGTGTGGCTTGGTATGTATGTGGTCAAGGACTTGAACTGAGACTAGAGAGAGAGTTGAGTTTCCCATTTTTGTACCATGAGGCAGGTAGCTGTTGGCTGTCTTGTTTAGTAAAGCTCTTCATGTCTGCAATTCTTATTTGTGTTCCTTTACATAATCCATACAAGCTTTAACATGACACTTGTGTTGCTCACTCTGACAAAGAGTGTAATTATTGTCATGTTCCAAAAAGTGGTTCTGAACATCCTAAAATGAAGGATCTGCCCCAAATATTCTTCCTGGTGGACTGAGGCAGCTGCTTTTGCAGTACTGAGGTTAAAATCAGTTACCTTATTATAGAACAATTGTAAGTAATTAAAATACTATAGTGATATAAAAAAATCAGTGACTTCCCTCTTCCATTTTTCTTAGATTTAAGAAAACATTTATTCACACAAAAACAAGAAACCTTTATATTTGCCACGTTTCTTTGTGGTATAACAAATTATATCTTCAAAAAAAAACCTTTTTATATAAGCACTAACAAATGCATATAGTTTTAACTCATGTAGAATTACATCTAATAACATGTTTAAGTTCAAACAAGGTTTGTTGTTGTTGTTGTTTTTAAATCAGAACAGAGGGACCAGCAAATGGCATAGTTCCATTTCTAGACTCCCACATAGCCAACCGCAGTTTGAGTCCCAGACTTGGTGACTTGAAAATCACACCAGACATGTGCATGCATGCCCAAGATCCCAGGAGGAGGAGAAGGGACTGTAGCATGACATCCCCTGTAGGGGGTGATTTCTCACTTTCCTTCTCACTGTGTCTCTCTCTCCAGCAAGCACATGTGCCCTAAAACAAAAATCCCTTAAAAAAAAAAAGTCAAAACAGAAACCCTGTCCATATTAAAGTAAAACACTAAAAAATTGTGCCAAATTACTTCAGACAAATTAACAAAAATGATTTTTTTGGTTCTTTGTTTTACACAATTCCCTGCTATGCTTGAGACCAAAAGACACTGAAACAATTACAGTTCTTTTTTTAAAGAATTACTTAATTTTATTTATTATTATTATTATTATTATTATTATTTTAAAAGCCATCAAGATACAGTATGGCAGCCTACCAAAAGCATTCTGAAACTCCAAATGTTTGTTTTGCTTTCCTAAACCTTCAGGAGAAGTAAGGTAAGCCAGGGAACAAAGCCGGGAGTTAGAGTCATAAAAAATGTGCTGACACAGTTACAATAACTAATTCAGTTGCAATGTGAAAGGTGGTGCCTGGGAGAGACTAGAAATAATCATTTAGCGGGACCAGTAGTTAGTGTAATGGCTAAGTCAGTGGACTCCCATGTGGTTAACTGTGGTTCAAGTCCCAGACCTGGTGGTTAAACTCACGCCGGGCGCATGTGTGTGCATACCCAAGATCCCGAGAGGAGAATGGAGGAGAAAGGATTGCAGTGTGGTCATTCCCCCTGGGGGTAGGGGGCTGATTTCTCGCTTTCTGTCTCTTTGTCTCTCTCTGACTTTCTGGCGAGAACATGAGCCTGATAGCAAAAACCTCTCAAAAAACCTCTGGCAGAAGGTCCTCCTCCAGGCCCATAGGGGCTGCCTCAGTTGGATCCTCAAGGAAAGTCAACCTCCAGAAGTGGGTTCAGGGTGGGGTACACTCTAGAGGTAGACAAACCCCACGCAAGACCTCACTGCTGGGAGCCCTTTGGTGGGTTGCTGAGCACCTGTCGCCCCCATATCCTGGTTGAGGTTCCAGGGAGATTCCGAGAGGATGACGCAGGGGACTAGGCATGCAGCTGCTGAGGGTCTTTAGGGGAACCACAGAGGCCACTGCTCCCGGAGGGGCGCTCCTGCGAGTCCTCAACTGGAATTTGGTCTGTACGTTAAATAGCAAAATAGCAAGACTCTTCGCGACGTGTCAAGAAAGCCTCTACAGAGCGCTTTGGGAACGAGATGAGATCTAAGTAGACCTTTATAATAATACCTTTCTATAATACCTTTAATAGGTATTATAATTACAAAAGGTACATAAATTGAAGTTGTACTTTGAACTGCAACTTTTCCAAGAGGTAAGACTTTTGTTTGTCTAGCAGGAAAAACCCAGAAAACATCCAACAAGGGTGGCCGAGAATGGTGAGGACTGCGCAAGTGGAGCTTCTAGTCTCCAGGAGTTAAGGACCTGTTTGCTGCGTCCTCGGTTCCTGTGGTGGTCCTGTTCACTTCCGGCTGGGTGTAAACACTCTAAGCCAACCTCCTTAATACTTACTACCCCTTAATACCCTATAGCCTATGGCAACAGGAATGCAGCATCCCTGATGTGAGCCTCAATGGTCACTGCGATCGTAGGATGTTGCCTAGTGGCGGCACTGCCTGTGCCAGACTCTCAGAAAATGCAACGACAGCTTTTTGGTTTTGTGAGGCTAGTGGAGATGAAGGACCTCACAGTCCTTCCTTGGCAATCTGAGTGGATTGGCAATCTGAGTGGAGGGGTTGGAGGTAAGGGTAGGAAAAGAGGCAAGGGGAGGAAGGCCCTAAACCAAGAAACTTGTCCAGATGCTCCAACTGCCACGTCAGATCAGCCCCACTGGATCGGCAGTCAAGCCCCACTGGATTGGCATGGATTGGCAGTCAAGGTTCACTCTTTTTTTAGAGAGGTTTTTTTTTTTTTTTTTTTTTTTTTTTTAAAGAGAGGTTTTTGCTATAGGAAACATGCACTCACCAAAAAGACAGAGAGAGACAGAGAGACAGAAAGCAAGAAAGTCTGGAATGGTGGAGGAGGGCTGAAGAATGCTATATGCTGCAGGCTATTAATGAGTATTCCATACTACTCCTGATGAAGACAATATAGACTCTTGGCCCAAGCACCTCTATTCTGTTGTTCCTTCAAATCAGCCACATAGGTCATTAAAACTTTGATTTGCATAGAGACAAGTACAGAGATAGTAACCAAGTCACTTCTGCATTCACAACACCGCAGAAAATACAGCTGTGGATTCAATTAGCCCCATGTGGTTTACCCCACAAGTTATTTGACTCTTAGAACCTGTTTGAGGAAACAACTAGCTCATGCATGAAACCACTGCAGATTAACAGAATATAAGAGTGTCCTAGTGTCTATAAGGGCAGATTTTGGAAAATAAAACAGGGATAATAAACACTAAATAGACACAAAAAGGAGTTATATATACTGCTCCAAATTATGTATGGCAAACCTCAGGCCTGCTTTGTCTTCTCTAGGACAAAGGACCTCATGCTCTGGAGCTAGAAAACCACAAATTAAAGGCTCCTATATTCTAGAATTCCAGGTGTTATTTATAGATAGGCTTCATGAGGGATAGAAACTAACCCACTCAAGGTCTGGACACAGATTGGTTGCTAGGGCTTATGAGGGAATCAAAAGTAAGAGGGAAGGGGCCAGCAGAGGGTGTGGTGGTTAGGGCACTAGACGCCCACATGGCTGACTGCGGTTCAATTCCCAATAGTAGATTGCTTTCTTACTTTCCCTTTCTCTCTCTCTCTCTTTCTCTGGTCAAATTTAAGAAATAATAAAAATGAATAAAATAAAATGAATACTTTTTTAAAAAAAGAAAAGTAAGAGGGAAAATCTACCATCAAACCAGAGAAGAAAGTGTATTTTTTTTTGAAATTTTTAAAAAATTATTTAATTTTATTTATTCATTCATTTATTTTTTTTTAATTTGACCAGAGAGAGAGAAAGACAGAGAGAAAGAGAGAGGAAGCGAGAAAGCAAGCCACCAGATTCAGGACTCGAACCGTAGTAAGCCATGTGGGAGTGTCCAGCACCTTAACCAACATGCCACATGCTGGTCCCATTTTTTGAAATTTTAAGGTCAGTTTATTAAGTTCAATGACGAAAGCTATCAGAAGAATATTCTCCTGAAAATTATTTTTTCTTAGAAAAAAAGATAAATCAAAACCCTCTCAGCATAGCCACAGATGCTGTGGCAGTAGAGCCTCTTTGCAGATGGGACAGTCCATTAGTCAGTTGAGTCACTCTCTGGGTCAGCAGGATTATAATCTGGATCATCTTCATCATCCTCTAGCTCCAAGTCATCCATTTCCTGGGACAAAGACTCATCTCCCTCCACGTTGTTTCCAGCATCCTCCAAAAATTGGATATCAGAAGTATCAAGATTATGATCTGTTTCAAACAGCTGCTTCCCATTTAATTTGCTTTTTCCTGCTTGTTCTTCTTCTTTCATCCGTTTCTTTTTAATTTCCAAGAGTTCTGCATCAAACTTGGCCTTCCAACTTAAGAAATTTTCAATCAGGAAACAGGAGTGCCATGGAATAATTGCTTTTCGGCTTCTTCTGCTTCCTTTTCTTTTTGTTTCTTCTCTTCTTCTCTTCTAGTTTTTATCTGATCTACTATTTCATTTAATTTTTCTTGCACAGCTGTCACTAGAGTAAAAATCATCACCATACCAAGATTTTCTTCAGCCTGTAATGCTAATAATTTTACAATGTCGGAGACATCATTATCTTCTAGATTTTCCTGGGAGAATATTTCATAAAGTGGAGCTTCATCTGGGTATTTTTCACTGTATGTAAATTTGAGAGTAGTCTGGACAGTTTCATCATTTTCTCCAGCCTCAGATGTCACAGTAATGGTGAAACTAGGTGGATTTTCTGATAATACTTAGCAGGACCTTGTCAAGTGAAGCCCTACTGAAGGAGAATGTGGTACCAGGAGAGTCCATTTATATTTTGGAAGACTAGTTGTTAGGAGACTTGGATCAATGTACAATCAAGCTGTGAAGGAGTCGGGGTAGATGGACTCCAGGGCCTCCAGCTCGTTTCGCTGTTCCTCGCCGTAATCTGTCATCGTGGTCCTTGCTGCTGCCCATGGACGGCCCCCCCGCCCCCCCCAAAAAAGCATCATTACTTTTCTATTTTTTAAAGAATTATTTTATTTAACTTTATCTATTTATTTATTTATTTATTTATTTTGGAGAGGTTTTTGCTATAGGGCGCGTGCGCTCGCCAGACAGAGAGAGACAGAGAGACAGAAAGCAGGAAATCACCCCCCAGGGGAGATGGCCACACCGCAATCCCTTCTCCTCCATTCTCCTCTTCGGATCTTGGGCACGCATGCACACGCGCCCGGCGTGAGTTTAAGCCACCGGGTCCGGGACTCGAACCGCGGTCAACTACGTGGGAGTCCAGCAACATAGCTATTACGCTAACTGCTGGTCCAAATCTATTTATTTTTAATTAGACCAGAGAGGGATAGAGTGAGACAGAGAGGGGCAGGGAGTGAGAAAGCAAGCCACCAGGTCTAGAACTCGAACTGCGGTTGGCCATGTGGGAGACCAGCACCCTTAACCACCATGCTATCTGCCGGCCCGGCATCATGACTTTTCAGACGACTCAGTAAATAACACTGTTAGCATAAACTATCTGGTATGGCCCAAAACTCCAGGAAGACACTAATGCACTTGGCAAGAAATTCCAAGGTTTTAAGTCAGTCAAAGACTGGGAACCAGCAGTTAGCGTAATGGCTATGTCGCTGGACTACCCACGTAGTCGACCGCGGTTCGCGTCTCGGACCCGGTGGCTTACAACTCACGCCGGGCACGTGTGCGTGCGTGCCCAAGATCCCGAGAGGAGAATGGAGGAGAAGGGATTGCGGCGTGACCATCCCCCCTGGGGGGTGATTTCTCGCTTTCTGTCTCTATGTCTCTCTCTGTCTGTCTGGCGAGCGCACGCGCCCTATAGCGAAAAAAACCTCTCCAAAAAAAAAAAAAAGACAATACCTTTCCTTGAAATGTTCAGGGTTTGAACAACCCTAACTGCTGAGTTAATTCTTTACTGAACATTGCTCTTAAAAGAGTTCTTCTTCTGGACCCAATTTATATTATTCTCTCAACAATCTTTCTAGGAGAACATTGGTTTTGCCCACTTTTTAAAATTTGCTAAGAGTGTAAGCTTTTTTTTTTTTTTTTTTTTTTTTTTTTTTTTTTGAGGTTTTTGCTATAGGGCTCATGCACTCGCCAGACAGACAGAGAGACAGAGAGACAGAAAATGAGAAATCACCCCCCAGGGGGGATGGCCATGCCGCAATCCCTTCTCCTCCTTTCTCCTCTCGGGATCTTGGGCACGCACGCACACGCGCTCGGCGTGAGTTTTAAGCCACCGGGTCCAGGAGTCGAACCATGGTCGATTACGTGGGAGTCCAGCGACATAGCCATTACGCTAACTACTGGTCCCAAGAGCGTGTGCTTTTAAGACAGAGACAGAAGGAAAGCAAGAAAGCACCCCTAATAGGGAATGGCTATACCACAATCCTTTCTCTTCCATTCTCCTCTGAGAATTATTGGCACGCACACACACAAACACACACACACACACAAAGTACCCAGAGTGTTTTTCAAGCCACCAGGTCTAGGACTCAAACCATACAGTCAGTCATGTGGGATCCAGCTGCTTTAAGCACCATGCCACCTGTTTGGCCTGCTATGTAAACTCTTAATAACAGATTAAAATTAGTGTTTTATGGAAATGTAATTAAAAGGAAAGCAACTGGAGGGAGGAAGATAAAAGAAGATATTTAAAAATGAAAAGTAGGGTAATATAAAAAATTGAAATAAATAGACAATATTTTGTGGCTAAACAATTTAGGTAGTGAAATTTACAAAAATACATGTATGGGAGCTTGCCCCTTGGCCTAGTCGTTAAGGGAGTCAGATCCCACATGATTGACTGCACAGTTCAAATCCTGATGCCAGCAGCTTGAAAAACATGCCAAGTGCATGGTCAAAATCCTGACAGGATGGAGAAATGGAGAATTGTAGCATGACCATGCCCCTTGGCAAGGGGGGAGTACTTTCTCCCTCTCCCTGTCTCTTTCTATTAAGTGCATGTGCCTCCTGGCAAATGGAAAGGAAGGAAGGAAGAAATAAAGAAAGAAAAATATACATATGGAATTCAAAGTAATTGGAGTTAGAAAGGATTTGGAAATACTAATTTGCAGTAAATTACAGTCTTTTTTTTTTCTTTTTCTTTTTTTTTGAGAGGTTTTTACTATAGGACATGTGCACTTGCCAGAAAGACAGAAGGACAGAGAGATAGAAAGCGAGAAATCAGCCCCCCGGGAGGATGGTCACACCACAATCCCTTTTCCTCCATTCTCCACTCGGGTTCTTGGGTATGCATGCACATGTATGCAAGCACACGTGCCCGGAGTGAGTGTAAGCCTGTGATTCGAACAGCAGTCAGCGACATGGGAGTCCAGCGACATAGCCATTCCACCAACTGCTGGTCCCGTAAATTATAGCCTTAATAGTGATGTGGGCAGTTGTACTGAGGCCTGTGTCAGGCCTCTCCTGACCACTCCTCTTCATGGTGTGAAGACATCCACAACTCATGATAACCCAAGGCCCTCCGTTTAATTACTGACACTTCCCAGGCTTCTGCTAAGTCTCTGCCTTTCCCCCTTTGAAGTGATAAAAGCAACCTGAGACCTTGAGGAGCCAGATACCCCACTTATCTAACCTTTTCTTCTCTAAAGTAAACTTTGAGCTTCTTCTTCCTGATAGGACACCCTTAGCCTGCTGGAGCTCCTTCTTCCCCAAAACTCCCAGATAAAAGACTTTGCTTAACCCCCACAAGGGCGGGGGGGGGGGGGGGGGGGGGGGGGGGGAGGGGAAGGGAAGGGGGGGTGGAGATTCAGAGTGTTAACTCCTCCAGCCAGGCCTGCTAGCATAAAAATAAAGAATTACTCTTATTTCTCTGGAGTGCTGCATTTCTGCCTCAGCCGTCTGTTCTCCCACAATAGAACATACATCAGTTGTGCTTTTAAACAAGACCAGGTAAGTCTTGTCTATATATGCATTAGTGAGTGACTTAAGTGCTGATTTCTTCTGTGTGTGTGAACGGAGACATAATGAAGCCCCTTGTTCAAAATGGAGTCTGGAGACCATTAAGGAAGCAGGACTTAGGCAAAGCTCAAGTGCTTGTGAATTTTAGTCACTTCATATTTTGACGGATCTGGAATGATCATTACATTATGTACAGAAGTTCAAGTTACTTGTCCAGATGTAACTGGACTCTTGTATCATGGACATTTCTAATATCGTTTGTTTTCTTCCACAGGTACAGAGAGAGAGAGAAAGGCAACCCCAGCAGAATCTTCACAATACAATCCACCCCTAGCCTCTGCCACAATTGTGGGCATTGTTACTGTTGTGCTAAGGGCTGGTCTTATGGACATTTTGTTGCTTATGTATATCCTCCCGTTATCTTTCATTGGCCACCTAAGTTTTCATTCTTTCTAGTATCAGCAGAAAGTTCTCTTTGAGCAATTTTGAATTATCTTGAAGTGATTTAAAGCTTTTTGCCTTTATAAGCCCTCACTCTCCCTCAAATCCTTGGAATAGTTCTTCATTTGTACCCGAATCTAGCTTCTGAATTGCAATTTCTAAGACGCTAAGGTTTTTTGTTCTTTTAAAATTTGGTGTTTAAAATAGACTAACACTTGTTGGCAAATTAGAAATGAAGCATATGCATGACTCTGTAATTGAAGTTTAGGTATTTATCTTAGCGTTGCCATTTGCAAAAATACCTGGAAGCCTTTAATCTCCCACATGATCCTCGATCCTCGCTTTTTTATACTTGTACTTCTTTCTGTGTTTATTTTTATGTTTATTTCTAATCCACAGCCCTCCCCCACCCCACTCAGAAAAACCCATTCTGCCAAACTGGTCCCGGCACATAGGGATTTGGCTATCATCTCTGTTTCCCTTCCGTTTTCCTGGAAGATCACAGAAACAACTTAGTTTTGGCTTGGCGGTATGGAACTCCATCCTGAGTGATTCATTTTGGTTTAGTCTGTTGGACTTAGTGTAGGAACTCAGTCCAAACCAATGGCCTCTGTGGGGTATGCAGTATACATTCACATTTTTTCCTCCACATTCTCCCTTCCTGGAGGAACTTCTTGGCCAGGGATGACCCCACAGGAACGTGATTCTCCCCTGTCCCCATGACCAGGGCCATTTCCAAAGGAATGTGTACTCTCTCATGGTGAGTTGTCAGAAAAGTCATAACATATTTTTATGCAAAAATGCATCATGACTTTTCCGACAATCCAAAAATTATCACACGACCCAGGCAGCCATGCTTAAAGAACATACTTTATTGATTCCTTTGGTAGATAAGTAGTCTTTACTGTATTCAGTGTAATCTTCAAGCATTATAGACAAAAACCAGATCCAGGTACAGGGAGACAGAATGTCTTTGAGACCCCCATAATGATTGACATGATTGCTTTGACCTAACTATGGGGTCACTGGAAAAGTCATGATGTATTTTTTCTATGCAAAAATGTGTCATGACTTTTCCAGCAACCAAATTTATTTAACTGATAACTGTATTGCATTGTAGTATGGATCTTTTCCCAACCTGTCACCATCAGTGCATCCTGTAAGCTGAATGAACTCATATATCTCTCAGTTGGGCCTCTGGGTGACTTCTTTGGAATAGGTAAATATTACGCATGAGCCCTCTCAGATTTAGGGCTCCCGGCAGTACAGCCACCTAAAATTTTTTTTTTTTTTGGAGAGGATTTTTTGCTATAGGGCGCATGTGCTCGCCAGACAGAGAGACAGAAAGCGAGAAATCACCCCCTGGGGGGGAATGGCCACACCGCAATCCCTTCCCCTCCATTCTCCTCTCGGGATCTTGGGCACGGATGCACACGTGCCCGGCGTATTTTTTTTTTTTTTTAATAGATTTTTGCCATAGGGCGCGTGCGTTCGCCAGACAGACAGAGAGAGACAAAGAGAAAGAAAGCAGGAAATCACCCCCCAGAAGGGATGGCCATGCCGCAATCCCTTCTCCTCCGTTCTCCTCTCGGGATCTTTGGCACGCACGCACACGCGCCTGGTGTGAGTCTTAAGCCACCGGGTCCGAGACACGAACCGCGGTCGACTACATGGGAGTCCAGCGACATAGCCATTACGCTAACTGCTGGTCCGCCACCTATAATTTTTAATTAATATGTCTTACAATATTAGACTCAATTAAAAAGTAGTTCTACTTTTAGAACTCAATCTTTACGGAGATAATCAGAGATAAGCAAGAAGATGTAAATTTAAGAATCATTGTTACATACTGGCCAATGGTCCAGACAAGTGCAAAGATGTTGGAGGTTTATGCACATAGGGGAGTTTTTCATTTCTATCCAGAGACCTCCCTGACCACTCTGAGTGTTGTAGTTACCCATGACCTCAGACCAGCTGAGGCTGGGGGTGGAGCATGACATAAGGCCTCTATTGGGAATGCTTGTCTCTGACATTCTTTCTTTCTCTCTCTTGTTAACAGAAGAAAGAAAAAAAAATTTAAATAAGAGAATGTTCACTGCAACTTTATTTAAAGCAACATTTGAAAACATTCTAAATGTTCAACAATAAAGAAATGGATAAGTAAACAGGGCCAACCTGGCAGCACAACAGTTTAAAAACTGCCACAGGTGGGGACCAGCAGGTGGCGTGGTGGTTAAGGCACTGGACACTCCCACATGGCTGACTGCGGTTCGAATACCGGACCTGGTAGCTTGCTTTCTCACTTTCCCCCTCTCTCTCTCTCTGTGTATCTCTCTCTGGTCTAATTAAAATAAATGAATGAATGAATAAAATTAAATAAATAATTATTTAAAAAAAAAAAAAAAAAAAACCGCCACAGGGCACATGTGGGAGCTTGCTCCTAATCCCCACAGGATGCAGAAATGACGAAGAGATTTCAATGTTACTACATTCACTCTGGGTAGTACACTTGCTTCCTCCCAACCCCATGCAAATGTATGCACCACCTAGTAATAAAAAAATTTCTCTAAAATTTTCCAGAGGGTGCATGTGCTCTCCAGAGAGAGACAGAGAGACCTTCACCCATGAGGAGTGGTCACACTATAATCCCTTCTCCATTTCTCCCTTGTTTTGGGATTTGGGGCACTCACACACAAGCGCCAAGCATGTTTTACAAGTTGCCAGTCAGGACTCAAAACACACAGTCTTGTATAATAGGACTCAGCTGTCTTAACAACTGTGCCACTGGCTAGCCCAATTATTTTCTTTTTAAAGCATAACATCATTATCCCAAATCTGAAAGGACTTGAATAATGTTTGCCTATTCCAAAGAAGTCACCTTGAGGTCCAGCAGGTAGAGACACTGGTTTAAACTTATGGGAGTCACCAACAGCAGCCTGTGAGTGAAGAGTCCCCACTTCAGTATAGTACAAGAAGTTTTATAGCATATAAATCAAAGCAAGCATGTTAATTATCACTGGCCAGTCAGACTTGCAGTCTCCTTGGATCCTTAGACAATTATGGCAATATCACCGAATGATTACATCAGTTCATGTTAGATATATTAAGCATGGGTAGGTAGATTTAGCTCAAGGAACTAGCCAAGAGCAAAGAGCACAAACTGGCCTACACTGTCAGAACCTTCTCAACAAAAATAACCACCTATATCATGAAACCTTCAAGTAACAAGAAAGAGGAATGAGATAAAAATTAACAGACTAGAAGGGACCAGCAGATGGCATAATGGTTACATTGCTGGACTCCCACATAGTCAACCATGGTTCGAGTCCTGGATCCAGTGGCTCAAAACTCATGCCAAGTGTGTGTGCGTGCATGCCCAAAATCCCAAGAGGAGAATGAAGGATAAGGGATTGTGGTGTGACCATAGCCCTTGGGGGGTGATTTCTTGCTTTCTGTCTCTATCCCTCCAGGAAGGGATAGAGACACCCTATTGCAAAAATAACTCTAAAAAAAAAAAAAAAAAAAAAAAAAAAAAAAAGCAGACTAGAAAAAATCTAAAGTCTCATATTTCAAACGCACAGACTAAAACTATGTAAAAACGGACCCCAGGAAGGAGAGTGGATCTGCTTGCCTCCCTTGGATCAGGCCCTTTCCATCTGTGGAACATATATCTTTCTTTTTTTTAGAGAGATATTTTTGCTATAGGGTGCATGTGCTTACCAGAGAGACAAAAAAATAGAAAGTGGGAAATCATCCCATGCTGTAATCCCTTCTCCTCCATTCTCCTCTCAGGATATGGGCATGCACACACACGCGCCCGACATGAGTTTGCATCACTGGGTCTGGGACTCAAACCACGGTTGACTACATGGGAGTCCAGCAACGTAACCATTATGCCATCTGCTGGTCCTGATATCTTTCTTAATAAAACCTTGCTCAGCCTTGCTTCTTTGTCCTTCGGTTCTATGCTGTGATGGGGAAACTTGAACCACACATTTTTCTACCAAATGGTTACATCAATGATCAATTATCTAGGACACAAATTATAGGTTAGGTGTTTAGGCATAGCCACCTATAACCTGTGAGATATACAGAGAGGTTGGGGCAGTTTTTGGAGGTCAGTCCTGGTCATGGGCTGCTCCCAAAGGAGGGAGGAAAATAGCTAGGCACAGGTCCAGACAATAACTTGCAAAAAGAAATTGAAGTAGGAAATAGATAACACACACTCATAGTTAAGATATAGACCTGTGAGATGGAGTCAGTTTACAAGATGGAGTCACTCTGGTCAAGCTTTTAATAAAAACCATTCACTGCTCTCACTAGAAATCAATTATTAGCTCTTTCTGCTTGCTCACAAAGATAACTGTTTACAGCCAGAGTTGCTTACAGACTGCTTGAGATAATGACAGCTGAAACTAATGTTTTCTATATTATCGCTTTATTCCAAACAAAAAATGTAGTGTCTCTTTTCTGGAGAGCAAGAAACTGAAGGACCTTGAGCAGTAACTGGTCACAAGCTATCATTTGAGAAATGAGAACATGACATCCAGGCTTGCACCTGCAAGATAAGGGGGTCTAAATGAGTATACTTTTTAGAAGCAGAAGGGAAAAATACTAACAACAAAGCTTTGTTTTAGACTTGTGGGAAACTGATAAAAATTAGAAACTTCATGGGCCACAGACCTCGGACAAAGATCTGCTAAATGTTGATTAAGGTCTAAAAGTCTAAAGTCTTGTAACATGTGAACCCACTCCCACACAAGATAATGACGTAAATCCCCTGACACGTAATCCCCATGAGGAAAATACATGCACAGGTCCCATCTTGCCGGGATAAAAACCCCTTGTCCCAGCTCCTGATCAGCAACCCATTTGGGCCCATTCCACCGGGCTACGTCCTTTTCCACTGTGCTGGAAGTTTTCCTCTCTTAATAAAAGCTGCTTGCTAGTCTCTCCATTTATAAGTGTTTCTAATTCTTCGTGAGCATTGGACAAGAACCAGGACCGGTGTTGGGTCTGGTCACCCAGCAGTCCGGAGTCAAAATGAGTAAGTAAATTGTGGTAGATAAGCAAGAGTATTGTACAGCTTATAAAACCAAAACAAATTTTTAATTAGCTTACAGGTTATTTTAAAATAATAATAAAATAAAAGCTGAACGGTGCCAGACCTGGCTCAGAAAAGGCAAGGAGAACCAGAAGGTAGAGGCAGGTGACAGCGGAGAGGATGGGGGCACTGATTGCCTTCGCCGTACAAGGCACACGGCCTGCGAAGCTTCATTAATGAGCTTAGAAGGGAAAAGTGATTGAATCCAGGACGAAAGAGACCTGATCTAGGAGTGTTTTAGGAGAGGAGGGGCCGCTTTACCTGGAAACCGCTCTGCCGGAGTGGATGTACGGAAGGGACAGCCAAGATGGTGGCGCCCTGTGAAACTGTGATTATTAGGACGCCGCCATATGTCGCTTGGGGACGTACGGACCCGCCCGGCTACGAATCAGATTTCAAGACTGACATCTGAGAGGAGGATGCGCAGTCGATGCGACTATATCGCATATAACTGAGGCTCTACTAGCGGCCACCGTACGGACTCGACCGACAAGGTGGCGGCGCCCGCCGGAAAGCCGCCGTATGGGCGCGGCCATGTTTCCCGCCCACGTCTGAGCTCGGTCACCACACGGATTCGGTAGTCAAGATGGCGGCGCCTGAGGGACAATCGGTGTTCTAGGCGGCGATCGATTCGCTTGCCGCGGCGTCGTCGCACGGGGCCTGCGCAGTAGGAGTACGGTGCTCGGGAGGCGTGACGAGAAGCGGAAGTAGTAGTAGGCGCCTTTGCAACGGCCACGGACGCTGCCGAGCAGTCTGTGCAGATTCGCGAGTCGCTGGCCAGCGTCGCGAGGCTTTCCTCGGGACCGGAGACATGGTGAGTACGGAGTCCCGGGAGGTGTTCGCCGTCGGGGTCGGTGGAGTGGGTAATGGTGGAGTCTGTCGGCAGACGCACGGGGGTCTGTGGTGAGCCGTCCCTGGAATCGGGGCTGGGGGAGGGGGGTCTGTGGCGACCCGTACCCGGGCTCGTGGACAGAATGAAGGGGTCTGTCTGGTGAGCCATCCTGAAGTTCTGTGATGAGCCATTGTGAGGGTCTGCAGTGGAAGTTTAGTGGGACTCCCGGCGGAGTTTCGTGGGAAACAGGGATGGGGGTTCCGTGCTCTGAGGGATCAGGGGTTTGCGACGGGCCATGCCGGCCAGTCTGTCGTGAGCCGGGCAGTGTCTGTCCAGAGGTCCGTGGGGTAAATAGTGGGGCTCCTGTAGGAACCGTGAAGAGAAGTCTGGAATATATCATGTGGTGGTTGTAAGAAGTCCTAGTGGGGGGCGGGTCTGTGAGGAGCCACGCTGGGGGTGCTGTGTGGCGGGTGGTGGGGTGTTGGCATGAGTCCTTGTGGGAGTGCTGATCAGTGACAGAGTGCTAGTGGGAGGGCTGGGGACGCCTGAGGCAGAGTGATGTGGACTTACAAGCAGAATAATGGGGTATTAGGAGTTCAGTGAGGGAGGTCAGTGGGCACCATGGTGGGAAGTCTGGGCAGAGTGGGTGTGTGTGTGTGGGGGGGGTCTATGCTGAGCCTTGATGGAGCTGTGATGGGGAAGATGTATAAGGAGCCGTTTGCGGTTTCCCACAGGAGGGAGATGGTTCCGATGCAGAGCCTCCAGACGCTGGGGAGGACAGTAAGTCGGAAAATGGGGAGAATGCACCTATCTACTGCATCTGCCGCAAGCCAGACATCAACTGCTTCATGATGTGAGCCAGGGAGAGAGAGGCAGGTGGGGCTGACACCTGGCAAGGTAGGTGAAGACAGCCGGGCAGGCCCCTCACATCTCCACCACCGGCCCCATCCTCTGCAGCGGGTGTGACAACTGCAATGAGTGGTTCCATGGGGACTGCATCCGGATCACTGAGAAGATGGCCAAAGCCATCCGGGAGTGGTATTGCCGGGAGTGCCGAGGTAAGGGGGGTGAAATAGAGAAGACAGGTGGGACTTGTAGGGGAGAGGAGGAAGAGTCATAATGGGTGACTGGGTCATGGAGAGTAGTGTTACTTGTTTGTGCAGAGTGATTGATGGTGTGTAGTGAGCTGGAATGGGGGCTTCATTGTGGTGGAAAGAGTGGATCCCACAGGAAGGGGCAGTTTTGCTCTGGAGGAGAGCAGAGTGGATGGGTAGGACATAGTAAGGGACAGAAGAGAAGAAAGAAGTTCTGGGACCATTCAAGTCTCCCAGTGCCAGCCCACCCTGGCCCTATCTTCTGCCCCACAGAAAAAGACCCCAAGCTGGAGATTCGCTATCGGCACAAGAAGTCACGGGAGCGGGATGGCACTGAGCGGGACAGCAGTGAGCCACGGGACGAGGGTGGAGGGCGCAAGAGGCCTGTCCCGGATCCAGACCTGCAGCGCCGGGCAGGATCAGGGACAGGGGTTGGGGCCATGCTTGCTCGGGGCTCTACTTCGCCCCACAAATCCTCTCCACAGCCCTTGGTGGCCACACCCAGTCAGGTAAGTAGCTGCAGTGATTGGGATGAGTAAAATGTTTCTGTTTTGGGTCCTCCTGGGTTCCTGATTTCTTTCTGGGTTCCTTCTCCCAGCATCACCAGCAGCAGCAGCAACAGCAGCAACAGCAGCAGCAGCAGCAGATCAAAAGGTCAGCCCGGATGTGTGGTGAGTGTGAGGCGTGTCGGCGCACTGAGGACTGTGGCCACTGTGACTTCTGCAGAGACATGAAGAAGTTCGGGGGCCCCAACAAGATCCGACAGAAGTGCCGGCTACGCCAGTGCCAGCTCCGGGCCCGGGTGAGCATGGGCAGAGCTGGGCAGGATCAGGTTGGGGGTGGAGGCAGTGGGTCCAGAAAGGGCTGACTAAAGCTAGACTTGGGTGGGCCAGGAGGCATGGGGCCTGATTATATCCAGAATGGTGGGAAGGGGGCTGGCATGTCCAGATTTATAGGGCATGACCAGGTATGCTGGGCTGGCAGAAAATGCGCCCCCCCAAATCCTGTGTGGGCAGGGTGGGGCCAGGTGTTCTAGGTGGTCAGGCAGGGCTGAGTATATCCTGATGGTAAAGGATATGGGGCAAATGTGTCTGGGGAGTCTAAGCTAACTGGGCAGGGCTAGGGCAGGGCCACCCTCCATCCATCTGGGGCTGACCAGGGCCTTCCTCCTGCCGGCACAGGAATCCTACAAGTACTTCCCTTCCTCGGTGAGTCCAGCCCCCCAGGGCAGGGTGGGGCATGCGGGCAGGGCGGTTAGGGCCAGTCCTGAGATTCTGCCCCGCAGCTCTCGCCGGTGACACCCTCAGAGTCCCTGCCAAGGCCCCGCCGGCCACTGCCCACCCAACAGCAGCCACAGCCATCACAGAAGCTGGGGCGCATCCGTGAGGACGAGGGGACAGTAGTATCATCAGCAGTCAAGGAGCCACCTGAGGCTACAGCCACACCTGAGCCACTCTCGGATGAGGACCTACCATTAGACCCTGACCTGTACCAGGACTTCTGTGCAGGAGCCTTTGATGACCATAGCCTGGTGAGCAGGCAGGAGCATCCCATAGGGGAAAGGTAGAAGTTACAAAAGCGGAGAGTATCCCCAATGAAAGAAGGCAGAGGATATGGAAGACTGATGTGGGAAATGAGTGTGTGGTGAGGTTGCCCTGAGTAGGGCACCTGGGTCAGTGCACTCCCTGCTTGTAGCCCTGGATGAGCGACACAGAAGAGTCCCCATTCCTGGATCCTGCGCTGCGGAAGAGGGCAGTAAAAGTTAAGCATGTGAAGCGTCGAGAGAAAAAGTCTGAGAAGAAGGTGATGGAGAGGGTAAATGGGTGTGGGAAGGCAAAGGGTGGAATGGGGGCGGGGAGAAGCAGAGGTCAGGGCTGAATGGGACAAGAGCCAGGAAGAGTTGGAATGGAGGGGAAGACAGGATCTAGGGCTAGCTTCGGCTCCACCCTGACCAGACCCGTCTTGTCCCACAGAAGGAAGAGAGATACAAACGGCATCGGCAGAAACAGAAGCACAAGGACAAATGGAAACACCCAGAGAGGGCTGATGTCAAGGACCCTGCCTCACTACCACAGTGTCTGGGGCCTGGCTGTGTGCGTGCTGCCCAGCCTGGTTCCAAGTATTGCTCAGATGACTGTGGCATGAAGCTGGCAGCCAAGTGAGTCATTCATGGGGGCTTAAAGAGAGCAGGACTATGGGGTAGGGCACAACCAGAGCCCCCTCTGTATCTATTAGTCAGTTACCTAGTTCCCATTCAGTCAGCCAAATACCCACCTATTCATCTATCAACCATCTATCCACTTGCCCATTCTCCCACTCTTCAGTCACCTATCCATCCATCTATCTTCCATCTTTCCAGTCACCTGTTATCCTTTCACCATTTATTCAATTGTTCATTTGCCATGCTTATATTACCCCACTTACTTATTTTTGTCACTTGCCACCTTCCCTGCTGGTACCTACTCACTGCCTTTCTGCAGCCGCATCTACGAGATCCTCCCCCAGCGCATCCAGCAGTGGCAGCAGAGTCCTTGCATTGCTGAAGAGCATGGCAAGAAGCTGCTCGAACGCATTCGCCGTGAGCAGCAGAGTGCCCGCACACGCCTTCAAGAAATGGAGCGCCGCTTCCATGAGCTTGAGGCTATTATTCTGCGTGCCAAACAGCAGGCTGTGCGTGAAGATGAAGAGGTGAGCCAGTAGGAGCACAGCAGGGTAAGGCCCACTACGTGGTCCTTCTTAGTCTTATTTTTCCTTCCACCTCATACAGAGCAATGAGGGTGACAGTGATGACACCGACCTGCAGATCTTTTGTGTCTCCTGTGGGCACCCTATCAACCCACGTGTTGCCTTGCGTCACATGGAGCGCTGCTACGCCAAGGTCAGGGTGTCAGCCTGAGGGGTTGGACAGCGTGTGAACTTCAGTGGGCCTGTGGGGCCAGATTTGTTGTCTGGGTGGTGTCTTGGGAGGGTGTACAGCACACATCCACAGTTCTCTCCATTTGTGCTCATTCCTCCAGTATGAGAGCCAGACGTCCTTTGGGTCCATGTACCCCACACGCATTGAAGGGTGAGTGAGAGTGCCATATAGAGTTAGAGCCATGTGCACTAAGGGGAGTTGAGGCTGGGGTCAGGAGTAGAATGTATGTAGAGTTGGGGCAGGATATGGGCAGGGGCAAGGATAGGTGGGCTTCCTTCTTTTCCCTCCACTACCCTTTCTCTTCCAAACTTTCAGGGCCACACGACTCTTCTGTGATGTCTACAATCCTCAGAGCAAAACATACTGTAAACGGCTTCAGGTGCTGTGTCCCGAGCACTCACGGGACCCCAAAGTAAGTTTTTCCCTCAGCTCCTATCCATCTACCCTTCACCTCTGTACTGTCTCACATTCATCCTATCTTTCTTCACCCCTCCTTCCTTCTTGTTCTAATCCATTTTTCAGTTGCTAACAATTCCACACCGAATAATCTGTAAAGAATAGAGGTTTGTATTAGCTCATGATTTCAAAGGGCCACGATTAGGAGCCATGTCTGTTGTTGGTGGGGACTCTGCAGAATCACAAGGCAGCATAGAGCATCATATGATGAGAGCTTGCATGTATCCTTGTCTGTTCCTAATAAACCTACTAGGATTCAATCAGGGGTCCCACCCTGATGACCTAATCCTAATCACTCCCCCAAAACCTCCACCTTTCAACACATAGATTATGTTGCTACCCTCTAAATCCTGTCACAACCAAATTTTTTTGTTTTAAAGAAATCTTTTACTTATTATTTTTCAGGTTGCTACAGGGCACATACATGCTCACCAGAGAGAGAAAGAAAGTGAGAAAGCAAGCCGCCAGGTCCAGGACTCTTAACTGTAGTCAGCCACGTGGGGAGTTCAGTGCCTTAACCACCATGCCACCTGCTGGCTCCACACAACCAAATTTAATATGTGAAGTTTAGGGGGAGGACACATCAAACCATGGCACTCTCCTTTTCTCTACCTGACCACTTCTATTCTTCCACTCTCTATCAACCATTTTTCTTTTTATCATCACCTATTCCTCCATCTCTTTGCCTCTAAACCCTTTACTCCTCCCTTTACCCATGCCTCTTCACTCTCCCTGAACTCTATTCCTTCTCTCCATGGGCACCCTCTCTGATCTCCCTAATCACCCCTCAACCTCCTGTGGTTTCCCTGCAGGTGCCAGCTGACGAGGTGTGTGGTTGCCCCCTTGTTCGTGATGTCTTTGAGCTCACAGGTGACTTCTGCCGCTTGCCCAAGCGCCAGTGCAATCGCCATTATTGCTGGGAGAAACTGAGGCGTGCTGAAGTGGATTTGGAGCGCGTGCGTGTGGTAGGTTTTGATACTGGATGTGGCTGGGGCTAGGCAGGACTTAAGAGGCCCTTCTTATGGCTCCTTATGTTTTCTGGGCAGTGGTACAAACTTGATGAGCTGTTTGAGCAGGAGCGCAATGTACGCACAGCCATGACAAACCGGGCAGGATTACTCGCCCTGATGCTGCACCAAACAATCCAACATGACCCACTCACTACTGACCTGCGCTCCAGTGCTGATCGCTGAGCCTCCCGGCCCAGACCACCTCACACCTGGCATTCCAGATGGGGGAGCTGCCCTCACCCCATGTTTGTTCCTCCGTTTGGTACCTCTTCCAGTTTCTTCACTGTTCGAGTTTCTCCTTGTGCCCACCCACCATTTGACTACCCACTTGCCCTTACCAGAGGGTCTCAGATTTCCTCTGTCTAGTTCTCCATTGTTTTGGGTGGGACTACGGAGTCTACTCACTTGTTGCCTCCTCTCTTCCTGGGTTTTGTTAATAAAATTTTGAAGAACTAAGAAAGATAACTCCTCTGGCTTCTACACTTGCTCCGTTGCAACTGTGTTCATATAGCCCTGGATAAGATGGGCCTTGGCACACCTGTACTCAAGAGAGGGGTAATATATGTGTAAGTTAAGTATACAGCTGGCATCTACTTTTTGGCACTGGATGACATACTCTGCATCTCACTTTGGGACAGTTGGTGTACAGACAGCACTTATTCAGTGTATGTCTGATTTACCACTCCTGTGTGAGTAAATATTCTCCAGACTAGAGGTGAAATCGGCGATAGACACAAGGAGCTACTACTTCATAAACCTCACTTTTGGGGCGTGTATTCAACAGGAGCCCACTCTGTGCAGGGAACCTCACCAGCTCTCCTAGTCGGGCACAGCATGGCCCTTGGAGAAGAAACACGCCTTCCCTTCACACTTCTGTTTATCTACAGCGCGGCACCGCCCCCTTCCCCAGTTCCCACGGAAGGAGCACTGGCCTGCCCTTGGCGTTAGCGCTCATTGTCTCCCAGCGCTCCTGTAGCTGTTCGGAGCGAAGGAGAGAGCGGGATGCAGTAGCTCTAGGGTAGACGTTCTGAGGGACTTGAGAGCACTGGCACGAACTTGGCGAGAAGCAGGAAGGATGTGTGTATGCGCAACCAAAGTCTTCGCTATGTACGCGGGTTACTCTGTAGGGATGGCTGGAAGGAACGCAAAGCGCAGGCGTGGCTCCTACCGTCCCGCCTCCTCGAGAGAGCGCAGGCGCGAACTAGATGGGCGGGATCTCAGGACAAGGCCGCTGAGGTCTCTTGCAGAGGTGCGAGCTGCGAGTGGATATTAATGCGCAGGCGCATCAGGTCCCCAGCGCGGGAGCAGGGTGTGCTCGCCGCTGCGGGACGTCAGTACGCAGGCGCGGGAGCCTCCCCAGTAAGGGCACGCTCTGTCGAGGCATTAACGCGCAGGTGTCTCGCCGTGGGTGGAACCCAAAGGCAGGCAGCGGATATCCGGTTCCTGGAGCAACGAACGGCCGCGGAGGCGACAGCTAACGCTTCGGAGGAGGCGGCTGCGGAGGAGGAAGAAGAGTAGGGCAAGGCGGGAGGTGCAGGCCGGACCCTCACCATGGGTGTCTTGGCCTAGAGCAACGGAAGCTACCGGCCTGGTGCCAAGCTGGTGAGACAGCGTTGGGGGTGGAAGTGGAGAGCGTTCAAGCGGAGGATGGGGAGAAATTGAGCCTCGGAGCGCTGACGGGGAGGAATGAAGGGCCCTCAGACCGTTGAGGGGAAGGAATGGCGGCGTCGGAATATTGAAGGGTAGGAATAGGGGGATTTAGACAGAGGGCGGGAAGGAATAGGGTTCCGACGCTGACAGGTGGGAGTGACGGGATCCTGAGACTAGAACGGAAAGGAATGGGAGTGAACAGAGCGCAGAGGGGAGACGTCGGGGCCTCGCAAGGTGCGGAGAGAGAAATAGGGGTTTAGAACGGTGAGAGGAAAGGCCTTCAGATTGATGACAGAGAGAAATGAGGGCGTTGGAATGCTGAAAAGGAGGAATAGGGGACTCGTGGACGATGAGGAGAAATGAGTTAGAACACTGAAAGTTAGGGATGGCATGATCCTGGGACAAGAACCCAGAGGAAGGGGGAGAATTACAACATGGAGGGAGAAATCAGGGTTCTGAAAGTGGTAGACAGGACTGGTGGTTGATAACGTTGAAAGGGAGAAGTGGGGAACTTTTGAACTGTAGAGGAGGGGCCCAGGAAGATTTAGGGGTGAGACTGGGGAGGGACACTGAGGGTGACCGAAAACAAGAGGGGAAAGCTCTTCATCTGAGGAAGAGGTAGCATGGAAAGCTGGGCTGAGGACTAGAAAGAACGAAGGACTGTTAAAGCCAGGGATATGGATGAGTTGGAGCTGTCTCAGAGGATGCGGAAGTCGAGGTCATAATACAGACACAGCAGAAGAAGAAGACATCAGAGGAAGAGAATGGGACAATTAAATCACTGGTGGGGAGAAACTGGGAACTCTTAGGTCAAGGAAGGGAGGAGAATGGGAAGTCAGAACACTGATGTAGAGTATTGAGGACATGAGCATTAGGGCCTCTTGAGTTGAGGATGGAGAGTTTGGGGGTCTCAGGTGACAAAAAGGAAAGATAGGGACCCTTAAATTAAGGAGGAATGAAGAGGAAGAATCAAAGCATCTTGGGTTGGAAATGGGGAGAAATGATGGGTTCCTAGTCTGAGGATAGGGGATTAGGACACATGTGGAACCGAGACACTGAGTTGAGGATGGGGAGCAGTGGAAGCTACCAGGTCAGAAGAAGGAGGGATGAAGAGTTCCTGGGTTCAGGGCAGGGAAGAATGGAGGGGGGGAGTTCTCTTCCATATAAGGGCTGGTTGCCTGTGGCAGATCCTAAGTCTTGGGTAAGTATTAATGGATACTATTTATGTGGTCTGGGTCACAGTTTATCTCTTCCTGGGGCCTCAGTTTTCCCCATTCCCTCCTTCCCTACACCTTCCAGGCTACTGCTCCTTCCTGTGGCCTCCATGGCTGAGGACTGGCTGGACTGCCCAGCCCTGGGCCCTGGCTGGAAGCGCCGTGAGGTCTTTCGCAAGTCAGGGGCCACCTGTGGACGCTCAGACACCTATTACCAGAGGTACTGGGTGGGTTGTGGGCAGCTAGGGTAGGAATAAGCCTGACTAGGGCCAGGGTCAGAGCAGTATGTGGTTAAAAATTTATGGATGGAATTAAAGTCATGCATGTGTAGTCAATCCTCAGTTTTTGAGTTTTCCATATTTTAAAGTTTGCCTAATTAATAAAACTTATTTGTAACTCAGAAATCAGTATTCGTGTTGCTTTCATGGTTAACACACAGACATGTTCAGTGTTGTGAAAAATTTGAGTGTCCAATTCATGTATTCCTAGCTGAGATCGAACATGACCTTTTTGCTCCACCATTCATACTATAAATAAGTGTCTTTTTTGTGGTCTGTTTAGTGCTATATTTTTCATATTTTTGTGCTTTTTATTGGTGATTTTCCTGTTTAACATGGCCTGCAAGTATACTGCTGAAGTGCTCTCAGGTGTTCTGAGTGGAAAAGGCTATGAGGTTCCTCACAGAGAAAGTACATAGTTAGATAAGCTTCATCCAGGTATGAATTTCAATGCTGTTGGCTGTGAATTCAATGTTATGAATAAAAAAAATTGTTTTAACCAGAAAAAGAAGATTAAGTATGCTGGTAATGTATGTGACGCCACTTTGAAAAGTTCAAAAAACGTGTAGTACTTGATGAAGCTATGGAAAAGATAGAAAAGCAGCTAAATTTGTGGATCCATGAAATGATGACCCATGAAACATGATCAATAGCATTATTGTGAGGAAAGGCAAAGTTGTGTTATCCAACATAAGGAAAATATTAAACCCATCTCAGTGTTGTCTGGTGTACACATTTCAAAAGGTGATAACCAGGTGAAAAATGTTAAACTTGCATGCATTGCAGGTTGTGTGGATCAGGGGGTCTGTGGAATACATTTTGAAACATCTATTTGAAGCAGGGATATATAGAAGGGTAGGTTTTCAGCACCTGTGTGATTGGTTTGTTTTACAAGAACATTAGCAAACAAACCTCTGTAATACAACTAGCCTCCAAAGTCCCTGACTTTGAACCATTCAAACATACAATTAATCATTTGTAAAAAATAAAACAAGGTTGGAACCAACAGTTAGCATAATGGCTATGTCACTGGACTCCCATGTAGTCGACTGTGGTTCGAGTCCTGGACCCGGTGGCTTAAACTCACACCGGGCATGTGTGCGTGCGTGCCTAAGATCCCAAGAAGAGAATGGAGGAGAAAGGATTATGACATGGCCATTCCCCCTGAGGGGTGATTTCTTGCTTTCTCTCTCTCTCTGTCTTTCTGGTAAGCGCACTCGCCCTATAGCAAAAACCTCTCAAAAAACAAAACAAAACAAGGTTATGTATCATTTGACAAAAACGTGAGTAGAGGCTCACAAGAACCTAAAAGCAGCTTTATAGGATATAATTACCATGAAAAGTAGAACCAACTGTAAACACATAAACATTGGTGTTTATAAACATTTACGCATGCTTTAGGGTATAGTTATCAAACTTTCTACACTTCCTGATTTTTTCTTTTAACCTAAATTGCCATTTTCCTAGTGGAACATACAGTGAAATTACAAATACAATTTTTGTTTACAATTTTTATAGAACTTCCATAACTTAATAAGTGCAGTTGTCAAGGTCTATAAAGGATTTGAGGTTTTACCTAATTAGGAAAAGATAACAAGTGAATTTGTCACAGTTTTGTAATTGTTGGTAGAAGAGAAAATCTTGGGTCAGAGATGAAAGACAATTCATTACTCACAACAGTAACAGGATCCAGAATTTGTTACTTCGTGTTAGTTCCCCAAATGATAGTTCCCACAAGATGATATGAAGAACTAAATAGCACCTTACACATCCATTGGGGATATACTATATGGAAGGAACCCTGAGCTTAGGGAATCAAATCTTTTGTACTACTAGGACAGTAAATATCCTTTCCCTTTCCTCTGGAAGGAGACCCTATCTATCTAATATTCCAGAATTGTTTGCTTTATAGATATCCTTGAAAAGAGAGTTTACTGCAAAGGACAGTTAGCGCCCCTTTTGTTAGACTTGGAGGAATGCAAGAGACACATAGAGTATTGTGATTTTGTTTTATTTAGTATGAATTGATTTTATTTTATTTTGTACATATTGTAGTTGCATTTAGTTATGCATAACTTAATGACAGCAACACATACTGAGGCATTTGTTGTTTGGTAATTTTATCATTGTTCAAACATTTGTGCACTTATATAAAACTACATGATATAGCCTGCTTTTCTATGATTTGTGATTATATGATATAGCCTATTGCTGCTAGACTACAGACCTGTACATCATGATACTGTACTAAATACTATAAGCAGTTATAACATTTATACAGCAGTATTTATGTATCCAAACATAGTATTTGTGTATCTAAAAATACGGTATAGGCCGGCATAGCAGTAACACAACACTCCATGATGCCCAGGCCACGTGTGAAAGTCCTGGGTTTGTGTCTTCAGGTCCCCCTGTAAACACTGAATGTTTGCCCATGATCCTGGCAAGGCTCGGGGTAGATCATAATGTGAAGACTGCTGGGGGTTGCCTTCTTCTCTTTTTCCCTTTCTTTCCCCTACATCCCACTGGAATAATGGAGTGAATGAATGACTAATACAATATAAAAGGTAATAAATGGTATACTGATCAGGGCACTTGCCATGAATGGACCTTGCAAGGATTGGAGGTTTTTTCAGATGAGGCAGTGAGTGATGAGTGAATGTGAAGGCCTAAGGCATTACTGTACATTACTGTAGACTTTATAAACACTGTACACTTTAGCTACACTAGGTTGCAAAAGGTAATATTTTCCTTTATTGACAGATTTATTTTAGCTTACTGTAGCTTTTTAAAACTAACTTTTAAAAAAATTTTTTTTATGATTTTTACCATAGGGTGTATAAGCTTGCTGGAGAGAGACAGAGAAAGAGGGAAAAGTGAGAAAGCACACCCTGCCCCTCCCGCGCTCTCCCCCTCTGGAAATGGCCATGCCGCAATCCCTCCTCCTCCATTCTCTCGGGATTTGGGGCATGCACGCACACACACACACACACACACATGCATACACACACACCCAGCATACTTTTCAAGCTGTGTCAGTACACAATTCGGGACCCAGCCACTTGCTGGCCCCAAAACTGTAACTTTATTAACTTTGACTCTTATAACAACAATGCTTAAAGCAAATACATTGTATAACTATGCAAAAACACTTGCCTTCTATCATTGTTCTTTGGGCCTTTTTTCTTTTTTTTTTTTTGGAGAGGTTTTCACTGTAGGGTGCGTGCGCTCGCCAGACAGACAGAGAGAGACATAGAGACAGAAAGCGAGAAATCACCCCCCAGAGGGGATGGTCACGCCGCAGTCCCTTCTCCATTCTCCTCTTGGGATCCTGGGCACGTACGCACACGCGCCCAGCGTGAGTTTTAAGCCACTGGGTCCAGGACGCGAACCGCGGTCGACTACGTGGGAGTCCAGCGACATAGCCATTACGCTAAGTGCTGGTTCCCCCTTTTTTCTATTTTTAATTTTTTTCTTTTTAAGTCCTTTTTTTTAAAAAAAATAACGAAGATACACATGTTAGCCTAGGCCTACAGAGGATCAGGGTTGTCATCATTGTCTTCTGCCTCCACATCTTGCCCCACTGGAAGAACCATGATAAAACTACATGAGGTTAAATTAAACATAAGAGAAAATTGAGCAATCAAGAGACTTGGAAAACAGATACATGAAGGCTGCTGCCCAACTAACACAGCATGCCATTTTAGTCAATTTTTAAAAAGGAATATATGCCAGGGAACCAGCAGTTAGCGTAATGGCTATGTTGCTGGACTCCCACGTAGTCGACCGCGGTTCGCGTCCCGAACCTGGTGGCTTAAAACTCACGCCGGGCGCGTGTGCGTGCGTGCCCAAGATCCCGAGAGGAGAATGGAGGAGAAGGGATTGCGGCATGACCATCCCCCCTGGGGGGTGATTTCTCACTTTCTGTCTCTATGTCTCTCTCTGTCTGTCTGGCGAGCGCACGCGCTCTATAATGAAAACCTCTCCAAAAAAAAAAAAAAAAAGAAAAAGGAATATATGCCAAAATAATGATAACAAAATAAAATATAGTAGATATATACAAAAGTAATGTTAGTTTTTATCATCAAAACCCACGTACTAGGGGGACCAGCAGTTAGCTTAACAGCCATGTTGCTGGACTCCCATGTAGTCAACCACAGTTATAGTCCTGGACCCAGTGACTTAAACTCACTCCAGGCGTGTGTGCATGTATGCCCAAGATCCTGAGAGGAGAACAGAGGAGAAGGGATTGCTGCGTGGCCATCCCCCCAGGGGGTGATTTCTCGCTTTCTGTCTCTTTGTCTCTCTCTTGTCTTTCTGGTAAGTGCACGCGCCCTATGGCACAAACCTCTCAAAAAAAAAAAAAAAAAAGGAAACAAAAAAAACGCATGTACTATACATAATTGTATGTGCTATACTTTCATATTTCTGACAATGCAGTACATTTGTTTACATCAGCATCACCATAGACATGTGAGAAATACATTGTGCTGCAGTATTAAGAGGGCTACAAAGTCACTAGGCAATAGGATTTTTTTCAGCTTCATTAAAATTTTTTTTTTTTTAATTATTGACCTTTTCTTATTTGTTTACTTATTTATTTTCATTTGGAGGGACAGTGAGAGAGAGGGAAAGTGAGAAAGCAAGTTGCCAGGTCTGGTACTTGAACTGTTGTTGGCCATGTGGGAGTCCAGCTCCCTTAATCACCACGCTACCTGCTGGCCTGCTCCATTAAAATCTTCCAGGACCGCAATTGTACATGCAGACCATAATTGATGAAAATATGATGTTGCTCATGATTGTATGTTTCTTAAACATATTTGTATTTTGTATACTTGGTTAGGGATTTGGTGTATAGTGCTTCCATATTAACATGTCATACATTGTCTTTTTTAAATTTCATTTAATTTCACACATCATTATAATGTTTTAATTTGGCCACAGAGAAACAGAGAAGGAAAGTGAGAAAGCAAACCACAATGCCACCTCCCAGCCCCAGCATTGTGTCTTTCTTGATGTTTGTTTTTACTTACATGAAGTTCTTTTAATACTCCTGATATTTTGTGTTAGAAACATGTTTACAACTATTACATTTATACTGTTCATTAATGTCTCCATATATGCTGATGTTTATATTCACATTTTATATTGCTGTTATTTGAGGTTAGGTGGGATGGGGCCCGGGTAGGCTCACAGGCCTATTCCAGGCTCTCTCCTGTATCCTACCAGCCCTATTGGGATGATTGTGTGGGTAGAATGTCATTGACTCCACCTGGGTGCCAACCTATCCTGGCCTATCCTCAGCCCCACAGGAGACAGGATCCGAAGCAAAGTTGAGCTGACCCGATACCTGGGCCCCTCATGTGACCTTACTCTCTTTGACTTCAAACAAGGCATCTTGTGCTATCCATCCCCCAAGGTACTTCATGATGTAGGGTGCTTATGCAGGGGTGGCTGTGTCACCTTACACCTACCCACTGACCTGCAATCCTCCACCCTCACTCTCATCTTTAGGCCCCTACCTTGTCTGTCCCCAGCAAGAAAGGAAAGAAGACTTCAAGGCCGGTCAAGGCTCAGAAACATCAGATTGGACCTCAGAAGAGTGAGGTCAGAAAAGAGACCTCAGGAAATGAGACCAGTGCTAATACTGACACAGTCCCAGCTTCATTCCCTGCACCTGGGTGAGTATTGGGCTAAGGAGAGCCAAATGGGTAAGCATGTTTGAGGTGCTCTCAGGGTCCCACACTTGTCTTTTCCATTCCAGGTGCTGTGAGAACTGTGGAATCAGCTTCTCAGGGGATGGTACCCGAAGGCAACGGCTCAAGACATTGTGCAAGGATTGCCGAGGTGAGTGGCCCCTAGGGTATGGGGGCACTGCAAGCAGAGCAGGCTAGACTGCAGTTTGAATGGTGGGTATCAGGACAGGCTTGTGGTAGAGGTTGGGTGTTTGAAGTTTACATCAGGCACAGGCAGAGGTTGAATGGTGAAAGTCAAGGCACAGGGTGAAGTCAGGTGGTTGTTGCTCACTTTCCACTTCTCTCCTTCCCTCTCCTTCTCCCCAGCACAGAGAATTGCCTTCAACAGAGAACAGCGGATGTTTAAGGTACGCATGTACTGCCTCCTCCTCATTGTCCTGCAGTGGGAGCAGGATGTGATATGGCTGTTTGAAGGGCCCCACAGCGTGTGCCAGAGTTGTTTTATAGGGAGCTAGCTGTGGATTAGCAGATGCAGTAAGGGGAATTCATTGGGTGTCACTAGACACAGTGATAAAGTTAACAGGAGACCAGTAGATGTGGCAGTGGCCTTAGTGATGACAGCTATTCAGTAATTATCAGATATAATAATGGAAGATTAACAGACATGGTGATAAGAGCTGATATCAGGTCAGCAGACATGGAAGGGGCATTGCTCCTAGATACACCCTGCCTGGGTCTGTGACCTCGCCCCACCCATCCCTGGCAGCGTGTGGGCTGCGGGGAGTGTACAGCCTGCCAGGTAACTGAAGACTGCGGGGCCTGCTCCACCTGCCTCCTGCAGCTGCCCCATGATGTGGCCTCGGGGTTGTTCTGCAAGTGTGAGCAGAGACGCTGCCTCCGGATTGTGGAAAGGGTGAGTCAAGCAGGTGAGGTGAGCCCAAGGCTCATCCTGGTCCTTGGCCCTCTTGGTCCTGGCCCCATATATCATGTGTCCGGAACCCCCACAGAGCCGAGGGTGTGGAGTATGTCGGGGCTGTCAGACCCAAGAGGACTGTGGCCGTTGCCGAGTCTGCCTTCGCCCTCCCCGCCCTGGTCTCAGGCGTCAGTGGAGGTGCGTCCAGCGACGCTGCCTACGGGTGAGTCAGGCTGGAGGGGCCAGTACCAGTGGGACCAGGGCTGGTGCAGAGCTCATTCTGCTGTTAAAGATGATGCTGCTGCTACTGCTGCTGCTGCCACCTCCCAACCTGGCCTTGCTCAGCTCATGTCTTCTTTTTTCTCCCACCCCACACTTCACCTCCCTGGCCCAACCTACTTGCCCCCATCTGCCAGCACCTTGCTCGTCGCCTGCGTCGTCGCCATCAGCGATGTCAACGACGCCCTCCCCTCGCTGTGGCTCCCCCCGTTGTGAGTGCTCCAGCCCATACTCTTCCTGCCTGTCCCATGCATGCTTTCCATACTTTTGGGAGCTCTTGTGTCTGCTTCGTACCACAAACCCAAACCATCCTTTTGGCTCTCTCCTAGAGTAAACGTAGCCGCCACAGAGGAGGCTGTGACTCCAAGACGGTTGCCCGGCGACGCTCCCGAGCCCAGCCACTGCCTCCACTTCCCCCAGCAGAGCCCCCAGAACCCACAGAGCTGGTGAGGCCCCAGTGGACAGGGGAAGGCACAACCTGAACCTTATCCAGTACCTGCCCTGACCCCTCCCCATTTGCCTCTGCAGCACCCCAGAGCCCTGGTCCCCTCGCCACCTGCCGAGTTCATCTATTACTGTGTAGACGAGGACGAGCTAGTGAGTGGCCCCACCCTACCGGGATAAGCCTAGACTATTTCAGGGCTCTTGGTTAATCCCCAGGAAGAAGATGTTGTCATGGGTCTAGTAGGGAAACTGCAAGGCACATATGGGTACCAGGGTAGGATAAGCAGATAATAGAGAGAAAACTAATATAAAGTCAGCAGGTACAGTGACAGCACCTAATGGCAGGTGTACCAGGACTCTGGTGGCTGTTGTAGAACCAGCAGACACAATGACGGGTATAATAGAGAAGTAACCAGCAGTGACTGGGGCTAACATAGGATAAGTAGACATAGCAACTAGAGTGACCGGAGCTAATAGAGGTTCAGCGAAGTCCTACTGAGGTGGGACTCAAAGCCATTGTCTTAGTAGGTAGTGAAAGACTAGGAGTTACTGTGATAGAACCATCCAGTCCTACTGGTATTGAGGCCCAAGTGGCACAATGATAGTGGCTAGTGTTAAACTAGCAGATGCTAAGGTGTGATTAGTGGAGTCAGCAGGCTAAGACAAGAGTGCAGCTAGCCCCTTCGATGGGGCTAGAGGAGCACCAGCAACAGCTCTGGAATAGGCATTGAGGATGGCCTCTCCTAGTCCTAGTGACAGCACCACCCATTCCCCCCATCCCAGCAGCCCTACGCGAACCGCCGGCAGAACCGCAAGTGCGGGGCCTGTGCAGCCTGCCTACGGCGGACGGACTGTGGCCGCTGCGACTTCTGCTGCGACAAGCCCAAATTCGGGGGCAGCAACCAGAAGCGCCAGAAGTGTCGTTGGCGCCAATGCCTGCAGTTTGCCATGGTGGGTGGGGCAGGAAGGGTCAGGTGGATGGGATAGGTTGAGCCAGGTGCCCCAGTACCTAGAATGGTGGGCAGGCCTGGTAGGTGGGTTGGTGGGGCAGTAGCTTAGGCCTGGAATCTACAGACATAAGTGCTGGAGAAAACGAGTCTAGGCAGCACTGGCATTGCCAGCGGGAAACTAGCAGGCACAATGGTAAAGGGCTCATTTATAAGCAGATCCTGTGCTGAGACGTACAGGAGATTAGCAGTTACATTGAGCAGAACTGGGTGGGTGTGGTTGGCCATGGCAGCAGGTAGCCGTATCATCTTTCCTTTCAGAAGCGGCTGCTGCCCAGTGTCTGGTCAGGGTCTGAGGACGGGGTAGCATCACCTCCAGCTTATCCTCGTCGAAAGAGGCCTGGCTCTGCTCGACGGCCCCATCTGGGACCCACCACGAAGCCCCTCTTGGCTACGCACAGAACTCGACCAGGCCATGCCCAGGCTCCAATGAAGCAGGAAGCAGGTGGTGGTTTTGTGCTGCCCCCGCCTGGCACCGACCTTGTGTTTTTACGGGAGGGGGCAAGTAGTCCTGTGCAGGTGCCAGGCCCTGCCACATCTTCCACAGAAACCCTGTGTCAGGTAATGGTCCAGCATTGTCCTACCTTTCCCAATCCCACCCAGTTTCCTGCCAGGAAGCTGAGAGTGAGTCTGCTGTAATCCTCCCTCATGCAGGAAGCCCAGTGCTCTGGCCTGACCTGGGTTGTGGCCTTACCCCAGGTGAAGCAAGAGAAGGCTGATGCCCAGGAAGAGTGGACATCAGGCACAGCTGTCCTGACTTCTCCTGTATTACTGCCTGGCTGCCCTAACAAGGTGGGAGAAGTGGTTGTCCTGTTGATGTCATGAGGGGGTGGTCTGTAAGACTGACAGGAAGTCATGATGGTGATTCTTCGAGTTGAGCAGTTAGGTGTGTTAATTTCAGGCTGTCTGCAGAATTACGCTGCCTAATAGACTCCACCTTCCACAGGCAACTAGCTTTCCGTGTTTGCTCAGCTAATAGATAAGTGGAGATCAGTAAAGAATGGGAATAGAAAGGCTTATAGGAAGAGAGATAGCATTTCTGCTGGACTGTGATGGAAGTGTGATTTGTTGGTACAGTGACAGATTTGCTGACAGTGACTTTACTCTAGCCACCTTGCCCTTCTAACTACTACCTATTTCCCACCTCTCCCAGGCAGGAGACCTAGGCCTGCGACCTGTGAAGCAAGAGCCACCTGACCCTGAGGAGGACAAAGATGAGGAGAACAAGAATGACTCTGCCTCTGAATTGGCCCCAGAGGAGGAGGCAGGAGGGGCTGGCACACCTGTGGTCAGTGCTGGAGAGTGCCCCACCCTGTCCTGGTCCTACCTTATTCCCACCAGCCACGTTGATCCATTATGTTCATTCTTCCCTAGATCACGGAGATTTTCAGCCTTGGTGGAACCCGCTTCCGGGACACAGCAGTCTGGTTGCCAAGGTGTGCCCCACACAGTGAGGGGTGGGGATGGGGTGGGTGTTGATGAGATGTGGGCTCTGAGTTTTGAAAGTACAGCCAGCAGTTGGGCATGGTGCAGTGGGTGGTAAAAATCCCTTTACACCCATTGTGCTGATCACAAAAAGTGATGAGGGTGTGCGTGCAGGACCAGAGAGATTTCGGATCATTTGAAACAATTTGTCTCTGTGGGTCAGATTTCTCAATTGTGGTGGGTCAAATTCAAATTTTATTTTTTAAGTGACTGTATCTTTGAGAAAATTTTAATTTTGCTTCTTCCATTGGGTAGACGTTTATTTCAGGATACACTACAGGCTCTTATGTCAGCACTTCAAACCTACCAGCTGTTGACTTCTTGAAGGAGCATAATTTGTTACCTCTGGCTCCTGAATATTCCTCCTGTCCCCCGCTCTTACGGTGGATGGTCCAATGCCAGTGCAAAGACAGCTGTTTGTGGAAATGTTCTCTGAAGTTGCTAATCCTGGGTTTCCTTTTAAAAAAAGAGTCTTTTTTTCACAGATTCCAACACTTCCCTGAAAATGTGGCTTCGTCTTCTATTCTTATGGTCTATGGAAGTCACAGAATAGCGACTTCTGCCATTATAGTACTGGAATTTTGGCCCTTTATTGTGATTGATGTCTACAGTTTCTGTCATGAAATGTGCAACCATTACTTTGAACTGCATCCAATACAGCTTGGTGGGGTCCACGTCATTACTTACAAGTCGTAGAGTTCTGTTTTAGTCACAACATCAAGTATTGTGGCTATGTTCCAGAGAAGGAAATAGAGGAGTTTTGGGTATTTTAGGTAATATCCATCAACCAGCTATTGGTTATTTGGAAATTGTTAGAGAACATTTTGCCCAAACTTTGCCACCGGTTTTGCAAACATAGTTCAGCTTGGTTCTGTTCACTGTGATTCATGGGCTGCATATGATAACATTCATCCTTTCATTGGTTTCCAACACATTGAGATGGACCATAATGAATCCCATTTTGGTTTCATGTGAACTCTTGGCATTCATAGCCAAATAAAACACAGAGTCGGAGTTAATTGCAATATGTTAGACTCATACTTGGCTGAGTTTATATGAAACAATTTATTTGGAAATCATGCTTTCAGTCCCCCGCCCCCTTTTTTTTTCTTTTGGGGAGGTTTTTGCTATAGGGCGTGTGCACTCGCCAGACAGACAGAGACAGACAAAGAGATAGAAAGCGAGAAATCACCCCCCGGGGGGATGGCCACGCCGCAATCCCTTCTCCTCCGTACTCCTCTTGGGATCTTGGGCACGCACCCACACGTGCCCGGCGTGAGTTTAAGCCACCAAGTCCGGAACTCGAACCGTGGTCGACTACATGGGAGTCCAGCAACATAGCCATTACACTAGCTGCTGGTCCCTCAATTCCTTTTTACTACACATAGCAGGACTATTTCTTGTTAACTAATAAGACCTTTACTACAGATGAAAGAAATTTACTGCATATATCAGAGTAATTTCCTGTTAACTAATAGATATTTGACTTGTGGTTTTAGTGTAAGACATCCAGGAACAAATTCTTGGAACACTGAAGGACAAATTGTTCAATTGATCCGAAAGTCCTGTAGGGGTGAAACAATATATAAATTATTATTCAGAGAATTATTATTTGGGGTCTTAGAAGCCTTTTGAGTCTCTAAGAGACAAGTGGGTGGGCTGCCCCTGATGATGAACTGTGTCATAGAAGTGGGTGTTGAGCTGGCCTGGGTGGTGCGGTGGGCAGGAACTGGCTTTGAGCTGGGTCCACCTGCAGCTGTGTGATCTCCGACTCATCCTACACATCCTGGAGCAAGCTCTATGGAGGGGCCTGGGCTGTGCTCCTGAGTTTGAAGGTAATTAACCATTTCAGCTGCTGTGCAGAACTGTCCCTGTATACTAGGCAGTAGGACAAAGGGTAGGTCCGTGTAAGAATTGGCAGTGGGGAGGAGGACAGAGGAATACTACCTCTTGCAGAAAATTTACAAGCCTTGCACAGAGCCCCAGATATGGGCAACATGAACTATTGGCCTAAGCACTTGGGGTTCATTATTCCTGGAAACCAATTCCACTAGGCCAGAAACCCTTTCAACTGCACTTCAGCATTGACCAAGGTCCTGATTGAGCCCCAGCTGGGTGTATAGTAGTATGGGAGATAGCAGTGACTACACTGAGTGCTGTAAGACTTTCCCTTCAGAAAACACAGGATCCTTGCCTTCAGGGAGCTTAGAATCTAACTGTGGAATTGACTTCCCTAGGCATGAAATCATTCCGTGTTAAGAGAAGGTGCTTCCCTGTTTATAGGATAGCTTTTAGAAGAGAAAGGAGGTAAAGGATAATTAAGGGAAATGAATGGAAGATGCAGAATAGTAGGAAATGGTTTTATGAAACTCCATTTTGCTCATAGCAAATCTTATTCGATGTGCAGACTTGCTTCCTCTTTTCTAGTTCCAAGGACCTTAGAAATCCTTGAGCTATAAAGTGGTAGGCTGGAGGCTTCTGCGGATGCTAACATTCAAGGTATAAATCAGTTTTATAGATACACTGATCTTAAAAGGCTGGCCCATAGATGGGTTGCCAGGACTTATGACTCAACTCGAGGAAAATCCTACCACCAAACCAGATTAACAGCCCAACTTCGTACTTGAAGCTTATAGGGGAAAGAAGGGAAGAAAGTTGGTAGATCTGCTCCTCCCCAGGAGCCTGAATGTGATAAGAAGTTGGATATTAAGAGTGTAGGAGCTGGAGTGGGGAAAAGAAATATAATTAAAGCCACCACAAAATAACCTAAACAAGCCGTCTTCATAAGTAATTTTAAATGGCTTCTGGATGGCACCCAGCAGTCTCAACATTTCCTCAGGGAGAGAGCTGTGGAAAATGTAATGTGTATACATGAGGAAAGGAACTACTGTTTAATGAGTTCCTCCTGTGGATTCTAGTTAATCCTCAAAATAGCCTTTTTAATAAGACAATGGTTAAAAGAAGATAATGGTTTTGCCCATTTTTGTAGATGGGAAAACTGAGACTCAATTTGTGCACTGTCAGACAGCTAGTGTTGGTAGAGCCTAGAAGTAAACTTGGGCTGAAAAGGTATTTATATGCCCCTACATTGTAACAATCGTATATGCAGTAATGTGAACATTATAATAACAGTTTTTAGTGACATTGAAACACACAGTGGGTTACTAGAAATACTGTAATTTCTATCTCCTGTCTCTAGCATGATTTAGGGATGCCAAGGCTGTTTGTGGAAATGCATAGGATTTATTGAACCCTACAGGGTATCCCTTTCCAATGGCTGCTGTCCATTTCACTTGTTACCTGGACTCCCTCTCCCCAATGCAGTCTTTGGAACAAAAGCTGCCAGTCTGGCTCTTGCTTTCTGATAACAAGCATCTCCTGCCCTCTGATGACATTTGTGCTAGGTTCCTGCTTTCAGCCTGAATGTCTACTAGGAGACTGAATTCCTGCTTCAGGTTCAAGGCCAGTCTTGGCTCAGCCTTACTTCACTCTCTCCAATTCTTCATTCATAAAGTGCCAAAAAACATTAGAGCTATAATTTGTTACTTAGCAAGCTTTATAGTTCTGGGATGGAGTGACTCCTTGAATTTTGGACCCTGTGTGCTTCCCTTGCTTTACACTAGTCCCAGCTCTGCAGCTTTAGGTAACAGACATGGATTAGCCATTTCTCAGTTCTAATTTACATGATAATAACCTGCTACCTTCTTCTGCCCCTTCCTGTGCCCCCCCCCCCCCCAACACCCTATATAGTTCAGCTCTTGTTAAAACTGATAGTACTTTGGTCCCTCTGAGAGCCAACCACCTAGCCCTAGTATTTTGGTAAATATGACAGTCAAGTTTCTTTGATTGGCATTGAGTCAGGAGTTGAGTCTGATTGCCATGTGTATTAGGGTACAATCAGAAGAGTAGAATCATTAAGATAAAGATTATATGTATTTTAAAAGAGATTTGGCCATACGAAGTTGTAGAAGCTGGTTGAACTGTCTTTGTAAGGCTGTTGTCTTTGCATCTAATGCTGGAGCTTGAAGTCTGCAGGGCAGGCAGTCGGAAAAGGAAGATGGATGTAAAGTGTGGGAGACCAAGGACGCGTCGGAGCCCGCGAGCACGAGCTGGAGCTCACGAGGATGGCCTGGAACCCGTGTCAGCCTCTCACCATCTCCAGCTTCGATGATGTGGGTGTCCTGCAGAAGAAGCTGGTGCCCTTCTTCACAGAGTTAAATGTGCATCTGGCCCAGGAACTAGAGAAGCTGACAGCAGATCCTGGGGGAGGTGGAGCAGCTGCAGGCCTGGCTGCAGGCCTGACTGCTGCCCCACATCAACGAGGTGAGCCAGCAGATAAATGACAACATGCGTGAACTGCAGCAGCACCTGGTGCCCCTACACCAACCTTCCAAGTGTAAAAACAATATGTTCCTGCTTCACTTCTGCCCTTCCGTTACCAGGCAGAATGTCTCTTCTGACCCATCCTAACCAGAAGCATACAGGAAGGGAGTTCTGGGAAACATAATCTAGCCAAGGTGACACATTACAAAGCCACCCTTTCATGAATCGGCTTCCAAGGGTCTCACTACTCACCAGAGGATAACTTGGTAAAACTACATTGCTGAGAATGCAAAGCTGAAGACCATGGATTTCATGGTGACCCAAGCAAGTAACAGAAATTCTGTTGAGCCCACCCAGAGAAAATTTGCTGTTCTTGGCTATTTTTGTGTCATTGAAGTGTTGAAAACCTGGCCCATGGTAGGCACTGTACTTAATACGGGGATACAGAAATTAAAAAGATTATGGTCCATGCAATTTTTATTAAATGCATCAATATGTATTACAAATGGTGAATGGATTTCCAACTTTATCATGGAATTTAATGCAAAATATAGAATTCAGAAACTTTTGGGAGGACAAACCTAGCATGAACTTTGGACACAGTAAGAATTGGAAATAATTTAAATAGTTTCTATCTCTAAGCTGTTCTATTTTAAAATTATTTTTAAATGATTTTCATTGTCCCTCTTACTGATTTATATGCTTGATATTTCTTTTGGGAGTGTCCTGATGATGGTAACAATGGTTGACTTCTTCCGAGAAACTGGGATAGTGGGTGGCAAGATCAAGCTCAGTCTTGGCCAGAGACCTTGGGCGAATCGTTACTCTTGAGTCTCCGTTGGGATTTGGCTCAAGGCTGGGGCTCGCGTTGCTCGCTGCCCTGCTCTGCCCCTTCAAACTGAGGAAGGGCCCGCCAGGGGGCGCCGAGGCGAGAGAGACTGTGGTTCTCGACCGCGGTCTTCGCCACTAGGGCCTGGGAGACACTGCAGCTCACCCCTGGCTGGGCCGCCCGGGGGCGTGGCCGGCGCCCGGCCCAAACGTCAGTCCCTAGTCGTCAGTCCCTAGTCGCGCTCGAGCCAGAGGGAGGCCAACTCCCTCTCTTCAAGTGACAAAACAGGCAAAACCAAACGGGTTAAATTATGGGGCTCCTCAAAGGCGAGTGCGGCCTGAGCTCAGGACCGACGCTTGGACATGCGAGGGCAGCTGGGTGTCGCCAAGGGTCTGCTGCTCCCGCCGACTCCGAGAACTCATTCCGACGAGACGTTCCGGGCTGCTCAACCTCGTGGGTGCTGAACCGGCGGCCACAAATCCCCGCGGCTTTCCCCAAACCTTGTTCCAGGCTGAGAGCACTTAAATTGTCTCCTTTCTTTGCCAAGGTTGTGGGTGGGAGGTAGGGGTTCCGCCCAGAATGACAGACTGGCGAAGAGCCGGTGAGACTGGAAAATCAAGGAACCGCTTCTCAGGACACCTTCCAGGGGACCAAGCGGACCACCTAATTTCTTTCTTTTTTGTTTGTTTCAGGCTACGTAAATTTAGCAGTAAATGAAAATGAGTTATTTACCGAACTGCAATTGAAAGAAGAAACATTATAGGAGAGAGAAAAATAAAAAAAGAAAATGAGAGAATTATTAAAAGACATTATTAAAAGAAGAAAGAGACATTATTTTGTGACTGAAAAGCTGAACCAGCAATTCAGGATATGGAATCCAAATCTAGAAACGTACAGTATAGAAAATCTGAAGTGGGTGGATTGCAAATAATTAAGGAATGCAAATTTACAGTAAATTGCAGCCTTAAGAGGGTATACACATTAGTTGTATTTTGGGTATTGTTATATGTCGGTAACTGTCTTAGGTACTGACTTTTTAAACCTGTGCTCTGTGTTCTACGCTTGCCCCCACTTTAAGAGTACGGAAGTGTCATTCTTTTGGGTACTATCCACCATATCACTCTTGACTGGAAATAAACTGTGGTTTCTACCAGTGCAGAGGGTTTGTTCTAGATTCCCTGTTCTGTGTTGCCTGTTCTCCTGCCTAATGGACTCACTGGACTTTGGATCCATGTCCTGGTCCTGGTCCACTGTGAGCTGGTCTTCATTGAGCTCAGGTCATGCCACTGCCCCACGGCACATTTGAGTTGCCCCATCCCAGGGTATCCTGAGTCTAAGCCCTGGTTTCTGCCCAGTCCAACAGAAAAAAAATAGCAGATTTATTATATCTGATTAGGTGGTTTGACAAGGCACTTTGGCTCTCTGGGTCCAAGGATAACCTGCTGTGCCAACAATCCTATAAGGTATTTGTGAGGCTCAAAGGTTGTATGTGTGAAAATATCTCGCAAATTGTAAAGAACTACATAACTCCTAGGTTGTCCTGTAACAATTATTGTCAAGATTTAACCTAGAAAATTCAGCCTTTCCACAAAATGTCCACTAACCTTTCTCATGGTTTTAGACTGATAGGATATAAATACCAAGGTCAATTGGAACTGGAATTTAATCTTCGATTTCTCTTCGAGTTAAAGAGGGCTTTGTTTTGTTTTAATGCCATTCTGATAAAGCCTAAGGAAAGGGACCTAGGTCTGCAGAGATCAGGCCAGGGGCGGGACCGCGCAGGCTCAGCTCCTCCACTGCAAGAGGAAGTCGCAAGTGCTGGCGTCTATGGCCCCCATGGCGACAGGACCAACTTCCGCCCGCCCCTCCCGCTCCTACCTGCCTCTGACCCCGCGAGGCGCACCATGGCAACGGGACCTCCGTGTCGCGGAAGCGGGTCTCGTAGGTCGCTGCTGTTGGGGTATTACGGCGGACGCCGCCCTTACCCTGACGGGACTGGAAAATGTACAGCCAGCGGTTTGGCACCGTTCAGAGGGAGATTAAAGGCCCGACTCCCAAAGCGGTGACCCTGGTAAGCGCAGGGTGTGTGCGCGGAACCCAACAGCGTTCTCCATCTCCTCGCACTCCAGGTGTAGCCAAGCGTGCCCTGGTCCCCAGTCGGGGCTTTATGGAGGGGAGCTTGTTCCTGACAGTATGCGGTTTAATTTTGAAAGAAGGAAAGACAGTAAAGTGGCTCACCTGTGTGCCCATCCCTCCTTTCATCCCCATCCAGCCTCTTCCTCCTCTTTACTCCCTCCAGTTATATTAGTATTTACAGTCTGCTTTTGGGGAATCACCACTTGGGATTTTGTGGATTTTCAGTCTCCGAGACACCTGAAGAGGGTCTGTTTTCTTGCAATTGAGAGAGTGTACCACAGGAAGGGCACTGACCAGGGAAACACGGCTGGGGTACGGCGGCGATTCAGCTGTATGATTTTGCGCTGGTCCTAAGGTCCCTGGGAAGACCATATGTGGAAGGGAAATTGGGCTGTGAAGGGTTGGGAGTAGCTTAGAGAGCCGTTCCTGTGCGAACTTAACCAGTAACCGTTGCTGGACAGAGGTGTCCTTACTGGCTGGGAAATAGGCTGAGTGATTGCCTCTAAGACCAGGGTGGTGGTAATAGGCCAGCAAAAGTCGGCTTGCTGTAGTATTAGTGGAGTCCTGCTGAAAACCCCAGACTACTGGTCCATGCACCTGGAGTTTTTTGTTCCTGCATACTATTTCTACAGGCCGGAAAACCTGCCATGTGTGATTAGGCAGTTACAGTTACTGCCTGATTTGCTGTATGCATAGCACCAGGAGAGATTTGGGATAAATATAATGACCTTCAGATACTTACCCTTTATTTGAAGCCTGATCCTTGCCTTCAGTGAGTTTATAATCTAATTGCAGAAACAACTTGCTCATGTGTAAAACCATTAAAGGATGGGACCAGCAGATGCTGTAATGATTACATCACTGGACTCCCACATAGTCCATCCTGATTTGAGTCCCGGACCCAGAGGCTTAAAACTCATGGCAGGCATGTGTGTGTGTGTGTGTGTGTGTGTGTGTGTAGAATTGAAGAGAAGGGAGTGCAACATGGCCATCCTCCCTGGGTGGTAATTTCTCGGTTTCTGTCTCTGTCTCTCCAGCGAATGCATGCGCCCTGTAACAACAACAACAACAAAAAATCTCTCTTTATAAAATAAAGTGGGACCAGCAGTTAGCCTAATGGCTATGTCGCTGAACTCCCATGTAGTCGACCATGGTTCGAGTCCCAGACCCAGCGGCTTAAACTCACACCGGGCGCGTGTGCATGAGTGCCCAGGATCCCGAGAGGAGAATGGAGGAGAAGGGATTGCGGCGTGGCCATCCCCCCTGGAGGGTGATTTCTCCGCTTTCTATCTCTCTATCTCTCTGTCTTTCTGGGGCGCACATGTGCCCTATAGCAAAAAAACCTCTCCAAAAAAAAAAAACCTTAACTCAGTAGATATTGAAGTACTGTATTGTCTGTGATGGCAGTTCATGGGAAGAAGATCAGGGATTATCAAGGGTACAGTTTTATTTATATTATGCTCCACAGTGCATGTAGCAGATTTCAGGCAACCTATAGAATTCCTTTTGTCTAGATCCCTAAACCAGGATCTGAAGCTGGGAAGCGGTAGACTGGTAGCTTCTACCTTCTGTGTGCCCTTCCTGTGGCAGACACTCCCAATGGCAAGAAAACAGACCCTCTTCAAGTGTCTTGGAGACTGAAAGATTATAGACAGAACTCATGGGGGACAGAAACTGATGTACGTTGGGTTGTTTATCCAAACAGCTCTCAGAGATTAGGCCATTTGTTGGGTAGTATTACATAAGCACTGAGGCAGGCATATTGAATATTTTGCACTTAAAGAATTAAGAGGAAACAGAAGTGGTCATGGTTGGTGCATCTGCTCCTTCTCAGATGTCTGAGTGTAGTAAATGCAGGTATTATGGGGCCGATCAGTAGCACAGTGGTAAAACAACGCTCTGAAAAGCACTTCCACAAGGGAAGGTTCCCATTTCAAGCCCAGACACCTCCTAGAGTATGTGGGATACACACATGCCTATGATCTAGGACTGGCCAAAGGCTGGGGATGGATCACAGCAGCAAGACTGTGTTGGGGGTGCCGTGTGTCTCTTCTCCCCCTTTCTTGGGGTACTGCCTATGTCTCCCTCATGAAAGAAAGAAAGAAACAAAGAGTATAGGTGTTGAAGGTAGCACAGTTGTGTTGGGGGTAAAATTAAAGCCACCAAGAGATGAGACCTTGACCCCTAAGAAGTTCTTCCAAGAAAAGGCAATACAATGTATGTCCGAAGTAATGGGAGAGGAAAAGGAACCGCTATTTGATGAATGCCTCATAGGCTCATTGGGCACAGGTGTAAAAAGATTCATCACCTTGCTCACCACAGTAATGGATAGAGGCAAGAATCAAACCTAAAATGTAAGGTATGGTTCCTTTTTTTTTTTTTTTTATTTTGGAGGTTTTGCCTAAGACCACGTGCCTTGGGTGGGGGGCGGGTATGGTGGTGGTGATGGAACATACACAGTGAGAGGGAAAAAGAATCATGGTGGCCACACTGCAGTCCCCTCTCCATTCTCCTCCTGGGATGTTGGGCACATATGCACATGCGCCTGGTGTGATTTTCAAGCCACCAGGTCCAGGACTTGAACCATGGTGGGCCATGTGGGAGTCCAGCTATGCCATCTACTGGTCCCATAAAGTATTATTCTTTATGACAGTAAACTGTAAAGTGAAATCTTAGAAACTATAATTTGAGATGGTACAGTAACAAGCCTTCAGTGACTTTGAAAACACAAGGTAGTAAATCCTGTGTTCTCCTGCCTTAAACAAGGTTTAGAGTTTTTTTTTTTAATAGGCACTTTTTTTTTTTTTGGAGAGATTTTTGCTATAGGGCGCGTGCTCTCGCCAGACAGACAGAGAGAAACATTAGAGACAGAAAGCGAGAAATCACCCCCCAGGGGGGATGGTCACGCCGCAATCCCTTCTCCTCCATTCTCCTCTCGGGATCTTGGGCACGCACGCACACGTGCCCGGCATGAGTTTTAAGTCACCGGGTCCGGGACGTGAACCGTGGTTGACTACGTGGGAATCCAGCGACATAGCCATTATGCTAACTGCTGGTTCCCAAAAAGGTTTAGAGGTTTGATGTCCAATACAGTAGCCACTAGCCACGCATGGCTCTTAAGCACTTAAATTGTGCAAAGAGTCATATGCTGAGGGGCCAGCAGGTGGTGTGGTGGTTAAGGGTACTGGACTCCCACATGGCCAACCACAGTTCAAGTCCCAGACCTGGTAGCTAGCTTTCTCACTTTCTCTCTCTCTCTCTCACTCTGTCCCTCTCTGATCAAGTTAAAATAAATAAAGATAAATAAAACAATTTTTAAAAATAGTCATATGTCGAAATGATAATATTTTAGATATATTGGTTAAATAAAATATACTACCAAAATTAATTTTCCTTTTTCACATTTTTTAAAATGCGCTACTAGAAAATTTGAAATTACTTATATATTTTGTATTATATTTCTATTGAACAGTGTGGGCTTCTGCCTGGATTGGCATCACCTTGTTAGAGAGCTCTAAGTCATACTTTATTCATCCAGATATTCGTCCTTCACAGAACAAAGAGCCCTGCTTAGGATGCCCAAGCCTTAAAGGGCTTCCTGACCCCCTGGCTATTGTTCATGCTGTTTCTCCCCAGCTGTCCTTCCCATTCCCTTCTTTAGCCAAAATGTACCCCAGGGCCTGGTTCCTGGCCTGACAACTGGAAACCGTCGTTTCTATTTGACCTTGGTGCTTGGTTCCTATTCTCATCCTGTATGTCTGCTGTGAGCCTTAGTTCCTCTTCTGTATCTTGACCAAGGTGTAGCCTTGTCTCTCCTTTGCTTCCTTGACTCTCCTTTGCCTCCTTGACACAGATTTTGTACTTGTAAAATGCCATACATATTAGAGAACTATAGTTTAACTAACTGGCTCTTGGCTCCAAATAAATCTGATAAGGATTGGGGCTGGCAGATGGAATGGCGGTTAAGGTGCTGGACTCCCACATGACTGACCATAGTTCGAGTCCTGGAACTGGTGACTTGCTTTCTCACTTTCCCTTTCTCAATCTCTCTCTAATCAAATTAGAAAAATAATAATAAATAAACTTTTTTTAATCTGATATGGATTTAGCCATTTTCTGTGATACTCCCCCTGACATCATCTGCTTCCTCCTCACCCCAAACTCTGAATCTTTTCATTAGGTTATCTTCAAATATCAATGATCTTTCCCCAGGACACTTAGTTACAAACACCCAACCCTGGTTTTCTGGTAATCCTGACAGTGATGTTCTAAATGTAATTATCGGATTGGCTCTCTGCCTCGTGAGCTGAATTTTGTTACTATAAATTAGCACCCTGGTCTCACAATTCACCAAAGGATGACTCGATAATGTAGAAGCTCAACTATGGATTTCATGGTGGCCTCAGGTGGTACAAAAAATTTTATCAAGCCTACCCAAAAACATTTCATTCATTTATATTTAGAACCTGACTGGTAAGCATTGTGCACAATGTTTGGAATACAGAAGTGAAATAGATATAGTCCATGTGATTTTACTTAGTATATAAGTATGTATTTAAATGGTACATGCATTTCCAACTTTTTAGTGGACATTCGTATAAAAGTCATATGTTTAATTAAATCCAATTTACTCCATGATGTCAGGAGCATGACCCTTGCATTAAACCTTAGAGCACCATAGAAATAGGAATAAAGTTCTTCCTCCAGCTATTTTTCTTTTCCTTACTTTCTCACCATCTTTTCTCATTCATCTCTTTCTTCCATTTGAATAAATGAGTTTGGGATATATATATATATATATATATATATATATATATATATATCCCATACACTTAGAGTGTAGCCCCTTTTCATTGAAAGTATTTTGATAGTATTAATAAGTATGGTATCTATCCCTGATGTAGTGTGGCATTGTAAGATTAAGGTGAAGAATTAAAAGACCTCAAATTCTTGTTCTGTCTAGGTCTCCCCTAACAATCTTTCTAACTATTTGAAGCACTTTGGGCAAATCATTTAATGCCTCTGGGTTTGACTAGATAATCTCTATAGTCCTGTTCAAATTGTAGCTTTATAATTCCATCAAGTTTTATTGAAATGGCACTTTAGAAATATTTAAGGTTGTTTTGTTGACATCTTAGGTATAGGTCCATAAAATCAAACAAGTTATTCCTTAGGGTGCTAAGCTGTTTTCAGATGTAGCAGAATATATTCATTTTTTACACCTAGTTTTATTTAGTATGAGTATTGGTGGAAGTCATGATTAATTGGAAGTATGTGGTTGATTTTTTGGTGTATCATAAGTGATAGTTGTAGTTTTGTTTTCAGAGAGCCAAGCCTCCTAAAGAGCAAAGAGCAGAAAAACATCTGGAAAGAATCCGTCGCAGCTATCAGAAGTATCATGCTATTCTGGCTTCTATTAAGTCAAGTGAGCAGGATCGCTTGAAGGTTGAGTGGGATCAGCACAGTGACCGCAAGTTTTTGAACAGCCTTGTACAAGCAAGAATAAAGGATGCCGTACAAGGGTTTATCATCAATGTTGAAGAAAGACGAAATAAGTAAGACTCATGAACTTGGAGACACAGACTGTGAAACATTCTTGGGGACCAGCAGGTGGCATGGTGGTTAAGGCGCTGGACACTCCCACATGGTTGACCATGGTTCAAGTACTGGACCTGGTGGCTTGCTTTCTCACCTTCCCTCTCTTTCTCTGTGTATCTCTCTCCAGTCAAATTAAAGTAAATGAATGAATAAATTTTAAAAATTAAAAAAAGAAACATTCTTAAAACCACATTTTGAGATTGATCAATCAAAAATCAAGCATAGTGGGGCTGGCAGGAGGTGTGTTGGTTGTGGGCATTGGACTCCCATGTGGGCCACCACAGTTCGAGTCTTGGCCCTGGTAGCTTGCTTTCACACTTTCTCACTCTCTTTTCTCTCTCTCATTCTGTTCCTCTCTGGTCAGATTAAATAAAATAAATAAATGGATAAATAAAGTTAAATAAAATAATTCTTAAAAAAATCAAGCATAGTAAGAATCATGGCAGAGATACTCATATTCAAATCACTAACTGTTGTAAGTTAACATTTTTATTTGTGATAGCCTACACAAAGTTATTACAAGGTATCCTTTGCTGGAAAACAAAGGTATATTGTTTTATATTTCAATACTTTGAAATCTGTTCATTTTGCTTCTTTGGTCAAAGATATACATTTCATCTCCTCTGTATGTGATCAAATGAGATATGGCACAAATCAGTCTTTTTATTGTTTTAAATGGCAATTAACCTTATTTTATGGAGGACTGCAATATCTTTTCTTTATAAAATTTATGATTAGATATATAATTCTAAAATCAAATAAAACAAAAATCAGTAAAATAATGCATGTGGCGTGACAGTTTTTGTTTTGTTTTTGACTTTTTGTTTCAGACTACGTGAACTTTTAGCATCAGAAGAGAATGAGTATCTTACTGAAATGCAATCAAAAGGAGAAACCATTGAGGAGAAAAAAGATAGAATGAGAGAGAAAACCAGATTATTAAGAGAGAAGAAAGAAAAGGAAAGACAGAATTTTGTGGCTGAAAAGCTAGACCAGCAATTCAGGTAATGGAATGAGAAAAACACACAGTGGAATCTGAAGTTGTTATATTTTAAGAAGATTTAGGAATGTTAATATATAGTAAATTATATAGCCCTAAGAGAATACACATAATAGTTGTTTTTCTAAGTCTTGGTCATTGTATTAGGTATAATTCAATAATACAGGTACCGAGTTTGTCTGAGAATTGTGCTCTAGTGTTCTATGATTGCCTCCTGATTAGAATGGAGGTATCAAGTGAGCTTTTGTCATTACATTGTAGGTATTAACCTTAGCCCTGCTGTTGGGAGAGAGTTTTTTTTTTAAGTCTCTGTCCCAGACATTCTAAAATTGGGCTCTCCCCTTATTGCTATAGTTTCCATCTGCCCTCAATGTGTGCTTGGCTCCCTATTCCTCTTTTTTTTTTTTTTTTTAAGATTTATTTATTTACTATGATTTGTTATTATTATTTATCTTTTAATTTGACCAAGGGGACAGGGAGGAGAGGAAACAAGCCACCATGGTCATCCATGTGGGAATCCAGTGCCTTAACCACTACTCCACCTGCCTGCCTCCTGGTTCCCTGTTTTTCTTATTGTCTAATATTCTTTGTCTTTGTATTCCAATCTGATGGCCTGGACTACTTTTTTTTTTTTAATTAGTAGTGACTAAATCTCAAAGTCTATGAGTTTTCTTTTCTTTTTCTTAAATTTCAGAGAGACAGAGACAGGCCCCCTCCGTTGGGTCCTGATACTGCAAGCCATCTCCAGCGCAGCCAGTTTACCTTATGCTTCTCATTGTGCAGTTGTAGGTTCCCAGATCATGGGCACTGACTTGTCCAATGCACTCAGGATAGTCTCCAGGGTTGAACTCAAAGCCTTCTTCCCATGGAGGTTAGCCTTGCAGAGCATTGCATTTTACCACTGCACCACAACCCACTCCTTGATCCTCCAGACTTTTGATCTACTTCCTGACTCAGACCAACAGTGACCCTTAGTTTTAAGATTTCTGGTCTTGTGTTTCAATATCCCTTTTCATTTTGCTTTCTCATCTTAGGATGCCCTGAGCTTGTGCCCTGACTTCAGCCCTATGACTACCATGCACTTACAGCAGGAAGTTTTGTGTAGTTTACTTACTACAGCTATATCTCTTAGAGGAGGAACATATTTATGAATTGTAATTTCATTATATTGTCATTTCTCATTTAAATTTCAATACCTCTGGTATTTATTAAGAGTACAAACATGGGGCCAGCAGGTGGCATGCTGGTTTAAGGCACTGGATTCCCACATGGCTGATCAGGGTTTGAGTCCCGAAAGTGGTGGCTTTCTTTCTCACTTTTCCTCTCTCTCTGATCAAACTGGAAAATAATAATAATAATAAATAAAGTTAAATAAAATAATTTTTTAAAAAAGTATGAACATAGGGACCAGCAGTTAGCGTAATGGCTATGAAGCTGAACTCCCATGTAGTCGACTGTGGTTTGTGTCCCGGACCCGGTGGCTTAAAACACTCCAGGCGCATGTGCATGCGTGCCCAAGATCCCGAGAGGAGAATGGAGGAGAAGGGATTGCAGCGTGACCATTCCCCCTGGGGGTTGATTTCTCGCTTTCTGTCTCTCTGTCTCTCTCTGTCTGTCTGGTGAGCACACGCGCCCTATAGCAAAAAACCTCTCAAAAAAAAAAAAAAAAGTACGAACATGAAGAATTGCTATCATAGTTCTCAGGATGATTTGTTCTTTTCCCCCTCTTTTATATTTACATTATTTAATGCAGTGATGATCATATGATATGACCCATGAAATGCCCCAAATCATCCACATCAACTCCTTTAATTTTAGAGTAAATGGTTAAGATTTTTATCTTTAGAAGAGGTTTCTTAAAGTCACGTATTACCTGGAAGTGTTTAAAACATAGCCAGTGGCGTTCTTTCATTCATACAATAAATATTTTTGAGCCCCTACTTTGTGCCAGACTCTGTGAAAGAATAATACAATAAGTTGGTTAGTATCAAACATTTCTTCGATTTGATAGAAGTTTGCTATCAGAGAGTAACTTACACAAAAGGGAGATGTATTTACTGGAGGTTGATTCTCACTATGCAGCTGTAAGTTCTACCACTGTCTCCCCTGGTGAGCTGTGACCTTATGTAAAGGAGTTGAACTATAAGGACAAGCTTGGGAGAAAGGTATGAATATTCAGGACCTAGAAGATCAAAGGTTGCTGGCTTCCCTACTGTTAGGCAAGGGAAGCAAGATACTTACAAAGGGGTCACCAAGCTAAAGATCAAAGAGTTTTATGCTTTCTGTTGTTAAGGGCAAAAGCTGAAGCGTTTACCTCAGTTAGAGGGGCTGGATGACTGCCCCCCCCCCCCCATAAGATTTTAACTCAAGTAGGATGATTTTAGGATATAGGAGAAACTTGGAGGGGCACAGAGCTGACATACATCAGGTTTGGCTTAATTACACAGTCCTACAATTGGCTTAACAAAACAGGAGTGTCACTTTGGCCAGCCTCAGTGGTATAGTTATAATGAAGTGCTCTGTAGGAGGCCCTAGGATTGCACCCCAGGTTGTCCCTTTGCATGCCTGTGTTCCTGGCTGGCTGGGGCTGGGAGTGGAATCATCACCAGGAAAACACCCTCCCCCTCCTCCATCTCTCTGTCTTTCTCACTCTCTTTCTTCTATGGAATAAACAAACTTTTTAAAAAAGAGAAGAGAGCAAATCTAAACCCTGAATTAAAAGCTGGTAGCGCACAGAATACAACAGTTCACTTTTCACAGCACTCAAAGGTATGAGTAGCTCTGAATCCAGAGGTCAACAAGTGTGAGAAAACAGCAAAGAGCTTGTAGAGGGATCAAGACATCGTTCAGAGAAAAGCTTTTTCCGTCTCCTCCTCCTCCTCCTCCTTCTGCTTTCTTTTATATTTTACATGTTGCTTTCTTTCTTCCATGAAAAGGGAGACAGAGAAAGACAGAGAAGCAGCACACCCGACAGCCACAGCCCACCCCTGGCTTCAGCAGCCTTAGATCATGAACACACACATGCCTGACATACTCAAGAAGGTAGGTCTCTGGAAGCGAGCCCAGAACTTTCCCATGTGGTGAGCCTCAGAGTGTCACATTTTCACACCGAGGCACTGTCTGGAGCATAGTCCTTTCTGCTATGAAGTTGCTATTATAGTATAGATTGCCTGAAACTCTCTTGCTAGAATCCAGAAGTAAGCCAATCATGAGTAGTGGATACAAGTTGCAGATGCAGCTATTAAGAGTAAATATAGGGACCAGCAGTTAGCGTAATGGCTATGTCTCTGGACTCCCACGTAGTCGACTGTGGTTCAAGTCCCGGACCCGGAAGCTTGCACTCATGCCAGGCACATGTGTGTGGGTGCCCAAGGTCCTTAGAGGAGAATGGAGGAGAAGGGATTGCGGTGTGGCCATCCCCCCTGGGGGGTGATTTCTCACTTTCTATCTCTCTGTCTCTCTCTGGCGAGTGCACGCGCCCTATAGCGAAAACCTCTCCTAAAAAAGAAAAAAAAAAAGAGTAAATACAGGGAGACCAGCAGTTAGCGTAATGGCTATGTTGCTGGACTCCCATGTAGTCAACTGCAGTTCAAGTCCTGGACCCTGTGGCTTAAACTCACACCGGGCATGTGTGCATGTGTGCCCAAGATCCTGAGAGGAGAATGGAGGAGAAGGAATTGAGGTGTAGCTACCCCCCTGAGGGTGATTTCTCACTTTCTGTCTGTCTCTCTCTGTCTTTTTGGTGAATGCACGTGCCCTATAGCAAAAACCTCTTAAAAAAATAAAAGAGTAAATACAGGGGCTGGCAGGTGGCGAGGTGGTTAAAGGCACTGGATTCCCATATGGCCAAGCATGGTTCAAGTCCTGAACCTGGTGTCTTACGTTCTTCCTTTCTCTCTCTCTGGTCAAATTAAAAAATAATAACAAATGGAAACAAATACATATTTTTTAAAAAGACATAGTAAGTACAGGGGACCAGCAGATGGTGCAATGGTTACTTCGTTGATTCCTATGTAGTCAACCATGGTTCAAATCCTGGACCCGTCAGCTTAAAATTCACACCAGGCATGTGTGTGTGTGCCCAAAGAAGGAGAATGGAGGAGAAGAGATTGTGGTGTGGCCATCCTCCTGGGGGACGATTTTTCGCTTTCTGTCTTTTTGTCTCTCTGTCTCCTGGTGAGGGTACATGTCCTTTAGTAAAAACATCTCTCTTAAAAAAAATAAAGAGTAAATTCAGGTGGACTGGCAGGTGATGTGGTGATTAAGGTGCTGGATTCCCACATGGCTGACCACAGTTCAAGTCTTGGATTTGGCACCTTGCTCTCTTACTTTCCCTTTTTCTCTGTCTCTCTCTGTTCAAATTAAAAAAAAAAGAAGAACAACAACAACAAATAAAATTAAATAAATCAATAATTCTTTTTTATAATTATGTTATTATTTAATTTCATTTATTATTATTCAGTTTGACCAGAGAGAGACAGAGAGAGAGAGGGAAAGTGAGACAGTAAGCTACCAGGTCTGGGACTCGAACTGTGATCAGCCATGTGGGAGTCCAGTGCCTCAACCACCATGCTATCTGCTGGCCCTATAAATAATTCTGAAAAAGAAAAAAAAAAAAAGAGTAAATCCAGACTGCTAAAATTGATGTGAATGGAAGTTTCAGGACTTGGGAAACTCCTGAAGGAGGGAAGTGAAGAAAATTGGAGTAATAGGGGACCAGCAGTTAGCGTAATGGCTATGTCGCTGGACTCCCACGTAGTCGACTGCGGTTCAAGTCCCGGACCCAGTGGCTTAAAACTCACGCCAGGCGCGTGTGCGTGTGTGCCCAAGATCCCAAGAGGAGAATGGAGGAGAAGGGATTGCGGTGTGACCATCCCCCCTGGGGGGTGATTTCTCGCTTACTGTCTCTATGTCTCTCTCTGTCTGTCTGGCGAGCACACGTGCCCTATAGCAAAAACCTCTCCAAAAAAAAAAAAAAAAAAAAGAAAGAAAATTGGAGTAATAATGTGTGAGGTCTGTTTTCATCGTTTTTTCAGTTGCTATATAACTGAATACCACAGACTGGGTAATTTATAAAGAATAAAGGGGGCCAGCAGGTGGTATGGTAGCTAAGGCGCTGGACTTCTACACAGCCAACTGTGGTTCGAGTCCTAGATCTGGTGGCTAATCACACAGTGTGTGTGTGCATGCCCCAAATCTCAGGAGGAGAATGGAAGAGAAGGGATTGTGGTGTGGCTATCCCCACTGGGGGACAATTTCTCACTTTCTCTGTCACTGTCTGTCTCTCTCCAGCGAGAGCACACATCCTGTGGGGGGGAAAAAAAAACTAAAAAAAAAAATACGAATAAGAATAAAGATTGGGGACAGGATGAGGTGCAGTGGTACTACAACTGGACTCACATGAGAAAGGTCCTGGGTTTATGTCCTGGGACCTCCATAGTCATGCCAACTGAGACTGGAAGTGGATTATGGAAGGAAGGCCCTATTGGGAATCCCTTCCATGAAATAAATTAAAAAAAATTAAAAAAATAGGGTTATTCAGTTTATGAATCTAGAGGTCCAAAGTCAGGGACTACATGTTTGATAAAGACCTTCTTGTTAGGGTGAACTCTGCCTTGTCCCAAGAAAGCATAAGGAATCACATGTCTAGAAGGTGAGAAGATTTTTCTGTCTGACTGTCTATTAGCTCTGGTCTCCCTTGTTCTTATTAAGCTGCCAGGATTCAATTATGGTAAACTTCTCCAATTTTAATCCCCTTCCAGAAGCCCCACCTCTTTTAAAATTTTTATATTTTATTTAACTTTATGTATTTATTTATATATTTTTAATTTGACCAGAGAGGGACAGAGCAAGTGAGAGAGTGAGAGAGAGAGAGAGAGAGAGATGGAGGAAGGGAAAGTGAGAAAGCAAACCACCAGATCCAGGACTCAAACTGCAGTCAGCCATGGGGGAGTCCAGTGCCCTTAACCACCACTCTACCTGCCAGGCCCAGCCCTACCTCTTAATACCATAATCTGATTAGGTTTCCACCCTTTTAATACTTTACAATGGCACTTAAGTTTCTAACATGTGAACTTCTGGGGAACACCTTCAAATCATAGTAGGGCCAGAATAGACTTGCTACTTTCGTCATCTGTTTTTCTTAATCTATTTTTTGAGAATTATTCATTTAATTTTATTTATTATTATTAGGTCATAAGGAAAATCATGACATATTTTCCTATGCAAAAATGTGTCATGACTTTCCCGACAACCCAATATTATTATTCCATTCAACCAGAGAGAGACAGAGAGAAAACAAGCTTCCAGGTCTGGGACTTGAACTGTAGTCGGCTATGTGAGAGTCCAGTGCCTTAACCACCACACCACTTGCCAGCCCCTCCACTCTCCTCATCTTGCAGGTGAATAACTGAGTTCCACAGATAGGAACTTGACTAGGTCTTCAAGCTTTCAGTGACCAAAACAGGGTTATACTGGAACTTTCCAGCCTGTACAAAGTATGTCCTGAGGGGGCTGGCAGATGGCATGGTGGTTGGGGCACTGGACTCGCACATGGCCAACTGAAGTTTGAGTCCTGGACCTGGCAACTTGCTTCCTCACTTTCCCTCTCTTTCTCTCTCTAGCCAAAATCTAAGAAATAATAAAAACAAATAAAAAACTAAATAGATGATTCTTTTTTAAAAACAAAAACAAAGTATGTCCTCATATTCTGTCCTCAGTGGGACTTGGACAACTTCCCTACTGGCTGCTGGGTAACAAGATGCTAGAAGTGGGTGGGGAAGGCAAAGGGGATGCTAGCAAAATGACACTCAGTGGATCATTTACATATTTTCTACTCTCTCGACATATTAGGTAAAAATGAATTGTTCTTAAGTGATTAGTGCTCTTTTTTCTTCTTTTTTTTTTTTGTAGAGGTTTTTTTTTTTACTATAGGGCGCGTGCGCTCGCCAGACAGACAGAGACAGAGAGACAGAAAGCGAGAAGTCACCCCCCCCGGGGGGATGGCCACACCACAATCCCTTCTCCTCCATTCTCCTCTCAGGATCTTGGGCATGCACGCACACGCGCCCGGCGTGAGTTTTAAGCCACTGGGTCCGGGATGTGAACCGCGGTCGACTATGTGGGAGTCCAGCGACATAGCCATTATGCTAACTGCTGGTCCCTTTAGTGCTCTTTTTTAAGAGTTATTTTTATTTAACTTTATTTATTTATTCATCTATTTCAATTTGAGCAGAGAGGGACAGAGTGAGAGAGAGAGAGAGGGAGAAAGCAAGCTGCCAGGTTTGGCACTCGAACTGTTGTCGGTCATGTGGGAGTCCAATGCCCTTAACCACCACACTACCTGCTGGCCCCATGAATAGTACTCTTAAAATATTGATGAATTTGGTAATATTTTACAGATTTCATTTGTATAACTGGGTTTTTGCCAGTTAGATGAATTGTTAAAAAAATTTTTGAGAGTTATTTATATATCCTAGATATGAGTTCTTTGTCAGATAGGTGGTTTGTAAAATGTTTTTTCTAGTCTGCAGCTTGTCTTTTTATCCTCTTAACAGAATGTTTCACAAAGCAGACATTTTAATACTAATGAAGTTCAAATTACAGTATTTCTTTTATGGATCATCTTTTCGGTACATTGCAAAATTTATATCTAAATGTCCTATTTTTTACACACACTTAATGATTAAACCTCAGATTAAGGGGCCAGCAGGTGGTCCAGTGGCTGAGGCACTGAACTCCCAAATGGCTGACCACAGTCTGAGTCCCAGACCTGGTGGCTTGGTTTCTCTCTCTCTCTGGTGAGTGCACATGCCCTATAGCAAAAATTTTAAAATAGTAATAATTGGGACCAGCAGATGGTGTAGTCGTTATGTCACTGAACTCCCTCGTAGTCGACTACAGTTCGAGTCCCGGACCAGGCAGTTTAAAACTCACGCTGGGTGCGTGTACATTTGTGTTCAAAATCCCAAGAGGAGACTGGAGGAGAAGGTTTTGCAGCACGGCCATCCTCCCTGGAGGGGGTGATTTCTCGCTTTCTGTCTCTCTGGCAATCATATGTGTCCTATAGCAAAAATATCTCTAAATACATTTTTTAAAAAACCCCTCAGATTAGATAGACATGGGGGGCATTATTTTGGGTGGTCTTATTAAACAAATGCCCTAATATATGTGGTTAGAATATTTGAAGGTAGTCTTTCCTGTGTCAATAACTTGTAAAAGTGATAGAATAAATTACCAAGAAACTCAGACTCAGGGACATACTGCCAGGTCCACATTCCTAGCTCTACCACCTATGAAATGTATGAACTTAGGTAAGATGCTTAACTGCCCTGTACCTGCACTTTCTCATAAACTGCGAATGATAAAAATTAACTTGTAGTAATATTCATTGCAGTACTGGTTATTATGGAGATTGTGAGTTCATACACAGTAATACTTAGAATATTAGCTGGCAGATAATTAGCACTCAGTAACCCTTGCTAATAATTTTCCTGCTACTGGCTATATGGTTTGGGAAAGGTCTCAAAGCATGAGCCTGGGTGTAAAAGGGCAGTAGAGCAGCAATGGCAGGGCTCTTTCCTCAGCTCTGGCAGAAACTCCAAAATGGACCTGTGTTTGCCAGAGTTCAGGAGCATGGGGAAGCTTCACCGTAATATGTTGACCCTACTCTTCAGCCTCTCCCTGGATATGTATGCGGGTCTCTTTCAGCCAAATACTTAATTCACTTATAATATTGCAGGCACACATCCCTCTTCTGTTTCCTCTATAGTACTACTACTAATAGAAACCATTTATTGAGTCCCTGTTAGCTACCAGGTGTTATTAATACATCCATTATCTCTGATCCTTACCAGAACCTCAGAAGACTATTATTTTACAAATAAAGAAACAGGTAAAGGGAAATGGAGTTTTTTTTTTTTTTTTTTTAAATAATTATTTTATTTTAACTTTATTTATTTTATTTGCTTATTTATTTTAATTTGGCAAGAGAGAGAGACAGAGAAAGTGAGAAAGCAAGCCACCCGGTCCGGAACTCGAACTGAGGTCGCCCATGTGGGAGTCCAGCACCCTTAACCACCACGCCACCTGCCAGCCCCAGGGAAATGGAGTTTTTGATCCAGCGTCTCACAGAAAATGGCAAAAGTAGGGTTCACATCCTCTCTGCCTGATGCCAGCCCCTGTATGTTGGCTGTGACACCCTGGCCGCCACCTCACTGCTGTTCCCTCATGGCTCCCCTCTGCTGGGTGGCCTGCACCAGGTCTTTGACTTCCCGTACTCCAGGGTAGAGCTGTGCAGTGCGTATCAAAATAGAACAGAGACTCACGAAAGATTGCATGTTGCCTTTTTAAAATTCCTCCTTCAGGGAACGCTGTGAGGAGCTCCGTACTGAATTGTTTTCTGTCCATCAGAAGAAGGTGTGTGAGGAGCGAAAAGCACAGATAGCATTTAATGAGGAGCTGAAGAGGCAAAAACTGTTGGAACAGCAGATGTTCTCAAGACTCTGGGAAGAAGACCGACTGGCCAAGGAAAAGCGAGAAGCCCAAGAGGCCAGGAGACAGAAAGAGCTGGTGGAGAACACACGCCTGGGACTTAATGCCCAGATCACCAGCATCAAGGCTCAAAGAGAGGCAGCACGGCTGCTGAAGGAAGAGGAGGCACGCCTTGTGGTGGGTTGGTGTTTTGTTTGTTTGTTTGTTTTTGAGAGGTTTTTGCTATAGGGCGCGTGGGTTCGCCAGACAGACAGAGAGAGACAAAGAGACAGAAAGTGAGAAATCACACCCCAGGGGGGATGGCCACGCTGCAATCCCTTCTCCTCCATTCTCCTATTGGGATCTTGGGCACGCACACACATGCACCTGGCGTGAGTTTTAAGCCACCGGGTCCAGGACTTGAACCGCAGTCGACTACATGGGAATCCAGCGACATAGCCATTACGCTAACTGCTGGTCTCTCTCTTTTTTTTTTTTTTAGAGAGAAATTTTTGCTGTAGGGCGCATGTGCTCACCCTAGACAGAGACAGAAAGCAGGACATTGCCTTCCAGGTGGGATGGCCACAGTGCAATCTCTTCTCCATTCTCCTCTCAGGAATTTTTTTTTTTTTTTTTGAGAGGTTTTCGCTATGGGGCGCGTGCACTCGCCAGACAGACAGAGAGAGACATAGAGACAGAAAGCAAGAAATCACCCCCCAGGGGGGATGGTCACACCGCAATCCGTTCTCCTCCATTCTCCTCTCGGAATCTTGGGCACGCACGCACACGCGCCTGGCGTGAGTTTTAAGCCACTGGGTCCGGGACGCGAACCACGGTTGACTACGTGGGAGTCCAGTGACATAGCCATTACGCTAACTGCTGGTTCCCTCCTCTCAGGACTTTGGGCACACATGCCTAGCATATTTCAAGACACTGGGTCCCAGACTCAAACTGGTCAACCACATGGAAGTCCAGCACCTTAACCACCATATCGTCTGCTGGCCCCTGTGGTGGGCTTCTTTTTGTGTGTGGAGATTTTGCCTTAGGGCACATGTGCTTTCCAGAGAGAGACAGAGACAGAGATAGAGAGAGACAGTAAGAGGGAGAAGGAGAAAACATCCCCCTCAAGGGGAATGGCCACACCTCAGTCCCTTCTCCTCCTGGGACTGTGGGCACACACGCACATGCATCCAGTGTGAGTTTCAAGCTACCAGGTCTAGGACTTGAATTGTAGTCGGCCATGTGGGAATTCAGTGAAGTAATCACTACACCATCTGCTGGCCAGTGGGCTTTTAAAAGTGTTTGCTGTAGGATTATTGACTCAGCAGGTGTGGTAATTTGTAGACCTTCTATTGTATAGGCCTTTTAAAATACTTATAATAGGATGGTCAACTCTGTGAGTATGGTAGCTTGGTGGCCTGTTACTGTACAATTGGCTGGTTCACAGAGCACATTTCTGTTTTCAGACTCTTACTACTACTTAAATAATGTTTACAGAGACTAGTCACAGTGGCATGAGCTGGTAAAGTGCTATTGCTCTGCAGGCTGAGGCCACCAGGGAGACCAGGCTTCAGTTCCTGGCCTACCCTAGGAGCCTGCCACAGTGCTGTGCACCTGTGTTGTGGCTACTCAGGAGGCTGAGGCAGGAGGATCATAGCAGAATGAGACAACATCTTAAAAATATATACAAAAAATGGGAACCAGCAGTTAGCGTAATGGCTATGTCGCTGGACTCCCACGTAGTCGACCGCGGTTCGCATCCCGGACCCGGTGGCTTAAAACTCACGCCGGGCGCGTATGTGTGCGTGCCCAAGATCCCGAGAGGAGAATGGAGGAGAAGGGATTGCGGCGTGGTCATCCCCCCTGGGGGGGTGATTTCTCACTTTCTGTCTCTATGTCTCTATCGTCTGTCTGGCGAGCGCACGCGCCCTATAGCGAAAAACCTCTCAAAAAAAAAAAAAAAATATATATATATATATACAAAAAATATACTGGGTCATCAAAAAAATCATGACATATTTTTTCTATGTTTTTCTATGCAAAATGTGTCATGACTTTTTCCGATGACCCAATATATCAAATCTAGATGTCCATGTATATGTAGAAGTGTAAAGCCTAGAAGGCCAGGGTACCGAAATGTTGAGAGTGTGATAGGTAGGTCCTGGATTAAAAGTGATTTTCCTTGCACTTTCTATATTTTTGTAATCCACAACTGCTTATATCACTTTATAATTTTACACACAGAGATACACGCAAGTTTGATTTTCACATAGCTTTCTTGCTGACTCAGCGACGGAAAGGCAAGTCTTATTTCTTATAGCCCTGCTAAATCAAGAGGTGGATGTCTGTGTATTTCTAAGGAATCCCTTATTATCATCTCTGAAGTCAAATGCATTAACTTACTTGTTTTGTCTAACTATATTGATGTATTGTCTTTATTATTATTCTGCTTTAGGAAAATGACAATGCACAGGTTAAATTTGAGAATGAGCAGGATAGGCTAAAGAAGCAAAAGACAAAACAAGAAATGAGGACCATTTTACAGAAAGCCCTAAAAGATAAGATGGAACATATTCAGCAGGAATACAAAGAAGACGACGACTTGAACATGAAACTTGTGCAAAGGGCCCTTCAAGATTTACAGGAAGAGGCAGATAAAAAGAAGCAAAAAAAGGTAACATTTTTAAGTGCGTGCTATATGCCGGATGGTATTCCTTGTTGAGTTCTTAATCTCGGTGAAGACAGTCACAAGTATAACAGTGTGGTCCTCTACATGTGGTCCATGAACCAACAACATTGGCGTCATCTGGGAAGATGTAAGAAATAGAAATTCACAGGGAGCAGCAGTTAGCATAATGGCTATGTTGCTGAACTCCCATGTAGTCGACCACGGTTCAAGTCCTGGATTCAGTGGCTTAAAGTCACACCAGGCACATGCGTGTGCGCGCCCAAGATCCTGAGAGGAGAATGGAGGAGAAGGGATTGTGGCATGGCCATCTCCCCTGGGGGATGATTTCTCACTTTCTGTCTCTCTCTGTCTTTTCTGGTGAGCGCGCATGCCCTGTGGCAAAAACTGCCAAACAAAACAAAACAAAACAAACAAAAAAAGAAGTAGAAATTCACAGACTCCAAAATCAGAATCTTCAAATCAAAATCGCTCCCTTTGCAGAAACAAGAAATCTGTATTCTATCAAGTTGTTTCTAACAGGTGTTTCTTTTTTCTTTTTGAGAAGTTTTTGCTATAGGGCGCGTGCGCTCCCCAGACAGACAGAGAGACAGAGAGACAGAAAGCAAGAAATCACCCCCCAGGGGGGTTGGCCACACCGCAATTCCTTCTCCTCCACTCTCCTCTTGGGATCCTGGGCATGCACGCACACATACCCGGTGTGAGTTTTCAGCCACCGGGTCCGGGACTCAAACTGCCGTCAACTACGTGGGAGTCCAGCGACATAGCCATTACGCTAACTGCTGATCCCTCTAACAGGTGATTCAGATGCTCACAGAAGTTTGGGAACTCACGGAATTTGGGGAATTTATCACTGAGAAAGTGGCATGAGAGTTGGATGTTAAAGGTGTTAAAGGATACATAAAGTTTGTCAGGCAGAAAGAGGAAGAAAAGGGGGGGACCAGCAGATGGCGTAATTGTTACATCCCTGGGCTCCCATACGGTTGACTGCTGTTCAAGTCCTGAACCCGGGGGCTAAACTCACGCCAGGCACATATGTGTGCATGCCCAAAATCCTGAGGAGAATGGAGGAGAAAGGATTGCAGTGTGGCCATCCCTTCTGAAGGTGATTTCTCAATGCTTTCTGTCTCTCTGGTGAGCACATGTGCCTTATAGCAAAACCCTCTCTTAAAAAAAAAGAGAGAAAGAGAGAAAGAGAGAAAGAGAGGAAGAGAGAAAGAGAGAAAGAAAGAAAGAAAGAGAGAGAAAAAAGGCATTCAGTAGATTTTTAACGTTTTTCTTTTTTTTTTTTTGAGAGGTTTTCGCTGTAGGGCGCATGCGCTCGCGAGGCAGTCAGAGAGAGACAGAGAGACAGAAAGCGAGAAATCACCCCCCAGGGGGGATGGCCACGCCGCAATCCCTTCTCCTCCATTCTCCTCTCGGGATCTTGGGCATGCATGCACACGCGCCGGTCGTAAGTTTTAAGCCACCAGGTCCGGGACCTGAACTGCGGTTGACTACGTGGGAGTCCAGCAACATAGCCATTTGCTAACTGCTAGTCCCAAAGTTTATTTTTTTAAGAGACAGAGAGACAAGCTCCCTCAACAGAGTCTGTGACACTGTGACCCTTACCCCCCCACACCAGTCTGCCAGCCAGCTAGGATAATGGGCATCGTGCCATGTTCAGGTTGACCCAGGATCCAAATTCTAGGCCTTCCTCTGTGGCTCCCTACCACTTGCGCCACCACAATTGGGCTGACATTTCTAATTTATTTAGCTACTTATACCTTTGGAGTTTGTACTGAACTTTCAAGGGAATTGTGCTTTTTCTTTGTATTTTAATTAAACTTTTTATCTTGAGATAATTGTTAAGTTCACATGCAGTTTTAAGAAATAATACAGAGCAGGGTTGGCAGGTGGCATGGTGGTTAAGGGCACTGGACTGCCCACGGTTCGAGTCCCAGACCTGGAGGCTTGCTTTCTCACTTTCTCTCTCTCTCTCTCTTTCTCTCTCTCTCTCTCTGTGTGTGTGTGTGTGTGTGTGTGTGTGTGTGTGTGTATGTGTCTGTAGGCCTGGAAATATTAAAAAATTATAATAAATAAAGTTAAATATAATAATTCTTAAAAAAAAAATGAAATAATACAGATTGCTTCGTGGCCTAGTGGTTAAGATGGACATGATTGACTGTGGTTCAAATACTGGCCCAGGCAGCTTGAAAAACACTCCATGTGCATGTATGTGTTGTCCATAATCCCAACAGACTGGAGTAATGAAAGAGAAGGGATTGTGGCGTGACTGCCCTTTTGGGGAAGTGCTTTCTCCCTCTCCCTTTGTCACTCTCTCTCTGGTGAGCACACATACTCTCTGACAAATTTTAAAAATACATATTACAGAGAGATTCCTTGTATCCTTTACTCAAGTTCCCTCAATAATATCTTGCAAAACTATAGAACAATATCATAGGATATTGACATTGACACAATCAAGATACTGAGTATATCCATGACAACAAGGATAGCTCCTGTTTTCCTTTGATAGCCACACCCACTTCCTTCTTATCCCTCCTTCATCTTTGGCAGTCAATAGTCTGTTCTCTATTTTTATAATTTTGTTATTTTAAGCATGTTATATAAATGGAACTATATAGTATGTAATCTTTGGGACTGACATTTTCGATTTGGCATTATCTAGGTGCTCTTTCAGTAGTTAATTTTTTTTTATTTTTGAATAGTATTCATGGTGTAGATTTACCACAGTTTCTTCAAAAATTCACCTGTTGAAATACATTGGGTTATTTCCATTTTGTGGCTATTATGAGTACAGCTGCTGTAAACATTTCAGTACAGATATTTGTGTGAACACAGATTTCATTTCTTTGGGATAAATGCCCAGAAGGGCAATGGCTATGTAATATGGTAGTTGCATGTTTAGTTTTTTAAAGAAACTTGTTAAACCATTTTTCAGAGTAGTTGTACCATCTTGCTTTCTCATTAACAGTGTATGAGCAATCCAGTTTCCTTGCATCCTCACCAGATATGATGCTTTTAGATTTAGGCCTTTGATCTATTTAAAATTAAGTTTTATAGGGGCCAGCAAGTGGCATGGTGGTTAAGGTGCTGTACTCCCACATGACTGAACTAGGTTCAAGTGCTAGATTTGACAGCTTGAAAATCATGCCAGGTGCATGTGAATACATGACCAAAACCCCAAGAGGTGTATGAAAGAGAGGGATTGTAGTGTGGTCATCCCCCTGGGGAGGGGAGGGGGGAATTTTTCTCTCACTGTCTCTTTGGTGAGTGGATGCACCCTAAGGCAAAAACTTTTTTTTTTTTGGAGAGATTTTTCGCTATAGGGCGCGTGCGCTCGCCAGACAGACAGAGAGAGACAGAGAGACAGAAAGCGAGAAATCACCCCCCAGGGGGATGGTCACGCCGCAATCCCTTCTCCTCCATTCTCCTCTCGGGATCTTGGGCACGTACGCACACGCACCTGGTGTGAGTTTTAAGCCACCGGGTTCGGGACTCGAACCGCGGTTGACTACGTGGGAGTCCAGCGACATAGTCATTATGCTAACTGCTGGTTCCCAAGGCAAAAACTTTTTAAAAAAATTTTTTGAGGGGGAATTAAGTGGTTTTTAAATTTTATTTTATTTTACTTATTATTACCTTTATTTCTTTTTTTTTTAAAGTTTGTTGTAGTGCATGTGTGCTCACCAGTGAGTTACAGGGGGTCGGGGTGGGAGGAGTGAGAAAGCAAGCCATGTTTGGAACTCGAACTGCAGTTGGTCATGTGGGAGACCAGTGTCTTATCCATCATGCTACCTGCTGGCCCTAGAATTAATTTGTTTATATGGTGTGAGATAAGGCTCCAACTTTATTAGTCTGCATGTAGCTATCCAGTTGTCTCAGTACCATTTGTTGAAGAGACTTTTTTTTTAAGAATAATTTTTATTTAACCTTTATTTATTTACTTTTAATTTGACCAGAGGGGGACCAGCAGTTAGTGTAATGGCTATGTCGCTGGACTCCCACGCTGTCGACCGTGGTTCAAGTCCTGGACCTGGCGGCTTAAACTCACTCCAGGTGCGTGTGTGTGCGTGCCCAAGATCCTGAGAGGAGAATGGAGGAGAAGGGATTGTGGTGTGGCCAATCGCCCCTGGGGGGTGATTTCTTGCTTTCTGTCTCTCTGTCTCTCTGGCGAGCACACGTGCCCTATGGCAAAATAAAACTGTCAAAAAAAAAAAAAAAAAAAAAAAAGAATGTGAGACAGTGGGAAAGCAAGAAAGTAAGCTGCCAGATCTAGGACTCGAACCACAGTCAGCTATGTGGGAGTCCAGCACCCTTAACCACCACGCCACCTGCCAGTCCCTTGAAGAGACTATTTTATTCCTCATGAATTGTCAAAAATCAGTTACAGTAAAGGTTTATATCCGAACTCTCATTTCTATTCCATATGTTCAATTTTTGCCTTTGTCTTGGAGTCAGTCATTTATCCAAGATGTTTTGGTTCCCTTTAATGGGAAATGACATTTTAAAACAACCTTGATCTATGTGTTAGGTGCACTCATTGCTTTTGGATCATTATTGGTACTTGGCAGTAGCCAACTAGGAAGTTCTTGTATTGTGAAGTGGCATTTCTCAATCTTGGTTGTGCATTGCAACTACCTGGGGAACTTAAAAGCTACCCATTATATGGGACTTTTTGGGGGGCAAGACTCAGTCCTCAATATTATTAAAAGTTCATCAGGTGATTCTAATGTGTAGCTTGATTGAGAATTGCTATTATAAAGTACTAGGTGCTACCAGTCAGAGAGACAGTACTATAGTAGAAGTGACTTATTTTATTAGGTTAAGATTTTATCTACCTAAATTATTGGGTCATTAGAAAATTATGACACATTTTTTCATAGAAAAACATTAAAAAACACATCATGATTTTTCTGACAATCCAATATGATAAATATAAAACTGTATTATTGAAAATTATTCGAAACTGCTTTGAGAAACACTTTGAAAATGTGTTTGAATTAATTTGTAAATGTGTTACAGTCCAGCTGTGGTGGTACATGTTGCTAAAATGTTGTGCTCCACAGTCTGGGACCAAATGGGAGGCCTGGGTTCAATTGCCAATCCAAAGTGAAAGGATTTAGCATCCTGGATGTAGCAGCAGGCACCCGCAATCCCAGCAGCTTGGAGGCCGAGACAGAAGAATCATGAGCTGGAGGCTGGTCTGGGCAACACAGCAACATAGTTAAGACCCTGACTGAAAAAGAGGGGGGCATGGTAATATATACTTGTAGTCCTAGCAGGGAGGATCACAACATAGTGACAACCTGCATTTTGTGAGGTCCTTTTCTCCAAAGGGTAGATTTTTTTTTTTTTTGAGCGGTTTTTGATATAGGGCGTATGTGCTCGCCAGAAAGACAGAGAGAGACAGAGAGACAGAAAGCAAGAAATCACCCTCCAAGGGGGATGGCCACGCCGCAATCCCTTCTCCTCCATTCTCCTCTCGGGATCTTGGGCATGCACACACACACGCCCGGTGTGAGTTTAAGCCACCGGGTCCAGGACTCGAAGCGTGGTCGACTACATGGGAGTTTAGCGACATAGCCATTACACTAACTGCTAGTCCCCTTCAAAGGGTAGATTGAACAGAGCCATAGGAAATTGAAAAAGACACTAGACACTGGTGTCATGTGGTTTATTACCAAGTTCAGGGTGAGCTCACAGAGCTCTAGTAGCACTCACAAGTTTCCTCTCTCTTGGAGCGCACAACATGGAACTGAACTGAGCTGAGCCAAGGCCAAGCCAAGCCAAGGCCATCAGTCCTCACCAGGCTGGACCAAGGCTAAGCTGAGCAGGGCTAGCTAGCTAGCAGGGAAGGTTCTCCCTTTATCTTAAAGGGTCTTCAGAGAATAGTGTCTCATTGCCAAAACCAAACTGTTGCACACATATATACATGTTAGATGCAATGGCATAAACAGCCAGTCATAATTACATAACAAGTGTGCAGGCACAGTACAACTAATAACATGGTCAACTGCACAGTTCAAGTTCCAGACTCAGTGGCTTGAAAAATGCTATGGATGGGAACCAGCAGTTAGCGTAATGGCTATGTCGCTGGACTCCCACGTAGTCGACCGCGGTTCGCGTCCTGGACCCGGTGGCTTAAAACTCATGCCGGGCGTGTGTGCGTGCATGCCCAAGATCCCGAGAGGAGAATGGAGGAGAAGGGATTGCGGTATGACCATCCCTCCTGGGGAGTGATTTCTCGCTTTCTGTCTCTAATGTCTCTCTCTGTCTGTCTGGTGAGCGCACGCACCCTATAGTGAAAATCTCTCCAAAAAAAAAAAAAAGAAAAATGCTATGGACGTGTATGCGTGCATGCCCAAAATCCTAAAAGGAGAAATAAAGAAGAAGGGATTACAGTGAATTCCCCATCCCCTATGGGGAATTTTCTCTCTCTCTCTCTCTCTCTCTCTCTCTCTCTCTCTCTCTCTCTCTCTCTCTTTCTCTTCAGCACACATGCCCTCTAGCAAGGCCCCATGTGTCTATCACTTGGCTTCACCAGCCATCAGCTATCCTATCCACCATGGTGTACTACTAATGCTAGAGCCTTGCAATGCTGGAAGACATATGGTAACAGTGGTTCAGATCCTGAGTGGGCTTGATACCTGGGATCTTGGGTGTGTGCACAGATACCCAGAATCCTGAGGAGCTGGAGGACTGGGGAAAGGGGATCGAGGTGTGATGGGACCCTGTTAAGGGTGCTCTCTTTCTTTCTGTCTGTCTCAGGCACATATATGCTTTCTGTCATAAAAAAGAAAAAGGAAGGAAAGAAAACAAGGGAAGGGGAATGAAGGGATGGAAGAAACAAAATTTTAAAAGCCTATTGGCTGGAGCTAATAGGTGGTGTGGTGTCTGCTGCACTGGACTACCACATGACCAACTGCAGTCCGAGTCCTGGATCCGGCTTTCTCACT